>JAKZAP010000008.1:15963198-16563198 GCA_023053575.1 Branchinecta lynchi
CTAGGAGCTGCGCCTGTTCTTCCCACCACGTTTCATCCCCCTCCTCCCCCCAAAGTCATCATCATATCCGGTCCGGATTTGAAGTGGTACGTCTGAGACATGAGATCTTAAATATCAAGTTTCACTAAGATCCGATCACCCGTTGGTTAGTCAAAAATACCTCAATTTTCCGGATTCCCCCTCACCCCAGATGGTCGTGATTATTTCCAATTTAATCTGGTTGGGTCCCTGATTTGCCTGCTAAGTTTCATCGCCATAGCTTACGAGAAAGTGACCGAGCTAGCAAAACACGGACCGACAGACCGACAGAAACTGCGACCGCTATATGGCACTTGGCCGAAGTGCAAATGCGACCAAAAATCGCGAGTGGCTTATGTGACGTGGTGCATCGTGTGGATAATTTTGATGGGAGTATTGGTGTAGTGTTGGGCGATATTTGGATTTTTCGACATATCAGTACTTTCACTTTCAATATTCGATATCTCCTCCTGTTTCGCAGTAGTATAGATAGATAGATAGAGCGTATTTCAAAAGCCCAAGGGCCATATACACAAACAAGCAAAAACAAAAATATAACTTAAACATATAAACAATCAGACTCCTTCTTAATTCTAAACATTTGTCTATGTACACTCGAGTAATAACGGTAGGGTTAGTATTACTCAAAATTTCGGGGAGTGACAAAATTATACCCTCTAGATAAATTTTCCTTAAATCAGAAAGCTTCGAGCATCTACGCAGAAAATGGTCCAAATTTTCTTCCTCCTTCTCACAAAGTGGGCAACCATATCTCCCATCAGGAACCACACTACCTCTCTCAAAAACCTTCTGCCTGCTCTGAATTGGAAGGCAGTTTGCCGTAGTTGGATCCAACGACATAAAACTTTCCCGGGTAGATTAAACGTAAAATACACTTCCTCTCCAAAACAAACTCTAACCACTTCATAATGACTTAAAGTTATAGAACTATTAACAATACTCTGCCAACACTGGATTTCCTGACATTCTAAACCACTCTTATCTGACATTTTAGATCTTTTGGCAAATCAACACAACCAAGACCGACATTCCGTATATATGGCATTCCTACTCGCTCCAGTAACAGCTTTACCCGGAATGGCCAAGAATGTTTAAAATTTATGAATTTATTAAATGCAGCCTAGTAATAAGGCATTTGCACAGTACATGCAGAGAATCGTTTCGACAAAAATGTAAAAACAAAATTTTCGTGAAAAAGCATCTTGCATCATCTCAAACTTCGAATAAATAAAAACTGAAATACGAAAAACAAACTGCTCCTATTTTGGATGTATAAACGTAACTTATGTAGGATTAGTTATAATAATTATGAATGTACAAATATCGTTTTCGATAATGATATTTACGTTTCAATATACGATATCGATATTTGGTCCGATATATCCGTTATCGAATATCAGGCCGTATCCAGGAATTTATTTCGGGGGGGGGGGGGGGTCTTTCGGATTTTTTTTTTGCCTGCTGGTCGGACAAAAAAGTACAAAAACACATAGATCAGTGGGAAAAGCCTATAAAAATCGTCATTTTTCTATGTTTCGGGGGGGGGGGGGTCAACCCCCTAGCCCCCCACGATACAGCCTTGTCGAATATCGACCAAGGGTGTTCGAAGAAATAACCCATCTTAAAATAACATCTGGCAGGTTGAAAAGTAAAATGGTTCTCGCTATGCGTGTGCCATTGCCAGTGAACTCGACGTCAATCATAGTAGAAGTAAGCCTAATTCCTGATGTCGAGCCCTCCCTCGTCGCCCTAATGGCAACCCAAAAAGCCGCTTTCACATTGACGCGTTGAGCCTTTCACACTGAGCTACGATACCTCTGCGTCACGCTTGCGGCGACGCAATGCAGAGCTTACGCAGACAAATAAAACGCAACGTAAGAGCAGAACCAACTTCTATTCTTGCGTTGCGTCGATACGCATGCATCTGGTTTTTCAGTGAAAAACGGAAGTTTTTGAAGAAACACCGCCAAATGATGAAGAAAAACTTATTAATCCTGAAAGAAACGAAATTTCAGCAGAACAGAGCGAGAAACGAAAACGTAAGGTGCGAAAGATACGCTACGCAACCTGTACGCAACGCAAGATAAATGCATACGCAACGACGCGTCAATCTGAAAGCGGCTTAAGACTCAGCCTTGACTAAGGTCCTCTCGCTAATCCTCGACCTAAGCTTTGGTGTGTGATTATTTCACGCGTTCAGCCGTTACGCTTGCAAGAGTTCGTGTCAAGTAAAGTTCTTCAGAACTGAGATAAGGTCCCGCGTGTGAATCCGTCGTCAGCTAGCGGAAATTATTCGATTCCTGTTGTTTCACTTCTCAAGGCTTCGCTTAAAATAATGACCGCACGTGAAAGGTTGTGTCTGCACGTAACTTGAAATGGTCCTAAACGATATTCCGTAACCTATCACTGCCTTGATCACAAGCATTGCACGTGGAATTTTTAATCTTCCACAGTGCTAGTCTAATGTCTTTGTAGTTAGCACCATGGAAACAAAATTTCTATCAACCGAAGAGCGTCCAACACCAATCACACCAAGTTTATGAAAGAGCCATGAAACTTTCACCATATTGTTTATTGGTATGGTACTTGCCCATCTGCCAAGTGCCATATAGCGATTTCAATTTCTTCCGTCCGTCGGTCGGTCGGTCCGGGTTTTGCTAATTCGGGCACTTCCAGATAAGCTAGGACGATGAAACTTGGCAGGCATATCAGGGACCCCAAATGACTAAGTTGGAAATAATATTTTCCCCGATCGGAGCGTCGTTGGGGGAGTGGAGGGATGGGGAATCCGGAATTTTGAGGTATTTATAACTTTTGAACGGGTGATCGGATAGCAATGAAATGTGATATTTGGAGAGATCTCGTGCCTCAGACAACCGACTTGAAATCCGGACCGGATCCGGTGACTTTGGGGGGGAACTGGAGGAGGGAACCGAAAATCTTGGAAAACGCTTAGAGCGGAGGGATCCGGACGAAACTTGGTGGGAAGAACCAGCACATGTTCTAGATACATAAAGTCAGAAGTCAGAAAAGATACATCGTTGACATAGCCGGAAAGGATTCAGGCACTGTGGGGGGGGGGGGTGGAATTCGGCGATCCCGCGAGTTCGGTACTAGGACGATGTATTTTGGCAGGCATATCAGGGACCCGAACATACTGCGTTAAGAATAGTCATTTCCGGAAATTAGGAAATCAGGAAATTAGTAACATGCATAACTTTGGAAGGGGTAATCTGACGTGCATGAATCTTGAAAAGTGTCATGAACAAGTGTCTCAGATTCCTTTCCAAATCCAGACCGGATACGATAAATGGGGGAGGAGGGCTGGAGGGGGGCACCGGAAATCTTGTGAAAGGCACAGATTCGAGGGATCGGGATGGAACTTGGTGGGAAGAAAAAGCTTAAAACCTATATACATTACTGACAAAATAGGCCTGTATCGTGTCACAGTGGGGGGGGGGATGGAGGGGGTTTACCGGAATTCCGGCGATCTTGTGTTAGGGTACTTCTAGATGGGCCAGGACCATGAAACTTGGCAGGCATTTTAGGGATTTTACCATATTGACATGAAAATAGTCCATTCCCCAATCCGATCATCGTGGGGACCGGGGGGAGTAGAGGGGTGGGGAATCCGGAATCTAGTGACATTCACAAATTTGGAAAGGGTGACCGGACTTGGTAAGTATTAAGAACAAGTGTCTCTGATGTTCAGTTTCAAGTATGGATCAGACCTGATCACTGGGGGGGGGGCTAGAGGGGGCACCGGAAATCTCTTGAATCACTTAAAGTCGAGGGATCGGAGTTGGACTTGGTTGGAGAGCAAGCGTAAACCCTAGATACATTCCTGACAAAACAGGACCGGATCGTGTCACGATGGTGGAAGTTGGAAGGGGTTTCCTGGAATTACGGTGATCTCGAGCTGGGGTGATTCCAGATTTGCTAGGACCATGAAACTTGGCAGGCTTATTAGGGACCCTACCATATTGACTTGAAAATAGTCTCTTCACGGATCCGACCATCGTGGGGGGAGTAGAGGGATGGGGAAACCGGAATCAGGTGACATTCATAATTTAGGAACGGTTGATCGGACGTGCATGAAACTTGACAAGTGTCAAGAACGAGTATCTCAAACGTTGAGTTTTAAGGCCGGAGTGGGTCTGATCACTGGGGGGAGAGGGCGAGCTGGAGGGGGAGCTGTTCCAACAAGTGCAATATGACCTTTCAGCTCTTGTTTAGACTGAAGTGAGCACGTCAGGTCGATCTGTACTTTTATAAAGAACTCTCTCGTCGTGCGAGCACCTGGCTTAAACCTAGGGGAGAAATATGTTAGGACTGCGGAAAAAAATCGAAGCGACTTGTTCCATTTCTTCAAGCACTGACTTTAGTTAAGTAAAGAACAGGGGCTAAATACCCAATCTGAGAATTAATATGGACACAATACAACCACTCTACTTCTGATTCAAAGACGTGCATATCGAATTACAAGTCTATTAGTGGGCAATCAAAGAACGCATTCGTCTGTTAAGCCTGCGGAAACGGAAACAGTTTTTATTAGCATTGTCAGTCTCATGGTGACGCACTGGACACAAGTTTATAGACAGTCTCTCACGCGAGGTTTCTTCAACAGTAGGCTACAAGAACCAAGAATATCACGTAAGAATGGTAGGCTAATAGCCTACTTCAACTTGATCAAAGTCAAAGTCCTAACCATATGGAGAATGGAGACAGCCTCAAAATACGCTAGTATTACTCGAACCCAAATCTTGACTGTGTTTTAAAGTTCAATGGGCACATCAAACTACCCCAATCCCAGTCTGTAACAACCTAGGAAGAATGCTTACCCCCTAGCACAGCAGCTTTTTCATCAGTTTCCTCTCTGTGATATTTCAAAGCGTAATATTTTTGGCCAGTACATGCTCAGTTTACTAGCTTGGACAAAGATAAAAGTGATGTTTCTTATAACACTTAGTAGATCTTTGTTTTATGCATAAATCAGCTTGTCTAATTCAGATTCGAATAGGCTATTTGTTTTTGAATGATTTTTGTAGCTATGTTATCTTTTATAAACTTATTGCATATTCTGGTACATTTATAAAGCAAGTTAATCAAGCTTCACAACACTATTCCACAAAGAAAAACTTTTAATAGGCACTTAAAACATGGAACTTCTGATGACGCACTAGAACAATCAGGTAAACTGCATCTACGGCTTGACTTATTGGTGACAACTCAAATATATCCTTTTTCTATCAAGCGTTTCTGGGAGTTTTTGAATTTCCTGCCACGATATCCCAGCTCCTAAGATTTGGATTGCCGAAATGCCAGAGAGGTAAAGACAAGGGATAACAAGAAAACGGCCGATTTTCGTAGCGCCTTCGAAAGGAAGTCGGAAATGTTTATTTGTGAAGCATTTAATACAAAATAAAGCATTGGAAGTGTCCATTGTGCTTTAAGTAAGTAAGTAATTTATTTATGACCCGCCATTTTGAAAAGGCGGAGTAAATGAAGAAAATAAACAAAATAAACAAAACACATAAACACGCAGAAAAAGACACTTAATTTTCAATCTTCGGTCAGGAAGCAGTGGACGACGTCGTGCGCTGGTTGGGCCCTGTTGTCCATGATTTTTGAAAGCGATGAGGAAACATCCAAAAGGGTCACACTTGCATCTTGAATTTTGAATTTCTCCGTCAATGTATGGTTATGACATAATTTCGACAAGTGGAGCAGGTGCTTCGCATATTTAAAATAACATGATCTCATCTTTTTAATCTCCTTCTTTCGCAGAACATGAGTGACGCCAGAACGAAATAGTATAGAAGGAGCGCAGAAGGTGCTGTACACATTTCCCAATGCTTTACATTATAGCACCCTCGGTTGGGGGGCGCATTTTGTGATGCGTGCAACCTTTTTCTTCCACACAAATTCAATGACAAAACTGCACCAACATTCACTTCTTTGGGGTTGTTCTTTGCACTCTTTAGCCTCATCGCTCACAACCCTTCACTATTCCGTAGCTCCGTCAGGGCCGGGGTTCGCTAACTCCTTACATTAGAGTATTGAACGATGATTGCATGATTAGTAAAGTCAAGCCATACGATTTTTCGATGTCACGTATTAGCACTTCACCCCTAAGAATGTTTCGACCGACTTCTTTCATTTTCATTATCTGTCCTGCTCGAAATCAGTTGCTATCTAAAATGCGAAAGTATGTGCCTGAAATCGTGTCTGTTTGTGATCATGGACCCTGTTTGTGACCATATCAGAGCTGCTGCGAGTCCAGCAAATCTGAGTCCCAGACAAGTCCGAGTCCTTGAAAAATGCGTCTCGAGACGAGCCCAGAGTCCGAGTCCACCACCTCTAGACCATAGAACACTCAAAAGAGCGTGGGCAGACAACAGTAGGTAAATATGGGACCAAGACCAACACTTCCAGCTCCTGTTGCGGACTTTAATTGATGGACTCTATGGACTAATTTGCGGCCGACTCCACGGTCAAGCTTTCCTTGAAAACACGGGATATAGACCGCAGACTCGACCATAGCTTGTTCCACATACCAAAAGCCAGGAATGACTGTCATCTTATCAGCAAATATATTTGAGACAAAGTGTGATCAAGATAGGTGTCCTAGATCATTAATACTCCATAAGACTGTTCCCAATTTCGAAGGAAAAGGCTATGGGATAAAATGGCTATACATGAAATATAACAGACGTTGCATTACAGAGACTCCCTACGGACAGCTCCCTATCCTCGAGGTTGACGGCAAAGTTCTCGCTCAATCGCACGCCATCTGCAGATATCTTGCGAAGCAGTTCGACCTTCTCCCTGAATCCGACTGGGATCAAGCAGTTGCTGACGAACTAGCTGATCTCCTTGCTGATATCCAACCTCGTAAGTTTACACGTAATCTGATATCTGAAGATAGATATGCCAGTTGCGTTCTTGCAGGTACCATGGTATCCGAAATCACGGCCTAAAGTCATTTTTGCAGTTACTTTGTATCTGGCCAGTTACCGTGGTATTTGATTTTCAGATACTAAAGTCTCACCGTATTAACTGACCCTGGTATCTGAAAAAGTCATCTCACTTTCATCATCACCAACACAAAAGACTAGGTTTTTGTCAAATTGATGAGAAAGAAGTTTGGCACTTGTGATGTGAGTGGGTATAAGTATTTCTTTTGGGGTGACTTCTAAAAGCGCAAATTCGGCAATATTTGCTAAAACAACCGTAGTGTCAAAGGCCATGGTAACTGCAAAACGAGAAAATCCAGATTCAGTTACAGTGGTACCGGATACCCTTACATTTTATACTGTTGTAGCGTTTGGCTCGGGACATTCTCTTCTATTATTCGGCCAATACGGGTTATACAGAACAACGCTATTAGATTGCTCGCGGGACTCCAACCTCGTAAATCAGCACGTGATGCCTACGAGCGGTTAAAAATATTACCAGCTTCTGGATTAAGGGAACTGTATACGGTTCTGTTAATTTTTAAGTTAAAAAGTAGACAACATCTGTCATGTTTTGAAGGTTTAGTTGTTTTAAGGTCATTGATCCATGACCACAAAACCCGAAATTCTGAACAGATAACTATTCCCTTGGCTGTCACAACACGGTCTACGTTTTCTCTGCTTCATAGGGGTTTTAGAAGTTGGAACCAATTAGCTCAAGAATTAAAAAACATTCCTGATATTCCTTCGTTTAAGCGTCAAATTAAACAAAACCTGTTTAGTAAGTATGATTTTTGAGAAATAGTATTAATTCTCATTATGTCGAGGTTGTTATTTATTGTTTGTTGTGGGTGTTCTGAGGATGATCATTATCTCTATCCCTTACATATTTTTTGTGATTTGGTTTGTGGTCTCCATTAGGACAATTGTAGTTGACTCTTTGTTCAGTAGTTGTTCTGCATTAATGCAGTTTTTATTTTTTTGCCAACCCCCTAGGATACGGTTACTTCTTGGTGTGGTTGTTAAACGGAAGTGCTTTACTTATTTATTCAATAAATCTCTCTCTCTCTCTCATGGTAACTGTAAAACGAGAAAATCCAGATTCAGTTACAGTGGTACCGGATACCATGGCATCTGCAAAAATCTGCATTCCATCCTTCTTCCAACTGGGAGAAACTACCAAAAAACATGGCCGAGAACGCTCAAAAAGTTGACTTGAAAGCCTCGTTTTTATTTACTTCCAACAATGGCCAAAAAAGTTTGTGTTATTTCGTGGCTGAGGACTTTACTGGGTCTCAGAAGTTATGTCGCGAAATTCCTTTAGTTATGCACCTTGGACTACAAATAGTTATTAGATGAGTAAACTCCGCCTAATCTCTCTAACTTCTGTTATCGACAAGCGGCTACAGGACTTTCGTCCTTTTGTGTCAATGGTGTCTCGCCCATGATCAGCGCTATTTACTTGATCGTCTTTTTTTATATTTTCTTCTCTATTTATTTTGTTTGTTACTCTATCTTTACGGCGCTACGACCTCCTTTTGTTGAGATGGTTCATAAATAAACTGATTGATTGATAAGGCGGCAAGAAATTACTGAGAGACCCCGATGATGAGAGGACCCCGTGAGAAACTACGATCAAACCATTATGGGTTCTTGGTACGAGTAGAATACTTCTTAATGGCAGATGGCAAAGGGCTACCACGACTTGACATGGTCAACCACTAGAGATCAACGGGAAAGAGGCTGGCTAATGAAGTTATTTTCTATCCTAGACACAAGCCCTGTGAACCCAATGCGAGAAAAAGACGAAGAAAAGCGCAAAGCCGCCATCCCCGCAGTTCTGGAGAAGGTCTACCCATTACTTGACAAAGTGGAGGCTCGCCTGCAGCACAACCCAAGCGGATGGCTCATTGGCGATAAGGTAAATATGGATAACCAAAAGTCCATCTTAACGGGATAGTCGGGTCGTGGCTGGAATTCAATCACAGGGAGTCGGTACTGACTATGTAAGTTGTAAATAAAGAAGCCATGGCCAGTACAACAATAAACAAGGTCTGGAAATTAAGGCAAAAACAATAATAGGCCTGAAGTCCACTTCTGACTGCGACAGCAAGCCTAGCTGGGTAAAAACAAGGTTGTCGCCAAAAGAAACTGGCATAACTAATGCAATTACAACCATAAAGAAATCATGACCCTAAAGAGGAACGGAATACGTACGAGCATGCAAAAAGCTCACGTCCGCGACACGGTTAAGCCTCGCTGTAGGGAGGTCCCCTACAAACTATGCGTCCGGAGGGATCTGATTGATCCCCAGGGGCGTCGCAAGGGGGGTGGGGGTGCCCCTAACTTTCTCAGATTCGGTAAAATTTTGGGCCGAAGGCGCAAAATTTCACTAAAATTGTTCGATATCTTCCGATAGCAGAACTATCCGGTATACTTACGAGGATTCTGTAGTTGTACAGAATCCCAAATAGGCCATCGGTACAAACCTATTCGGTATAATAACTGGGATTCGGTAATTTATTCGTATAATTGCCGGGATCTGGGAGTTAGAGTCGAGTGAAGCAGTGGTCACAGACTGATCTCTGATTTCATCGATAGTCCTTACTTTTATTTTGGACCCAAAATAACATCTAAACCTAAATGTTTCGAAAATTCCCCCTGCGTTGCTTTTCATAATATTGTCTATTTTGTGGATTTTAAGCCAGTTTTAGGATTGGGATTTCAAAATCATTAAAAGCTAGAATCTGGATGGAAATAGTTAAATTTGGCAGGAAAAGGATAACTAAAAACAATCTCAACTGCGGCACTCACTTTATGTGACCATGTGTAGTATTGACTAGAATACGGTCGCTGCAGTAATTTAGAGCTCGAATTCTCAGTTTCTAGGATTCGGTAAAATTTTTGGCTCTGCCCCCCCCCCCCTCCCCCAACGAAAATGCACTTGAAACGCCCCTATTGATGCCACCTGATACCTCCACTGCCTTAAACCTCAACTCTTGCTAGAAATTACCTTTTCACGGTGAAATGGCTCAGAGAATGGTTTTTCGAAATACCATTACTTTCCACGCAAAATTAGCGATTTTCTCTGTTATCCCTTGTCCACTATATCCACACTTCCCGCTCTCCGACGCGGCGCAAAATGTTTAAAAACCGAACGCGCCGCGGTTAAAAAGTGGGAAAACCAAGCAAAACAAAAGAAGTCCAAAACAGAAGATAGGCCTGATGTTTTACCATAGATAGATAGATATTTAATGCATAAAAGCCAAAAAGGGCCATCACACCACAACAACAAAAGAAAAAATATATTACAACAAGAACACTATGCCAATATTTAAATATACAGGGATATACAATTTTCACTGTGTGCTAACCCTATCCGGAGGAACCTCCCAAATAGTTGAATAGCCTGGAAACTGTTCTCTTTCATTATCTCTATTATCCACTCACTCCAAACAACTCTTCTCTCAACCCATTTAGTTCCTCACACTCTCCCACAAAATAGCTCGTACTTTCATTATCGCATCCACACATGGGGCAAGAGTATCATCTAAAATGAACAACACTTTGAAGATTCTCAAGTCCGTGTCCGTGAAAGAGTTGTCAGTGGACCTTGAAGCTTTCAGCGAAGTTTGCATTGCGAGAAAGGTGATACTCGGATCGGCCGAAAAAGCGCTAAAAAGTCGTGGGTACAAAACCAAACAATAAAAAAGGTGGGGATTTCACAAGCTTATTATTCCATAACGGAGCCAGGGATAACATAAAAAGCAGAATAAGCAAGAGGGGTCCTTCAAGGATTGTAGTGCATAGACGTATTAGATTATAAACAGAATGGAATGGTAGCTCACTTACGATAAAGCGACGTCGTCGCTTTGAGAGGCGTAGGCCTACCGTCACACTTTTTCCTCCGAAATTTGTCTGTCAAACCGGCTGAAGCAATTTTAAGCCAGAGGCATGATGTGTGGGTGCGTGGATGAGAGTGTGATTCACATGCTTTGCGACTGTATGGAGCTGAGTGAATGGAGAAAAGAAGAGTATGGTGTGCGTGTATTTGACGAAGAGTGGGTAAAACAAATTTTTAAGGATGAGTGTTTTGCTGGTATAAAGAAAATGGGGCGATTTTTGAGGCTAGCGATGGAACACAGAAGTAGGTTTTCGGAATAAGTAAAACAAATTAAAAGGAAAAGAGTGTTATTATATATTAGTGTTTTTTGTTGCTGTTTTTTTGTATGACAAATTTTTGCCATGGCCCTCGGGCTGCTTATAGCAATAAACTATCTATCTATCTATCTATCCAACTCAATAAAGCCGATTGGTTCACATTGGTGGTATAGCCAGATGTGTAGACGGTGGAAAGTATCCACGATCACAATCGGCTAATAACTGACGATTTGCTTACCTTCCAGATTTCTTGGGTCGACCTACTCTTCTTCGCGGCTACTGAGTACTTCGTAACTGTACTAGGAAAGGAGTCTCTCGTCAAATACGGGCACCAACAAGCCCTCTTCAACAAAATCAAGGACCTGCCCCAAATCAGCGAGTACCTTCAGAAACGCCCAGTTACCATGCTCTGAAGAACCAAGATAATGAGAGAGACGCCAATGTCTGAAATTAACCAATGATAGTTAAGTTAATATTTGCGTTATAATTTGATGATAATAAAACTCCAGCCAGAATGACCAGACAGATAAAGTAAGACAAAACAAAAATTTATATTTACAATCCAAACATCTACACTTGCTAATCTTATACCAAGTCCTTAATTCAATCATCGTATAACAAGTCCTTGTCAATCTTATCAATACACAAGAATGAAAGTCTAGTTGGAAAGACTGCTCTGGAGTCAGACTAGGCTGTGAATCCACTTCTTCGAACAAAACTGTCCTAGACATATAGATAAGGTGCTACTGACTGTGTTAATGGGGGTTGTGGCACCCGGAGGGTTTTCGACAGGGGAGGGGGGGGGTACAGGAGGAGAGTTTCGCCGGCGGGTGGCGTGGGGTTATGCACGGGGGAGGGGCGCTATGGGGGTTTTGTTTTGTTTTTTAGCCAGAACATGTTTTGTGCTAAATCTAACAGATGTCAATGAACGACTTAGAATTGCAAATGGTCAGATAGGGGTGATCAGGTTTACCAGAAAAGGATCCTCACACCAATTTTCAACATAGTATCTCGACCGCTTCCTGAATTATCACGCACATAGACCGACGGTCGGATAGAAAACTTTACGAAGTCACAGGTAACTCATCACTGCACTCTGAGATCCCCATGACAATAACAACATCGTTTGAGATTAGTAGTTATTTCCGAATAAAACAACCCTGTCGGTCAGTGACATCAGGCTATTAGGTACGCCAATTTCCCACCTCGCTACCAAACCAGGTAACGGCCTTCCTATTCCAACACTATCCAAATGCAAAATCTAGAACTAAGTTCCTGGCACTTTCTCTCGCTGTCAAATCTGTGTTCACCGGATTCCAGACGAACTACTAATCTTAGCTAAAAAAAATGTAGAATATCCGACGTACGTTGACGTATGACGTATCTGTCAAGGACATCAGTAAGGTCAAGGTCGTAGATCTCTTTAGAGGCTATTGTAATTGTTGAGTTTAGGCTATGCTGTTAGTTTCGGCTCCGGGACGGTTCGGCCGGAATTCGGACAGAAACCGGAAAAAGATAGAAAATACTCGAAACAAAGGATCTTAGGTTCCGCATATAGGTAGTACAATCTAATGAAACTCTCTAATGAAACAGGTAGGTCTAAGGATCTTAAGGGGGAACGGTAGTCGAAACTCGTTAATGCAGATTCAGCATGGGTTTTGGTCGGTGAACAGGTCAAAGTCAAAGGACTCCATCTGTGCGATGTTTATCTATGTCTCAGAGGTCATCAGAGGGAATTGGGTCGAGAGACTGACACTAAATTGCACCTGAATGACCTTTTGGCTGCTGCTTTTTCGCAGTCATTGAAGTACCTGAAGCAACCAGTTCGCTAATTCACTTGTCGAGTAAAAGCGTCACTTATCGTCAAGTAAAACAGTCAAAATATTGAAGATCTTCGAAAATTGGAAAAAAATTTCGAGTAACAAGGCTACAAGTCGCTGTGGGATCCCAAACCATAGCAAGACCAAAAGTTTCGACGGGATCCCAAAAATTAATATTTGACCCCAGTCTCCGCCAGACTCGTTGAACATTTTTACTATTAAAATTTAGAAACAGATTGAGGCCAAATAGCTAATCATCTGAGAAAACCAAGTTCAGATATGGATTCACCATTTGTCATACCATTTTTGACAAAACTGATCGATACTTCGTACTTCAGCCGAATTTCCGTTTTCGGCCGAATCCCAGGCGAACTGCTTGTCTGGCATTTTCAGTATATATTTTTATGGCACTTGCTAGGACGATGAAACTTGGCAGGCATGTCAGGGACCCGACCAAACTAACTTGAAAATAATCGGTTTCCCGATCCGACCATCCGGAGGGGGGGGGGGGAGTGTAGGGAAAAGGGAATCCGGAAAATTCAGTAGTGCGTAACTTTCGAACGGGTGATCGGATTGGAATGAAACTTATTAACTGAACAGATGATGTATCTCAGATGTCCCATTTGAAAGACAGCTACGGAGGACTTGGGGGGGGGGGCGGAAATCTCAAGAAACGGTTAGAACTGAGTGATGAGTGAAACTTGCTGGGAAGAACAAGGATATGCTCTCGATAAATCGTTTACATAATTGGACTGGATCTGTCCAGTCCAATTATGGACTGGGGGGGGGGGGATTCCGGTGATG
This sequence comes from Branchinecta lynchi, assembly GCA_023053575.1. Classification (NCBI taxonomy): domain Eukaryota; kingdom Metazoa; phylum Arthropoda; class Branchiopoda; order Anostraca; family Branchinectidae; genus Branchinecta; species Branchinecta lynchi. The sequence continues at coordinate 15,976,979 of JAKZAP010000008.1, forward strand.
GTGGTTTTGGACATTTTCACGACGAAACTTAGCAGGTATAGTAGGGACCGGATCAAACTGACTTGGAAATAAAAGAAATTATCGATCCGATAATCGTGGGGGAGTGGAGGGAGGGGGAATCCGGAATATTGAGTCATGCGTAACTTTGGAACGGGTGATCGGATCCGAGTGAAATTAGTAATTGAACAGAGGACGTGTCTTTGGTGACCTATCTATGTCCGGACCAGATCCGACAACTATTGGGGGGGGGGGGGGAATATGTGACCCAGTTAGACTGGAGAGATCGGGATGGAACTTTGTGGGAACAGATGCTCTGGTTAAATCATTTACAGAATCGGATTGGTCCCGGACACAATGGGGGGAGTTGGAGGTTGGGTCCGGAATTCTGGTGATTGCAAGTTGAGGTACTTCCAGATGTGCTAGGACGATTAAACTTGGCTGGAATATTAGAGATTCGACAAGATTGGCTCAGAAATCGCCACTGTCCAAATCAGACTATTCTTTGAAGTACTAATCTTGACCGCAAAGTAAGAAAAATACTTTAAGCAAATTATACATTTTCATGATCCCCATGAGCCCATTATCATTTTTTCCTCAAGGGTTTTACTTACAAATGAAGTTCTAGCTCCCTTAGAGTGCGCATCTAAACCACGAAGTCATCAAACAATAAATCTCAACCCGTGCAAGTGCCACATTAGCTTACAGCTCTTGTTCCTCCAGTAATGAATATCCAACCGATGAAACCTTTTGATACAAAACCTTTAATACAAAAGTAAGGAGACATGCTGAATCCATATATGCAAATTATTTTCACCCCAAACATTCAGTTCGCCCGGAATCGGACGGAAATTTTTAAAAGTAATCGTTTTATTTGAAGTTGATTAGAGGTCCGATACAGGGGCAAGAATGCATGGTGAATCTGTATATACAAGTCCGCACATACAGTTCGCCCGGAATCCGGCCAGAACCAGAACAACAGTTTTATATAAAGCTGATTAGAGGTCGATGTAGGGGTAATGATCATTTTCTCGCAGAGCAAATAATTCAGCCGGAATCCAGCCAAAACCAGAAAATTTGCTAGAAGTCACAGTTTGTCTGAAGTTGAGCCGTTTGGCCGTAATTTTCTCTAGAAAATACCGCTACGGTGCATTTATGTTTATTTTCAGACGGCTAATTATTGATAAGACCTGACAAGACCAAATCTGTCTGTAAATGCCCCGATTGTCCGGATAAAATTGATAAGTCTGATAAAAACTGATATTTATTGATAAGTCTGACAAGACCAGATCTCTCTCTAAATGCCCCGATTATCTGGATAAAATTGTCCAAGAAATATTAAAAGTTGTGGGATCCCATCGAAACCTTTGGTCTTGCTTTATAATAGAAGGATCTCAAACATTTACATTAAGTTATAATTAAGATTGTTGTATTAATTACACCAAAAGAGCCACGCTGATCTTAAGAAAAAAACAAGACCAAAGGTTTCTATGGGATCCCAAAAATCTAATGTTTGATTCAAACAGTTGGGTCATGTCTTCGCCATTCAGTCTTCGTCAGACTCCTTGAATATTTTTACTGTTAAGATAGAGTTCAAAAATGGATTCCGCATGTCTCCTTGCCCGGTACCGAATCTCTAATCGATTTCAGAAACAACTTTGAGCTTCAAACAAATTTCCAGTTTCAGCCGAATTAATGATGCACCATTTGTCCAGCAAGAAAACTAAGTTCAGATATGGATTCAGCGGACCTGAATAACTTTCATATTCGGATTCAGTATGTCTCCTTACCCCTAAATCAACTATCTCATAGCTTTTAAAAAATATTTTTTATTGCCCCTTAACTTGAAACCCCCTCCCCCACCCCTTAATGTAGAGCTACAGAGCCCATCTACGAACTTGACCTTACCCTTAACCCAAAGAAACCTCACACCAAGTTTCATCAAAATATCTCATTCCCTACGAGAGTTAACTTGCTCACAGATAGACGGACATTTTTGCGATGTCATAGGTATCCCTCCCCACGTTTTGGGATCCCAACAAAAGAAGAGCTACGAGCTATCTCTTCATTCTAGGGGAGTTCCGTAACTATAGTACCCCAACTATTATTTTAACCACAGATTGAATGGTCACTGGTATTTGAACTTTGTACCCTGACTTTTTCATCCTAATCACTCCACTCGTTGGATACTTATAGGCATGCCTCAGAAGTTCCGGATTCCCCCTTCCAGCTCCCGCTAACGTGTCACAATCCAGTTTCGGCACACGAATACGTCATCAAGAGCGTCTTATCTTACCAACCCAGCAAGTTTTCATTTCGGAAAGTTTCCGATGCCCCTCCAGCTCCCTCCACCGAGGTTAAATCAGTTCGGGACCCTGAAAAGGATCCTGAAGAACGTATGACCTTCGTACCTTCTAAGTTTCATGTCCGCAACACCACTCATTTCAGTGCATCATTTCATCCATGTGCGTGCCAAAAATTGTGCCGAATTGCCCTCGAACTCCCCACCGAGTCGATTTCGGTTTTAACACGTAAAAAGGTCGTCTAGGGAAACTTTCCTTACCACCTACCAAGTTAAAACAGTTTTCGAGGAATATCGGTGCCGCCCCCACCAACCGTGGTCGGATCCGGTCCGGATTAGAAATTGTGTAATCTACAGCATATGATATCACTACATTCCAAGTTGCATTCAAAATGCAACAAAAACGCCACAAAACGTCTAGTGCCCCCCACTGTGGCCGAACCCGGTGGGACACGTACATGAATTATCGGGCATTTCTCTTACATTCATCAAGTCTCATTCCAGTCGTATGGCCCGTTTGAAGTCACTCCCCACAAGTTTCCGGATTTCCCATTCCTCTACTCCCCGACAGATGGTTGAATCCGAAAAACGAAATTTACCTAGAGGTTTAGGTATAGGGTTCTTTAAAATTACGCTGGCAAGTTTCAACGTTATTTGGAAGTGCCCAAATGGCAAAACCCGGACTGACCGACGGGTGGACAAAAACTGCTATAGCTATGTAGCACTGGGCTGAAGTGCAAGTGCTACAAAAACAGCTAGGCTGTGACGCAATAAGTTTTGTAGAGATTCATTGGCCTACTTGAATGAAAGATGAAAGTTACACATTCTTGAGAAATTGCGCTCCGTAACAAAGAAACATATCGGGGACATTGACGAGCCGTCGGCAGATTTCAAGTCTCGCTTCTTGTCGGTATGTCATTTGTCACGGAGTAAGGGACTGAAACTATAGGAAATGAAAATTCCAAAATCCATTCCAAACGTCTGGTTGCTTATTCAGTGCTCTGCCAGACGATACCAAATGTATAGCGACAGAGTTTATCCAGTAGGTTGACAGCCAGTTGGCAGATAAGACACTTTTTTTCTTATTTCTAGCCTACCTAGAAAACGGTGTGTCGGCTTTGAAAACTGCTCCAAACATATTTTAGCCCGTAAAAAGCACTTCAAAATGGGTATCTTGGAATTTTTCCGCCACCGTCAATTTGGCTTGACACGCTTAAAACAGATATTGTCAATTAACACGGGAAAAGCGCATACCTGCTCTTTATGAGTTTTAAAGTACCGTTCCGCCTTAATTTTGGCATGGTCGGACAAAACCGGAAATTAGGAATAGGTGATTTTTTGATGGCACTGAATGAGAGATTATTGTAAGAGTAAAACAAAGCACAGGGTTAAGCGACTCGATTATTTTCTTCTAAGTTAAAGCCAAAAAAATAATCATAGATAAAACAGTCGGTTCGAGAAGCTCAAAAATAATCCCGTTTGGGTTCTCGCAATGACTTTCCGCTTGAGGGTCGCCGGTTGTTTTCAGAAAGGTTCAAGTACATTACTGACAGGATACCCCGCACTATATATTGTTTCTGCTCAGATGTTCTGAGATAATGGACCCCTTTACAACTGTTGGTGACAATCTTGGCAAAATGTACATAACCGGTCTTCGGACAGGAATAACTCGGAAACAATGATCGGGCGCACGATACGTCAAGTAAAGAGAACATACGTGGCAACTGGAAAGCGTTATAATCAGTGTATGGAAAGGATGGAAATACTACTGAAGTAGAACGAGTTAGTATTACAAGTTTGACGTGCCCTATACAGCATTTAACTGGTATGGCGGAGTAGAAGTCGACAGAAAGTGATTATTGTGAACACAGCTTCAGGGTACCTTTGTTCTGCAAAATCCTAATACAAGCCTATCTATCTATACAAGCCCATCTATTCTCCAACACCAAAAATGAATACAGCGAGACTCGCTCCAGATATTGCATAATGCCGGAATGCATCCGAATCAACTCCTTTAGGTCACCATCTTTTATAGCATACACAGAGACCGACGGAGAAAGCGCCAATACTTGCCAGACCAGTGACGACTGGCGAGACAACTCATGCTGAATTAACAAAAAAAATATTTTGAAGAAGGGCCAAGAGAGAAGAAACCTTAGTGTTACAGAGACAGTCTTGAGTTGTGCAATGCCGAATTACAAGCTCACATATTTCAACTTCCGCGGAAAGGCTGAAGTGGCTAGGCTGATCTTCGCTTACGCTAAAGTTGAGTTTGAGGATGTGAGGTTAGAGTTTTCGCAATGGCCGGAGGTCAAATCAAGTAAGTCCTATAAAAACAAGTCTTATAAAAGGTATCGGCCGTTGCGTAGGACTGCGGGTAAAGCAAATTTAAAGTTTGCCGTCATCAGGCAGTCGAGTCCCTTGCGTGAGGGTCGGAACCTGAACGGTTCTAGTACATCTCGATTGAACCTCACTAATGCTGGGAGATGAAACACCACTTCTCAACAAATCAGCCAGTGAACGGAAAGACATGAAGAACCCCCCCCCCCCTCCCCCGCTTATGATATGCTTTCTGATTGGTTTTACTAAATCTCGACTTTGAACCTAACTGTTAATGCCGTAACTATCTTTTCCTCTCGAAAATAGAAAATAATGAAAATAATTTCCCACATTCCTAACTTGCATTCCACGTTGTTACCATACACCCTTCATAAAATTCCTTCCAGATTAGTTTGTTTATGCCGCTCGATGCGCTACCATAAATTGAACAATGACCCGTTACTTCTTGGTGTACGATTAACCAGGCTTGTTTGGCTATTTTCAATTCCTCTTCTGCCTAGCCATGTTTAAAACTGTTGCTCTACCTAACTCTGTTCAGTCAAAGTTCATCACGTTTGTCAATTCTGGCTTCCGACTTCATTGCTGGCTGCTGGTTGACTTTTACACGGGGCTAATGCGCGATTCGGTATGAACCTAATCGCTTATTCCCCCTTCAGATAACTTATATCAAGCTGTAACGTGTTATTGTTACTGTTTCTCTAGCGCACCTGGCGTCAATTTCTCAGTGGATTTTCTGAAAGGCGTATTGTTGACAATATGCTGAATTTGTGACATCAATGTTCCGAATATGTGTCAGTGACACCAAATAAAAGTCTTAAAGATGAAGTCGCATCTTGACTGCAGTTTTGGTCACAATATTCTAACATTCGTGACTCATTGACACTCTTCTGTTTTGTATGGTTCTTCGGCTCAACCCGATGAACAAGACCAAAGGTTTCGATGGGATCCCAAAAATCTAATATTTCATCCAGGTAATTGGGTTGTCTTCGCCAGGCTAATCATCTGAGATAGCCAAGTTCAGATATACCTGTCTATTTATATAAGCCATATCTATTTTGAGGATACTGACCGAAACTTTACTTCTGCCAAATTTCCGGTTTTGGCCGAATTCTGAACGAACTACTTGTCCAGCAAGACAAGACCTAAGTTTTCGATGGGATCCCAAAAATCTAGTATTTGATCCAGACAACTGGGTCTTGTCTTCGCCAGATCCAGTATTCGCCAGGCTAATCATCTGAGAAAACCAATTTCAGATATGCCTCTATCAGCCATATATATTTTGACGACACTGAACGAAACTTCCTGCTTTACTTCTGCCAAATTTCCGGTTTCGGCTGAATTCCGAGCGAAATACTTGTCCAGAAAAAAAGAAAACTCAGAAACGAATTCAGCGTATCTTCTTATTCCTATAAAAGACATCTAATCAACTTCAAATAAAACTTTCACTTACAAACAAATTTCCGGTTTCAAACAGATTCCAGAGAAATTATATGTCCGGATGAAAAACGATTGTCATGTACAGACTCAGCGTCTCCTTAGCCCTAAATCTGTTATCTAATCAACTTCAAATAAAACTTTTGCTTTTAACAAATTTTCCGGTTTTGGCCGGATTCGGGAGCGAACTATTTGTCCGGTGAGAAAGGGGTTTTCATCATCGTGTTCAGCATGCCTTCTTACCCCTAAATCTGTCATCTCATCTAGTTGAAATAGGCTTTTAATTTTAACCAACTTTCCGGTTTTTGCCGGATTCCGGACGAACAACTTGTCCAGCGAGAAAATGGTTTTCGTCATCGTGTTCAGCATGTCTTCTTACCCATAAATCAAACATCTACTAAACTTCAAATAAAACTTTTACTTTTAACCAGCTTTCCGGTTTTCGCCGGATTCCGGACGAACTATTTGCCCGGGGAGGAAATGGTTTCACCATCGTGGTCAGCATGTCTTCTTACCCCTAAATCGAACATTTAATCAACTTCAAATGAAACTTTTACTTTTAAACAACTTTCCGGTTTCTCTCGGATTCCGGGCGAACTACTTGTCGGACGAGAAAATGTTTAGAATATCCGTGTTCAGCATGTCTTCTTACCCCATAATCGACTATCACATAAGCTGTTTAAAAATATTTTGTTTGGCCCTTAATCTGAACCCCCTCCCCCACCCCTAAATGTGGGGCTACAGAGCCCATCTACGAACTTGACCCGAAGAATCTTCACACCAAGTTTCATCAAAATATCTCATTCGCTTCGAGAGTTACCGTGCTGACAGACGGACGGACGGACAGACGATGTCAGACTTTTGCGATGTCATAGGTATCCCTCCACTTACGTTTTGGGATCCCAAAAAGAAAATTCAGAAACGAATCCAGCGTGTCTCCATATCCCTATAATGGCATCTAATCAACTTCAAATAAACCTTTACCCGGAATCCGGATGAATTGTATGTCCGAGTACAAAAATTATTCTTACCCCAAAAATCTGTCATCGTATCAACTTCAAATAAAACTTTTGCTTTTAACATATTTTCTGGTTTTGGCCGGATTCCAGGCGAACTAGTTGTCCGGGTAGAAAATGATTTTCACCTAAGTGTTCAGCATATCTTCTTGCCCCTAAATCTAACATCTAATCAACTTAGAATAAAACTTGTACTTTTAACAAACTTTCCGGTTTTTGCCGGATTCGGAACGAACTACTTGTCCGTCGAGAAAATGGTTTCATCATCGTGTTCAGCATGCCCTCTTGCTCCATAATCGACTATGAAATTAACTGTTTAAAAATATTTTGTTTGTCCCTAAATTTGATATATAAAATATATCATATATCATCCCATAAAATTAGGGCTACAGAGCCCTTCTACAAACTTGACTTTACTCTTGACCCAGATAATTCTCACACCAAGTTTCATCAACATATCTCATTCCGTTCAAGAGGTATCGTGTTGACAAACGGACAACTTTTGCGATGTCATAGGTTACGTTTTGGAATCCCAAAAATTATCCCAAAATAGTAGTATGAAGTTTACGAAAAAGCATTATACAGTACCAACTGATGCTACTATAGCAAGACTGGATGCTACTGGCGCAATGCGGGACGCTACTGACTACTGCTGCTTAAGAGTAGCCCAGTGTGAGGCACATTGAATTAAAGTATTCTGTACTACTGCATAGCTTTTTCGTACAGCTACCATACAACTACACAGGCTACACATTTTTCATCGGGAAGTGCCATGTACTGATCCCTTTCCTGTCGGCCGGTCGGTCGACTGATCGCGAGTTAGGGTACTTCAAGATGGGCTAGGACGACGAAACTTGTCTGACGCGTTAGAGCCACAAGATTGACTTCGAAATTTCAACTTCTCGGATCCGACCATCAAAGAGGGAGTGGAGGGAAGGGAAACCTCTTCTTATTGCGGCATGCATAATTCTCCACAAATGATCCGAATGTTGTGACATGCATAACTCTACAGAGTAATACAATCTGGATGCAACTTGATAGGCGACTAGATACATGTCCTGTGAGGGAAGATAGAGGTGAGTCCCAGAAATCTTGTGACGCAGTTAGGGTGGAAAGATTGGGGCGGAACTTGGCGGACATGACCATCATATACCGTAGATTTACATTTAAAAGCCAGTACTAGGTCCGAGCACTGCTGGGAGAGCTGGAGGGGGTCCTTGAGATTTTTTGGCACGCAAAACTCTAGAAAGATTGACATGATCCGGATGAAACTTGGTAGTTGGCAAGAATACATGTCCTAGACGTCCCACTTACATGTCCAGACCGTAGGCTATCCGGTCACTGAGGGAGGAGACGGAGATGGATTCCCGGAAAGGAGGCACGCTTAGAGTTTAGACTGCGGGGCAGACCTTGACGGACAGGAAGGCCGTTTCTACACCCGAACACTGTGGCGGAACTGGAGGGGGGTCCCGGAAATCTTGTTACAGGTTTTACACTGTTGGGATCGAGACGGAACTTTGCGATTTTTCCTTTGAAAAACACTGCCTTCTGGTTTACAGGTACAGAAGATAAAGTTCCTTGGTGTAACAATCACGTCTGATGTTAAATGGGAGGACAACACCAACGTAATGACTACGCGTGCAGACGCTGGTCTACAGCTGTTAAAACTTCTGGCTAAGTTCCAAGTACCTAATTCCCGCCTTGTCCGAATTAACGTTTCTTTCATTCGATTCACTTTGGAATATGCGGCGGCTGTTTGGCACTTTGCCCTTACTGCCGAACAGACACAACAAATGGAAAGAATACAGAAACGTGTACTCCAATAATAAGTCGCGAGCCCAAAGTTCCCTATTCTGCTCTCCTAAAAACTTTAATATGCGGCTGAGCTTAGCGGTTGGTCATAAGCGCCTCCATCATCATGTTTTATCCGTTATCCTTCCCCCTCCGTATGAAAACACAAGAGACCGACAGGAGAGGGTCGCAAGTTCAAAGGTTCAAAAGTTGTCCCCTGCACCTGCAACACATACGCGGTACCAGAAAAGCTTCGTTCCGAGTTTCAACAAAAATTTATAATGATGGCGGTAGCTGTCTTTGATATTATTCCAACATCCGTGTTTTTTTTTGGTTTTTACTTGGAAACTAGAATAGGTCTGTGGTGACGAATTGATGATTAATTGTATATATTATAAAACGTGCATTATATTTGACGTAATACCCAAATTTGGCATTGCCATGACAGTGTTTCTTTGACATAAACTCCTTACTTCCTTACTTACGAGCAGAACGACCATAGGCCTTGGATGCGCTTTCACGGATCCGGGAAAAGAGGAGATGCAGGGAGGGGGTCTCGAGAAGACCCATTCGACCTTGACAGCACGAACCTTTGCTGATACTACTACCATTACAAACGACCCTTTCAAGTGCCATGTAGGCTCTTAGCTCCTGTTTCTTAACGGATAACAAGCCCATACCGTCTGTTGTTTCCTTGTTAGCTTCATTCGTGCCCCTTGGCTTTGAAGAGAAACACGGCGAAACCTGCATAGCCCTTCTGACCAACAAGCTCTTTGAAGCCATAAACGGTAGCCTGATAATCTACTGGAGAAGCGCCAAACACGAAAAATGCAAGATCAGCCTAACAGTACATTACATAGGAAGTTCGAATTCTCGGAAACGACAGTGGACGGAACGATTAAGGAAATAGAGTTAATCATATAAGTACAAGTACTCTAACTATGTTTAGAAACCGATTCTCATGTCCGAGTTTAAACGTTTAATGATGACAGGTTTGCTGTAAGTGCGTGCAAAGCATCGCCAATATTTCTCACAAATCCTGTTGTATTTCAGCGACTCCATATGGCCAACTGCCTGTCCTAGAAGTCGACGGCAAGCCACTAGCCCAGACACTGGCGATTGCCAGATACCTTGGAAAGCAGTTTGGCCTAGTTCCAGACAACGACTGGGACCAAGCAATAGCTGACGCACTTGGTAACCTTAGCGAGGATATGTTTCTGCGTAAGTTAGCATATACCTATCGCTGTTGTTTCTAGCCTACTCAAAACCATCGAGGAATACATCATCAGGTCCTTCAGCCCAGAGGCGTTACTAGCCAATAGTTTTTGGGGGGAGGACGAGGCATTTACCGACTGGCTGGTAATTTTTACCGACTTTTTCTACGGAAAAAAACGACTGTTTTCAACAATAAAAATGATATTCGACTAATCGACTATTTTGACGAAAAATCACCAATTTTCAGAAAAACCGACTGTTTTCATGAAAAAATTAACTGGTTTGACGAAAAATCGAGGCGCTTCGCGCCGACTCGGTTACTTTTTACCGACTGGCGCCCCCTCCCCCCAGTCGTGACGCCCCTGCTTCAGCCTACCAAGAACAGATATTCAGGAAAACCTCTGCCTCTCAGCCATTGCCCCGAGTAAATATACTGAGCAGGTGTTGATATTCGTGGCCTTGTAAACCAACTATTTGCACTGAGTCGAGCAGAGGCTTCAGGAGGATGGGGTCTGAGGTAAATAGATATCACCGAAGGACCTCTGCATAGTCGGTGCAAAGATGCATTGCGAGAAGGAAAAATAGGGATTCTTCTACTACAGAGTAGCGATATAAGCTATTGCAGTACCAGGAATGTTTGTAAGGATGACGATTCCTACTTCTAGACCCTTTCTCATGTCGTCATGTTTGGTAGTCAGATGCTCTAAGGTCTGACAACAAGTGGTCTTTCCAAGAAAAGACGACGGAGCTGCGCCAGCGATAGTGTGGACTACGAGAAATGGGTGAAAAGATGAACCAACATTTGAGGCATCTTCGCGCGATAATGTTGACTGTTGAAGTTTAACCGAAAAGGTCGGAGATCCAACAGTATAGTTGCACATCACTTATTCGCTTAAATAGGCTTGAAAACCGACAAAAATGCGCTACTTCGTTTGTCCCTTATCCAAAGATAGTCGATTTAATCGAACGAAATTATTTTCCGGATTTGTGGTACCTCTATGTGCTTGTCTCTCTACGCTTGAAATATTTACCAACTAGCCCACAAATTTAAGCCATTTTCGAAAACTAAAACAAATATGTCCGATTCCTTGCAAGACATCCCTTAACACCATTTTCCCACATTGAACAGGCGTAACTTTTCCATGATTCCTACATTTCGCACTGGAAATGCAGGCCTTTGTTGAAATTCAAATTCTCCGCGTCCGGATGAATTTTGGGTTATCATGTAAGCAGCGCACACTCCGATTCTTATTTCTAGAGCCCGGGTGACAAAATCCCTTAGACGAGTCAAAATATTTCATGCATTCAAGTTTCAGATGTAAAAATAAGCTGCCTTTTCAGTTAAACTTTAACAATGTCAACTAGGCAATTGCGAAAAGGCACTTTTGGAGTCTCCACAGTCGGCACCAAAACTCGCAGCGACCTTCCATATGCTGCGTGTAGGCCAAAGAGCAAGCGCCCTTGAGACATGCTCTTGTAGTCAAGAGAGGGCCACACTATTATTTCTGTCCTCCCACTGACTTCCAACCGCGTCAAGTTGTCTTTAGCCTTTCAAGATGATACTTTACAGCCGCCAGAGATGTCTTGCCAATGAGGGAGCCCGACGAGGAAAAGCGAAATGCCAAGAAGCCAGAAATCCTTTCAAAGAGCATCTACCCCATCTTAGATAAGATTGAAGCGATCCTTGCAAACAACGCTAGTGGCTGGCTGGTCGGCGACAAAGTAAGTGACGTAACTTTACTGTATACGCTTGTTGCACCATACTTTATCCTGACCTATCTATCCTTTCCTGACTGTATCCTATCCAAGTAACACACAGTGGTTGCTCAGTTTTGAAATGCCCCCATGGTACATCCACTGGCAGCTGGATGGATAGCCCTTCTCCTTTACCATACACCTCCTTATCCTTGGTTCAAAAAGTATCCTTGATCCATGCGGGATATCTGACCAGTGGTGTGATGGCCAGAGTTCAGGGCCACCCAAAGTGAGGCAAGTAAAGTGGTTTACCGGGTCCTACAAGAGAAAGAAGTCCAAAATTGGCACCACGAGAAGGATTATAAGCAGTCGATAGACCTTTACGCTAAAGCCAAACAGTGAGGGTGTTTTGAATGTTTTTTTACGGGAGGGTTATCATCGGAGGAATTAAAACTGATGGTTAGCGCTCGCAGCGATAGCCGCCCCCTGGGAATTCGAGAAAATATGTGGGAAGTTTAAGGGGAGGTCTAGCGGTCCTTACTTCTGCCCAATGTGTAATATCTGGATGAGAATTTGTTTCATTTTATGCGCGAATGTGTGGAGCAGGGGCGTCACGACTGGAAGGGAGGGACGCCCCCCCCCCAATGTTGTCGGGTAGTCGGTAAAAAAAATAACCGCAATTTTTCGTCAATACGGTTGATTATTTTCATGAAAACAGTCGGTTATTCTGAAAATTAGTTGATTTTTTGTCAAAACAGTCGGTTTATCTGAAAATCAGTTGACTTTTTTTTCAAAACTGTCGTTTTTTCCGAAAAAATAGTCGGTAACAATTACCAGCCAGTCGGTAAATGCCTTACCCCCCCCCCCCCCCCCCCCCCCCTTACGCATGGGTTGGAAGCACCGAGAAGAGTTTTTGTAGTTAGGATTCATTGGAAGAGTTGCGTGTTTGTTTGTTTTTGGGATCCCAAAACGTAAGTGGAGGGATACCTATGACATCGCAAAAGTTGTCCGTCTGTCCGTCCGTCCGTCCGTCCGTCCGTCTGTAAGAACGATAACTCTCGAAGGGAATGAGATATTTTGATGAAACTTGGTGTGAAGGTTCGTTGGGTCGTCGGACCAGTCAAGTTCGTAGATGGGCTTTGTAGCTCTACATTTAGGGGTGGGGGAGGGGATTCAAATTAAGGGACAAACAAAATGTTTTGAAACAGCTAATGTGATAGTCGATTATGGGGTAAGAAGACATGCTGAACACGATGGTGAAAACCATTTTGTCATCGGACAAGTAGTTCGTCCGGAATCCGGCCAAAACCGGAAAGTTTGTTGAAAGTAAAAGTTTTATTTGAAGTTGATTAGATGCTCGATTTAGGGGTAGGAAGACATGCTGAAGACGATGGTGAAAACTATTTTCTCGATGGACAAGTATTTCGCCCGGAATCCGGCCCAAACCGGAAAGTTTGTTGAAAGTAAAAGTTTTATTTGAAGTTAATTAAATGTTCGATTTAGAGGTAGGGAGACATGCTGAAGACGATGGTGAAAACTATTTTCTCGAAGGACAAGTATTTCGCCCGGAATCCGGCCCAAACCGGAAAGTTTGTTGAAAGTAAAAGTTTTATTTGAAGTTGATTAGATGTTCGATTTAGAGGTAGGAAGACATGCTGAAGACGATGGTGAAAAGTATTTTCTCGACGGACAAGTACTTCAACCGGAATCCGGCCCAAACCGGAAAGTTTGTCAAAATTAAAAGTTTTATTTGGAGTTGATTAGATGTTCGATTTAGGGCAAGAAGACATGCTGAACACTTATGTGAAAACAATTTTCTACCCGGACATGTAGTTCGTCCGGAATCCGGCCAAAACCGGAAATCTGTTGGAAGTCAAAGTTTTATTTCTAGTTGATTAGATGAGCGATTTAGGGGTAAGAAGAGATGCTGAGTCCCTGTATGACAATCATATTTTTCCCGGACATATAGTTCGACCGGAATCCGGCTGGAATCGGAAAATTTGTTATAAGCTAAATTTCTATTTGAAGTTGATTAGATGTTCATTACTGGGGAAAGAAGATACCCTGATTTCGTCTTTGAGCTTTCTTTTTTCGCCGGACAAGTAGTTCTGGAGTTCGGCCGGAACCGGGAAATTGGCAGAAGTGGCAGGAAGTTTTCGTCAAAACAGATATGACTTATGCTGAATCGGATTCAGCAAACACACATGCCGAATCCAAATCTGAACTTGGTTTTCTCAGGTGATTAGCTATTTGGCCTTAATCTGTTTCTGAATTTTAATTGTAATACTGTTCAAGGAGTCTGGCCAAGACTGGATCTGGCTAAGACAAGACCCAGTTGTCTGGATCAGATATCTAATTTTTGGGATCCCATCGAAACCTTTGGTCTTGTTTCTTTTGTATGCGATGTGCCCTCGGGCCTTAAAAAAACCATCATATCAAAGAACCATGCACAATGCGTAATATTCTGCCACGGATGGAGAATTTAACGTTTCTAAGTGCAGAAGAATAGCGCATTAAGTTGTTGTGTTTACGTTAAAAAACAAGACCAAAGGTGTCGATGGGATCCCAAAAATCTAATATTTGATTCAGACAATCGACTCTTTGTCTTTGCCAGACCCAGTCTTCGACAGGCTAATCATCAGAGACAACGAAGTTCAGATATACCTCTATAAGCCATATCTATTTTGACGATACTGACCGAATTCCGAGCGAAAAATACACAAACAAAACCAGCGTATCTCCTTATCCCTATAAAGAACATCTAATCAACTTTGAATAAAAGTTTGACTTAACAAAAAATCCGGTTACAACCAGATTCCGGAATAATTATATGTCCGGGTAAGAAAACATTGTCATATACCGACTCAGCCTCTCTTCTTACCCCTTAATCTGTCATCTAATCGAACTTATGCTTTTAACAAATTTTCCGGTTTTGGCCGGATTCCGGGCGAACTAGTTGTCCAGCGAGAAAATGATTTTTACCATCGTGTTCGGCATGTCTTTTTACTCATAAATCAAACGTTTAATCAACTTCAAATTAAACTTTTACTCTTAACCAACTTTCCGGTTTTCGCCGGATTCCGGGCGAACTACATGTCCGGGTAGAAAATTGTTTTCACATAAGTGTTCAGCATGTTTTCTTGCCCTAAATCGAACATCTAATCAACTCGAAATAAAACTTAGAATTTTAACAAACTTTCCGGTTTCGGCCGGATTCCGGGCGAACTACTTGTCCGTCGAGAAAATGGTTTTCACCATCGTCTTCAGCATGTCTTCCTACCCCTAAATCGAACATCTAATCAACTTCAAATAAAACTTTTACTTTTAAAAAAAACTTTCCGGTTTTGGCCGGATTCCGGACGAACTACTCGTCCGATGACAAAATGGTTTTCACCATCGTGCTCAGCAAATCTTATTACCCCATAATCGACTATCACATTAGCTGTTTCAAAATATTTTGTTTGCCCCTTAATTTGAACCCCCTCCCCCACCCCTAAATGTAGGGCTACAAAGCCCATCTACGAACTCGACTGGTCCGACGACCGAACGAATCCTCACACCAAGTTTCATCAAAATACCTCATTCCCTTCGAGAGTTATCGTGCTTACAGACGGACGGACGGACAGACGGACAACTTTTGCGATGTCATAGGTATCCCTCCACTTACGTTTCGGGATCCCAAAAACACGTTCATCCGAGCAGGACCAGGCGTCACTCTTCCTAACGTTAGTACAGAAACCAAAAAGCAAGCAAATGAACATAGTAGCCTAGCAACAACGTTGGAGGAGGAAAGTCTCCACTGTCTACATCCTATCATACTGCAACACAACGACTGATGTAAAAACAATAATTTCTTGCAGATTACTTGGGTGGACTTCCTGTACTTCAGCTTTGCTGAGTTCTTTGTCGCCATCTTCGGTAAAGACGTATTCAGGAAATATGACAACTTGACCAAGCAATTCAAAAGAATCAAAGATATCCCGCAGATCGCCGAATACCTGGAAAAGCGACCAGTCACCGAAATTTAGTGCAGCAGTAGAACAAGATCAGTCATTCTTGCGCAACCATGAGCGTCACGAGCTGGATATCATGAATGCTTACCAGCACAGGCGCTGGTTGACAACTTGATCGTTACAGCATTTCTCCTTTCGATTGATTTGTTTTTGCTTTTGTGCGCGTTTTATTCTATTATATAGCTATTTCGTGATACACTTATCAGAGAGTAAGAAGTTCTTCAAACACCGTGGTATTCGTGTCAACGTCCCTTGCGAAGAAACAAAGTATAAGTAACCAAATTAGCGAGAGTGGGAAAATCCCAACTTTCTGTATTCCCTACGGCTGGCTGCACTACGCGATACCGATGCTGTGAAACGAACAAAAATCGATATTCTGGGAAAAGGTTAAAGTCAGATCCTATTGTACGAATAAGATCAAGAACTTCGGTCCATCAACCAGTGCGTTGCAAACCCGACCAACCAGAACGCTCTTGCCCTTGCCCCCCCCCCCCCCCTCATACAGACACGCTCCTAACGTCCGTGTCACTACGTTTCCGTCGGCAGAACGCTCTGGCTCCCGGATGAAACCAAAACATAAAATTTGGGTTTCGCCTAGTACGCTGTCAAAAGTTTGACAACTGCATTAAATCTCATAAAAAGCATATTCTCATAAAGCTTAACACAGGGATGCGCAAACGTGTGTTATCTGTTATCAATCTGAGGGTGTGACACTCTTCCATCTGGAATATAAGATAACTTGATCAAAGGGAAAAATGTACTGATGCTATCAAGAGCACATCAAGTATTGTTCAGTTATACCAAGAACAAATAAGCACCAGATCCTCCATCTGCCAATCTCTGTAATACAACCATGCGGAGTCGAATAGATCCCTACACCCTACCCGATGCAAACGAGCGAAGAGTAGAAGCTACGAGGAACATCACAATTCGTTAGCTCTACAAACAGCTATATCGCAGTATCGCCCCGGAGAAGAAATTTCAAAGGTAAAAGCCGATTGGTCCACCAAATTACTATGAGCGTGTTCCACCCTTGTAACAATAGTTACTATTAGTTACTATTTCCGTTCCATCCTCACGAAAAGTTACTACGCTGACCGTTCCAACCTTGTCGGAATAGTAACTAATAGTTACTATTTGCTTACCATGCTCGGGAGCGTAGTAAGCGTAGTAACTACGCATCTCTGCAACGTGATTGGTCGGATTTGCCCATGGCGTGAGATTCTGCTGGAAAATAGAAAAATCGTTCCAGCCTTGACGGCAAAAAGCCAGAATTCGTGACGTCTTGCGTAGTAACTATGGTAAGTAGGATGGAACACGCTCTATGTACCATTTTACTGGGTAGCACTATCCCATGACAGTGCGCCTAAGGTATAGGCTATGAAGTGATGCTGAAGATGTATCGCCTATTGGCTAATCCATCCCATGACGCTGGCTACTTCCCCAGTTCCTCAGACACAACTAGGACCGAACACTTACTGAACTGCTGTAACAACTCATCTGTTACAAATCATCACCGGTATGGAAATAGGACAAGTTAAGATTTCCAATGGGCTACTACACTTTCAGAAGTTTCATTGAGATAACAGACGGAACTGCGCTTCTTTGTGTTATCTGTTATGAAGCTTCTAACAGTGTAGGCCGGTACATCAGCCTTCAATTTTTTCATTTGCTGGCTGAACTCGAATCGGCTCTGATCGCCCGTAGTGGAAAATGCCAAAATCTAAAGAACCCGTTGTCGCTGCTATGTAATCATAAGTAGGTATGGGCATTCTTACTCTTCTGCTTCCAATGTTTAATTAGCTGCGGAAACGGACAGAGCCAAACTGTGGTAGGCCCACCGCTGAGTTATAGGCTACGTTGCTACAAGAGTTTGCTACTTACCAACAAAGCCTTACAAGTATGGAAAGAGGAAAGTTAAGCAGGTTACTAGAAAATTAGTTACAATAAGTCCCGCGGTTACGCGTCCTTGTTTTGCTTCATTGTACCTATCTTTCCATAAGGGCTCTCATATGAGTTAGTAGCTCTTGTTCAAAAGGAAATGAACCAAAATTTAGTATCTCACTATCATTCAATCAATCAATAAACTTTAATACCAAATAATTCAAAGCTATACGATCCAATATCAGCAGGTGGTCCTACGGACGAACTGAACAGCACTGCCAGAATTTTCCTTGATGCGCATGAACCAACCTCTTACAGATCCATTCAAGGATTTACCGCTTCAACAGGTTATGCTCGCTCATTCCCTCCCCCCCTCTCCCCACGCCCTCCCAAAGATGAATGAAGGCTCCAGTCTAGCTTATCCGGCAACTGAAGCACTAGCGTCGGCAAAGTTCTATCGATTCCCAGAGAGAAAACGCACCAATGGGAAGGTTCCTCAGTAGTTGGCGCCCACGGTCATCCTCGTTCATTCATGTGCGTGGGAAGAATGGAATGACGTCAGTCGCTCCAGCTTACTTTAGATACTGCATGTGGAGCAAACACGGTAGTCTACATCCTGTTACAGTTGAAGGAACACGAAATACTTTTGGATAAATCGAAAAAAGAGCAGTTTTCTACAATGCTGCAGGTAAGAGGGCAGTTTTTCTAGATAAATCATCAAACAGCAGAACAATCATAACTTTACTTCGCCCAATGTCGGCTCTTGCCTCGAGCACCTGAAGTGTTTTCGTCAAAATTGTATCTAAGCATTCGGACTTCTACCGGCGACGGTTTGTTTCAACCTTCAGATTCTTCAACCGCGACTATCACCTTGCAGACCAAAAACGACGTTCTGTGCCATACTAATCTACTTGCACATTTTTCATTTCCACCTGCAGACGTTAAAGAAGAAAAACCCGACAAGCCAGGCGTGTATTAACTCCTACTTTCTGTTCTAGGCAATCCTTCTCTTTACCTGCTGCGCCCGGTACCTGACCGCTCTCCCTATGATATACGACGAAGATTTGATGTACCCAGTTGATAGGACTAACGGACCGAACCACGAGGAACTCAAGCAGTTCTTCGAGCTACTTCAGCGAATAAATCTTCGACAGCCAACAACAGACGAAGACGCAGATGTAGCTCTTCCAAGATTCTATCTTCCCCCACAAACTGACGACGATCTCGACCAGATGTACGACGACATCCAGGAAGAGCCAATCGAAAACCCAGAGTACTTTGACTATCCCCGTTATTTACCGTATATGCCTGTAAAGAAAAGCGACACACAGAGATACATTGGCTACAACAACTACGAAGACGAAGTAGAGCCACTACCTCGCTACAGTTACGACGAGAGACGTAGGAACACCGAGGAGATTCACCATCCAGACGCACTTCGCGAGCTTGAGACCCTTCTCAACGACAAACGCCACAACAGCGACGATAATGTCCGTCAGCTCCATTCCCTTCTCAAGGCCAAAGCCAAGCGTTCAATCGAAAGTGAGCGACCCGTAGACGTATCTACAAGCATTCCAGAAAAGGAAAACAAGACAGGAAACTCCATCGTTGTGACAGTTTATGAGAGTGAACAAGCTGCCAGCGAAAAGGCAACCGTGTCGGAAGACGGCCAAAAAGAGGTTCCACTGCTGCGGCCGGCCACGCCAAAGCACAAGCTCGTGGAGGTTGAACCCGAATCAGAAAGCAGCGAAGAAGAGGCATATCAACCAAACCTTGGGCAAAGCGATTTCACAGACGAGGACAAACAGGTAGGGGTTAATCCTTGTCTCTTTGAGAAAATTCTGTGTACCTAAAAATCCTGTTTGTATCTGTAACAGAGAGCGCATTTTCTGTCGCTCAATTTTATATTTCTCTCGTTTAGAGACGAAGAGTATGGCCCATTCAACATGAACTTTTTGCCGACTTTTAATATGGCTTCAACATGCTCACACGAAGGCTCGCCGCGTCTCTTTCATGCGAAGATATTTCGGCACCTTTTAAAGAAATGCGAGTCAGAAACGACTTCCTCATCTCCAGCTGACTGTCTCAGCTGCACTCACTAGCTTCAAGCAAAGAGATAGACTTAGGATTATCTGAGAAGTCGTGTTGTCGCAATTTACAATCGGCCTTGCATTTTTCTTGTTTTTTTTTCTTTGAGATCCGGACTTCCACAGCTTCACATTATTGTTTAATGGCGTGTTCGGCCTTCAGAGGAAGAACATCTCTTCATGAGCAGTCCTTTTCCGAGTTGGCTATAACTCTTATTTATTTTCCAGGACGAGAGAGACGGAAGCTACGAAGCCAGAGAATTTACTGGTCGCTTACGGAAACGCTTTGTAACTCCCACGGATGCTCTTATGAATGAACTTCGTGGGCTGAAGCATGAATGAGCTTGCAGACAATGGAATGAAACAAACACTACGACGCCGCTTCGGTTCTCGATTCTTCCTCTCTCTTTCCCTGTGACGCCTTACGATGTGATTTTCAAATCTTTCTTGGGGTTGTGGTTATATGCAAACCTGCAGAGGCATCGCAGAATATTGCAGACCGACGAGGCTAAGAATTCTAGGAATGGGCATTACGCTACTATGATGTCGCTACCATATCTATACAATTGTGATAAGTTGCACCTTATTTTCGAGTGCACGAATACATGACGAGCAGCAGGAAGGTGTGAGGTTAATCAAATTGGTCATATTGTACATGTTGTACATATGTAAATCAGTTGAATCCCATTTGGAATAAACTTTTGTACTCCAGAGTCAACATGGCAACTAGTTATCTAGGTTGTTAAATAGTTATCAGGTTGCTCAAAATAGGAGGAATGTAAGTAGATAATGATAAGCCTTAGAAATGTAATAGCCTTCAAGCTTTTTTTAGATGTTGAGGATTCTGTTCATCGTCCCTTGACATTAACTGTTCTCCGAATTAGGTCATACAGCAACTAAAACTCTTTTAAAGAGCAGACCAGTAGTTTCAATATTGTAACATTAGCATGCAGATATGCAACACAAATCCTATGGACTTTCTTATGTGAAATCTCCCCAATTTCCATCTTTGCCAAAGATGAACTGAGAACAGTCTGAGGACTGATAGAGCAAGCACAGTGCTGAAAGTAGTATGGCTGGTCTGATGAATGATCAGGACAATGCAAAGAGACCATCCCCCTGACATAGGCTGAACTTGGATTTTATATTCCGGAGACAAAACCTATTATCAAATGTAATTGTAAGATATCTTGAATATACAGTTTGCAGGGCTATAAGATATCCAAAGACAAAACATTGAAAGGGACTGAAAGGATCGTCCAAAAACCAAATACTTGTATTGCTGGATAGCTAAAACATCAGATTTGTGGCTGACTAACACATACTATCATGAGCCTCCTAGTTTTTCAAGTTGTAGGCTACATGCACCGCCCAAATAGTTCCATACAAAAGGTTGTTCAGAGAAATTCTGTAAATGCCATGTCAGAGGGTTTGGCAGAAGTTGTTTCAGGAAACAACTAGATAGAGCTTTTCAAATCCACTGTATCAGCAGTTCAGCTCCATTATTCTTCAAAGACCTCAAGAAGTCACTGGATAAAGAGTGGGCAAACTTTAACCAAAAATGGTTACAAGACAATTAAGGTCAGTGATACAAGTCAAGCAACAGCACTCATGTAACAATTACAGTTCAAAGATCCCTTGGATTCCTCTGAAGTCAGAACCAAGATAATTAGAAAAATGATAGGCTACTATATCACAGGCAATTTCAACATACTACACAGCCGAGTCTAGATCACATTCTCCTCCTGCAGCAAGGAGAGTAGCCAAGAATAGCGATGGTACTCCATCAAAAAGGATTTTGCTGACCAGAGACTCTCTATCTCGAAGGATTCACCAGGGAGTTTCAGACTGACACAGCCCACCAGCCTTGTCACTAGCAACCGTGATTTAAGGCAATTTAATAAAGGCATATAATTTAACAAATTTATAATAAATATTTCTTTGCATCACTAATGAAATGCATAACCTATTAGGCTATTATAGTTGTTCCTTTATAAAACTTCACAAGTAAATTATTAACTACCTTCAGGCAGAGGCGTTACTAGCCAAAATGTTTGGGGGGGACGAGGCATTTACCAACTGGCTGGTAATTTTTACCGACTATTTCTGCAGACAAAAAATACTGTTTTCAACAACAAAAATACCAATTCATTTTAAAATCGTCTGATTTTCAGAAAAATTCACTGATTTTCAGAAAAAAAGACTAATTTAAAGAAAAATCTACCAATTCTCTGAAAAAACGACTGTTTTCTTGAGAAAAAAAAACAAGAAGGGCCGAAATATCGCTGATGAAAAATCAGAGCTGACGTATCCGTGTAAACATTGTTTGAATAAAAAAAAAACTGTTTTGACGAAAAATTGCGGAGAATAGTATTGACACGGTTATTTAGCCGACTGGCCAACAGCATTGGGGGGGGGGGGTCCCTTCAGGTTTAACTGTTTAAAGCTCCTAGTCTTACTTACCACAAAGCAAAATCTTGGCCCTTCTTTACATCTTATTGGCCTTGTTGGCTTTGGTATCTTCTCATCACAGCTAACTGTTTTTCTTTTTTTGTGGCAGAAGTTTGAAATCCTCACAATTTGATTTCCACTTAATCTTTGACAACAAAGACTTTGCTCCAAATAAACCTGTGATAAATAATTCAAACAGAACAAGCCAGGCATCGTCTGTGTCAACTGAAAAAGCGTATCTTTTCTTATGTTAAATGTATGTCTACAGTAGCCTGGGTTGCCCAGTGCCCCTTATGCCTACTAAATTTCAGATGACTCATCAGTGAGTACGCACGCGGATGAATAAGTTTGAATTTAATGATGGGGCTGAGCGCTTTTCTGTGTGCTGGGCTCTTTTACCTCTGTGTACAAATGGGCAAAAGTTTGAATCTCTGCCTTCATGACATGAATCTTGAACTTTTAGGTATGACCAAGTTTTGAATTGCAGCTTAATCATGTAGACAGTGTTGCAAGCTCCTGTCTTCCCCATGAGAAGCTTTTAGTACACAGCTCCAGCACAGCTCTGAACATGGTGCCTAGAGAGTGGTGTTTTCATCAATTGTATTATAGAGTGATGTTTCGCCATCAATTGTGAATTGGGGGATTGAGACAGACAATGGGCCATTGGTGGCCTGAGTTTTGGCTGGAGTGTCTGGCCTACCCCGCAGAATAAATAAAAAAATGGTGCCTGCCTCGGTCCCCATACTCTTACGGGTAGATCCAAATCATTGAGCGGTAATCTGGCGGTAATGCAATTTTGTTTGGCTGTGTCACTCTGTTGTGAAAATGCATGGAAGGTCTCGCTTTGTCATGTTTTTTTTTTATTCAAAATAAGCTGAGTAGGAGATTAAGCTGGTGTGATAGGGAAGTTTGATTGCTTGAAAGGAAAAAGACGGCACGAAGATTAACTGTAGCCTAACTGTAATCTGGTGCAAAACCATAAAACCCAGGATGGTAAACCTTCACAGTTGTAAAATATAACCCCTCAACCAGTCTACCACAAATCCCTGATTTTGGGAAACCCTATGCCTAACGTTGGATACTCTATGCCAAATGCTGGATACTGGGACCCAATACAATATTGATGATTTGAGTGAAGCTCAGAAATCAACCAATCAGAATTCATCTGCAGTGAGGTAGGTCAGGGTTAGGGTACCAACAGCTATATGGCGTTTGGCATATGGTATCCAGCGTTAGGCATAGGCTATGTCAAACGCTGGGTATATCTAGCGTTTGGCATAGGGTATAAAAAAATCAAGGGTTTGTGGTTGACTGCCCTCAACCATTCTCAGAGCCGATGATGATAACTGGTGTTGGGGGGAACAGATCAGAGGGTCTCACAATGGAAGGGTCCAAAATCGAAATTTTTGGTGGCTTCTATGGTCGTTGAGGGTTGGGAGTCTGTGAAGGTTCAAAATCTAAAAAGTACCCAAGAAACATTTTTCATGAATGCTTAATTTCTTATGATTTACGGAACAATTTGGGCACACCTTTTTTGGGAGTGAACAATCCCTCGGGTTACCCACTTAAACAGGTAATTCGGCACGAACATTCTCACCAGGGGCGTCGCAAGGGGGGTGCAGCCCCCCCCCCCCCCACCTTTTTCATATTCTCTAAAATCTTACTAAAATTTTTCCGTATTTTTTAGATAGCAGAACTGTTCAATATATTCACGGGGATTCGTTAGTTATACAGAATCCTAAATAGGCTATATGTACAAATCTCTTCTGTATAATGATCGGGATTCGGTATATTTGCCAGTATGTGGTAGTTATCACGAATTTAGTGAGAGAACTTACTGAAATCATTTGGTAATTTTTTGATGCCAGAACTATTCGGTATATTTATGGAGATTCCGTAGTTACACAAAATCCCGAATAAGCTATTGCTTCTAAATTATTCGGTATCATGGTTGGGATTCGGTAATTTATTCAGTATAATTTCCAGGATTAGGAAGTTAACCACGAATCCTGACTTTGTTCCAGTTTTGACGAAAGTATACAGAATATGAATATTGTTCGATAGTCATTCGATACCAAAACAGTTCGGTATAATAACTGGGATACGCTAGTTATACAGAATCCCGAACATATAGGTCTAAACTTATACAGTATAATAACTGGGATTCGGTAGTTTATCTTTATAATGGCCAGGATTCGGAAGTTACCACAAACCTCGAAACTCAGAAGAGGTCGAGTGAAGCACTGGTTGCAGACAAAAGGGATGATCTATGATATCATCGATAGTCCTTACTTTTATTTTGGATCACAAAAAGAATATCTATTCATAAATATTTCGAAAATTCCGCCTGCAGCACTTTTCGTAATATTCTCTATTTTGTGGAACGGCGCGTCATTTAACGGGGTTTCAAGCCAGTTTTAGGATTGAGAATTTGAAACATTAAAAGCTAGAATTTGGATGGAAATTAAGATTAAAATTAAAAGTAAACCAAAATTTTGCCTGCGGCGCTCACTTTATGTGATTATGGGTAGTATATTGACTAGACTACAGTTGCTGCTGCTGCCGGAACGTCGCTCCATCCGGTTTCTAGAACTCCTTCAACGGTAAATGATAGAAGTTGTAAGAGAAGCAGTTAGATTTTAGCCTACAGAAAAATTTAGCCTGCGGCGCTCGATTTTATTTTCTATTGGCTATAATAACTAGAACCTGTTACTGCAATCAGGCCCGGCAGTATATTATCCATGTGGGCTTTGCCAGAACGCTGCCTAATAGTTGGCTTATTGTCTTTCATGCGGCCCTTTATTGTTACTCTTCCTACATAATGGTTTATGTTCCATAATTTAAAGCTCAAATTCTTAGTTCTAGGATTCGGTAAAATTTTGGCTCTGCACCCCCCCCCCCCCCCCACACCGAAAATGTACTTGCGACGCCCCTGATTGTCACTAGTCTTTTGTACTGCAGTTATTGCTTCTTAGAAATACTGGTATCGATTAATCTGAACACATATTAGAACTTAGTTGACTTCTGGTATCATTTGCATATGGACTGCATATGATTTATAATTTAGTCACGCCTCCAATTTCATCTTTGAAAGATCTGTTATTACTCTATTCTTGGGCAATGTTGGATATTGTTATGCCAGACCAAATATCGAAACTGAAATACGAATGTCGAAAACCATTTTCGGACATTTCTAATTGTTGCAAACATCGTAAGAAAACTATCTCTTATAAATCCGAATGTGATTTTGATTTTCGTTTACCAGTTTCTATACTTTCTTTTTTTGTTAATGGAAAATGACACAAAATACTATTTGACGACAATGTTCTTAACCAAATTTTAGTGAAACGAGAAATCAAAGACAATCCTTTATATGTTTTTCATAAACAAAAACAAAAGGGCTCGGCTGATGACAGATGTGAAAAACCTCATTTCCTTTTCTACATAATCAAGGGTTTTGCATGCAAAGTGTCCTATGCCTCAGCTTTTTCTACCTAGCAGACAACCAGAATATTGGCTCTTGGGGAATAGATAGGGAAAATACATGGAAAATAGATAGGGTGCTGTTACGTTTTTCATCTCCATCATCATTAGAGCCCTTTTGTTTTTGTTGTGAAAAATATAAAAAGGATTGTCTTTGATTTCTCTAATTCATAGTAGTAATTTCAGCCTTGTCCGAGCCGGTGCTCAGTTGTTATGACAGAAACTGCTACATTTCTAGCAAGCAGTCAAAGAGAGATACAGAAGGGGATCCAACCTCGAATTTATATGACCTAGAACTTGGCCTGAAAACCTTATAAGGAAATTTCTGTGCAATCCCAAACATGTCCTGGGTCACTCGGGGTTTCCTTCCTGACAGTTGGACCTTTTTAGGACTTGACTGAAATTTCCTTCCAATCTTTTCAGAGCAGGTGTAAAGGGCAGGTATTAGGGTATTGTGTAAATTCGAGGTTGAATACTCCTCTTGTGGGCTAGGCAATTTTATTTAGTCTGGGCCATGTTCTACTCCCACGGCAAGGAGAGTAGCCAAGTGAAGTGAATGTAATCTATCAATAAGGGTTCTTCTGGCTGGAGACTCTCTGTTGCAAAGGTTTCTGCTGGCTGGGGACTCTCCATCCTGTCTCTAATCACAGAGGCGAATCTCTGAGCAAATGCAGCCAGAGTGCAGCATACTGGTGTAATTGCTGAGAGACTTCAGCTTGGCGAATCCTTTGCAATAGAGAGACTCCAGCCAGCAGGATCCTTTTTTATTGAGTTTTGTCGCTTTACTTGGCTACCGACAACTGTCCTTGCCGCAGGAGGATAATGCGGACCGGACTGATTTTGCTAAGACACAATGCCATTGTTAGTGGAGGTACAGACAGGTACAGGACGGCTATCCGACCTGGAATTTGTACAAACTTTGAGCCTGGCCTAAAATGGTTGAAAGGAAAATTTCAGTGCAGTCCCATCGAAGTCCTAACTGTGATGAAGAAAGCCCTGAATGACCTAGGACCTGTTTTGGATCGCACTAAAGTTTCCTTGTAAGACTTTTAGGCCAAGTTCGAGGCTATATAAGTTTGAGGATGGAAACCCCTCCCGTACCGGATACGGTAGAGTTGTACTTATTTGAAAACAGCAAAAGGTGACTGCGGGTTATACTTCTTATTAGAGGGGAGCTATATTTTTGCCCTTCTTGGCAAAGGTCCTTTTTAGCACTTCACACTGAAGCCACACACGCTGGAAAATGAACTTGTGGAAAAACAATTAAAGATTCTGGCTTGAGTATCTGATTTATGAATTTCTTCGTGAGAATTGCTTGAGTTAAGGCAGGCATATAAAAATACTATTTTTGGCTCAAACATTATGACTATGATCCATACCGCCTAAATCAATGTTCAGAATCGCAGGAAAAACTACTAGGCAATTAGATTATTTGAAGATACTTACAAAATGTTAGTTGATCTAAGAAATTGCCTCCATAAATATTCTTTGAGCCCAAGCTGACTTCGAAACATTTATTCAAACAATGTTTACAACGGATACGTCAGCTATGATTTTTCATCAGCGATATTTCGGCGAAATATTGCTGATGAAAAATCATAGCTGACGTATCCGTTGTAAACATTGTTTGAATAAAAAATTGCCTCCATAAACAAACCCGTCGCTCCCACGTAGTGAAATCAAATTTGTCTCTATCCTGCAAACAAACAATAACCAATGCATTTTTTACGAGTTTTCTCTTCTGTCAACTTCTCTTCACTGTGAATTATGGTTTTGTGAAGTCCAGTACACGTGGAATTTTCGAAATGTAGAATTTGTATGATGGGTTTTCGAAAATGTTTTCTGCCAGTACCGATTTGAAGATTTACTTTGGGCGGTAATATAGCGCTAATAAGATTCAACTGACGCTGATGCAAAATTCAGCCTTTTTTCTCTGTCAAATATGATTATTTCAGTGTCTCATATTTCAGTGTCTCGTAACAATGAATGGTGGCTGATGAGAAGACTAAACATATTCCAGGAGACTTATATATGTTCAAATGCTTGCCAAAAATGTCTAATTCAGTATCCAGTTTCGCTAAATATGAAGCCACTTTCAAACAGTATTCTCCGGATTTCTCTTGTTTATTAGTTTTCTGCCATCCTCTTAACATTGCCTACTAGTGCGGAAAACAGTATTATCAATAGATGATACC
Organism: Branchinecta lynchi; assembly: GCA_023053575.1. Lineage (NCBI taxonomy): Eukaryota > Metazoa > Arthropoda > Branchiopoda > Anostraca > Branchinectidae > Branchinecta > Branchinecta lynchi. The sequence continues at coordinate 16,004,882 of JAKZAP010000008.1, forward strand.
CTGGTGGCTGCCTTGTGACCATACACAGGAACTTCATGGGTTTGTCTGTATCCAAATTTCTTTAGCTTGCTGCTGGATTATTCAAACTAAAGGCTGGAAAAATAGAATTTTTAAAATCTCTTCAAATACAACTTTATCAATTTACTTTGGTGCCAAACGATGGCTGGAAGAGTTAGCCACTAGTATCAAGTTTGTCGTTTCTTTTTTATTTGACTGTTTTATAAGCAAGAAACAAAATCAAGGTATGGAAAAATTGAGAGAGAGGTTGAAGTGAGCATACTTCTACTGTACTGACTAAAGCATGGGCACTGTTCTGTTTTGTTTTGTTTACTTAACAAAAGAACGTAAAACAGGAAATTTCAAGAACAGAGCAGAAACAGAGACAGGTGTTGGAGAAGACAGTTACCCTGTTCTGTTTCTGTCCTGTTTTTCCCACACTATCGACAACAATCCGAGTTGAGTGTGTGTTTCAAGCGAATAGTGTGCCCCGTCCAAGTTTCAAGCGAGATTGTTACCAGTCAAACAGAGATAGGAAAAATAAAAGATATTATGGATACTGGTTTTAAAACTTGCCAGTTAAAAATATTATTTTCTTGAGCATCTTTGACGCTGTGCGAGAGCATTGCTTACAACCAAAAACCCAGCGACCAAAAATGCCGATTCACTGGGCGCAGAGGTTGTCGCTACTGCCAGGTAATCGAGTGCTAGCCTCAATAGATCAGGAAATAGCTCCTTTTCTTTTGAGCTTTCGTATTACAACATTTTCCCAAGAGCTACCAAGACTTCCCCGAAGTCGGAAACTTCCACCCCACAAAACAAGAGCCGTAAGCTCATATGGCACATACATAGGTAGCATGCATATCAGCTGTGGTTCGCGCTGTCAAGGTCGTTTCCTTATGGCTCTTACGCTCCCCCCTCTAATTCAAGCATATGAAAGTCTTGTCTGTCAAGTTCCGTCCAGATATTTCAACCCTTAGTGTGTCACAAGGTTTCCGAGACCCCCCCCCCCCCCGCCCAGCCACTTCAACTGCCACCAAAGTGACCGAGCCCTATCTCGACCTGTAACTAGACATCAGGACATGTGACCTTACAAAAACAGTACTCTTCGAATTCACAAAAATATGTTTGTACTGCTCGGGTGAAACGTCAACTTAAAAGTACATATTGGCACCTGACAGGTTGCAAGTTTAATCCTTTAAATCTGAAATTAAGATCATATAACAAGGAGAAATAACAAATTTTTGTTTCGGTATAGTAGTAATTCTTCTTGTGTGACAAATTTAAGCATGACTTTGTCCCCTAAAAACGGTCTCAAATAAAAGCAGCCGTATCGCTCGGAACGCTCGACCCTATGCAGTGAAACTTACTATACGAACACCAAATTTTAGAAATGCATTTTCATTAATTATTTTGATTTCTCGATTCAAGTGATTAAATATGCGAACTATCAGGGGCCAATACGTAGCCTACTTTAACGCGTAATTCATTTGTACGCCAAACCCTTGAAGCTAAAACGATCATGAGGGATCATGAAAATGCATGAAAATCATAACACTGTCATAAAAAGCTCAAGTTGGTTCTGCCTTTGTAACCGAAAAGTTGATTTTGACACCCCCCCCCCCCCCCCCCCTCCCACAGGTTTTGGTGAAATGATAGGAATAAAGTAGGCTAGGAACAGGAAACAAAAATCTTATGACCTGACTCTTATGAGAAATTGTGTGAGATTAGACGTTTTCGGAAGTTTCTGCCAACTTTCTTACTTAATTTTTAGAAATCTGGTCGCTAATAACACTAGTTGGGAACAGCCGAAAACCAGGGTTCCAATAATTTAAAAAACTGGTGGACCCCTCTTAATGTTAAACTTTAAAAAAGAAAAAGTGTTAAAGAATTCCCCCATTAATGTTAAATGTTTCCCAGGAAAAAAAAGTGTAAAAGAGTTTCGTGAAGAAAATTATTTTACTCCCAAACCTAAAATTTTAACTCCAGGCAGTAGTTTCAGTCACGAGGAGGGGGGGAGGGGTATTTTGCATGGGGAAGGACTGCATTTTCTTGAATTTGGACTGCACAATAATAATACTGATAGCGTCCCGACACGTTCCGGATAGGGGGAAGGGGGCGGGGCAACTTCAGAATTTTGCTGGAATTTGTCCAGGTTTTACCGGAAGTTTGTGAGGTTTTACCGGAAATTCTCTGTAGTGAATACCTCTGCAGAAACTCTAGAATACTGTTCTGTTCTGACTTGATAACGTGTTACAAACGACCAGCAAACGACGGTAAAGAAAAAATAAGCTCATTAAAGTTTTAACTGAAAAGGCAGCTTATTTTTACATCTGATTTTTGAATATACTGAAATATTTGACTCATCTGAGGGACTCCACCCGGGGCTCTTGTAATAATGCTCAGAGTGTGTGCTGTTTGCACGATAAACCAAAATTCATCCTGACATGGCGAATTTGAATTTAAACAAAGGCCTGCATTTCCAGGGCTAAAGATGCGACATCGGAGAAGCTACGTCTGTGGAAAAGTAGGAGAATGATTTTAGGACATGTCTTGCAATAAATCTGATATTTTATTTTTCGGCAATGGCTTACATTTCTAGTAAGTAAATATTTCAAGCGTAGACGGACAAGCACATAGAGGTACCAAACATCCGAAAGAACAGGTTCATTCTATGAAATCGATTATCCCTGGGTAACTGACAAACGAAGTAATGCATTCTAACGGGTATTCAGGAATAACTAAGTGATATGTTACTAGACCTTTAGATCTGAGCCCTATTCGGCTAAACTTTAAAATTGTCGATTAAAACTAGAAAGTCTTCGACCTTCAACACACCCTGCACATTTATTCGTCGCGTTTTAAGCGTTTTCAGTTTATCCGCAACACATCTATTTACTTTGCACGCATGGATCCGCTCTCCTGGCCACTTTCGAGATCATGCCAGAACAGGGCTAACTTGTTTTAATCTATTCTCGGCTGACTACCGGAAAGGAATCGAAGGCTGTCGAAACTGTAGTTGACGGTACCGTGGTATTATCCCTGGAACAGGATCTTTAGTTAGAAATTATGTAAATTTCAGTAGGTTACCTAACTTTTGAAAGCTACAGAAGTTTATGAGACTACCTGAATCACCCGATGAACGTTCGGGTACGCTGTGTTGTCTGTCTGCACGAATCACTCTCGTATGTTGTGTGTCGTGGTCATACCGGTAAGCTGTGAGTCTATACTTTTCTGGTAATCAATCAATCAATCTTTATTATTCGATAAACATTCCTTACGGTATAACATTCCTTACGGTATAACATTCCTCGGCTCAGCAAAATTGAGCCGAGCCGAATTCTGGTAGATTCCGTGGGGCAAATTCTGGTAGATCCACTGATCCAACCTCCAATAAATTCCCTGAGACAAGTTCCGATAGATTCTCCGAGTCAATTTCTGGTAGGTTCCTTGTGGAAAGACTTCGTTAGGATCCATGAGCAAAATTAAGGTAGGTTCCCTAACCAATAATCAGGTAGATTCCCTAAAAAGGTAAATTTGACCAGTTTTAACACGTGCGGCACCTGTCCAAATTTACCAGATTTTTTATCCCACAGGCCTTCTGGGGGGAGGGGAGCCGAAAAGACAATTTTGACAATCTCGAGTAGGCTTACTTTCCAAGCTCCTATGTTTTGTTTCTCATTCCCCGATTCAGTTTCCCCTTAGTTTGAATTCTGAAGAGAGAAAAAATGGGTCTCCCCCCCCCTCCCCCTCCCCCCGCACCAAAAAAAACCCCACCTCCCACGGTACCAAAAAACCCGGGCGACCCCCCCCCCCCCCCCCCGAATCCTTTACATTTAATACGAATCCAAAATATTCAATTTGATTTCCCATGATCTTAGTATAACCTTGGTCCAGCTCCAGTCTCTTAGTTAACACACAAGCATGGGACAGTTTTACCGTTGACAACAGAGCAAAATAACAAGCAGTTGTATGGTGATGAGCTGGTAGAGTAACTCTGGGGCTATCTTGAAAGTGCCATCACAAAACCAGTGACGGTACAAGCAGTGTTTCCACTCGGAAATTTTCAAAATCATGAGCAGGAGTCCAAAAATAATGAGATACACATGAGATTTGCGCTAGAAAACCATAAGATTTTCGAAAAGGTATGCGGATTTTAGCTACTTATCAGAAATAAATTTAAACAGTGAAACTTCTTCTAACCTGAAACATAATAAGGATTCATTGGAGAGAAGAGAACAAGCTTTCGCCCCCCCCCCCCCCTGTTGTAGAGCATCCGATGAAAAATCTGTAGCCTGCGTAGTAGTATGGTAGTAGTACGAAAACATTGCATGTAATACTATGTAATAGCAAAGAATACCATCATTTAATGTGCCTCAGACTGGTCCAATCTTATGTAGTAGTATCCAGTAGCATCCTGTCTTGCCATAGTAGTATCCAATCTTGCTAATAGTAGCTTATAGTAGTATACAGTACCACGGTAGCCTTGAAGTAGAAGCATATAGTAGCATCGTTAGTACTGCATCCAACTTTTTCGTACTACTTCATAGTACTATTTGAGATAAATTTTTATCGGGGATAGCGGCTTATGACGACTGTACACAGGATAAAATGAAACTGAACGCCGCAGGCAAATTTTTTCAAATTAGGCTTTTTTCTGGTACAAATTTGCGTCTGATGGCCCTTCGCATTGTACGCATGAGTGGGGTCCTAACTGCAGCTTCCTCGCCAAGAAGGGGAAGGAATTGGGAAAGGGTTTGTTGGGGGGATCGTTACGCTGACACATCCAGTTATTCTACTCTTATACACCCGTCAGTAGGTACATACGCTAATACGGGTACCCAGCTAATCCCTTGTACTATCCGTGGCGTAGGGATTTATTTTGGGCTAGGAGATACTTTTGAGATTGTATTTTTAATTTATGCGGGGAGGGCTTCGCCGGGGATGGGGGGGGGTACTGGGTTTTTTCGCCGGGGGGGTCGCCGTTTTTCTTTTTTTAAGCCGGAACCCGCAAAAAAACAGGCTGAAACAGGTAAAAAAACGGAAACAGGCAAAAACAGACATCCCAAAAAACAGAACAGCACAGAACAGTGCCCCCACTTATTACTGACTACTGCAAATTAGCACACCGTAGGAACAACTAAAGGTATGCCTTTCTGAAGGTCAGTGCACTCTGAACAGCGCCATTACCGTTCATTTGTTGTGAAAACAGTCAACAAGCGTTAAGGTTAAGGCCAGTCTGAAGCAAAGTTAAACTAAACTATTTTGTACCATTACAGGAGGGTCATCAAACCTCAAATCAAATTTCGAATTTCCAGAAATGCCTTTTATTCAGAAAGATCTGCTTAGCTTAAAGTTTAACTGAAAAGGCAACTTATTTTTGTGTCAATTATTTGGCTTCTGCAAAGGGATTTTTTTTTTTAACTATCTACTTATAGTTACGATTCTCAGATAATTTCTGAGGATTCTTCAACGAAAGTTCTACCATGACGCGGGAAATTTTAACCTTAACACATACTTTTTATTCAAACAATGTTTACAACGGATACGTCAGCTATGAACAGCTTGGGCTCAAAGAATATTTATCTCAACACAGACGCGGCTTCTCAGTGGGCAGTGGTGAGATTGACCAAGATTGCTTAGTGCCTGAAAAAAAAAAATTATAAATCTTTCTCTTGAGGCATAGAACAAAAATACAAGCGCATAGAGGTATTTTAGTGAATAAGTGATAGGTAACTACATTGTCCTGTCCCAGCCCTTTTCGGTCAAACCTTAAAAAGGAACTAAAAGATGATATAAAACACTAGATTGAAAGCTGAAACAGTAGATATCATATGTCAAGAGAAAATTCTTCTGCAGCATTTCTGATCAAAACAAGTCTGAACTTCGATCTGAATGACCGAATTCTCACCTGAGCTCAAATTCTTCTTCTTGCTTTACAAAATGATGAGAAGTATTAGTCATTGTGTTTGACTTGGTAAATATATTAAATGTAGAAAGTCAAACAAAAGAAAAGGCTCATTAATTGAATAGACTGCAATCAAGTTTCATGTCACCATTTTTGCAACTGATTTGAGGCTATAGAATTCGTGGTCAGCAACCCCCCATGTACATACGTATGAAGTTGTATCATACGACTGCGCAGGCTACAAATTCATTGGGTTTGTTTTACCATTTAGATTAGCTCAAAATTGCACAGTTACCATGAGCGGTAAAATGAAGATATCAAACAACCACTTAGATGTTCATGGCAGTCCTTAGGGAACTATGTTGACTTCCGACTACTTCCGAGTCAGCTTTGAGTTGCTAATCAAAGTAAAAGCAAGTTTCAGATTTCAAAAAGAGCTTCTCCTTTGTAAAACTGAGCTGAAAACATGACTAAAATGCAAGGTTGAATGCAGTTTAGCATTTCGAATTTTCTGCAGAATTGCCCCATTCTACCTAAGATTGAATTTCTGGCCGTGATTTAGGCTTCTATATAGTAGATAAAGCATGTGTCTAGAACTAGAAGTTAATAAGTAGCAGCACCCTTTTAAACGCTGTTTAAACAAGAGAAGACAAATAATTATAATTAACCCGGGTTAAGGAAATGGTTCTAAAAATTGGAGACAGTAGCTTTACATCACAAGTGTGGGGCAACCTGAGCGTTGCTAAGTAGATTCCGATGAAAAATTTGGAGCCTGCGTAGTAGTATGGTAGTAGTACGAAAAATTGCATGTGTGCGTTCTTTTGGATGTAGTTTCGTTTTAGTTTCACTGTATTTTGACGTCCTTTTGTTTCAGTTATGAAAGTACAGTATGTGTAGAGCCTACTGTCTTATGTGTCTATTCCACATACTGTACTTTTATAACTAAAAGAAAAGTATGTCAAACTACACCTAAACTACATTCAAAAAACGCACCTTATGTAATAGCAAAGAATAGTATCATTTAATGTGCCTCAGACTGGTCCAATCTTGTGTAGTAGTATCCAGTAGCATCCTGTTTTGCCATAGTAGCATCCAGCCTTTCTAATAATAGCATATAGTAGTATGCAGTAACACGGTAGCCTTGAAGTAGAAGCATGTATTAGCATCGTTAGCACTGCATGCTACTTTTTCTTACTACTTCATAGTACTATTTTGAGACAAATTTTTCATCGGGAAAGTGTGCATGCCTATGACTGAGCCTTTTTTTTTTTAATATGAATCAGTTTATCTGAATGGTTATTCGGGTCGCAGCTTCCTTGAATTCAAAGTGTGCAAACCAAGAAAACTATCCTAGCTTTGTTCTGACTGTGCTTGCTAAAGGTTAAAACACATGCCAAGGTATACAGTTTGTACCCTGCTTATACCTCAGATAATGTATAATAAGTGTTCACTAGTTTTGTACGTGGATAAGCCAACGGCAGGTCTGAAAGACTCGTCCTAGGGACAGCGCTTTGTCCAGAGGGGTAAAGACTCGGTGTACTTATTGATGATACTGAGAGTACTGAGACAGCGTAACCACCCTAATTGCTGTTAGTCAAGCCTTGTAGTAATTTCATAATAGATAACACAAGAATGCGCGGTTTCAACAGACCACACTTGGGATGTAGGCCTAATTTTTGGTGATTTTGAATTATGCATTAATTGTTATGCATAACATGCATTGCCAGGAAGAGCCGACAAATCATCTGCTGACTTTTCCGATAGGCCTATCATGGCGATAACAAAGAAGTCAGCAGATGCTTTTCGGCGGTTTTTTAGATCTTCGTGTCAATGCTCGTTATGGATGACTTTTAATGCATAACGCTTCCTTGTGTTATCTGTTTGAAACTTCTGACAGTGTAGAAGATACATAGTATGTTTATTGAGGACAAGTTGTTTAATAGCGTAACCACCCTAAATGCTGTTAGTCAAGCCTTGTAGAAATTTGTCTGACACAGTCTACATCTAATTGCCTTTTTTTTCTTTTATTTTAGAGTCATTTGGCCAGAACTACCCAGAAGTAAGTTTTTTTTGTGTCCGTTTGTTAGTACAATAACTCTCAAAGGGGTTGAGAAAATTTTGATTTAGAAGTTTAGAGAAATGTGTTTATACTCCGTCTTTCTCTTTGTGATTGTATGATGGGTCATAAATAAATTATTATTATTATATTTGGCGCCAAATATGATTCGCAGTCAGCTTGGGCGGAAGGAATATCTGTTATTATTATAATTTGGGCAAACTTGGTACTGGAATGCATTGGCTGAATAGTGCTGGTCCGGTTCGTGGATGAGCCTCAGCTTATTAGGGGCGGGATTCAAATTAAGGGAACAATAAAATATTTTTGAAAGCCAATAAGATGAGAGATTTAGTGCTAAGGATTCCTGCATGTCTGAAATTTATCTTCTCGCCAGACAAGTAGTTAGCGCGGGAGCCGGCTGAAACCGGAACAAGGGGGAAAGTTCATCTGAAGTTGATTAGATACTCGATAGATTGATAAGGAAGGAGACATTCTGAATCCGTTCTTGAACTTTATTTTCTCGCCGTACCAGTAGTTCCCCCGGAATCCAACCAAATATGGAAAGCTAGTAGTATAACTACTAGCTTGCAAACTTAGTATAAGTTTGTCCTAAAGTTGATAAGAGATTCGATATAGGGGTAAAAATATATGCTGAAGTCATATCTGAGCTTTTGTCTTGCCGTACAAGCAGCTTATAATTGACAAGTAGGTCAGAGTGTCGATAGTGGGGTAAGCTGTCGCATGCTGACGATGTATTGCCACTTTTTCTACTTGGTTGATAGGAACCTAATTTAATACCTACCGAATACGTAAAACCGGATATTCGTTAGGCATCGTGTTACCATGTATGACGGTCCAGCACTATTTTTTTTAAAAGATATCATGGAAATAAACGAATTTAAATTTGAATGTCTATATTTTTTATTGGCTTTTCGATTCACTGATACGAACAAATAGAAAATTGATTTCTCTGCTTCGAATTCGTACAAAGTCATATATAAATTCGTTGGTTCTAATAAATGTCTCTGATCAGCTGTTCGTTTTGGTATAGGGCTAAGAAGATTGAATCCGTCTGTCTTCTTTGTAAGATTTCCTGGTAAATAGTGTGATCGCGTTCTGATGAAACTGGAGGGAAGAAAAAATCCTCCGCTGAAACTTGCAAGGTGATTTAGTGTAGCATATACATGAATAAAGAACGCGTTGGATCAGAATATTCTATCAGTTTTCAACTATCACTGATATTCATAATCTAGGCTAGTCCGGATATTAAAGGCAGAAAGGAATTACCAGATGGGTCCTGCTAAGGAGATGATTGCAGAGGCGCCATTTCGCTGAAATTGAAGGGGGAGCAGTGGTGGCGTCCCAGACCCCTTTAGGGGTCCCGTGACGAACGGGCACTTTGAAGTGCTTGGGTGAAGACCCAAAAATTGTATTTGTCGGAAATACAGCTCGGCTGAAGGGACAAACGGTTTAGAAACAATAAACAATAAAACATACTGCACCACATCCGGAAAACTAAACGAATTTCAAGAAACCAGTTTGTGAAACGTAAAGGTTATGCAACTGATGCATAATAACAGGAACTCGCTGGAGAGGGAGGCCCCCGCAGCAGCTTCTAACTGCGCAGCAACAAAATGCCAATGAGCGCCGCAGGCGAAATTTTGTTTGATTTTCACATTTTCTAACAAAATTTAACTACTTCCCGAACAGATTTTACGTTTTAAAAGGGCCCATCCCCAAAACTGTATGCCCAAACACAGCGTACTACAAAAGGTGCCGCAGGCGAAAATTTCGGAATTCTTTATGATCAATGTGTCTTTTTGGATCACAAATCAAAGCAAGGGCCACCTATATCAGCTCAAACTGTTTGGTCACGTCTTATTTCAAATAGTTTGAGACATTTAACTGAAAACTGGTACATGACGGGACATAAACACGACCATTTAGCCTTTGCTGTAAGCCACGTTAAACAAAAGTTTAAAACTTTTCTTACCGTTGGGGTTTGGTAGAAAAGGCAATGAGTGTTTGCTGACCCACTTCCCTTCCTACTCTCATATTTTGTGCTCCTTCGGTTCGGTGGCGAGTGCCCGCATTTGAATTCTTAAGGGGGCCCTCAACTATCCAGGAAAGAATCGTAAAGTGAGGCCTCGACTCGACGCCATGTTACAAAGACTTAAAGTGGTTTATCGCAAAGAATCTATCGCGCCTTCAGACCAGTGATCCACGAAGAATGGGTCATTATCTCGAATTAAAAAAGTTTAGATAATCTGATGATAAACTGATTTTTAGGGCTATTTTTCTGTTCTTCTTGGGTAGCCCTGGACCCCCTTGGAAGGCAAAGGGGGCGGCCACCACCCCCCTCCCCCCCCCCCCCCACACCCAAATGACTGTCTCTGGATGATTAGTTATAGATAACTTGATTACAGGATCCGGTGAAGACTGGGAATCTACAAGACCCGAGAGTCTGGACAAAGTAAATATTCGCCTTTGGGATCCCAACTTTGTTCTTATTATGTACGCTCTTTATCAGTTTAAAACGCTACTTTTGGGAAACAAAGAAACAATTTGTTTTGATAGGCATTACAAAACAAAATGTTATTGGAATGATGCCACCTCGGAGGGATACCTATGACTTCGTAAAACGTCTGGACGTCTGTCCGTCCGTCTGTTCGCACGATAACTCTCGAAGGGAATGAGATATTTTGATGAAACTTGGTGTGAGAATTCTTCGGGTCAAGGGATAGTTCAAGTTCGTAGATGGGCCACAAAGCTGTGGTTTCGTATTAAAGGGCGAAAATAAATATTTTTCAAAAGCTAAGGAGATGTTCGATTTAGGTGTAAGGAGACATGGTAAACCCGAATATTAAAATTATTTTCTCGCCGGACAAGTAGTTCATCCGGAATCCAGCAAAAATTTGTTTGGAGGGATTAGATGTTCGATTTTAGGGTAAAAAGACATGCTGATTCCGAATATGAAAATAATCTTTCCCCGGACAAGTAGTTCGCCTGGAATCCGTATATTTATCATGAAATTTTAAAACCCAATGATATAGGGTGAAGAGACACGATGTGGCAACTTTGAGCATACTAAAGGTAAGGCAAAAATGTATTCGGTCAGTTTAGTTCCCAGTCGGCAGTTACTGGGTCAAAAAGGAAGAATGTATTTGACAACTTTCTTGTACCAGTCCCTACCCTACCCCTTTATCCATACAGGCCAGGATAGGCTACTCTTCGTTTAGTCTATTGACGCCGGAGGGATAGTGACTCCGGCCGCATGTACACATGCGCGTTGTTAGGGTTAATCAAAGACTATTTACACTTAGCGTAACTATTCTTTGGGTTTAGTCATGGCAGTCTGTCAGATCTAGGGGTCGAAGAGGTTGAAATATGTTGTTCAAACTTCCTATGAGGATTCAGCGTCGAAGTATGGGTATCGAGGTAAGGAGATATGCTAAATCGAATTTTGATCTTTATTTCCTTGACAGATAAGCTGGCAAAATTGGCCAAATCCCGTAAATTTGGATCGAAAAGTTCTACTCTCAATGTCACTAGCTCTTTTGCTCTGCATGTAGTTCGCCGGGTATGCGGTTAAAAACGAAGAATTTGGTCAAAGTAAAGGACCTTGCTGAAGTTGATTAGAGATGAGATACTGGAGTAAACATCCTTGCTGAATCTATATCTGTAAATGGTTTTCGCATCTGATCAGTTGTTTGGCCGTAATGGCCGTAAATTGCCAGAAACTTCAAAACGATAATATTTTTTTTAACGTATTCGAGCGGTGGATTATGGATAAATAGCAAAATGTTAAAGGGATCTGACAAAGACTTGAAAATCTGCTAGATTTGATTGTCTGGATCAAGAAGTCGAGTAAACATTAAATGTTTGGGATACCATCGAAGCCTTTGGTCTTGTTCACCTTGAAGCTCACAGAGATGTGTGGGTATTTGCTCATTGAAACTTCAACAATCTACTCCCTTTCCCTCCATAATTGTCTTGAAAATAAGCTTCGTGGAATCATACCTTACATTTAGTTTGACTTACAGGAGTTCGATGGGGTCCTCGACTGTATATCCGTAGCCGTCACCTGTTCTTTCAATCGGTTTGGCTCACTTCTTGCAGTTGGATGCAATGATGGTAGGATCGTCTTCTGGGACTTCCTAACACGAGGTATTGCAAAGGTCATCAGTGCTCACGTTCATCCTGTTTGCTCTGTGAGGTATGTACAGAACATATTTATTTTCTGGCAAGCTGATTTTGAATCTTTATCTTCAAGGCTCGCTAAATCACGGTTTAGAAATACCTAGATCCCAGTAGCTGAAGATTAGGAGTGACTGATTGTCGATAGTATGCGTAGATCTAATGTAAATATTTGTCTTATAAGATTATTGGATTACCACACTGTCAGAAGCTTCATAAGAGATGATACAAGGATGCGCAGTTTCAATAGAGAACACTTGGGGAGTTATCTGTTGTGATTTTGAAATGTTATTTATGAAATGTTATGCAAAAGCATATGATGCCTTTTCCGATATTATGACGACAAACAAAAACGCCAGCAGATGCTTTTTCTGCGTTTTTTTTTCTTCCTGGCTATGCTTGTTCTGAATAACAGTTAATGGATAACGTTTTCAAAATCACAAAAGCTTACTTTCCAAGTGTTGTCGGTTGAACCTGCGCATCCTCGTCTAATCTGTTATGTAACTTCTGACAGTGCAGATTGAAACTGGGGAGGAAGTAGCCTTGGAATAGCTGGAAAAGTCAACATCTGCATATTAAACAGGGTCAATATAAAATTGTCTTCTGTAAACTTCAAGAATCCAGTTAAGACCAGTCCAGACGTAATAATAGTTGCGTTTTTGATCCTAGTTCTCCTCGCAATTCTCCTATTTCGCGTTTTTTGGACTATTCAGATCAAGCGAATTCTCCTTTTCTTGCGTTTTTGTCAGAATCGAGATGTTGCTCCGATTGTGAATTATCGATTCTCCTCTCTCGGTTCTCCTCCCTGATTGGTCAGCAGATTGCAGGTGTTCAGTATGCATAAACACGTATGCCGGGTTGCGGACGAGCTGCTAAATTGGTGTTTTTGTCAAAAGCGAGAATGGAGAAGCGAGAGGAGCAAAAACGGTAATTTGTACGAGAGTCGAGAATTCAGAAGCGAGAACGGAGAACTGAGAATTCAGGTCAAAAACGCAACTAAATGCTACCGTTTGCCATCGTGAGTCAATGAGCTGTACGTGCCTTAAAGTGTAACCAAAAATGGCTGAGCTAGGATAATCTAGTTACCCATCACTTATTCACTTAAAGAGGCTTGAAGACCCGATGTTACTTCGTTGCTCCGCTGTTCATGAATGGTCGATTTTCATATAGTAGACTTTCCCTGTGGGATATGTGATACCTCTATGCACTTGAACGTATGCTTGACGAAAATGATTTACGAAAATAATTATTCACTCAGTGAGCTACCTTCCGCTAGCTCATCACTGGCCACTGAAAAGCCACGTTTGCGTTGAGGTTTTTCCGCGTCAAAGTAGAATTTTGACGTGTGACCCCTTGTTTACACTGTTGCGATTTCGAGCAAAATTCTGCGTCATGTGACATATGACACAAATCGTGCGACAAGCAAGAACTTTGTGTTTTTCCGCATGCGATTTTTTTTTCGGAGAAGAAAAGAAAAAACAAAGATTAGTTAATTTTCAAGACTAAAAATTGCTCTACCTTGTCCTGATTCTGATCCTAGGATGGCTTAATGCAAAATGTCTTCTGGATAGACTTGTATTAACCTGTTTTGAACAAGATATTGACTAAAAATTTTCCAATGTGGGGTGGTATTCAGAAGGGTAATCTCCCAGCATCTACAAAGGTCGTTTCCCCGGTTCCCCCAAGGGCTGCTTTGTCCTTTTGCAGATAATCTAGACGAAACATTTCGTTTTCCTTTTGCGTCTGCGTGGTCGTGGAAGGTCTATGCGATTCTGTCGCACGTCGGAAGAGCAAAGAAAAAATCGTATCGGATACGACGTAGCAGTGCGAACCAAGGGTGAGGACGGCAGTAGGTATTCTAATCGTCATACTAGAGCAGATAGTGCCAAAAAAATCCATTAACGCAATCCAAATAATGCTGTGCATTCAGTTAAATGTCCAAAAATAAGTTCGCTTTTTAGTTAAAGGTTAAAGGATATGAAACGCTATATATTCTTTTTCCTAATATCCTAAGATGTGTTCTTCCTGTTCCGATAATTTTCGAAGTTGCAACTCTGCCATCGTCCTGATAGCTTTTTTTTGTTTACTTGAATCGTGGCTCAGACAGCTTGACACATCTGTTATAAGTCAATTTACAACAGTAGGCTATCTAGCAAGTGGGAGTAAAACTTACTTTGCCTGTTGATTTTTCGTTTTCCATTTTAGCTTCAATCGCCCCGGTCAAAAACTCGTCAGTGCTTCCATTGACAATACAGTAGCCATTTGGGACGTCTTAACGGGCGATTGCGATCACAAGTTTAGATTTCCGTCACCTATCTTGAAGGTCCAGTTCCATCCCAGAGACCCCCGACAGTTCCTTGTTTGCCCAATGAGACATGCTGCCGTTCTTGTAACTATAGATGGCGGGCATAGAATAATACCAACGGATGAAGACGACGTAAGTATTGTCGATCATTATTATTACTGCTTATTTCTTGTGCTCACGTTCCATCAATAAAAGACAGTTGAATTTAGAACAGCAGTAATTAACTAAGATCTGTCTAACCAAAGGCTTGACGCTCCCCCGAATCTGCTTGATTTCCTGTTTAAACGTTCACAGAACAGCTTATCGTTTCAACTCGTTTTCAACTCGGCCATAGTGTTGTTACTTCCCTGTTCAGATTATTGGAAGTTATTATACGCCAACTAACATCGCCAACAAAATTTGTCTCAGCAAGAACAAAATAATCCAATATCTCCAGTAGTAGCGAGCTGTGTTCGTTGCACCCCGGGCTGTCTCTGGTGTTTTGTCACCAGTGTCCGGTTCTTCTCTTATAACACGTTTTTTGGTCACCGGTCAGTTGACGAAAACTTGATAACTCCTCGGTGAACCCGGGCTCCCGAGCAGGTTCTGGTTAGTCCGCACCGGTGAGGTTAGTTCAAAAACGGGTTATAAGACTGGTGAGTGGTCACCGATGGATGCAAAAACGACTTCTAAGAAAAATCGGAGACCACCGGTGGGAACTCCCGTGACAAAGCACGCAGCTAGTAATAGCGCATATGAGACCTTACCTTAGACCTTAGTTCCTCCGGAGCCATCGGTGGCTCATAGGGCGTCGACAAAGCCTCTCCATTCGTCCCGCATTGATGCCGCAGCGGTGACGTCTTCCTATTCAGGTACTGGAGAAAACTATATCAGGTGTGGAGGACCCTCTCTGCAGCGCGTCACACGTGACGCCAGAATGGTAGCGAACCAATCGGCTGTTACTCTCGAAATTTCTCCTCCGGGCTCTACTGCGATATAGCTGTTTGTAGAGGGAACGAATTGTGATCTTCCGCGTAGCTTCCGCAGCATCCGTCCGCGGCCGAATGGGTTAGCGCGCCGAACTCGCAAGCAAAGATTCATTGGGTCAAGTGTCGGTGGTGCCGATCTTTTGCTTTAGGGCGAGGGATAGTGGCGTTTTCCCTTAAGACAAGCCAAAATTTACCCAGCTTGAAATGGGTACCTACAGAAATTGAGGGAAAAGCACGGGAAGCGTCGGGTCACTTGCCCCCATCCACGCATCGCACTCCCGGCCGAGGGTGGAATATCAGGAGATGCGAACCTCAGATGTGGTTTGCATGCGAAAATTTGCTCCTTTTTTTGCGTAGCTCCTACCCTCCGCTCGTTTGCATCGGTCACGGCATTGGGTATATATTCGGTTCTCCATCGTCGTATTGCAGAGACAGGGAGACGGAGATTCTTGTGATTATTTGTTCTTGGTCTCTTTTGTGTCTGTATTCTTCAGTCTGCAAATCCGACCGAACCGATTAAATATGACGTTAGAGGCGGAGCTTAGTTGTGAAAAGACTCCATTGGAAGATAGGATTTGGCTATAGAGCAAAAGTATGAAGACAGCTGTGAATCGGAAATAGGAGGACTGGTGATATCTCTTGTTATTGGGAAGGAAAATAATGTAATAGTATCAGGTTTTGGTTCTGCTTTAATATTTCTTTCCGCCGAAATATTGCTGAGGATTATCGTAGCTGATTGTTAGGTTTCACATATTTTGACATGTTTATTCGTTGGACTCTAAGCACTGAATGACAATCAAGTAAACAACTCACCCTTTTATACCTGGAATGAATGGGCTGCCATTCATTCCGCAACAGTCGTACTAAATCCCTGACATTCCTCCCTCCTTTCCAAACAAAACCCTTAAGGAACTCAAGAAAGCACTATAACTGGGACGCAGTTGGTCCATATAGGCCCGAACTAGTCCTTTATCACTACGACGTAATATAATACAGCTGGTCTTTTTACAGTTGCCCGCCTCCTCTTTTAGCCATTACTTCTGGTATGTGTACTCTACTGAGCCCCTGAAATTTCACGATTGATTCAATCTTTGGTTGGAATAATATGCGCGGGAAAGTGTTCGTTCTAAAAAATAATTTTTCGGTTACTTTAACCAACTCGGAGGTCAATTGGGCTTGGGCTCGGCGCTTAGGGTTTAGGCGTGCTCGCTTTCGTTTCGGGACTACACATGCTCCGGATTGTCTTTCTGCATTGTCTTTCCTTTCTTCGGTAAATAGAGGTGCGTCTGATATTTCACTCCAGTTATCGCTGTCTGGGTCAGCTGGTTGATCATCACGGGATAGATCGATGACAATGCGGATTTTTTTTGTTTTCGGCATAGCTGATTCTTCCACTGGACTGGATTGAGCTGCCTCATTGAGTGGTTGCAGCTGCTCTGCTAACGAGCAAAGCTTTTGAAAACTTTCATTGATTTGGTGGTCGAGATCTGATTCGTCGAACAGCTCAATTTCAAACGACGACACTTATGTTCACCCAACCTTATTCGCCGGCCAGTGCGATTTAAGGTAATTTAAGGTAATTTAAGGTAAAAACTAACAATTTAACTTGCTTGGGATTGGACACGCCCTGGTCCTGTGGACACGGGACGGTCCTACATCTTGAACGAACTCACACTAGAACACACGGTAAAGACTTTCCAAGACACAAGCCGGTCCGTGGGACTCAGGTCGGTCTCGGGAAAGTTTGCACACCGATTCCACGTATCGACGAAACCATAGAAAAAATTGGAAGATCAAGAGTCTTGACCGTCATCGATTGCAGAAAAGGATATTGGCAAATACCAATGGAAGAGGAGTCCATGGAGAAAACAGCATTTACAACACCATTTGGTCATTTCTATTCAAAGTTATGCCCTTTGGCCTGAAGGTAGTCCCAGCAACTTTCCAGCGAATGATGGATGAACTGCTAGAAGACCTGGATTTTGCAGAGGCGTATTTTGACGACATAGTGGTCTACAGCGAATCTCTCGATGTACATATGGAACACCTGCGAGTCGTATTAGCAAAGCTTCAGTCAGCAAACCTTACCATAAACATCACGAAAAGCCGCTTTGCGTTTCATTCGCTAGAGTATCTCGGATTCCAGGTCGGTAACGGCGAGATACGCCCGCTAGAGGACCGCGTAAAGGTAGTCTTCAACCAGCAGCAACCTCAAACCAAATCGCAAGTACGGGCGCTACTTGGAATGATCAACTACTACAGCCGTTTTGTCAAGGATTGTGCCAAAATCTTAGAGCCGTTACATCGCCTGACCAAGAAAAACGCCCCAGAACGGATCACGTGGAACTCCGAAGCCGAAGAAGCATTTCGGACGGTCAAAAAGATTCTAGCAGCAAACCCCGTGCTTAAGAACCCGAATTTTAACAAGGGCTTCACGCTAAGTACAGACGCTTCCCTGTATGGTATGGGTGCATGCCTGGAACAAGATTTCGAGGACGGAAGGCACCCAGTGGCTTTCGGCTCAAAATCGCTACTACCTAGAGAGACCCGGTACTCTACGATCGAGCGGGAGTGTCTAGCAATGGTTTGGGCAATAACCAAGTTCCGCTACTATCTGGCAGGCCGACCTTTCAAGGTCATAACTGACCACGCCCTACTTAAATGGCTACAATCTGCTAAACACACAAACAGTAGACTCGAGCGATGGTCAATCCTGCTGCAAGAATACGATTTCGTGATCGAATCCCGCCCAGGGAAAGACCGTGATTTTTTAAGAACGGGTGATCATGTTTTGTCTGGGGTGGCAACAGTGGTTGTTGATCGGGCTTACATTAGTTGCATTTTTGCAGATACCGTGGTATCTGATACCACGGTCTAAAGTTGTGTTTCCACGGTTATCCACGGTATCGCCATGGTATCTAGCAAGTTATCGTGGTAACTGATCGTGGTATCTCAAAAAGTCATCTCAATTTTATCAATTGTTGTCAAATTGGTGGGAAAGAAGTTTGGCACTTATGATGTGACGAATATCAGTTTTGCTTTTGGGATCACTTCGAAAAGCGCAATTTCGGCATTCGTTGTTTTTGCAGAGCAACCGTATATGATATGATATGATATGATATGATATTTATTTGTCTTCAGAGCCCAAAGGCCATAACAAACACACATAAATAACAACATGTAAATACAAAATAAACGGTCACACTACTACACTAAACCCCACTCAAACACTTTTCCCTGTGCCGACTGGCCACTCTGAGGAACCTCGCCAGGTTTCTTATACTAAGAAAATCCCTACTCCGCATAATATTTACCAACCACTTCCTCCCATGAATCCCCCCCTTAAAAATTTCCTCCCTCAGATCCTCAATTTCATCACAACCAGACATAAAATGAATTAGATCCTCATCTCCCTCACCGCACATTGGACAAAAGTAAGGACCAGATTTCTCCCTTACACTTCCCAAATACTTTCTTCTTTCACCAAGTGGCAAGCTATCTGCCCTCATATTTAAGATTAGTTTCATTTCCTCTTTTTTTAGACCCGCTTTAAAATAAATTTCTTCACCCCAAATCTCTTTGGCCTCTGCATACAAACTCAAGGATCCACTATCTCTTATCCTAGCTAACCAAACCTGGATTTCTTGGTCAATTAACCTACTACTAACTTCTTTTGAAACAAAGATAGAGATAAAGATATATCAGATACCACGGTTACTGCAAAAACGACTAATTGCAGATCCAGTTACCGTGGTAACAGAGGCCATGGTATCTGCAAAAACGAAACTATTATTTGATGCATCTCATTTGTTTAGAATGACTTAAACATCGTTGCATCTTTTGACCGGAGAGGAGACCACATCTACACAGGCAACGGTCGAGGACGAGTTTTGGTCCTTTGTTCACAAACCCTGGAAATCAAAGCGTCGTTTCGCGTGACGCAGGGGACGACAAGCGTGACTGCAATCAAAACAATCGAATTTGCACGGAGAGGCGAGTAAGTACCATAATTTAGAAACTCACTTATTTCTATCAGAAATGCAAGCTCGTTGGCAACAGGAGCTGACGTGTATCATTTCGTCCGGTGAATCTCGGTCTTCCGTTAAAGTTTAACTGAAAAGTCAGCTTATTTTTGCATCTTATATTTGAATACACTCAAATATTTTGACTCTTCTAATGGATTGCTTGGGGGAGCTGGTCATTTTTACCGACTGTTTTTGCACACACAAAAAAAAGACTGGTTTATGCAGTAAAAAAAAAACTGTTTTAAGAAACAACTACTGTTTTGACGAAAATCCACTGATTTTCAGAAAAACTGGAACAATCGACTATCTTTACGAAAAACCCAATGTTTTTTTTTTTAAATTGACTGTTTCCAAGAAAACAAGAGCTGGAAGCTCATATGGCACTTGTAAGGCTGGGTCAGATGGAAGTGATGGTCAAAAGTATTTTTTTTTTTCCTTTTCCGTCAAGATGCGCCAAACTTGCTAGGCTGGGTCAGAGGATGATGGTCAGAAGTTTTTTTTTCTTTTTTTTTCGTTTGAGATGCGCACTTTAACGGCGCTAAAAATAAATTTCTAAGTAAAACCCTCTAGTCAAAAAGAATCATGTGCTAATGGCGATCGTGAAAAAGTAAATTTTGCTTAAAAGAATTTTTTGTACTTTGCGGTTAAGATGAGTTCTTTAAGGGATGGTCGGATCGGAGAGTGACGATGTCTAACCCAATGATGTCAAGTTTCTAATGCTCCAGTATTGCTTTATCGTCCTAGCACATCTGGAAGTACCTTAACTCACGACCACCGGAATTCAGGACACCCCCTACAGCTCTCCCCCCCCCCCCCCACCACACTCGGTACCCGAATCCGGTCCGATTCTGTCACTGATGCACCTAGGAATTGTGCATGTACTTCCCACCAAGTTTCGTCCTGATCGCTCCACTCTATGCGTATCGAAAGATGCCCGGTTCTCCCCTCCGACGCCCCCCGTTCAACGGATCGGGTCCGGACTTGAAATGGAACATGCTGAGACATGAGGTCTTTCAAGATATCATGTTTCGCTAAGATCCGAAAACCCATTCGAAAGTTACGCATGCTACTAATTTTTGGATTCTGGCGTCACCCCCTCCCCCCATGATAGTCAGATCGGGCAAGCGATTGTTTCCAAGTTAACCTGGTCGAGTCCCTGAGATGCCTGCCAAGTTTTATCGCCATAGCCCACCTGGAAGTACATTAACTACGGATCTCCGGAATTCCGGAACCCACCTCCACCTCCCCCCATAGTGTCCGAATGAGGTCCAGTCCTGAAAAAAAAAAAAAAAAAAAAAAAAAAAGTTTCATCCCGATCGCTCCACTCTGAGAGTTTCACACGATTCCCGGTTCTCCCCTCCGACTCCCCCCTCCCAGATTTGTCGGATCCGGTCCGGACTTGAAATGAGACACGAGATCTTTCTAGATATCAAGTTTCATTTAGATCCGATCACCCGTTCGAAAGTTATGCATGTCCCTATTTTCCGGATTCCGCCACCTCTCCCTCCCCCTACGATGGTCGGATTGGGCATGTGACTATTTCCAAGTTATTTTGGGCGGATCCCTGATACACCTGCCAAGTTTTATCGTCCTAGCCCACCTGGAAGTATATTAATATACGGATCGCCGTATATTAATATAGATTAACTATATATATTCACTGCGGATCGCCGGAATTCCGGAGCCCCCCTCAAACTCCCCCCACAGCGTCCGAATCCGGTCCGGTTCTGTCAGTGATGTATCTAGAGCTTGTGCTTGTTCTTACCACCAAGTTTCATCCCGATCGCTCCAATCTGAGAGTTTCACACGATTTCCGGTTCCCCCCTCCGACTCCTCCCCCCCCCCAGATTCATCGGATCCTCGGGACTTGACATGAGAGATCTGAGACACGAGATCTTTCCAGATATTAAGTTTCATTATGATCCGATCACCCGTTTGAAAGCTATGAATGTCCCTATTTTCCGGATTCCACCACCTCCCCCTCCCCCCACGATGGTCGGATCGGGCAAGTGACTATTTCCAAGTTAGTTTGGTCGGATCCCTGATATGCCTGCCAAGTTTCATCTTCCTAGCGTATCTGGAAGTACCCTTACTCGCAAACAACGGACTAACCGACCGACCGACGGAAATGTGATCGGTATATGGCACTTTGCCGGAAGGCAAGTGCCATAAAAATTGTCTGTTTTTGCAAAAATCGCGGCGCTTAGTGCCAACTTGCCCCCCCCCCCCCCCCACACACGTGACGCCCCTGCTTGAAATACTGATCTTCTCTAATTTTTCTAGCTCATTTTTGCTGAACAGCGCTGATAGGATAATCCGTGTTTACGACTCCAGAAAGGTTCTCAGCTACGGAAAGGATGGAGATCCTGAACCCATGCAGCGATTGCAAGACCTTGTAAACAAGTAAGAATCTTCCTTGGATCGCGTTCCTCTTTAAATAAAGCAGTAGTTGCGTTTTTGCAGATACCGTGGCAGTTACGATGGCATCTGATACTACGGATTCCTTTAAAAAGACAACAGTAAAGTTTTGACAAAGTCTAAATTTGTTGTGTTTATACTGTTTTTATCTTGTGTTGTAAGTAAGTAAGGAAGTAATATATTTATGACCCGCCATATTGAAAAAGCGGAGTAAATGAAGAAAATAAAAATTGTTTTTCGTTGTTCTCTTTACTCCGCTACCACCTTGTGTATTTGTCGAGTTGATTTGAAGGATGAAATGGAAACTAGTAAAAAAGAGAATGTGTTCCCACAAAAAGAAAAAGATTATGAGATATTCGAAGAAATAAAACAATATGATGTGAAACAAGCGCTAATACAAACAAAAGGAGGAAGTGCCTCGGGAGAAGACGGCATTCCATTACGAATGTATACTGCATTTCCTTCAGTTTTTGTAGCGTTGATCTGCGTTTATTTAACCGGATTCTCCAATCCCAGGAGTGGCCAGCGACATGGAAAACATCCATTGTTTTGCCATTAATCACTATTGAAGAAAGGAAACCCCTTGATTCATAGTAACTACAGCCCGGATTGCGCTAATGTCGGCATTAAGCAAGGTGTTTGAAAAAATAATAGATAAAAGGTTAGGGAGATGCCTTGAATTTTATAAGGTAATACAAGAAGAACAAGGGGGATTCAGAAGAAGTTATAGTACGTCCGATCGTATGTTCGTTTTGAAAACACTGATAGAAAAATATTGGAAGGGAAATAAAAAACTTTTTGTCGCATTTTTAGATCTGCAAAAAGCTTTTGATACAGTAGGCTATGCTTGGAAAGGCATTATTAAAAATAGGTTTACCGGTAATTTTCGTGAAATTGTTACTTAGCATGTACACGGCAACGAAGGGGATAGTTAAAATAGTAGACAAAGGAATGTCACGAAGTTTCGAGAATAGAAAAGGTGTGAAACAAGGAAGTATTTTATCGCTAAAGCTGTTTCGAATATTTATTAATGATTTGATAGAGTTCTTGGAAAAAAGATGGGCCCCGACAGTAACCCTAGGCAATAAGGCGTTTTCAGTGCTTCTATTCGCTGACGATACAGCGCTGGTGGCGAAATCAGCGAATGACCTACAAATCTTGTTAGATTTGGTGGCGGAATACCTGGATATGAGAAAATTAGTCCTTAACAGTAGTAAAACAGAGATAGTTACTTTTACATCAAAGTTAAGTAACGAGGAAATTCACGAATTTATGTTTAAAGGAGAGAAAATAAAAATGACGAATAAATTTAAATATCTTGGTTTACCGCTGACCCCTAATGGAAGTTGGAATACACATTTAAAGGAAGTGGTAACACGAGGGCGAGTAGCATCCGCAGCAATATTTCAAAATCAGACACTGATGGGAATAAAAACATTAAAGATCCTAGGCATATGTTTACTTCAAAAATAATGCCGGTATTCCACTATGGTGCTGAGTTATGGGGTTTTGAGACAGCATCACAGATTGAAACCCTACAGCTACAGTACTACAAGAGAGTCTACAGGCTACATCCCGCAACCCATTCGCAAGCATTAAAAGGGGACCTAGGACTATTTTCGATGAGAAAACAGAGACTAGGCAAAATCCTACAATTTTGGTTAAAACTTATCCAGATGCCCGAGGAAAGACTGCTCAAATCAGCATATAATGCTGCTTCTAATGGGGAAAAAAGATCATGGCCATTCCAGATCAAAGCCCTCCTAGATTCCGTGGGACTATCCAGGGCTTGGAATAATGGCGTAGGGCCCACATCGGAACTACCATCTCTGGTAAAAGAAGTATTAAGAATATTAGAAGACCAAGAAATACAGAAATGGGCAGGTATCGCTAGAGAATCGGAGACACTAGTAAATTACAAATGGTCAAAGAGAGTTTTGGACCAGAATTTTATATGAAGCTGAACCTCCCAAAACCTTACCTAACTCTCTGGATCCAGTTGCGAGCGAACTGTCTGCCAGTACAGGGGAAAAGCAAGTTTGATAAGAAAAAAAGAGTTTCCCCCAGTATGAACAGCCCCTGTTCCCTTTGCGGTGAGGGAGACGATGACCTAGCCCACTTGGTTGCACGGTGTCGCGAGCTCTCGACTTTAAGGGAATCTTGCTGGGGGGATAGGGAGATACTGTTTCCTGATATCATGAAGAGCACATCTCCAGGTGCAATTAGTGCAGTATGTAGATTCTTGTCGAATAGTATTAAAATTAAAGTTGATCGGGCGAGTGCAGTTTAGTTTATGTAGTGTGATAACAGTATTTATTATGAAGTTTTATATTTAGTTGTTTGTATATGGCCCTAAGGCTTTAAATACATTATTATTATATACATGTAGTAACCGAATTTGCGCTTTGAGAAGTTATCCCAATAGAAATACTTATATCCACGCACGTCACAGGCAGGGCCGTCGCTAAGGGGGGGGGGGGGGTGTCCGTGGTGGTACCACCACCCCTCGAAGAAAGAAAAAAGCTAAAATGGGCGCTCACAGAGCGCCCGACCGCACAAATTTTGCTAAAACGGGCGCTTGCAGAGCGCCCGACCACGAAAATTCAGCTCGTCTGGGCGCTCGCCCATAAAAGCTAAATGGAGGATGGCAGTGCTCCCGGAAAAGTCAGTAAGGCTAGATATTAAGGCGTCCGCTGTTCTGGGTTCTCGAGCGTCTGGAACTGCATTCTCAGTCGCATGTTTCGAGAGACAGGCCATTTCTAGTCGTTCAGATACGAAGCGGTTTTTTTGTGAGAAGTATGATTGTTAAATCTAAACTTACATGGCCGACAGAAGACAAATCTTGAATTTCGCCCTGCAGCACACAGTTTTAACCTAAGTTTTACCACGATCTGTTGTCTACTAGTATCTCTTGATTCAAGTAAAAATCAGGCCGATTTCGCTTGTGGCGTACCTTTCCAATAATTTGTTAGTTTCATGTAAAGATCCTTAGTATTTTATTAGAAAAGCATTTAATGATAAGAATTTTTCTCCAGTCCGACTTTAAAAATAAATCGGCTTCGTGAGCAATGAGAGAAGATTAAATGACGGGTCTGATTATTGCAACACGTCGTTTCATTTTGACTTTGTGTTCGAATTCTAAATTCAGAACAAGTCAACTCCATTTCAATTTTTTTTTTCTGGATGATCAGTACTTCTTTTTTGGAAAGGCTCGAATTGAAGCACATTCTCCAATTTCCAGCTAAATGTCTCACAGTTTTCTGGAATCGTCGTGAACAAAGACAGACGGGCAGATCCTGCTAAGTTGCCCTTACCTTCATTTGGGATCCGAAAAGGCTGTCTGATCATACAGGATTCCACAGAATTTGGCGCCTTTCGTAGTAGGCTCTACTTACTGGAAAGTCGCGTCATTTCATTCGGATTTTAGGCTTGAAATTTGGGGATTGGGCCGCATTAAAAGCTATATAGATTTGTTGCGGCTTAGTAGAGTTTTGCCCCAAAAAAGTCATGGCCTACTTACAAAATTTCGCCTGCGGCGCTCTTTTCGTTCTGTCTCATATACAGTTTCGCGGATATAGTGCTGTGTTTTCTGGCTGTTGTTCCAACTGGTATGACTCTTGGGCCTTCCGGGCATCTGTCAGTCGTATATTTTAAGATACTAACTTCCCACGCCCGATCCCTTCAAACCGTTTCTGAGCTCGGAGATACAACTAGCCTTCTAATCTAATCTTCAGTCTTCAACGCTAGCAGTTATCACGAGTTTCATTATCACATATGAGACGAAAAGTTGAAACGGGCGGCCCTGCCACCCCCCCCCCCCCCTCGAGTTTTGGCTAGCGACGCCCCTGGTCAAAGGTGACCACACCCACAAATTTAACAAAAACCGAGGCTTTTCTGTTGGACATCATGAAAGTGAGATGAATTTTTTCACATATCACATCTGTGTCGAATACCACGGTAACTTGCGAGACACCCAGTAACTGCAAAAACGACTTTTAGCAATAGTTACCCTGGTAACTGCAAAAACGGATATCAGAGATTATGTTATTTGCAAAAATGCAACTAGGAAGTACATAAGAGCAAGAGCCGTCAAAAAGCCGTCGTAATAGAACAAAAACGTGTTTTTGTTCAGAAAGTTGTTTCTTTAGCTACTGTAAAAAAGCTATTAAAATAATGGAGGACAGCATTGATCCTCGAACTGACGAAAAGCCGTCGTAATAGAACAAAAACGTGTTTTTGTTCAGAAAGTTGTTTCTTTAGCTTCCAACAAAGTAGAACTGTTGTGCTTTCTTTGGCAACCCTGACGACGCTGCGCCTCTCCTCGGCCCGCTGGCGGAACCGACCAAGCGATCTGATTGGCCCTGCATAAGCCAGAATAGAACGCTAGTCTATTCTCCTTATTCACCTTATTACAGCGCGCTCCGAGGAAAAGAGGAATCTGTAATAAGTCTTATACGCGATAATACACCTTATTACACCAATTAGGACAATGCTTAAGAGCCAGGGTCGTTTCTTAGTAAGATTTGCAGACAACCAATGGGAAAGGTCCTTGCATGACTTGTGGATCCACAGCTACAGATTATTTGCTGCGCTGAATCGCAAAAGCAGAAATTCGGGAGTGAAGAGTTCTTCTTCTTTTTTTTTTAATACCTGGTGTAGATACTGGAGCCCTCAGCAGGAAAGCTATGTAAGAATGGACTGTTTTGGTTCTTGATGCCCTATTTCATGGATTTCTGGCTGATTGCATGTTTGATTAACTACTTAAGAACATTTCAAAAAAGATAAGCTGATAGTAGGTTGTATATCATGAGAAAAAGAAGTTCCTCAGTTGCAAGTATATTTCATTTAGTTCTGTCATAGAACAAACTCTATCGTGGTACTATCAAGCTTCTATTTATGTTCGGACGTTCCACTGGACGGCCAGGGGTGGCCCGAAGCACTCAGGCCAGGGGGGGTGAGACCCCTCATTTGAACGACTCCTGGATCGTAATATACGACTCGCAGGTACCAACAAAAATGAACTGTTGAGACTACGCGGCAATGGCACACATTCCCCACCAACAAATAATAGAGCTGGTGTAAAACTAGCTGCAATGCACCAGCTGAAATTATTCTTGTAATCAAAACTTTTGCATACATACCTTCATAGCCTCAGCTTTACATTTCAACTTTCGCTAAAGAGGAAAGCTTTTAACGCCTGTACCTGGGACAAATTACAGCAAGCGCCGCAGGCGATTTTTTTTTAATCTGCCTTTGTCTAGAAAGATTCTAGCCAGCCTTTAATGTATTTCAAATCTAAAAAGTTCCAAGCCTAATCGCCAAGTAAATGACACACCGTTCCTCTAAATAGAGAATACTATGAAATGTGCCACAGGCGAAATTTTGTGAAACGCCGAGGAGCAGACCGTCTTTTTGCGATCCCATTGAGAAGGAAAAGCGATCCCATTGAGAAGGAAAATATAGCTTTGAAATCACAAATCTGACCGTCGAAAAAAGTGACAAAATAGTGGCCATAGAAAACAAATTAGATTTGTTCCGAATTAAAGCAAAAAAAAGTAATTTTCACGTTAAAGACACGCTTATTCAGACAAAACAAGGAAGTTTGCAAGTGCTTTAAACGAAAAAGAAAATTCTGATTTATGGACGTAAGCCGAGGAGCAGAGCGTCATTTTGCGATCCCAATGAAAAGTTACGAATAGCTATGAAATCACGACTCTGTCCATCAAAAAAAGGGAATAATAAAGCCCATAGAACAGAAAATAGATTTGCTCCGAACTAATAACAAAAAAGTAATTTTCACATTCAGAACACACTTCCTCAGAAACGAAATGAGGAAAACAGGTTTGCCAGTACATTTAAAAAAAAAATCCGGATTCGCCAACGAGACTTGAGTTGCGTTTTTTTCCAGGTGATTTGATGTACTTTTGTTTCATTATGAAAGTACCGTGTACCGTTTTATTTGTCACTCAACACACTGTACTTTCGTCGAAAACTAAAGCAGGTAAAGCTACAATGAGCTACATCTGAAGAATTGCAACTTAAAACTGGTTTGCAGAATTTGATTCTACGCGACGGAAGATGCTATACACAGCAAATGAAGACGAGAAGTTCGCTTTTAGAATAACTGAAACATAAAAGAGACCATTTTCGAGTTGTATGAGTGTCCTGAATTTTACTAAATCTTTTCAGATGTGCTTTACACTAGCATACAGGGGCGTCACGTATGGGGGGGGGGGGGAGGATGGTAAAAATAGATAAATATTCTTTGAGCCCAAATAGTAAAAACAGATTTTCGCGATTTTTCGTAAAAACAATCGATTTTTTGGGGAAACAGTTGATTTTTCTATAAAACGGTCAGTTTTCTTTAAATCAGTTAATTTTGTGTCAAAACAGTCGTTTTTTTCCGCAAAAAAAGCCTGTGAAAAGCCAGTCGGTAAATACCAAGTAAATACCTTGCTCCTCCCATATTTGATAGTGCTATGATTCGCAGTCAGCAGTGATACATACCATTCGCAGTCACCTTGGGCTGAAGGAATATTTTGCTCCTCGCTCCCCCCCCCCAAAAAAAATCATTTTGATAGTAGTGCCTCCGCTAGCATAGAGGCCAAACATTTACCTCCCGACTAGAAAGAGCTATTCCAGCATCTGCAGAACCCCGCCTGTTCTGGGAAACGACTTTCGGGTGCATATTAAAATCCTCCTTGTCCTTTTCAAGCGTTGTTCCTACCTCAACCAACCAACCTACCTCTACCTCGACCTCAACCTCTCTTTGTAATCGACATTTTTCGATCCGTTCTGGGCACACTTGTTTCACGGGTCTCCTGTCATTTCATTTCTGGCGGCTTTTCCATTCTGTTTAAAAATTATATTCCTTCTTTTTTCACTTATAGCCAAAGATGACCAAAAATCAATGCACATAACCTTGTCTCTCGCTTTTGGTCTATAAGGTATATCAATGTTACCAGTCAGTCAGACTTCACTTTAACAACTAACCTATCCTAATGTAATTTTGACAGGCTAAAATCTGAAAGACCGAAGTTAGGCAGATCCAAATCCCATGGGAGTAGAACAGGTAGCCGCATTGCTGCCCCCATGAATCATGTCTCCGACCAATCGGGGTTACAAAACCTGGTTTAAACGACTTCTTCGCGGACTGGCTTACGACTGAAGCTGTGCAGAGACAAAATATAAAAAAATGTAAACGACTCGGATTATTTTTTATTAAAATGAATGCCCGGGACCTCGGCGAAGCCAAAATAAACGACTGATACGACTTAGCAAAAGGCCAAAATAAACGACTAAAACGACTTAAGAGAAGGCAGGGGGGGTGAGTCACCCCCCCTCACCCCACCTTCGGGCCACCCCTGTGGACGGCCACTCTGTTCCAAATGTCCAACGGCCCACATACTTGTCAAAGCTTGAATGAATAGTTTTTAAACGGCGGCCCCTTGGCTGCTTGTTTCTTTTAACACAACCAAGTTCTCACCCGGAAGGCTGTCGTAGCTGCCATGGCATAACTTGTACTTACAGGCAGAGCCGTTACTAGCCAAAATATTTTATTTTTTTTCGCGCCGACTTGGTTATTTTTTACCGACTGGCAGACATCCCCCTCAGTCGTGACGCCCGTGCCTACAGATAGCTACAGGCAATAACCTTTTCGATGTTTGTAGGACCACGTGGAAGAAGTGTTGTTTCTCCGGGGATGGTGAATACGTCTGCGCTGGGTCTGCACGCCAACATGCGCTCTATATTTGGGAAAAGTCGGTCGGAAACCTGGTGAAGATTCTTCATGGAACGAAGGGAGAGCTGTTGCTAGATGTTGTGGTAAAGTCTTTAGCTCAACTGTCTGGCTTTCGTCCCTAAAATGTTTTTATATGAAGTGTTTTTATTAGATGATTTAGGGAGAAATGAAGGACGGAAAGGGAGTCGTGGGCTTCCCCAAATTAACTCCGACCATGACCGGAGTGTCGGGCAAAATGTACAAGGCCGGAGTCGGAGGCCACGGTAGGTATGACAGTCGCTTGCGGTATGACGTGGATTAGGTAGGCACAGGAATTGAATAGTAGGAAATAACAAAAAAAGAAAAAAAGGAGAGGGAACAAGAAAGAAGGAAGGATATTGAGGAAAACTGTATTCTTTCCATCATAATTAATGACCTGTGTTTTATATTATCGAAAGTATTTCCATCCCGTACATTACGAATTTGTCTTCACTGCGGGGCTGTGGAGGTTTTTGTTGTTTAATTTGTAATTATAAAACGTGCAGGGCTTGTTTAGAAATAGGGCGTGACACACTTCTCGCGCATTCTCTGGTCCAGTATAATCTGCATTAAAAAAAAAAAAAAAAAAAAAATCTAAATCGTTTATTTGTAGTAGGCTAAGTGGCAGGGCTTATGTGGCACATCTGTCTGGGTTCTCTTGCAGTACGATATCGCTATGTTTGGATGGTACTAGAAAGTCAGTTCTATATTTTTTACATTAGTTGCGTGCTTGCAGATACCATAGTATCTGATACCACGGTATAAAGTCATGTTTGCAGTTATCGTGGTATCTGATACCACGGTCAAAACCGGTATCTGAAAAAGTCATATCACTTTCATCAATTTCTGTCAAATTGGTGGGAAAGAAGTTTGGCACTTAGTGATGTGACTGAATATCAGCTTTTCTTTTGGGATGACTTCGAAGAGCGCAATTTCTGCAATGTCTTTTTTGCAGAGCAACCGTATCTAGGATACCACGGTTACTGCAAAAACACTAACTGTGGATCCAATTACCGTGGTAACAGGTACCATGGTATCTGCAAAAACGCAACTATTTGTATGTACCGATGATCGTTTCCTTGCACATGAGATGAGATACACAAGTATCTCACTTGTGTGTGAGCTTTTGAGTGGGAAACTCAAAGTTTTGAGAGAGTTCTCTAGTGGCTTCCAATCGTTTGTTTTTTATAATTCATTGAACAAAAATCTAAAGAGACTTCCAGATGAACAAGACCAAAGGTGTCGATGGGATCCCAAAAATCTAAGATTTGATCCAGACAATTCGGTCTTGTCTTCGCCAGGCTAATCATCAGAGAAAACCGAGTTCAGATATTCTATCTACCTATCTATACCTCTATAAGCCATACCTATTTTGACGATATTGACCGAAACTTCCTGCTTTACTACTGCCAAATTTGCGGTTTCGATTCAGAGCGAACTACTAGTCCAGCAAAAAAAGAAAAATTCAGAAACGAAGCCGGCGTATCTCCTTATCTCTATAAAGAAATCTAATCAACTTAAAATAAAATTTTGACTTAAAAAAAATGCGGGTACAACCGGATTCTGGACTAATTATATGTCCGGGTAAAAAATGATCATTATATACAGACTCAGCGTCTCTTCTTACCCCTAAATATATCATCTAATCAACTTCAGATAAAGCTTTTACTTTATACATATTTTCCGGTTTTGGCCGGATTACAGACGAACTAGTTGTCCGGCGAGAAAATGGTTTTCACCATCGGGTTCAGCATGTCTTCTTACCCATAAATCAAATATTTAATCAACTTCAAATGAAACTGTTACTTTTAACCAACTTTCCGGTTTTGGCCGGATTCCGGACGAACTGCTTGTCCGGCGACAAAATTGTTTTCACTATCGTGCTCAGCATGTCTTCTTACCCCTAAATCAAACATTTAATCAACTTCAAATGAAACTTTTACTTTTAACAAACTTTCCGGTTTTTGCCGGATTCCGGGCGAACTACTTTTCCGGCGAGAAAATGATTGTCACCATCGTGCTCAGCATGTCTTCTTACCCCATAATAGACTATCACATTAGCTGTTTAAAAATATTTTGTTTGTCCCTTAAATTGAACCCCCTCCCCCACCCCAAAATATAGGGCTACAGAGCCCATCTACGAAATCAACCTTACCCTTGACCCAAACAATCCTCATACCAAGTTTCATCAAAATATCTCATTCCCTTCGAGAGTTATCGTGCTTACAGACGGACGGACGGACAACTTTTGCGATGTCATAGGTATCCCTCCACTTACGTTTGGGGATCCCAAAAATCTGTAGCCTGCGTAGTAGTATGGTAGTAGTACGAAAATGTTGCATGTAATACTATGTAATAGCAAAGAATACTATAATTTACTGTGCCTCAGACTGGTTCAATAATATGTAGTAGTATCCAGTAGCATCCTGGCTTGCCATAGTAGCATCCGGTCTCGCTTATAGTAGCATATAGTAGTATGCAGTAACACGGTAGCCTTGAAGTAGAAGCATGTAATAGCATCGTTACTACTGCATGCTACTTTTTCGTATTACTCAGGTACTACTTCATAGTACTATTTTGAGATAAATTTTTCATCAGGTTGTTCTTGTTGTAATTTCGGCCCTTCTTGCAGTGGCATCCCTTGCGGCCGATTATAGCCTCCGTTGCCAGTGGTGTAGTCTCGATCTGGTCTCAGACCCAGGTTGAAAACTGGTCCGCATTTGCTCCCGACTTCAAAGAGTTGGATGAAAATGTTGAGTATGAGGAGCGAGAATCGGAGTTCGACATCGAAGATGAGGATCGATCCGCCACTCCGAGTGAGAAGAAACTGGACGAGGATATAGAGGTGAGACTGTTACGTGAGGCATCTACGGATGCTTAACCCAGTTTTACTGTGTCTTTTATATCGAGTTGCTTAACTAGCAGTAGTCCATTAAAGGATACCTGAACGAAGAGTACCAAGTATCATCCCTATCTGTATGACTTCCCTTAACATTGCCTGCAGAAAACCCAATCCAAATACGAAATAGTGTTTCCAAGCTATGATTTTTGCTCCATTTTGCATCTGTCCTTATTTCAGTACCGAACAATTTTAGAAATGAACAAATGTCTCCAATCAACCCTTCTTCTGGAATATGTGTTAACCAGTTAAGCCCAAACGCATATCTAGAAAAAATTCCAATACGATCCGGCCAGCGCTGTACAAGATTTGAATGAATTGCGCTTTTTATCTTGGAGTCTGCATGTGCAAACCTCCAGAAACGAACATCCCTATTTTGAAAACGTCACGCTCAAGGAGAAAATGCTCTCC
Source organism: Branchinecta lynchi (assembly GCA_023053575.1). Taxonomy (NCBI): domain Eukaryota; kingdom Metazoa; phylum Arthropoda; class Branchiopoda; order Anostraca; family Branchinectidae; genus Branchinecta; species Branchinecta lynchi. Next base: position 16,037,825 of record JAKZAP010000008.1, read on the forward strand.
GTGGTCATGTCTGTAAATGCATTCTCCATGGTGTGTTCAAGTATGGTTTCATTGTCCAAGTGTCCTTTAAAGGATTACAAATTTGAAATGTTTTATAGTTAGTTTTTTTTTTTTCTTTTTTGACCGAAATCGGGGCAGTTGTTCATTGGCCATAGGCTGGACATGGCCGAGACATCTTAGTTGTTGTAAACTGACCTTTCCTACCATGGTGGTCTTGTACTGCGTTCGTTCAAGCAGGGAGCATTGTTTACCAGCTCGCCAAAAGTATTCTTCTAGTGGGGAACGCTTATACACATGTACAAATGTAAGCTGGGGTAAGAGGGGGGGGGGGGGTAAAGTATAGTATTTTATTTATTATTACATTTTGCGTTAAGCTTTTAGCTTGTCACCATCACTACACAAGTACAAACTGATTACGTACACTTTACACACACAAACTGACTCATTACAAAAGTAAAAAAAATTTCAAACTTCAAAAGCAACTGAGTAAATTGGGGTTTCGACTATACCACGCGTAAGCATTTGGACACTGTCTGAATCAACAAATTCTAGTGGACATCTGTTCCACGGTTCAGTTACCCTATTGAAGAATGAACACTGGCCAATTTTTTGTATGTGGTTTCGGAGGGTACAGTTTAAATGGTGTTGGCGGGTTGTATGGTAGTGACTGAACTTGAATCTGGAGCCTTGTTTTGTTGCATGCTGCAGGTCCACTTCTCGGTCGATTCCGGACTGATTCTTTCTACATCCGTTTTTGCACTGCAGCGCTTCCGAGGAAGACGGCAGCGCTTCTCGAGAATCACGGATTTGCTCCCTGACCAAGTCCGTGCTTCCCTGAAAGATGCTGCAGCGCTGCCGCTTCAACCAAGAAGAAAGTGAATTCAAAAACGCATATTATGCAAAAGCAAAGAAGTGCTGCAGCAGCGATGCGGCAGCACTATTGCAACGAAAACGAGGCTTGGGTCAAGATCATTTACTCCTATAATAAACCGAAATGCGTTTGTGCGTTTTTGGGATCCCAAAACGTAAGTGGAGGGATACCTATGACATCGCAAAAGTTGTCCGTCTGTCCGTCCGTCTGTAAGCACGATAACTCTCGAAGGGAATGAGATATTCTGATGAAACTTCGTGTGAGGGTTTTGGGTCGTCGGACCAGTTAAGTTCGTAGATGGGCTTTGTAGCTCTATATTTAGGGGTGGGGGAGGGGATTCAAATTAAGGGACAAACAAAATGTTTTGAAACAGCTAATGTGATAGTCGATTATGGGGTAAGAAGACATGCTGAACACGATGGTAAAAACCATTTTGTCATCGGACAAGTAGTTCGCCCGGAATCCGGCCAAAACCGGAAAGTTTGTTGAAAGTAAAAGTTTTATTTGAAGGTGATTAGATGTTCGATTTAGGGGTAGGAAGACATGCTGAAGACGATGGTGAAAATTATTTTCTCGACGGACAAGTATTTAGCCCGGAATCCGGCCCAAACCGGAAAGTTTGTTGAAAGTAAAAGTTTTATTTGAAATTGATTAGATGTTCGATTTAGGGGTAGGAAGACATGCTGAAGACGATGGTGAAAACTATTTTCTCGACGGACAAGTATTTCGACCGGAATCCGGCCCAAACCGGAAAGTTTGTCAAAATTAAAAGTTTTATTTGGAGTTGATTAGATGTTCGATTTAGGGCAAGAAGACATGCTGAACACTTATGTGAAAACAAGTTTCTACCCGGACATGTAGTTCGTCCGGAATCCGGCCAAAACCGGAAAACTGTTGGAAGTCAAAGTTTTATTTCTAGTTGATTAGATAAGCGATTTAGGGGTAAGAAGAGATACTGAGTCCCTGTATGACAATCATATTTTACCCGGACATATAGTTCGACCGGAATCCGGCTGGAACCGGAAAGTTTGTTGAAAGTAAAAGTTTTATTTGAAATTGATTAGATGTTCGATTTAGGGGTAGGAAGACATGCTGAAGACGATGGTGAAAACTATTTTCTCGACGGACAAGTATTTCGCCCGGAATCCGGCCCAAACCGGAAAGTTTGTTGAAAGTTAAAGTTTTATTTGAAGTTGATTAAATGTTCGATTTATAGGTAGGAAGACATGCTGAAGACGATGGTGAAAACTATTTTCTCGACGGACAAGTATTTCGACCGGAATCCGGCCCAAACCGGAAAGTTTGTCAAAATTAAAAGTTTTATTTGGAGTTGATTAGATGTTCGATTTAGGGCAAGAAGACATGCTGAACACTTATGTGAAAACAAGTTTCTACCCGGATATGTAGTTCGTCCGGAATCCGGCCAAAACCGGAAAACTGTTGGAAGTCAAAGTTTTATTTCTAGTTGATTAGATAAGCGATTTAGGGGTAAGAAGAGATGCTGAGTCCCTGTATGACAATCGTATTTTACCCGGACATATAGTTCGACCGGAATCCGGCTGGAACCGGAAAATTTGTTATAAGCTAAATTTCTATTTGAAGTTGATTAGATGTTCATTACTGGGGAAAGAAGATACCCTGATTTCGTCTTTGAGCTTTCTTTTTTCGCCGGACAAGTAGTTCTGGAGTTCGGCCGGAACCGGGAAATTGGCAGAAGTGGCAGGAAGTTTTCGTCAAAACAGATATGACTTATAGGGGTAAACACACATGCTGAATCCAAATCCGAACTTGGTTTTCTCAGGTGATTAGCTATTTGGCCTTAATCTGTTTCTGAATTTTAATTGTAAAAATGTTCAAGGAGTCTGGCGAAGACTGGATCTGGCTAAGACAAGACCCAGTTGTCTGGATCAGATATTGGATTTTTGGGATCCCATCGAAACCTTTGGTCGTGTTTTTGTTGGGAGGACAGTGTAATAATCTTCACTCTCCATAGGTTGACGTAACGAGCACGGACCCTATTACTGCATGCTACTCATCAGATGAAGAGGGGGATTCAAAAGAACAGCTACTGTTCCTGCCAGTGGCGCCTGAGATAGAGGATCCGGAAGATACGTGGGGCGTCGACGGACTGGACAATCAGGAGAGCAGCAAACGAAGTGGAGAGGCGAAAGAAAACGCGTCTCCAAAGAAGAAGAGACCGAAAACATATGACATCCAGCTAGAAAATCCGCCGATCAATGGTACCTGAGTCTAGATTCTCTTTATACGCGTTTTTCTGCGGCGGAAGTCTATACCGATCAGTTTTGTGTCAGTCTATCGATCAGTCCGCTGGTCGCGAATTTGGGTACTTCCAGATGGGATAGGACGATGAAACTTGACAGGTGTATTAGGGACTTGACCAGATTGAACTATAGATTGTCACTTAGCCAATCCGACAGTCCACAGGGTAGGAGAGGGGTAGAGAATCGGGAATCTTGTGGCATGCTTAACTTCCAGATCCTATCTGGGTGAAACTTGTCCCAGATTTTCGGTTTCCGGTCCGGACTGGATCCGGTAATTCTCTTTGTGGAATGTTCTCGAAACCTGGAAGATTTTGAGTCTCCACCCATTTCCACTAACGGAGGCGTCGTAGGGAGCCGTTCAAGTTGCGAGTCTGATAAGAACTCGGATATTGTAGATAATTTTACTTTGAACCGCATTCTTGGGTTCAGATTTCAAATCCAGCAGCAATTTTGGATCTGGTTGCGGATCTGGGCTATCTTAATACTCTGGATAATCTCTCCTTACCGATGCAAAATCGCCGGGTACCTAGCGGAAGAGCCAGAAGCGTTATCACCCCCGTATCAAAGCTGCTCCCGAAGATCACCGTAATTGTTTGACACAGGGTTTGAGTTATTCAGTTTGAGTTGTTAGTGAGACGTTTTCTCGTTCTTCTTGAGGATCATTGTCGTGTTTTGAACTTAGTTATATAGAGTGTTGCGACAAGCTAAAAGCTTAATGCCAGATGTAATAATAAATGATGCAGCTAGCAGTTGTAAATTCTATTAAGGAAATAAATGAGTTATTATTATATTATATGTACACATTGGGTTTTGGTCGCTTACCTTTTTGTCTTTTCAGAGCTCCATCCCCTCCTGAGTTCCAAACCTTCCAAGGATAAAACCGCCTACAACTCGAAGAGGGCCGGTCGTCCCCCGAGCACAAAAAAGGGCGACAGAGGGAAACCGGGAAAGTAAGTATTGGTTTGAACACCCCAGCCTTGTTGTTGCTGTACTGTGAAGCACATCTCAAATCTTTTGTAAGATATTTGTAAATAAATGCTCTTTTTTTAATATTTGTTCGTTCCTGTTCGTGAGTCGTTAGTGAAACGTCAGCGGACATTCCTTAGATTTCATTACAGTTATCATCTTTCATTGGCTTTGTTCCGTGGTAATTATCTTAATTCACACTTCAGTGGGAATAAATGCTATGATGGATCTGTTATGCTCTGTTTTTTTTTATAGTTTTCTTGTTGGATGGTCTTCAAGCTCATGTTGTTGTTCACTTTTAAGAGTAGTTCAACAGGATTTATAATTCCATTAATGTTCGGATTGAGATAGACTGACAGCCTGACGAGGAGTCGAGGACCCTTGCCAAGAAGGGCCGAAATATTGCTGATAAAGCATCGTAGATGACGTATCCGTGTATACATTATCTGAATATATGTTTCGAAGTCAGCTTGGGCTCGAGGAATATTTTTTTTTTTCCAGAAATATTTAAGTGAATAAGTGACACTGAACTTTAAGATTGTCACATGAAACTAAAAAGTGTCCGACCTTGAACCCAGCCTAGACATTTATTCGTCGAGTTTTAAGCGTTTTCCGTTTATCCGCATGACATCCATTTTCCCAGTCGTCAACTAGATCGGTTTCACATGCGATTAGTTGCATTTTTGCAGGTACCATAGTATCTGATACCACGGTCTAAATTCGTTTTTGCAGTTATCCTGGTATCTGATACCACGGTCACTAGGCATGTTTGTAATTATGGTGGTATCTGGCCAGTTAGCATGTTATCTGATATCCAGATACCACGGTCCGACAGTGGTAACTGATCGTGGTATCTGAAAAAGTCATCTCAGTTTCATCAAGTTTTGTCAAATTGGTGGGAAAGAAGATTGACACTTGATGTGACAATATCAGTTTTTCTTTTGGGATGACTTCGAAAAGCGCAATATCGGCAATTGTCGCTTTTGCAGAGCAACCGTGAGCGTGTTCCATCCTAGTTACCGTAGTTATTACGCATGACGTCACGAATTCTGACTTTGCCGTCAGGCTGGAGTGATTTTTGTATTTCCAGCAGAATATCATGCCACGGGCGAATCCGACCAATCACGTTACAGAGATCCGTAGTTACTATGCTCCCGAGCGTGGTAAGCAAACAGTTACTGTTAGTTACTATTTCGAGAAGGTTGGAACTGTCAGCGTAGTAACTTGGTGAGGTTGGAACGGACATAGTAACTAATAGTTACTATTTGTAGAAGGGTGGAACACGCTCCGTATATCAGATACCACAATAACTGCTAAAACGACTAATTGCAGATTCAGTAACCGTGGTAACAGATACCATGGTATCTGCAAAAACACAACTATTGTTGAACGCAACGTGGTCTTAACCAACTTCCTCCTGCTAAAAACTTGTTCCCTTTTGCCGAGGTAATAAGGATTGTCTTAGCCAGCTTGAACGCATCTTCTAAACTTTTGTTTGTTTTGAGGCTTCCTTGTGGTGTGTGTCCCACTTTTTCCAGCTTGAGCGGTTTTGAGCCTGAAGAGGACCCTTGCCAAGAAGGGCCGAAATATAGCTCAATAAAATTCAGCTGACGTATCCGTTTTCCACCATCAGATATGATTCGCAGTCAGCTTGGGCTGAGGGAATATTTATAATGATCCCGCGAGTTCAGTGCTTCCCGATGTGCTAGTACAATGAAAATTGGCAGGCATGTCAGGGACCCGAACAGATTGCCTTGTTAATAGTCGTTTCCCCGATCCGACCATCTGGGAGGGGGAGGGGCTGGAGCGAGGGGAATCCCGAAAAATAAGGTATTTTTAACTTACGAACGTGTGATCGGATCTTAATGAAACTTGATATATAGAAAGACCTCGTGTCTCAGATATCCTTGTTTAAATTCGGACCGGATCCGGGGAGATTGAGGGGGGAACCGGAAATCTTGGGAAACGCTTAAAGCGGAGAGATCGAGATGAAACTTGGTGAAAGAACAAGCAAAAGCCCTAGATACGTGATTGACATAACCGGACCGGACCCGTTCACTGTGGGGGAGTTGGGGGGGGGGGGGGGCGAATTTCTAGTGATCCCGCGAGTTCGCTACCTCCAGGTGTGCTAGGACGATGAAACTTGGCAGGCTTGTCAGGTGCCCGGACAGGTTGACTTGAGAATATTCGTTTCCCAATCCGACCATCTGGGGGGGGGGGGGTCCGGAAAGTGAGGTATTTCTAACTTGCGAACAGGTGATCTGATCTTAATGAAACTTATTACATAGAAAGACATCATGTCTCAGACGCCCCATTTTAAATCCAGATCGGATCCGGTGATATTGGGGGGAGTCGGAGGGGGGAACCGGAAATCTTGTGAAACGCTTAGAGTGGAGGGTTCGAGAAGAAATTTGGTAGGAAGAACAAGCACAAGACCTACATACCTGAGCCTCGTCTTTGTTGCAATAGCTTTTTCATAATATGCGTTTTTGGATTCACTTTCTTCTTGGCTGAAGCTGCAGCGCTGCAGCATCTTGCAGGGAAGCACGGCCTTGGTCGGGGAACAAGTCCGTGATTCTCGAGAAGCGCTGCCGTCTTCCTCGGAAGCGCTGCAGTGCAAAAACGGATGTAGAAAGAATCAGTCCGGAATCGACCGAGAAGTGGACCTGCAGCATGCAACAAAAACGAGGCTTTGAATGACATAACCGGAACGGATCCGGTCACGGTTGGGGAGTTGGGGGGGGGGTGCGAGTTTCTAGTTATCCCACGAGTTCGGTACTTCCTGGTGTGCTAGGACGATGAAACTTGTCAGGTGCCCGAACAGATTGACTTGAGAATGTCGTTTCCCAGATCCGACCGTCGTGGGGGAGTGTAGGGATGGGGAATCCGGAATCTAGTGGCAAGCTCAGCTATTGAACGGGTTATCGGATTTAAATGAAACTTGATATTTAGAAAGAGCTAGTGCCTCAGATGCCCCATTTTAAATCCGGACCGGATCCGGTGACATTGGGAGGAGTTGGAGGAGGGAACCGGAAATCTTTGGAAACGCTTGGAGTGGAGGGTCGGGATAATTGACCATGAGGGCGAGACTCTGTCTCTGCTTACAAACTTTAACGCCTTCAAACTCTGATCAGAAAGAAACCTCATTTACAAAAGTTATGTTATTCCAATAATTTAGTTTCAAAGTCGAAAGTCCTATACTTTCTAATGTTAAATTTTTTCGTTAGGATCCCGTCCGTTTTCGTTGGGTATGGTGCAATCTCTCTATAGGCGTATTCTCGTCGTTCCCCGAGGACTCCACTTGAGGAGTCCCCGCGTTTTTGTTTGTCCCGGGGACTCACTCCCCGTATTCTCGCGAGTCCCACGGACGAGGAATGCTCCGATCATCATCACCATCATCAAGAAGGACTCCCTTTCAGATTCGGAGGGGAATCAGTTTTTTCTGGTGTAGGTGCAATGTAAAAGTAATTAAGAACAATCAGAATAAATGAAACCAAAAATAAAATGGATCCAGACTAATTTCGACAAATGCATATTTCTTTTTAGAAGAAAATTCATTTTTGGAAGCATTCCCCGTGTTCTCGTTGTTTTCCGGACGCGTAGTCCGCGTGGAGTCATTCCCTCTATTCTCGCCGTTCCCTTCGATCCCCTAGGAGTCCTCGGGGAACGGCGAGAATACGTCTTATACTTCCCTGATACTTCCTAAGGCATATTTTCGTCGTTCCCCGGGTACTCCTCGGGGAATTGAAGGGAACGGCGAGAATAGAGGGAGTCACTCCACGTGGACTCCGCCTAGGAAAACAACGAGAACACTTGGAATGCTTCTAAAATGGATTTTGTTCAAAAACAAATTATGCAGTTGGCGAAACTAGTCTGGATCCGCTTTATTTTTGGCTTAGTTTATTCTGATTCTTTTTCATTAATTTTACGTTGCACCAACACTAGCAAAAACTGATTCCCCTCCGAATCTGAAAGGGACCTTTTTGATGGTGATGATAATCGAAGCATTCCACGACCGTGGGGACTCGCGAGAATACGGGGAGTGAGTCCCCCGGGACAAACAAAAACGCGGGGACTCCTCAAGTGGAGTCCTCGGGGAACGGCGAGAATACGCCTCTAATGTTAAATTTTTTCGTTCGATCCCGTCCGTTTTCGTTGAGTATGGTGCAATCTATCTATTTTGTAAAGGGTCCAGCGGAAGCACTGTTGCCGTTTTTTGCGATCGACTGTCAACTGGAGGTCCAGTCGATCCGTTTTTTGTCGCTTGACTGGAGATCGACTGGGAACAAAAGTCGCGTTTTTTGCAATCGCTTGGAACGAAAGTTGCCGTTTTTTGCGATCAACTGTCGACTGGAGGTCCAGTCGATCCGTTTTTTGTCGCTTGACTGGAGATCGACTGGGAACAAAGTCAACAGTCGATCCGATGCACCTTTCTCTTGGAGGTCCAGTCAAACTTGGTGTCAAATTTTGAAAACTGAAACATGTGGACCCAAAAACGTACAATTTACACCTCAGGAAGCGCCAGTACTGCAGCAGTTTCAGAGACTGCCGAGGGAAGAGTTGTGGGGATGGACTGATTTCTTGACTGATTTAGACCGTTTTTCGAAGGCTTGTTCTCGCTCCCCTATCAAGCGACAAAAAACGGTCAACTGGATGAACCCGGGAACAAGTCCCAATCGCCAGTCGATCTGTAAAAAACGCGACTAAAGTCAACAGTCGATCCGATGCACCTTTCTCTTGGAGGTCCAGTCAAACTTGGTGCCAAATTTTAAAAACTGAAACATGTGGACCCAAAAACGTACAATTTACACCTCAGGAAGCGCCAGTACTGCAGCAGTTTCAGAGACTGCCGAGGGAAGAGTTGTGGGGATGGACTGATTTATTGACTGATTTAGACCGTTTTTCGAAGGCTTGATCTCGCTCCCCTATCAAGCGACAAAAAACGGTCAACTGGATGAACCCGGGAACAAGTCCCAATCGCCAGTCGATCTGTAAAAAACGCGACTAAAGTCAACAGTCGATCCGATGCACCTTTCTCTTGGAGGTCCAGTCAAACTTGGTGCCAAATTTTAAAAACTGAAACATGTGGACCCAAAAACGTACAATTTACACCTCAGGAAGCGCCAGTACTGCAGCAGTTTCAGAGACTGCCGAGGGAAGAGTTGTGGGGATGGACTGATTTATTGACTGATTTAGACCGTTTTTCGAAGGCTTGATCTCGCTCCCCTATCAAGCGACAAAAAACGGTCAACTGGATGAACCCGGGAACAAGTCCCAATCGCCAGTCGATCTGTACAAAACGCGACTAGCTTTGTTCAAGTTGACGCCTTTAGCTTCTCGCCTTGTCCCTAGTAGTTTGCTCACACAAAACAAACTAGGCTACATTAGCAAGAGGTCAACAAGGACAGATGTGAAACAGGACACAGAGTGAAGCCCTCAGACTTCATCGCGAGAATGAGGGAAGTTTTCAAAGAAGTCCTTTTGGCAAAGAATCTGTCAAGGGTATGTGTTGCTTCCCATTATAGAAGTCAAGCTCCTTAAGTCCCTAAGACTTCCCCATACAATCTGTCAAGATGGGCATGTGCTGCTTCACACTGAGGCTTAACCTTAAATCTTAATGAGGACAGTCAAATTGATTCCAATAGGCTAACACTCCTTCCTTCCCACCTTCAGATTGATCCAGATGTCCCAGCCTTATTACTAGTGCCAGATGAGCTTCTAGCGCTTGCTAGAATATCCTTCCAAAGCTTGTTCTATGTTCTCTGGAATCAGCTGTAAAGCTGTGTAGTGGAACTTGGTCTCTCTTGCGATCAGTACAGTAGAGGTATGCTTCTTCGAAGTCTCCTAACTATTCCTTCAGCCCAAGCTGACTGCGAATCATATTTGACAGTGCAAAACGGATATATCAGCTGATTTTTATTACGGCTATATTTCGGCCCTCTTGGAAAGGACCTCAGGCTCAAGCCACTCAAACTAGAAAATTTGTTGAACTTTTGAAAAAAAAAAATTGTGACTATCAAAAGCAAAAAAAAAATTATAGAACTGGCAGGACACTTTGTGTAAAGATGGTAATTGTAAGTAGTTAATTGAAAGCTAAAAATACTCCTCTGGTACGATTTCAACTTTTGACCTTCAAACTGATCATCCAACAAGGTAACACACTGTACTACGAAAGGGCTTGGGAACATTGTTTGCAAATCACAAACTGACTGAGTTTCAGTTTAGTTGGTGGAGATTTGACCCTTCAAGCAGAAAATAACAGTGGGGTCATTTATTGTGTGTGCTCCAGCAACTGGTCTGGTACTACACTCCTGAAATTTGATGTTGTACTCATTTAATTACTAGCACTTGTTTTCTGGTCTTTTTTGAACACCTGTTGATAGCCTAGGTTTGCGGCAATTGTTGAGGTCGACTGTGCTTCTTTGGGACTCATTGAACTTTGGACGTTACCAACAAATTAGTCTTATCAGATATAACAGAGACACTGAATGTGGTAGGTACTTGAGCTACCACTTCTGTTTCTTCTTGTTGCCCACCTGTAGTATTCCTAACCAGAATAGTTTTCTTCTTGGATTTTCCTGTAGAGGTTAGATTCCATTTTAAAGGAATCTCATATCTTTTTCCTGATAGTAATCCCCCTTCTAGTTGGGGCTAAATAGCTCCTATGATCTTCTGTAGATACTGCTCACAAAGGCCAGCCCAGTAAAAAGATGCTGTGGATTGTGTGTAACCAGTACTAAAAAACATATATAGTTTGGTTGTATTTCTTGATGGTTCATTGACATTTTTCTTTTTTCAGGCTGGAGAAATTTTCCAACTTAATAATGAAGCTGTGATAGAAGACCTAAGTGAAATCATTAAGTCACTCAAAGAAATCATCTCAGATCCCAACTTCACATCAAATGTTAATCACCACACTGTTGTTGACATCACCATCACCTGCATCACATGTGCCATTCGGTAATGATTCACAATGATAGGCTAGCTCCGTATCAAAATGTTTTAGTAGTAAAAAAACTATTTTGTTTAGAGTGTATGTAAATGAGATTGACGGGAAATTTAATGTTAATGCCACTGAGTGGAGAAGAAGCGCATAGCCCACACATTGAGAAAATTACTAGGAAGAATTAAGAAAGCATGTTCTGTAGTTAAATCAGAAAAAAGCAAGGCTACCCTAATTACACAATGTACACTACATACCCTTTCTGACCTATGTAATGCCTGTGCCGGACAGTTCCGCATTAGCGCATCTTCTGTCTATTACCGGGGCTAGACATTATTTATTTATTTAACTTTGACTACGGCTTCTAGAGCCATTATATATACAACACATAAAAACAACACTAAAATACATTTTAAGATTGCAATTAATTTGTAATATACCTGTAGGTAGTTACTCAAAGTCTAGGGATGTAGAAGATCCATATTCCTGAGTTTGTATTAAAATAAATGCTAAAATCAACAGGAAAACCGGTGTATTGCCGACCATCTATTTAAATTTTTCTTACTCAAATTATTAAACGAGACTTATAAACAGAGTAGGACTAGGACCAGAAGTCACGTTATCCCTGCTCTTGAAGAAACCCCTGCTTAATCTTGGGCTAGGTGAAATTAAATAAAAAGCAATAATTGATATGTAAGAATCAGTGATTACATGCAAATAGATTTGAATTTCGAGATTTTGCTTCACTTGAGATGCTAAGTTATATATGTAAATTCTCTTCTAGCCAAACTGGATCGAAAGAAGAACATTTGAAGCTTTTGGTGGAATTTTTAGAAGTATGTCTCAGTTACACCTTGCTGCCAAACGAAAAGAAAGACCCGCCCCATGCCAAGATATCTTCAGAGCTTTTATCTTGCATGTTCAAAGAGGTATGCTAACCCTACCCTATGCGACTGTGATAGCTCTTCTTCAGGAGGACAGCTTACGTTAAAGGACACCTGAATGAAGAGTAACAGGTATCATCCCTATCTGTATGACTTCCGTTAACATTGCCTGCAGAAAACCCGATTCAAATACGAAATAGCGTTTCCAAGCAATGATTTTTGCTCCATTTTGCATCTGTCCTTGGTTCAGTACTGAACAATTTTAGAAATGAACAAATGTCTCCAATCAACCCTTCTTCTTGAATATTTTTTAACCAGTTAAGCCCAAACGTATATCTAGGAGAAATTCCCACACGATCCGGCCAGTGCTGTACAAGATTTGAAGGAATTGCGCGTTTTGTCTTGGAGTCTGCATGTGCAAACCTCCAGAAACGAACATCCCTACTTTGAAAACGTCACGCTCAAGAGAAGAATGTTCTCCGTGGCTTTGTCTGTAAATGCATTCTCCATGGTGTGTTCAAGTATGGTTTCGTTGTTCAGGTGTCCTTTAAACTGCACATGCTAGTGAAAGGCCATTCTGTCGTTTGCTGGCTCTGTGATCGATGGGAGGGCAGCATCATGGGAATCACATACCGTTTTTCAAGGCTTCCGGGCTCAGCCCTTATCAACTGCTGACTTGGATGCCTCCACACTATGTGTCATGAGAGTCTTTTGACTAAGGGATTTCCATAGAGTACCACTTTCTAGTTGAAGCTTCTTGGAGTGACCATGAGTTTGGATATTCTTTTCTTGCTAGAACAATAATTGGTGTCTGCCTCCAGAAGTTCATGTGTCAGAATAACATCTCCACGTCTGCGACGGTAGCAAAGCCTTGGTAGGTTTAAATTATCAGATAAGAAATAGTTTCTGGTTTTAAGTTCGGGAAGTAACACTGCTCCTGGACTGGGGAAAATTATAGCTATAGTTAGGCCTAGTGACCGCTTCGCAATCTTCAGATCCTAGCCTTAGGTACTGAGTTCAGTCTACATGCTACCTGGCATACTGCAGGGACAAACGTTAGCAAGGAAGATTGAGTTTAATTATCAAAAAGTGCCATTGGTCAATGGTTCCCAGTTGTTAGACAATATTTATCGCTATTGTTCCAGCTTGAAAAGAATCCCTCTGTTTCTCCACCCATCCACCTATATCATGGCGAATTTTTCCCAACTGTGAAATTAAAAAATAAATAAATGAACAGCTTTTTGTTTGTTCTTGGCTATGTCTTGGTATGTATTTATTTCTGTTTTTCTGTTTAATGTACTGTGCAAATGGCTCATTACTAGACTGTGCTTGATAAAATCATTCACTCATTGTAGATTTCTAACTTCTAACCCACTTTGTACCGCTCTGTCCTACTCGGTTTGTACCGTCAGTAATTAAGTGTATACCCTACCTATTTTTGCAGAACTATGGCCGCACTGATGTGATGAAACTATCCATTCCAACATCGATCAAATTTCTGCACAAAGGAAACAAAGATCTATCTAGGAATATTGCTTCATATTTATGGCTGGCAGCATCAGAAAACGCTTTCCTTTTGGCACAAAATATACAGCCAATCATCGATTCTGTGATAACTGGTAAGTTGTTATGTATGGGGGACAGTGGAAGGATAACAGTGGTCAAGCTTGTGTGGAGACATTTTTTCAGATGGCGTAGGATCAAGGTGCAGCTGATGTTTTCTGCTTCGGATGTTCTTTTGTGTCTGACGACGCCAACTTCATTTACTTACTTTGAAGAATGTCAACTGCTGCTGTTGATCCAGCAGGCGCAAGCCCCTCCCCTTCCCCCCAAGAGGAAGAATTTGTATTCAGCGCCGTGTTATTTGTTGAAAATAATAATAATAATTGATTTATAACCCACAAAAAAGAAAAAGAAAAGTAGATAAAGCAAAAATACGATAGCCTACAACCTTCAGTACCTACAACAGAATAGACTGAAATCAACGAATAAATAAATAAAAATACTACTTATTTCATAATATCTCGACAGAGTATGGCTAGCAGAGGATCGTCATGACGTAACACATGTCAAAGCAATGATGTACAATGTAAACAATTTGTGAGAATAAAATGTAGGCCAACTTAATATAGTACAAGTCATACACAAAGAGTTAAAATGGAAATAATATAATGAAGCATCAGGAGTTAAAATGAGAAATAAATAAGGTACGAATGATGACAAATATCGGTCAGACGAATGAACTAGGGGCGGGGTAATTTGAAGCATATTTCTTTTTTTCAGTTTTAGCCTAGCGTTGGGCTGAGTAGCATTGGGCGATCGATATTCTGGTAGGGTAGATATATGATTATCTGAAGATAAACATTTCAGTCCGAAGTCAATGGAAAGCTTGCGTCTACGGCACGCCAAAGTAGGAACACAAAGTTTTTTTGATGCTATCTTCGTATGTAGAATAATTTTGCCCAAGAATTATCTTGCAAGCCCGCTTCTATATCCTCTCGAGTTTCTCCGTTTGACTTTTGTTAAGGCCCGGATGCCAAACAGGGCACGAGCATTCGGCTGCAGGCCGTACATACGTGCAATACAGGGATCTTATGAGTCTTGTTGGTATTCCAAACCTCCGGAGGATCGTTAAGGATTTCAGAAGTAGAGAAGTTTTTTGCAGGATAGTGTCAACATGAGAATTCCATTTTAAATTCTTGTCAATTATGACTTCAAGTAGTTTTACCTTCTCAGGGTAAGACAAACCGATATTTTCTTGATCTGGCAATTCTCTCTTCAAAAAATAAGACCGTACGATGACGCTCTTGAGGAGGCTAACCGACAGCTTTACCTCCGCCAACTCGTTTGTTAAAGTTTCGAAAATTCAGACATACTGTGTTCAGACGAGAAGGTTTAGTAAGGGTATATAAAATAAAACTAAAACTAGTAACTAAAGTAGTTTAGAAGGTATACTTCGCAACGATAAACTTGAGAGATTATTCGCGATTTTATAAAGATTAGGGTATTCACGTAAAACTTTTTTTTAAAAACAATTAAAAATATCAGTGGTGCACCACACACTATTTCTAGAAATTTGGACACATATCTTTACTAAGCATAACACACTGCATCCGTCCTGTAAGGAAGCTTGCTATTACCCGGATTAAAAAGGTACGGGGACCCATTGATCTCGCTTCGACTATAGCTACTTCATGATCAGTGCTGTTAAACTCCTTAGTTATATCACTTAACAGTACTTCTGCGAATGAATTATTAGTGTCCAGGTGTCTAAGTATGTCATCAACTAATTTTACTAAGTAATGGGTTTTACTACACCCAGGCCGGAAACCATACTGCCTTGGGTCAAGGTTTGAACTCAATATCCTCATACGACAATTCAAAAATATAACTTTCTAAAACCTTAGACAATACAGGGGTTTTAGGAGTCGGTCGCAGATCCTTCACTGAATTCATATTTTTGCTCTTAGCTTTCTTAAAATGTATGAGAAAACTTCCTTGAATAAAACATTGGTTAAAACAAGCGGTAAAATCAAACTTGACTCACTCGCGCATTCAATAAAAATCAATCAATCAGTCAATCAAGTTTAATCCGAATAGCTAAAAGCTAGAAAAGGAATACAAATTTACAAAATACACAGACACACAAGAAACAAATTAACTAATACACTTACAAGAAATTACCAGAAATAAATGATGGAATGAAACTACGTAAAAATTGGGTAGAAGAATTAGCGGGATATGGGGAAAACTTATTGCCAGTATTCCTCTCGGACCGACGCACGGAAGACGGGAGGGGAGGGGGGAATAGACGGGTCATCTGGGGACAGCACGTTTTCTTAGCTCTAAATTTGTTTGAAAGAGTATTTCTAAGTACAGATAATTTAGGAATTTCAAGTTTAATGAGAGCCTCTTCGTATGTAATATTATGATCACCCAGAATGATTCTCATGGCTCTCTTTTGGACATAAAAAGAGTTATGGGAATTTCACCTGTACAGCAACTTTTCCGAGGATTAAGTTTACGAAGTTTTTCAACTGCAGTCGATGGTTCACTTGTCGGAATTTCATTCAGGTCACCCAGTTCAGGCAGGTTCGGCAATGGTGAGTGGAGCCGACAAATAGATGCAAAATGCTCAATTATCTGACTAGAAGTAAGAGGGTTTTCTTGTTTTCTTCATCATTATAAACACATAATGGTTTTACTTCACGGCCTATATTCTTATGTTTTTTTTTTATAAATTTGCTTGCATCAGATTTAGCTGCAGCCGCTATGTTTTTCGCACCATAGACTTTACGACACTTACCAATCTTCAATATACTACGGGTACGAACAGGGTACGAAGCTTTTTTAAATTCTCTGTCCCGAATCAGCTTATGCATCTTGTCTCTTTAAACAGTTAGCTGCACAACTTCACTAGTGGTCCAAGGTTTGCATTGGGACCTGATAACCACTGACTTTTCTGGAAAGAATTCTTGGTATTTCTCGTAGAGTTCCTTGGAAACGGATTAGATCATGCATGATGTACCGTAAACGGTGGTGTGTGTTTTGTGTAGCGTGGCATGTTGTTGGCAACTGGTTTCTGGTGTTAATGCACCGATTCTTTTCGAAGGTGATACTCAGTTTATATTGTCAGTAACTAAAGCACATTTATCTAGGTTCGTACTTACATCGGAGTTAGGTCGATAAACACTTATCACTAGGTCCACTGTGCCTGGACTGTGCCCAGCTCGAACTGTGGCCCGAGTCGAACCCGCTACACAACTGGGGAGTCCGTCCTTTTATCTTTATCGGATCCCGACCTCGAGTCTAGGTTGTTTCAAGTTACGTCACCCAATAGGGTTGCCTTTCCTTTCTTTTTTAGCCAATCCCGCAACGTCGATTACTTGGTGACCAACGGGGTTAGTTTACCCTGGGTCTAACTTTCCTTCATAGGAGAAAGGGTAATGATCTTTTTCTGTCTGGAGAAAAGCGTGGGCGTTAGAGCTAGTCGGAAAATTAGAGAGAGTTGAGGATAGAGCTTATTTAGTAAGTTTTGACCGAAATATTTGTTTATCCTAAATGTATCCTCGCACATGGCATTCCCGTCATGTACTGATAGAACACCATGCCAGTTTTTACTACCTAGCCACTGCTTATATGCTTTCATCTGCTCAGGACTCCGTGGTCTGTGACTAACCGTTTTCTGTAACCTCGTAGGCTGTTTTCTGTTTTCTGTTGGGCTCCCAAAGGACGGTCAGATGATCACTGAGCCCTATTACTGGTAGGGTATAAGGAAGTTTGTAGAAGTAATTACAGCTAGTCAGTATGAGATCCAGTGTCCTGTCGTTGCGCATTTGTCCTGTCCTTCACTTTGACCACTTGATTCAGTGACAGGGTATCTACCAGCCAACTATGCCGCAAGTCCTTAAAATCACCCAATATATTAATGGCTGCGCATGGTTTTTGGCACGTATGAAGTCCGTACACTGCTGGAGATATTAACTAGGTCTTTCCGGAAAAGGTCCACTAGGTGGATAATAGACCACACTGAAAACCGCTGAAGATACTTCCTTGGGAAGTGCTTTTGGCCTGGTCCAAACCCGTATCACTTTGAACTCGGGCTTCCTGGGAATACCCGTTTGTAAGTGACGATTAGACATAGAGGATCTGCAAACATGATATGGAGAAAGCTTTGATATTGTTGAGCAAACTTATCATGAAGCTCCTGGAATTTTGCAGTTAAATTAGGAGCTTTATGTTTTCGGATGATTCTTCGATTTCGACAGACAGGCAAATAAAGCAATTATTTACAGTATGTATAACAATATCTACGTAGTTTACGCACGTCTTTACATACTTTATGTTCAGGTCTTTCCAATTGTATAGTTCTTTTCGTAGCCGGATTTAGCAAAATGACGAAAACTGGCTTGAAAAGCTTCCGCTTCGCCACGAAGCTAAATAGTCGGTCGCATTTGAGGGGTACATTTGGGAGAATGGTGGGCAGCTTCTTGGTATGTTACAATCAGGGTTGCCACATGTCGCACGATAGTGTGAATTATCACTCTATTTCGTTTTTGTCACTCTTGTCCTACGTAGGACATAAAAATCACTCTATTTCAGAAGATGACCGATTGTGTCATTTTTGCAGCAAGCATTCCGACCAGAAGTGACTATTTCATGAAAATAAATTTCATTCCAATTCACTCTCTGTTTTGGGCTAAAAATCACGCTTTAAATATTTTTATTGTGGCAACACTGCTTACAATATGTATCACCGTAAGAGTGATTATGTCCTTTGGTAACTTTGAGCAGAAAAGCACTCGAGTTGTGAAATGCTGTTTCTTAGTTTTTGGGATCCCAAAACGTAAGTGGAGGGATACCTATGACATCGCAAAAGTTGTCCGTCTGTCCGTCCGTCCGTCCGTCCGTCCGTCCGTCCGTCCGTCCGTCCGTCCGTCCGTCTGTAAGCACGATAACTCTCGAAGGGAGTGAGATATTTTGATGAAACTTGGTGTGAGGATTCGTTGGGTCGTCGGACCAGTCAAGTTCGTAGATGGGCTATGTAGCCCTACATTTAGGGGTGGGGGAGGGGGTTTAAATTAAGGGGCAAACAAAATATTTTGAAACAGCTAATGTTATAGTCGATTATGGGGTAAGAAGACATGCTGAGCACGATGGTGAAAACTATTTTGTCATCGGACGAGTAGTTCGCCCGGAATCCGGCCAAAACCGGAAAGTTTGTTAAAAGTAAAAGTTTTATTTGAAGTTGATTAGATGTTCGATTTCGGGGTAGGAAGACATGCTGAAGACGATGGTGAAAACCATTTTCTCGAAGGATAAGTAGTACGCCCGGAATCCGGCCGAAACCGGAAAGTTTGTTAAAATTAAAAGTTTTATTTCGAGTTGATAGTTTGATAGTCGATTATGGGGTAAGAAGACATGCTGAGCACGATGGGGAAACTCATTTTGTCATCGGACGAGTAGTTCGCCCGGAATCCGGCCAAAACCGGAAAGTTTGTTAAAAGTGAAAGTTTTATTTGAAGTTGATTAGATGTTCGGTTTAGGGGTAGGAAGACATGCTGAAGACGATGGTGAAAATCATTTTCTTGACGGACAAGTAGTTCGCCCGGAATCCGGCCAAAACCGGAAAATTTGTTAAAAGCAAAAGTTCGAGTAGATGACAGATTAAGGGGTAAGAAGGGAGGCTGAGTCGGTTTATGACGATGTTTTTTTACCCGGACATATAATTTTTCCGGAATCCGGTTGTAACCGGATTTTTTTTTAAGTCAAACTTTTATTCAAAGTTGATTAGATGTTCTTTATAGGGATAAGGAGATACGCTGGTTTTGTTTCTGTATTTTTTTTGTTTGCTGGGCTAGTAGTTCGCTCGGAAATCGGCAGGAAGTCCCGGTCAGTATCGTCAAAATAGATATGGTTTATAGAGGTATATCTGAACTTGGTTTTCTCTGATAATTAGCCTGTCCAAGACTGGATCTGGCGAAGACAAGACTCGATTGTCTGAATCAAATATTAGATTTTTGGGATCCCATCGACACCTTTGGTCTTGTTTATTTAGTCTTAGTTTTATATATCGATAGATCATTTAATTCCAAAATAGCTTAAACCTAGAAGAGGAATAAAATATTTACAAAATACACAAAAACGAAAGAATCTACTAGTACACGTACAAGGTATGACCAGAAATAATTGTCGGAATGAAACTGTCTAAAAATTGGGCTGAAGAATTAGCAGGAAACGGAGAAAACTGATTGCCAGGGTTCCTCTCGGACCGACGCACGGACGACGGGGGGGGGGGGGGGGGGGGGAGCGGGAGTAGACGGCTCATCTGGGGTCAACACACTATCTTTGGTCCGAGATTTTTCGGAAGGGTATTTCTGCGGTCAGTTAATTTAGGAACGCTCAGTTTAATGAGAGCATCTTTATACGAAATGTTATGATCACCCAGAATGATTCTCGCTGCGCTCTTTTGGACATTTTCCAGGCTATCAGGGAGCTCTCTGCAGAAAGAGAAGAATGCCAAAGCGGTGAAGCATATTCTAAATGAAGCCTTTGGGTTTTTCAGTACAGATCTATGTGGATTATTCAGCCATGTCAAAATATATAGCTAATTACTAAGTCAAGTGGCAGCCGCCACCGATTGCCTCCTCCAAAGTAGAGTGGACCCGCCAGTCACAAAACACCCTACTGTGAATAACAAGGTACTGCCACTCCCTACCGCCTGAAAGATTGCTTATTCTTTCTTTTTTAGGAAACTATTGTCTTGCAAGGGTGCTACCCCCTATATACGCTGTTCACCCTGACCCTATCAATGACCATGTGCCGGCCCTGGCTTCCTTGCTGCATGCAATGGATCCTGCCGAAAAATTGGCTATGATCGAATTGCTAAATAAAGTGGCCAGAACAAAACCAAGTGTAAGTAAGCCTCTGTATCTTAAGAATTAAAAAGAATCGTGAGAAGTCGCCTATGCCACTCAGAGAGCGGTGATGTGCGAATAATCTAATTTCAGAACTTCTAATCTTTATTCCTATATCCTCTTTAAAAGTTCTTATCCTAGGATTGGTAGGCCTTATTTCCTTTTTTTCTGCATGTTATTGCCTCTACCTTTACTCTTCTTCTTCCCATGGCGAACTCCTTTATTTGAATGGGTCCTCTTCTTTCCCTCTTAATGAACCTTTAGTAATTGGTCTTCATTTTATTCCATTAGTTATTCTTAGAACTTGTACTGTCTATTGATGGACTGTTCGGGATTTTTTCTTTCTTTCGACGAGCGAGCTTTTGCTGTCTGCTGGCAGATTGTTCAGTTGTTTTTTCTGTTTTTATTCACCTTCTTCCATTTGTTTAATGATCATTATTCCTTCACAGAGTTTGCTTTTGCTCTTGATTCTAGCCTTTATATTACTTTTTATGGCACTTGCCCTTAGGCCAAGTGCCATATAGCGATCGCAATTTCTGTCCGTCCGTCGGTCTGTCGGTCTGTCCAGGTTTTGCTAGTTCGGGCACTTCCACATAAGCTAGGACGATAAAACTTGGCAGGCATATCAGGGACCCCAAATGATTAAGTTGGAAATAGTCACTTCTCCGATCCGAGCACCGTGGGGGGAGTGGAGGGAGGGGGAATCCGGAATCTTGAGGTATTTTAACTTTTGAACGGGTTATCGGATCTCGATGAAACTTGATATTTGGAATGACCTCATGCCTCAGACGAACCACTTAAAATCCGGACTGGATCCGGTGACTTTTGGGGGGAGCTGGAGGGGGCAACCGGAAATTTTGGGAAACGCTATGAGTGGAGGGATCGAGATGAAACTTGGTGGGAAGACACCTAGCAAACACTAGATACATCATTGACATCACCGAGCCGATTCGGGCACTGTGGGGGGAGTGGAGGGAGGGGGAATCCGGAATCTTGAGGTATTTATAACTTTTGAACGGGTGATCGGATCTCGATGAAACTTGATATTTGGAAAGACCTCATGCCTCAGACGACCTACTTAAAATCCAGACCGGATCCGGTGACTTTTGGGGGGAGCTGGAGGGGGCAACCGGAAATCTTGGGAAACGCTATGAGTGGAGGGATCGAGATGAAACTTGGTGGGAAGACACCTAGCATACACTAGATACATCATTGTCATAACCGAGCCGATTCGGGTACTGTGGGGGGAGTGGAGGGAGGGGGAATCCGGAATCTTGAGATATTTATAACTTTTGAACGGGTGATCGGATCTCGATGGAACTTGATATTTGGAAAGACCTCATGCCTCAGACGACCCACTTAAAATCCGGACCGGATCCGGTGACTTTTGGGGGGAGCTGGAGGGGGCAACCGGAAATCTTGGGAAATTCTATGAGTGGAGGGGTCGAGATGAAACTTGGTGGGAAGACACCTAGCAAACACTAGATACATCATTGACATGACCAAGCCGATTCGGGCACTGTCGGGGGAATGGAGGGAGGGGGAATCCGGAATCTTGAGGTATTTATAACTTTTGAACGGGTGACCGGATCTCGATGAAACTTGATATTTGGAATGACCTCATGCCTCAGACGACCCACTTAAAATCCGGACCGGATCCGGTGACTTTTGGGGGGAGCTGGAGGGGGCAACCGGAAATCTTGGGAAACGCTATGAGTGGAGGGATCGAGATGAAACTTGGTGTGAAGAGACCTAGCAAACACTAGATACATCATTGACATAACCGAGCCAATTCGGGCACTGTGGGGGGAGTGGAGGGAGGTGGAATCCGGAATCTTGAGGTATTTATAACTTTTGAACGGGTGATCGGATCTTGATGGAATTTGATATTTGGAAAGGCCTCATGCCTCAGACGACCCACTTAAAATCCGGACCGGATCCGGTGACTTTTGGGGGGAGCTGGAGGGGGCAACCAGAAATCTTAGGAAACGCTATGAGTGGAGGGATCAAGCTGAAACTTGGTGGTGAGACACCTAGCAAACACTAGATACATCATTGACATGACCGAGCCGATTCGGGCACTGTCGGGGGAGTGGAGGGAGGGGGAATCCGGAATCTTGAGGTATTTATAACTTTTGAACGGGTAACCGGATCTCAATGAAACTTGATATTTGGAAAGACCTCATGCCTCAGACGGCCCACTTAAAATCCGGACCGGATCTGGTGACTTTTGGGGGGGAGCTGGAGGGGAGAACCGGAAATATTGGAAAACGCTATGAGTGGAGGGATCGAGATGAAACTTGGTGGAAAGATACCTAGCAAACACTAGATATATCATTGACAGAACCGCGCCGTGCCTACTCGTAACAAGTGCCATATGAGCTCGTAGCTCTTGTTTTGTTGTAGGACCTGTCGTATACTTGTATTGCTGATTCACTCTACGTCCTTGTCGTCCTTTCTCATCCCTAAAATTTTGAACTTTCGGTTTTAATCTACCCTACTAGCTCTGCACTGATTTTTGGGATCCCAAAACGTAAGTGGAGGGATACCTATGACATCGCAAAAGTTGTCCGTCTGTCCGTCCGTCTGTAAGCACGATAACTCTCGAAGGGAATGAGATATTTTGATCAAACTTGGTGTGAGGGTTCGTTGGGTCGTCGGACCAGTCAAGTTCGTAGATGGGCTTTGTAGCTCTACATTTAGGGGTGGGGGAGGGGATTCAAATTAAGGTACAAACAAAATATTTTGAAACAGCTAATGTGATAGTCGATTATGGGGTAAGAAGACATGCTGAACACGATGGTGAAAACCATTTTGTCATCGGACAAGTAGTTCGCCCGGAATCCGGCCAAAACCGGAAAGTTTTTTGAAAGTAAAAGTTTTATTTGAAGTTGATTAGATGTTCGATTTAGGGGTAGGAAGACATGCTGAAGACGATGGTGAAAATTATTTTTTCGACGGACAAGTATTTCACCCGGAATCCGGCCCAAACCGGAAAGTTTGTTGAAAGTAAAAGTTTTATTTGAAATTGATTAGATGTTCGATTTAGGGGTAGGAAGACATGCTGAAGACGATGGTGAAAACTATTTTCTCGACGGACAAGTATTTCGCCTGGAATCCGGCCCAAACCGGAAAGTTTGTTGAAAGTAAAAGTTTTATTTGAAGTTGATTAAATGTTCGATTTAGAGGTAGGAAGACATGCTGAAGACGATGGTGAAAACTATTTTCTCGACGGACAAGTACTTCGACCGGAATCCGGCCCAAACCGGAAAGTTTGTCAAAATTAAAAGTTTTATTTGGAGTTGATTAGATGTTCGATTTAGGGCAAGAAGACATGCTGAACACTTATGCGAAAACAAGTTTCTATCCGGACATGTAGTTCGTCCGGAATCCGGCCAAAACCGAAAAGAGTCCCTGTTTGACAATCGTATTTTACCCGGACATATAGTTCGACCGGATTCCGGCTGGAATCTGAATTTTTGTTATAAGCTAAATTTCTATTTGAAGTTGATTAGATGTTCATTACTGGAGAAAGAAGATACCCTGATTTCGTCTTTGAGCTTTCTTTTTTCGCCGGACAAGTAGTTCTGGAGTTCGGCCGGAACCGAGAAATTGGCAGAAGTGGCAGGAAGTTTTCGTCAAAACAGATATGACTTATAGGGGTAAACACACATGCTGAATCCAAATCCGAACTTGGTTTTCTCAGGTGATTAGCTATTTGGCCTTAATCTGTTTCTGAATTTTAATTGTAAAAATGTTCAAGGAGTCTGGCGATGACTGGATCTGGCTAAGACAAGACCCAGTTGTCTGGATCAGATATTGAATTTTTGGGATCCCATCGAAACCTTTGGTCTTGTTGTATCTGTCGTGCCTGGCTCTTTTCGGAGCGCATCAGTCTCCCGCTTGTTGCGTCCGAGGAGCCCATTGGTCAAAAAAGATCGGTTATGCAATTTTTAACGCCAGAACAAACAGAAAGCCGTTGCGCCTTTACAACTTCTCGCTGACTTGGCGAGATCACTTACCAGTTACCACTCATGTAGTGGGTTTACTTTCTATGTCACTTGCCAAAACTAGTGGAGCGCGATAACAGCTCGTGAAAGAGAGGCGATTTTTACCCAAGTCGCAAGAAAGGTGTCGCATAAATTAGTGGCGCTTTCCAGAATCGCCCTCAAAGCACAACTTTTACTAGAAATGATCTTTTCAGTGTGAAATGGACCGGAAAATAGTTTTCCGAAAATACCATTACTTCCCACCTGGATTTGGAGATTTTCCTGTTAACGCTTGTCGATTCTATCCAGCCTTCCTGCTCTTTGGCGAGGCGGCTGGGCACAGAAGATTTGAAAACTCAAAGCGACGCGTTTAAAAAGTGAGAAAACTAAGCAATCAAACGAGGTCAAGAAGAAGTTTCTCATATCCTTGTGTGTGAAAGAGTTGCAGCGGACGTCAAAGATTCTGGCAAACTTTGTCTTGTGTAACGGCCCAAAAAACGGAAAAGCGCTAAAAATTCATAGACATAAAACGAAACAATTTAGAAATGTGGGGATTTTAGAAGCTAGTAGTTCCATAAGGGAGCAAAATAGCGGCGATGGGTCTGTAATTGTTTAAATACAGCGCAGTTTCAAAGGAGTATGTTAGAATATTGGAACAGAAACTGTATCTATTCCGACTTGTGCGTTAATATTTGTTTCTTTTCTTTTTAGTTACTTGAATCTTCGGTCCCGCAAATCATTGACTGCCTTTGTATACCTAGTCTCATAGCACCAACGCTTCAGCTTTTGCTGTCATTCTCCTACTGGCGCATAGCACCACTTGCACCAAACATGCACCGGATTCAAGAGGCTGGGAATAAATCCGGCTCCGTGTCCGGAATATCTCTGGCCGCCCAGGTTTGCGCCAAGATTGGATACCTTTCAGTGGTAAGTTTCCAGTTGAATTCCTAGATCTTCTGTTTTTGGGATCCCAAAACGTAAGTGACGGGATACCTATGACTTTGTAAAGTTGTCTGTCCGTCCGTCAGCTTTTGCCGTCATTCTCCTACTGGCGCATGGCACCACTTGCACCAAATATGCACCGGGTTCAAGAGGCTGGGAATAAATCCGGCTCCGTTTCCGGAATATTTCTGGCAGCCCAGGTTTGCGCCAAGATTGGATACCTTTCAGTGGTAAGTTTCCAGTTGAATTCCTAGATCTTCTGTTTTTGGGATCCCAAAACGTAAGTGACGGGATACCTATGACTTTGTAAAGTTGTCTGTCCGTCCGTAAGCTTTTGCTGTCATTCTCCTACTGGCGCATAGCACCACTTGCATCAAATATGCACCGGATTCAAGAGGCTGGGAATAAATCCGGCTCCGTTTCCGGAATATTTCTGGCAGCCCAGGTTTGCGCCAAGATTGGATACCTTTCAGTGGTAAGTTTCCAGTTGAATTCCTAGATCTTCTGTTTTTGGGATCCCAAAACGTAAGTGACGGGATACCTATGACTTTGTAAAGTTGTCTGTCCGTCCGTCAGCTTTTGCCGTCATTCTCCTACTGGCGCAAGGCACCACTTGCACCAAATATGCACCGGGTTCAAGAGGCTGGGAATAAATCCGGCTCCGTTTCCGGAATATTTCTGGCAGCCCAGGTTTGCGCCAAGATTGGATACCTTTCAGTGGTAAGTTTCCAGTTGAATTCCTAGATCTTCTGTTTTTGGGATCCCAAAACGTAAGTGACGGGATACCTATGACTTTGTAAAGTTGTCTGTCCGTCCGTCAGCTTTTGCCGTCATTCTCCTACTGGCGCATGGCACCACTTGCACCAAATATGCACCGGGTTCAAGAGGCTGGGAATAAATCCGGCTCCGTTTCCGGAATATTTCTGGCAGCCCAGGTTTGCGCCAAGATTGGATACCTTTCAGTGGTAAGTTTCCAGTTGAATTCCTAGATCTTCTGTTTTTGGGATCCCAAAACGTAAGTGACGGGATACCTATGACTTTGTAAAGTTGTCTGTCCGTCCGTAAGCTTTTGCTGTCATTCTCCTACTGGCGCATAGCACCACTTGCACCAAATATGCACCGGATTCAAGAGGCTGGGAATAAATCCGGCTCCTTTTCCGGAATATCTCTGGCCGCCCAGGTTTGCGCCAAGATTGGATACCTTTCAGTGGTAAGTTTGCAGTTGAATTCCTAGATCGTCTGTTTTTGGGACCCCAAAACGTAAGTGGCGGGATACCTGTGACTTGGTAAAGTTGTCTCTCCGTCCGTCAGTCTGCCCGTCTGTATGTTAGGACGACAACTCTCGAAGGGATTGTTGTTCAGACTCGGTGTGAGGATCCTTTGGGTCAAAGTGCAGGAGAGGTTCGTGGATGGACCCCATAGGTAGTCTATATATTTGATGGGGAAGGGGTTTTCAAAGTAAGGGACGAAACAAAGCGTTACAAAGCCAATGAGATAGTGAATTCAGGGGCAAGGAGACATTCTGAATCTATATGTGAAACTTGTTTAATCGTCGGACAACTAGTTCGTCTGGAATTCGGTCAGAACCGGAAAGTTAGTAAGCAACAAGATTTTATGTAAGGTTTGAAGCCAAGACATTTTGAGTCCAGGTAGTTTGCGTTCGTATACCCAAGGACAGTCTTTGCGTATACCTACCTATACGTTAAAGAGTTTAGCGAAGTGACAGGCGGTGGGTCTCTCTTTGCACCTTTTCCCTTTTTGAGCGTGTACGTGACAGTGGTGAGACGTCACAAACGTGACGTTGGTGTGACTTTCCAGCTTTGCTTCTTTTCCGGGTAGCTAAACCTCTGTTTTCATTCATTTGAAATAAAATAAAATAAAAAATGAGATTTTCGGGTTTTTTTTCTTGATCAGCTAGTTACCCCTCCAAGATCATGTGTGAGGGATAAATACAATTTCGGATATTTCGGTAACACTTCCGGCAAACCGTCCTCAGGAGGTTTTTGAGGGACGGTTTGCCGGAAGTGCAACCGAAATATCGAAATTGTATTTATCCCTTTCACATCATCTTGGAGGGGCAACTAGCTGATCAAGAAAAAAAAACCGAAAATCTCGTTTTTTTTGTTTTTTTTTTCTCAAACAAGATATTATTCTGAAGTCGTTTGTTCTTTCGATCCAGGGGTAAACGGACCTTCTAAATCTATACATGAAACTTGTTTTATCGCCGCAGAACAAGTAGTTCTCCCGGAATCCGGCCAAAACCGGAAATTTGGGAAAAGCAAACGTCCATTCTTAAGTCGATTATAGGCTCGCATCAGGGTTACGAACTCATGGCGAATCCAGTTCTGAAGTTTACTTTGTTTCTCTTAGTTATATATAGATGGGTACTCATGTATGTTGGATCCATATCAAGTTAGCCGTTTGGGCGTAATTGTCAGAAACTCCATTCGGTATCATTTTGTGTACAGTTTCTAGCCGGTATTAGGGGTAAAGATAATATTCTTAGAGGGTCTAAATATGCAGGAGCCGACTAACTGGATCAAGAGGTCCAATACATCTTCCATTTTTGGGATCCCGTCGAAACCTTGGGCCTTGTTTAACATAGAACCCTGTTGTCTTGTTATAATAAAAAAATATTCGCCACCCCTCCCCGCTTATAGTAAGCATGATGCCGATAGTCTTTTGTTAAGCGTCTCACAAGAGATTATGATTTGGCGATATTTTGGCCCTCCATGGCAAGGGGCCTGTTCATGCTAGCTAAAATTAGCTAGAATCGGATACGGCCTGGAAAAGACCCTTGTAAAAAAAGGACCCTAGCCAAGAAGGGAAATATCGCCGAACACAAATTTCAGCTTGTCAATCCGTCTAGTAACATCAAACAAGATTTGCAACCAAATTTGGGCGAATGAATGCTTAGGAGTGAGCTTCGATAGTTAATTATGGTAGCGTTCCAGTGAAGTTATTACAAGTTAGGATGATAAGAGGAGGGGCGAGCGCCGTATTACGCTAGTTATCACGCTCTCTGGAACGAAAATAATAAGAACGCGAACATACGTCATCACTCTTACGGGAGTTCCTGTAGAACCGATGGTTATTATCACTTATGATGCTCGCGACCATCATAAGTAAATTGTAACGATCATAACAGCCGTGGAACGAAAATAGTTAATTACGAAAATAGTTAATTATTCATTTAGAGTTTAACTGAAAAGCCAGCTTATTTTTGGATGTCGTATCTGGACATACTGAATTATTTCGACTCCACTGAAGTAATTTTTTGTTTCTTTCACAACAGATTTCTCGTAATGACAAGATGAAATTCTCAGGTAGACTGCGCAATTCGGATTCGATTGAGATCTGTTTTTTTTTTCATTCTCTAAATTAGCGAATGATAGGAAACTAAAGACGCTGCCATTTCCCTGACTACAGAGAAATAATAAGTGGGAGGAGCCAATTTACTTATTACGGCGCGCTCTGGAATGGTAATAATAACAAGAATAGTAACGATCGTAACTAATAATAAGTTGCTGGAACGCTACCTATGTTTAATTTGGATTGGAAATTTTATGCTATGGGAATGTTGGTTCTTTCTCATCGCCGAAGAATGTGGGCCAGAGTAGTTCGCTACCGATATCTCTGTAGTCAGGGAAATGGCAGCGTCTTTAGTTTCCTATCATTCGCTAATTTAGAGAATAAAAAAAAAAAAAGAGCTACGAGCTCATATGGCACTTGTTACGAGTAGGCACGGCTCAGTTATGTCAATGATATATCAGTATTTGCTAGGTGTCTTCCCACCAAGTTTCATCTCGATCACTCCACTCATAGCGTTTTCCAATATTTCCGGTTCTCCCCTCCAGCTCCCCCCAAAAGTCACCGGATCCGGTCCGGATTTTAAGTGGGTCGTCTGAGGCATGAGGTCTTTCCAAATATCAAGTTTCATCGAGATCCGGTCACCCGTTCAAAAGCTATAAATACCCCAAGATTCCGGATTCCCCCTCCCTCCACTCCCCTGACAGTGCCCGAATCGGCTCGGTCATGTCAATGATGTATCTAGTGTTTGTTAGGTGTCTTCCCACCAAGTTTCATCTCGATCCCTCCACTCATAGCGTTTCGCAAAATTTTCGGTTGCCCCCTCCAGCTCCCCCAAAAGTCACCGGATCCTGTCCGGATTTTAAGTGGGTCATCTGAGGCATGAGGCCTTTCCAAATATCAAGTTCCATCGAGATCCGATCACCCGTTCAAAAGTTATAAATACCTCAAGATTCCGGATTCCCCCTCCCTCCACTCCCCCCACAGTGCCCGAATTGGCTCGGTTATGTCAATGATGTATCTAGTGTCTGCACACCAAGTTTGATCTCGATCCCTCCACTCATAGCGTTTCCCAAGATTTCCGGTTGCCCCCTCCAGCTCCCCCCAAAAGTCACCGGATCCGGTCCGGATTTTAAGTGGGTCGTCTGAGGCATGAGGTCTTTCCAAATATCAAGTTCCATCGAGATCCGATCACCCGTTCAAAAGTTATAAATACCTCAAGATTCCGGATTCTCCCTCCCTCCACTCCCCCCACAGTGCCCAAATCGGCTCTGTTATGTCAATGACGTATCTAGTGTTTGCTAGGTGTCTTCCCACCAAGTTTCATCTCGATCCCTCCACTGATAGCGTTTCCCAAGATTTCCGGTTGCCCCCTCCAGCTCCCCCCAAAAGTCACCGGATCCGGTCCGGATTTTAAGTGGGTCGTCTGAGGCATGAGGTCGTTCCAAATATCAAGTTTCATCGAGATCCGATCACCCGTTCAAAAGTTAAAAATACCTCAAGATTCCGGATTCCCCCTTCCTCCACTCCCCCCACGGTGCTCGGATCGGGGAAGTGACTATTTCCAACTTAATCATTTGGGGTCCCTGATACGCCTTCCAAGTTTTATCGTCCTAGCTTATGTGGAAGTGCCCGAACTAGCAAAACCTGGACAGACCGACGGACGGACAGAAATTGCGATCGCTATATGGCACTTGGCCGAAGGCCGAAGGGCAAGTGCCATAAAAACCGATCTCAATCGAATCCAAATTGCGCAGTCTACCTGAGAATTTCATCTTGTCATTACGAGAAATCTGTTGTGAAATAAACAAAAAATTACTTCAGTGGAGTCGAAATAATTCAGCATGTCCAGATACGACATCCAAAAATAAGCTGGCTTTTCAGTTAAACTCTAAATGA
This sequence comes from Branchinecta lynchi, assembly GCA_023053575.1. Taxonomy (NCBI): domain Eukaryota; kingdom Metazoa; phylum Arthropoda; class Branchiopoda; order Anostraca; family Branchinectidae; genus Branchinecta; species Branchinecta lynchi. The sequence continues at coordinate 16,068,327 of JAKZAP010000008.1, forward strand.
ATCTTAGTCGCCATGATTGTGGTTTCTAACCTAGAAAGTTGTCGTCAATGTTGAATCTGGGACCACTTCGACCTTGTTTTTTTACTTAAAATCAAGTCCAAGGTTACCACTTGTTTGATGTCAGTAAATAAGTCGTGCCGTCGAATTCCATTTCTAATTTTTATGATACTTGCCTACCGGCCAAGTGCCATATACCGATCACTTTTCCGTCGGTCGGTCGGTCAGTCCGGTGTTTGCGAGTTAGGGTACTTCCTGATGTGCTAAGACTATGGAACTTGGCAGGCATATCAGGGATCCGATCAAACTAACCTGGAAATAATCAATTTCCCGATCCGACCCTCTGGGGGGGGGGGGGGGGGGGGGTTGGCGGGGGAATACTGAGAATTTAGTAGTTTTTGTCAAACCCCTACCCCTTTCTTCACACTAGTATAGCTCTGAACGTGGATGACGTCATTCTCTGCTTATATCTATGAGCGTCTGCGGAGAGAGCTAGTGTTATCGACGGTCGAAGGGGTTGGTATATGGTTCAAGCTTTTTGTCACACTTTTTCGAGTTAGGGTACTTCCAGATGTGCTAAGATGATGAAACTTGGCAGGCATATCAGGGACCCGACTAAACCAACCTGGAAATAATCAGTTCCCCGATCCGACTATCTGGGGTGGGGGGAGTGGAGGGCGGGGGAATCCTGAATGTTGAGTGGTTGGTAACTTTCGAACGGGTGATCGGATTGGAATGAAACTTAATACCTGAATAAATGACATATTTCTGATTTTTTATTTGAAGTCCGGACCGGATTTGACAGCCATAGGGGAGTTGGGGGGGGGGGAGACCGGGAATCCCGAGAAACGGTTAGATCGTAGTGAAACTTGCTGGGAATAACAAGCATCTGCTCCAGATAAATCGTTTACCCATTTGGACTGGATCCGGACACTTGGGGGGGTGGAGGGGACGGGAGTGTCCCGGAACTCCGGTGATGGCAGTTCTGGGGATTTTCACGACGAAACTTGGGAGGCGTATCAGGGACCCGATCCAACTGACTGGGGAGTAGAGGGAGGGGGAATCCGGAATAATAAGTCATGCGTAACTTTGGAACGGGTGATCGGATTTGAGTGAAATTTTGTAATTGAACAGAGGACATGTCTCTGGTGATCTTGTTTATGTCCGGACCGGATGCGGCAACAACGGGGGGGGGGGGGCTAGGACGATGAAACTTGGCTGGAATATTAGAAATTCGATAAGTTTGGAACAGAAATCGCCACTTTCGAAATCCGACCATTCCTTAAAGTACCAACCATGACCGCAAATTGCGAAAAATTCTTTTAAGCAAAATATGCATTTTCATGATCCCATGAGCCCATTATCTTTTTTGCCTCAAGGATTTTGCTTACGACTGAAGTTCTTGCTCCTTTAAAGTGCGTATCTTCACGGCAATGTCGAAAATTACTTTTTGTCAAACGATAAATCTCAACACATGATCATTAGTGCCACAAGGGTTTTACAAAAAAAAAAAAATTCTAGCACCCTTAAAGTGCGCATTTTAACCGAAAAGTGGAAAAAAAAAATACTTTGACCAAACGGTATATATCAATGATCCCTAAGAGCCTGCTATCGTTTTTGCCTCAAGGGTTTTGCTTACAGAGGAATTTCTAGCGCCTTTAAAGTGCGTATCATTACAGCCAAGTTCAACAATAAAATAATTTTTCTCTAGCTCCCTTAAAGTGCGCATCTGAACCGTACAGTCGCAAAGTAGTTTTGATAAAAGAATACATCTCAACCCGTGCAAGTGCCATATGAGCTTACAGCTCTTGTTTCTCATACCATCCTTTTTATTTTCAGGATAAAGCCCGAAGCGCATTAGAATTTATTGGAAGCCAGCTCTCTATGGTCGATAGCGCCAGTTCTGCTCCGCTATTGAAGGAGATCATCGGTCTGGTGAACGTATACCCTTCACTGCTCGATGAGAAGATCTTGAACGAGGTTACTCGATATTCGGATGGAAGTTGTCCAACGTCACGCTTGATGGTTCAGCAGCTGCGAAGCATATTTATATCCAAAAAGTATGTATTTTGTCTTTGCCCTGAAACTCGTTAAAACGTTTAATTACAACACTAGGAGTGTGGTGCAAGATGTTAAATTCAAAGACTCGTCCACTGTAACATCTGTATCCACTGTATTATAAAAACTTGCGACGGACAAAGCCAGTTGTTGTTTTTTTTGTATCATTATGATTGGTCAACAAATCCAAATAGTATCAGCATCCGCAGTTGACAAATATAAACGAAGGCTACACTGCAGTGGGCCCGGCATTAAAAAGCTTGACAAGTAAGTATGTAAGTAATTTATTTATAACAAGACATTCGAGAGAGCGGAGTAAATGAAAGAAAATAAATAAACCACATAAACACACAGAAAAAGACACTTAAAATGAAAATGAAGTCACTTAGCTTTGATCATATCAAGAATGAAAAGCAATCATAGGGAAATGAATTTTTTTTGTAAACTACTGAAGTCTTTCCGCGATGGGAGTAGGACGTGTTCCGCCCTACTTACCGTAGCTACTACGAATGACGTAACTGATCCGGGCGTCTTGGTGTCAAGGCTGGAATCAATTTTCCTGTTTTCGGCAAAATATCGTGCTGCGGGCTGATCGGCCCAATCGTGTCACAGAGATCGTAGTTACCACGCTAACTACACTCCAGAGCGTGGTAAGCAAATATTTACTGTTTCGAGAAGGTTGGAACGGTCAGCGTAGTAACTTTGCATGAGGTTGGAACGAAGATAGTAGCTAATAGTTACTGTTGTTAGAGGGATGGAACACGCTCAGTATGATCCTCCCTTTGACTTTCGTACAGTTCCAGCGAAATCCGGATACTTTTTGCTTTTACCAGCATTGACTCTATTCGAGAGCCTCTGGTCTCCTTCGGTGCGCGTATCCCTAGAACTTGACGTGGATGAAACCGGTGTTTCGGAAAGTTCCCCTGTTTTGTGATTACAGCGACAACAATCAAATGTTGAATATATGGTTTATAGGGTATTCTGTTTTGAGCATTAGATAATAAAGGGTGGGAACGTTGTAAGTTTTTTAGAAGTAAAGAGTGCTGCATTTCTGTGAAGTCTTCCGGAAGTATGTAGCCTATTATTTTAGCCAGCTGGGATTAAGAATAATAATATATTTTTGACCCGCTACAAAAAATCAAGGCGGAGGATCAATAAAAGAAACAAAACAATCACTTCACAAAACACAAAGAACAAGAAACTAAAGGAAACGAGAAAGGCCACTGTGGTCGGGCAGATACTTATAAGTTGACTCGGGTGATTTCTCAGTTTCAAAAATGGTTTGATGGGATTGGCCGGTCTAGACCCGCGACGATTCCAAGTGTCGAGAAATTGTGTAGGTTGCTTTATGTTTGATTCGTTTCAGAGCCTCAGATCTCACCTCTGGACCGAGCCCCATCTCCGAACAGTTCTCAACTCCTCGAAAACTGAGTGATCCCTCGAAGCGAATATCCAACCCCTCGGTCCATCCCGCCCCTCCCCCTAGCTACACATCGCAATCTACTGTACTACCAGCTGGCTACGTTGCGGTTGGAGGCGTGGCCGTTCCGCTCTCTCTGATTGGCTCCCCTTCTCCCACCACTCCGGGGAACTTCGGACTTCCTCTTGGACTTCCATTTGCGAATGGGGAGGGAGGGGGGCGTCAGAGAGTAGTCGGGAGTAAGAGGGATACAAGCAGGTCGACACCGAGGCTGAGTGGTATTGGCACTGCAGGAATGAACAGAAGTTTGAGCAGAATTACAGGAAGTAAGTTCCCCCTTTCTAATTTGGCACTTCATCAGCTAGATCCTACATTACTGCACCTCTTTCTGGAAGTTTGGCTGAATTGCGTCGGCGTTCAGGCGATTCGTGTTCCCTATAAGTAACAAGCAGAACTACAAGCAATGTTGCCACTTTTTCTGACCGAAGCAGTGGCATTTGGCCGGAAAAACCTGCGACATTGTGGCGCATACCGGTCGTAGTTTTCTGGCTCGCTGTGTCGAAATCTATGACAAGTCGCATAATTCTGTGACCAATGGCAGCAGTGACTACAAGAAGTTAGTAAGTATCCATGATACCTCTTACAGAGATATAGAACGGATCCCCACCGGGAAAGAATAGTGGGATTCCGTTGCTCTGAAACTCAAATTTATGTTGAGAAGAAGGGCTATGCATACGCGCTTAAGGGACTCGGAAGAGTGACTTGGTTTTCATCACGAACTAAGTTCTTATCTCGTTTATCATAAATAACATTTACCACTGGCCGACAAGAGCGGTTAACTCTTCGCACAGTGAGAAGAAAGCCAAGTCAAGGCATGGTGACGTATCAACAGATATTTTATACCGCTTGCTTCTATTTGTACAGTGCTTTGGTGTTTAGTTCAAAACTCCGTTGAACCTTATAACGAAACAAAAAACCCAAAGGTATGATGATGACGAAATTTTATTTACGCACTTAAGAAGAGGAAAATAGTGCAGTACAGACAAAGAAAAGGAAAAAATACACTGAGCCTTCAATAATGTAGTAAATAAAAAAAAATAAGCATTAAAAAAAGAAATGGGACTAATCGGGTCTAAAAAATGTTCTTCGTAGATGGAATGCGGAGAAATGGCCAAGGGCAGAAACGTGAAGGTCCTGGGCAATTTAATTGTAGATAGCTTTGCACAAGGGTCAGAGGGGCAAAAAAGTTATAGTTATACGGGAATTCCTATAACGTCGAGGAAGGTACAAGAGAAATTTACAATATTTGATATAACAAGTCCTCATACATTTGCATATTTGTGCTCCTACTTCTGAAATAACACTGGCGAAGTCATTTTTTCATTATAGATCATTACAAATCTGCTTCATTATAAACCTTCGTATGAAATATAATAATAATAATATCTTTTATTTCCTTAATAGCTCGTACAATTCACTCGCTAGCACTGGATCGTCGTACAGTTTACCACCAGTACATATAATAATAATAATAATACAAAGCAAGAGAAAAGGCTTTCGCCTCTTAATAACTCTAAGAAATTTCAGTTAAAAATCTCATCAACAATGCACTTAAAACTATTGATCGATTCAGCATTAACCGCATCTTCGGTAAGGCTGTTCCAAGGATCAACAATTCTGTTGCCAAAACCCCCTCTTAAAAACGTCCTTGTGGAATCTTGACTTTGTAAGCTTGTACGAGTGCCCCCGATGATGACGGTTAATGCTGAATCTTACTAGATCAGTCACTTCAAAATTGTAATAACTTCCATTGATTAATTTGAATGTTTCAATCAGGTCTCCTCTAAAAAATCTGTATGCAATGGAGGGAAGGCACAACTTGGCTAATCTCACTTGGTAGGGGAGATCGCGCAGATCTGGTACGAACTTCGTAGCTCTCCGTCGGACTTTTTCATAATAATAACACTATAAAAGACATTTGATAATAAGTTTAAAAATTCACAGTCGACACTTAATAATATACAATTTACCTTATTAATTACTACATAGAATTAAAGTGGTGTACGAAATAGGGTACAAAGGACTTGAGATACCCTGAGGTATCAAAACAATGTCCAAAACTATTGATGGTGTTAATTTGCTTTCATTTCACCTCTAGTGCATTTGAGTACCTCACGGCTAAGTCCGATCACTGGATCCTCTGTCGGGCAAAACAACGCTGGGCTATATAGAAGCCTGGGAAAGCTTGCTCCTAACGGCCAACAGATGACTCCCAATGGCCCAACACTCAGTCTTTATAATCCTTCTTCCGGTAAGCATGCTAATCTAATTTCCTACAGCCTGGTTATAGAAAATAAACTACTTTCGGTGGAAATTCCTGGAATGGCTTTGCGTGTATGATGCAGCTTATCCGTCCATTATTTTCTGTGTCCCTGCCGCACTGTCAGAAGTTTCATAAGAGATAACACGAGGATGCGCGGTTTGAATAGATAATGCGTAACAGATAGCATCTCGGATGTTATTTGTTGTGTTTGAAAATGTTATGCATGAAATATTATCCATAACAAGCTTTGTTAGGAAGAGCCAAAAAAGCATCTACTGACTTTATTCTTTATCGTCATGATGTCGGAAAAGTCAGCAGATACTTTTTGGCGGTTTTTCGGTTCTTCCTGATGGTAAGGCTTATTATTGCATAACATTTTGAAACACAACAGATAACATCCGAAGTGTCATCTGTTACGCATTATCTGTTGAAACCGCGCATCCTCGTGTTATCTGTTATGAAACTTCTGACAGTGCCTAAGTGAAACTCGGAGCGATTTTGTGGGTGTTGTCCGCCGTGTGTCCTTGTGACTCGGCTCCGTTAGTTTTGGAAAGTGACACGGAAAGTGAAGCCAATCCCTTCGTCGAAAGTCGTGAAACATGGAGAAGGTGTGAAGCGCAATCACTTTCTGTTGGTTCTGGCGCTCGGCGGGTTCTCACATTGTTGTTTGGAAAGTGAACCCGTGAGATCGCCAGAATCGCCCTCTAAAAATATAGGACAGAGGCGCAACAGATACTGATGGTGGATCAATTAGCGAGACTCCGCTGCCTTCACACTCGAAGCAGTATGGGGGGTGATATCGAACCAAGACAAATGTAGCGCGGTTTGGTCATGCGAAAGTATTTAAGAGGCTTTTCTGATTAAGTTCTTGTTATTCTTCGGTCTGGCTACCCCAGGTGAAAGATCACCTACACTCACTCTCATGTCAGAAGAGAGCGGCCGGCAATCATTGACACCAGAATTAAGGCGTATTCTCGCCGTTCCCCGAGGACTCCACTTGAGGAGTCTCCGCGTTTTTGTTTGTCCGGGGAACTCACTCCCCGTATTCTCGCGAATCCCCACGGACGGGAAGTGCTCCGATTATCATCACCATCATCAAAAAGGACTCCTTTTCAGATTGGACGGGAAGAATTTTTGCTGGTGTTGGTGCAATGTAAAATTAACTAAGAACAACCAGAATAAACAAAATTAAAAATAAAGTGGATCCAGACCGGCTTCATCAACTGCATATTTATTTTTAAAACAAAATCCATTTTGAAAGCATTCCCCGTGTTCTTGCTGTTTTCTGTACGCGGAGTCCACCTGGAGTGACTCCCTCTATTCTCGCCGTTCCTTTCCACGCGAGAACACGTCTTTAGGGTAGGTTCCAACATCCCACCAATTATAGTTGTCAGAAACTAGCATCGGCGTCCCAATCTACACATTCTTTCATTTAGGTGTGAGCGACACTAACCTCACCTGAAATTGCGCTTGCTAGCAATAACATTGTAGTATCCCGGTGAATAGATTGCACTTGCTGACGTTGATTATTTCCGGATATCAGCTCAAATCCTTACTCCACTGTTTTGCACGCCAGTCCTCGTGAAGTCGCGTTTTTAAACCCTCAAATGTCTCGATGGTAAAAGTTGTTTCAGACAGCCAGTTCCACGGAGGATCAGGTCAGCTGGGGAAAAAGTGTTGGCGCATACGAGAGGAGCAGGACAACTTCTGGGGATTGCCGCCTTACCGCGATTGGAACAGCTTCCGGGTGTGGCCCCTGGACCGCGATTGGAGTCCGGGAGCAAAGAGGGGGGGGGGGAGACATTCGGTGTTAGAACACACCCTAGTAGCCTAGAGAGGATTTTATTTCGAACCGGAACTTTCATGTGTGTGTGTGGTGAAGAGGGGGGCCGGACCTCAGCCATTCTTAAATTTGTTAAATTCATTATTGCTTTTGAAGGCCTACCCTGGAAAGTATGGGCGCATACGAGAGGAGCAGGACAACTTCTGTGGATTGCCGCTTTACCGCGAACTGAACAGCTTCCGGGTGTGGCCCCTGGACCGCGATTGGAGTCCGGGAGCAAAGAGGGGGGGGGGGGAGACATTCGGTGTTAGAACACACCCTAGTAGCCTAGAGAGGATTTTATTTCGAACCGCAACTTTCATGTGTGTGTGGTGGAGAGGGGGACTGGACCTCAGCCATTCTTAAATTTGTTAAATACATTATCCTTTTTGAAGGTCTACCAGGAAACAAGTCAAACCGATCTCGCATGGCTCAGGACGCTATGCATATTCAGCAAGGAACAATAAGCTCAAGAATACCCGAGGGTGTTGCGATGCCTATCTTCAACTCCCCTTATACCATGACGGAATCAACTGTACCTGTCTCACGTATATCCAATATGACCCCTACGCTTAGTACGAGGTAAGACGTTTTGTCATAGCAACTATTTTTTCGGCTGGCTTAGCTGATAATCACATAGTTGCGCTTGGCAGGCTTTCTCAGAGACTCTCTCAGAGATTTCTTGTCATTGATCTTCAGGGTGGCTAGAGGCGTATTCTCGTAAACTTTAAGCACATATTTTCACGACGGTGAGACAGGGTTGTCAAATTATATTTTTTAAGAAAATGGATGTAAGGGACTTTCAGAGATTTTTCCGTTATTAGGAGAGCTCGGTATTGTATCCTCTCTAGAGCATATGTTGCTCTATGTTCCTCTCATTGTCATATGTTGCTTCGGTCTCTTGGTTTGCAGAAATCAAGTCCCTTTCAGCCACCAGAATAGCTCAATACTGGATACCAGATTGCATATCTAGTGCAGGCTGGCTATACCTTCCCAGAGGCACTATAATGTTCCTGTAATAACCTTGTAGTATGGCAAATCCTTATATGTGGTATCTCTTTGGAAACTTGTTTATACGGAAGGCAGTAAAAAGTTATGAAAGCGATCCAGACCCACCAGAAAGAGTTTAAGCAGCAGCGAAAGCCCTGACCTGTTCACGTCAGATAAGTTGCCTTTTCTAACACTTATCTTTCAAGGCCTTCATTCATCCTGTTTTTGCAGAAAGCGCTTACTCTTTACTGCTCTGTTGGCAGACCAGTCATTTTGTCTTTTCTGCTCAGGCTTGCAAAGAAATGAGAACTCCGACGTGAATTGACCAATCTGTTCAGGAGAATTGCGGCAAACTTCTGACTCTACCAAACTCAGTCAAAGTTAGCAGAAAGGAGAGAGGACTTGGGAGAAAGGACTGTTATCTGTTTTGGCAAACGAAGCGTGGCTATTATTTTCGTATTCTTCTAGCGGAAGTATGGCAGCTATGCGAGATGAAAGGGAAAGCGGTGACGGAGCTCCATTATCCCTGCTTGCCTCCCTTCAGCAAACAGAGCAAAATCATGTTCGGAATGCTATAGGAAGAGCCTCGCACGGGAGTGTCAACTTTTCCAGTGGTAGTACACACAGCGCTGCGACCATGCTCGATACGGGGCCGATGAGCAATCGAGGTGAGACCCAATCTAGACCGGCCCGCTCATAGGCTCAGAATGTTAGGAGGCTCACTTCGTCACAGTAATGCACACATCCTCAGTTTTTGGGCATGATGCCCCAACATCTGGGCATGCCCCAATGTATGGTCATGGTGCTCATAGGTTGAGGCATAGTGGCCTGCAGAAAGGGCATAGTACCCCCATTACTATCAGTTGAATTGAGAATCTGAAATGGAATACCGCTTTTCAATCAGATTTGTCTGGGGGTACCTTCACTTGAGGGTTTGTCAACTGCAGGAAAGAAAAAATGCGATCTGTTTATCTTTCGAAGCCATGCATCTGCTGATAGATTGCATCCTTTGGTCCATGAACTGGTTGCAATACTTTTCACATAATAAAATCGTAATGCAGTGCAAACAAAAAGGTGATGGACCACTACAAAGTTCGTCTGAAATGCTGTTTGTTGTGCATAACGTAGAGCTAGACCAAGGAATTCTTAGAAGTATTGACACAGTCACTCAGTACGATTCGAGATGGAAGAGTGTTCCAGTAGCTCATCAGTCGGGGCTGACCAAGATCATAGACCAATAGCTTTTGAGAAGTACCGGTCACACAGCATAGTTGAAGCTCAGGTGTGACAGCTCAGTAAAAAAAAAAAAAAAAAAATTGGAAAAAAGACAGGCTCTGATGTTCGGGATGCTGAAATCGGATGCTGTATGGATTTTTTTACTAAACGGCCGAAAGTTGTAGAGATATGTCCGTAGTCTGTCGTGAAATCAGCTGTCGCATTTTTGTAACAAGGGGGATAAAAAGAGGAAAAATCTTGCTTCTCGGTAATCAGTAGAGTGGAGCTAGCGGAGATCTTCCTTCTTCAAAGTTGGGGCAAGGGTGGAAGAAACGAGAACAAAGGTTTCGATGAGATCCCAAAAGTTTAATATTTGTCCAGACTATTGGGTCTAGTGTAGATATCCGGTCTTCGCCAGACTCCTTAAACATTTTTACTATTAAAATTTAGAAACATACTAAGGTCAATAGTAATCATCTGAGAATACCAAGTTCAGATATGGATTCAGCACGTGTGTTTACCCCTATAACCTACGTCATATCTACTTTAACGAAATTGATCAAAGCTTCCTTCCTTACTTCTGCCAAATTTCCGGTTTCGACCGGATTCCGGGCGAACTACTTCTCGTGCAAAAAACTAAAGCCCTAAAATGAATTCATCATGTCTCCTTACCCCTACATCGAACTTCTAATCAACTTCACATAAAACTATTACCTTAAACAAATTTTCCGTTCAGATCAAATTCAAATAGAACTACTTTTTTTTTTAAATGTCCGGTTTTAGCCCAGTTTCGGGTGAATGACTTTTTCGGCGAGAAAATAATTTCCATGTTCAGATTCAGCATGTCTCCTTACCCCTAAATTGACTATTTCATTAGCCTTAAAAAAACAGCTATATGGCTATGAGCTATGACGAACTTGACATGTACTTTGACCCAAAGTATCTTCACACCAAGTTTGGACAAAATATCTCAGTCTTTTCGAGAGTTATCGTGCTAACAGACAGACGGACGGACAACTTTACGAGGTCATAGTTTTCCCGTCAGTTACGTTTCAGGATCGCAAAAACATAGAATGGTAAAATACAGTAGAGTTCACTAAGATTTCGTTGCTATAGTTACCTTGACAAGCCCCAAAACACTCGGTAAAATCCTCGTGTTGAAACAATATGCTTGTGTAGGTAAACTGAGGGTTTGAGTTGGTATTAATAAAGAACGAGTGGCTTGTCCTTGCCGATTAATGTGTTGTTTAAAGCTTAACTGAAAAGCCTACTTATTTTTGCATCATTTAACTGAATACACTGCATTATTTAGATTGTCTTACAGGCACAGAAAACTTGACTACGCAACTTTGGGCCATCAAACCGACCTGGGGGGCTTAGATAAAGATACAGGGACTTATTGTCGACAAGACCCCCCTTCTTTGTTATCTTGAACCCCCTCGGCAGTGTTCCCAAAGCTAGCTGGCAGGCCCTTGCCCCGTATGCACTGTAATTATGGACTTGTGCACTGTAAAAGTTCGCCTTTGACCGTGTTTCGGCCATAGTATCGGGATAGTAGTCAAGAGGTCGTGCGTTCGATTCCTACTCGAAACCTTTTGCTTTTTTCATCTAACTCAAAAGTCGAATTCTCGGAAATTGCCCGGAAACTGCAATGGTCGTAACGAGAATTTTTCTTACTCTCAATATAACTTTCTCGGCATAACATTCAAATCTTCATTGTCAAAATTTTGCTCTACGGTTGTTCAAGAATTTTATAAGTCGATCCGTAGCGCCTATGGCCGAATCGTCCCCAACCGGTGGCGCTATAATCGTAAAGCTTTGGGAAATTTGTACAACACCTTCTGCGCTCCTTCTATACTATTTCGTTCTGGCGTCGCTCATGTTCTGCGAAAGAAGGAGATGAAAAAGATGAGATCATGTTATTTTAAATATGCAAAGCACCTGCTCGACTTGTCGAAATTATGTCATAACCATACATTGACGGAGAAATTCAAAATTCAAGATGCAAGTGTTACCCTTTTGGATGTTTCGTCATCACTTTCAAAACTCATTGGACAACAAGGCCCAACCAGCACACGATGTCGTCCACTGCTTCCTGACCGATGATTAAAAATTAAGTGTCTTTTTCTGTGCGTATATATGTGTTTTGTTTATTTTCTTTATTTTCGTCATTTGCTCCGCCTTTTCAAAATGGCGGGTCATAAATAAATTGCTTACTTACTTACTTACTTACTTAATATCGACTCAGGGCACATTCTTGATATGTCAGCTAGCTTCCCGAGTCAAATTTTCTGTTCCTTTAAGGGATTGTTTCTATTGTTCACTACTTGCTCTAATATGACGGTCAGAATATCTATGGCCGTCCTGAGAATGCAAAATTCTACTACGACGCGAAATTTGAATATCAATACAAACGCGACTTTTCAATGGCCAGTGATCAGCTTGCAGAAGGTAGCTCACTGCGCGAACACTTATTTTTCGTAAATCGTTTTTTGTCAAGTACAAAACACAGAGGTACCACAAATCTGACAGAGAAATTCCAATATATGGGTCGTTTGTGAATGGCGAAGCAACGAAGTAACGCATTTTCATCGGGTCTTCAAGTCTCTTTAAATGAATACTTGATGGGTAACTAGATTGACATATCCCTGCTCCCGGCCCTTTTCGGTTAAACTTTAATGTGTTGCTGTCTACTAAGCGTTTCTTCTAATTCCAGCGCCGCCGTATGAAAACCCCTTTACGGCTGCCCACCTGCTATTTGAAAGTCATCAGAACAGTTATCAGCAAACTTCGCTCAGTTCCGAGCAAAACCATGACTCGATGGAACCAGCCAGCATAGGCGGTAAGTTCAACAAATCTTTGTTCGGAGCCGACGGGTCTAGGGAATTGTCAGTTGATCAGTTCTCTCGATTCGGTCCACAGACTGTACGAAAAAAAGACTGGTACAAAGAAAACATACTTGGAGAACGGAGAAGTTCAAAATTCAAGATGCAAGTATTACCCTTTTGGATGTTTCTTCGTCGCTATCCAAATCATTGGCAACAGAGCCCAACTAGCGCACGACCTTCTCCACTGCTTCCTGACCGAAGATTGAAAATTAAGTGTCTTCTTCTGCGTGTTTAAGTGTTTTATTTATTTTCTTCATTTACTCCGCTTTTCCAAAATGGCGGGTTACAAATCAATTACTTACTTACTTACTCATTGTGAACACGACTATCTCAAGGGTGTACGATGACAAAAGACACAAGGGATGGTTGCGGTGGATATGGTGACTCGCGGTTATAATTCGAAACTCTGGGAATCCAGTGGCCTAACGACAAGCGAATAAGTAGCTTTTTTTCACGTAAACTGGTTCAGAGATGTACTTTTACGAAAATACCAGTACGTGCCCTGTGAAATAGACCTATCGGTCACAGCTAATTACTTGTTTCGGCCGCAGTTAATCATTTTCAATTGTGTTGGTTTGCTAGCACTATAGATCACCGATTCGCCGGGGTGGGATTTTGTACCGTCGTCATTTACTTTCTCATACAGTCTTCCCGTAACAAGGGCCGTATGAACTCGTAGCTCTTGTTTACATAAAGCTCACGGAATATGTACTGTACTGGAGCCTGACCGTCTGACCTCGATACTATACCTGTAAAGGGAGGGAAACGAGTTTATCAGTGGCTCTCATTGTGGATTGGTTTCAGATTCCAGTTCAGTGGCTACTACAAGACGCTTGACCCAGGGTGTGGTACGGCGGGTGAAAGGCGTTGGTGGCTCCCTTCCCAGGAAGCAGGTCATGAGCGCTGGGGCACCAGCAACGTATTTGGACGATCATTCACCTATTTACAAGCAGAACAGTGAGGGGACATTGCTGTCGCCGAACAACAACCAGGTACGCTTCCCGATTCAGTTCAGTTCATTTCATTTGATTCCTCCAGAAACCGGAGAGTAAAAGACATAGTAAACGCATACATAACTGGCCAAAAATATAAAACGACAACTATGACATAACAACGCCGTATCGCATATACAGATCAACTTGCAAATATCAAACACAGATTTAAAAATAAATGCATAATAACTCAACCATCAGCTACAGCCTCAGCGAGGTTGTGATGGATTCGAGTAATTTTAGAAAGATGAAAAATGGATATCAAAATAGGAGTATAAAGCTGTAAAAAAAAGTAGCATGCAGTACGAACTGATGCTGCTACATGCTTCTATGTCAAAGCTACCGTGCTGCTGCATTCTACTGCATGCTACTACTAGCAAGTCTAGATGCTTGTATAGCAAGACCGGATGCTACTGGATACTACTGCTTAAGATTGTCCCAGTCTAAGGCACATTAAATAATAGTGTTCTTTACTATCGCATATCAATACATGCAACTTTCTCGTACAACTATCAAACAACTACGCGGGCTACAAATTTTTCATCGGGTTAGACTCAAGCCATGTCGTGTATACGCAGTCCGGTAAGATTTCGTATGCGAAAATACTCTTGCGAAATTCGCCTCACAATGGATGAATCTGCATGCAATGTGTCGAACTTACGCAGCGAAGGTGGAAATTCGCATCCGAATGCGAAAATCGGACTTTTCGGGACGCACCTTTACTACTCGACAATTTTCCAATGTTCCAAACTAGAAAAAAAGCCACGTAAGAATATGTTTACAACCTAGTTAGTCAGGAATCAGAAGGGCCTTCCACAATCCACACTACTGTCATTTATTTTGCCGTTTAGGGTAATTTTTTTCCGCTGAAGGGCGCATTTTTGGCCGTATAGGATAAAGTACTTCATTCATGGAGTCTGTCTGTTTTTTAGTTGCGTTTTTGCAGATATCTTGATATCTGTTACCACGGACTAAAGTCGTACATTGCATTCACTGATTATTTGGCTAGTTACCGTGTGATCTGAAAAACTCATCACCAGCACAAGAGCGTAGGACTTTGTCAAATTGGTGGGAAAGAAGCTTGGCACTTGTTATGTATGTGGATTTAATTATTCTTTTTGGAGTGAAAACGCAAATTCGGCAATGTCGCTTTTGCAGAGTAACCGTAGTATCATATACCATGGTGACTGTAAAAACGACAAAATACAAATCCAGTTCCGTGGTATCAGATACCATGGTTTCTGTAAAAACGTAATTGTTTTGTTTACCAAGTCAAAGTCAGTTGTCTATCTATCGAGAGGAGTAACAGTCCATGTTGAACGCTCGTTTCAATCTGAAGAGAATATTGCGCGGAATTGAAGTTCCTAGACCTATTTTAATTGTTGGTTTTATGCGCACTTCAGCAACTATTTATTAACCTCTTATGAAGAAGAAAAACCGCTTAGTAGCAATATAAAAAATAATACGTAAAAAGATAAGAATGAAAATTAAACAGAAACATAACGATTTATACTAAACTTCTTGTTCCAGAGAATTAGTGTGTTCGAGCCGCTCAATATGCGTGATACAGTCCAGCATTTCTGCGAGAAACACCTCGACAAGATCAAGGCATACATGGAGAGGCTATCCGCGCGGATTCCGCTTCCTGTTAAATGTACAATTCAAGGTAAATAAAGTTGCGAGAACTACCCAACTACCGTATGCTGGGTCACATTTTCTCCTATATAGACAGACTAGCTAGGTCAGACACTCGCGAGATTGATGTTACAGAGTTTGGGAAATACCCCAACCGTGAACATTAGAACCCACTTTTGGGATCCCAAAACGTATGTGGCGGGATACCTATGACATTGCAAACGTTGTCCATCCGTCTGTGCGCACTATAATGAGATACTTTGATGAAACTTGGTGTGAGGATTCTTTGGGTCAAGAGTAAGCTTGAGTTAGTAGATGGGCTCTGTAGCCCTATATTTAGAGGTGGGGGAGGGGGTTTACATTAAGGGACAAATGAAATATTTGAAAACAGATAATGTGATAGTCGATTATGGGTAAGAAGACATGCTGAACACGACGGTGAAAACCATTTTCTCGCTGGGCAAGTAGTTCGCCCGGAATCCGGCCAAAACCGGATCTGTTAAAAATAAAAGTTTTATTCGAACTTAATGTTCGATTAGTGGTAAAGGCATGCTGAACACTTATGTGACACAAATTTTGTACCCGAACAAGTACTTCTCCCGGAATCCGACCAGAAAATTAGCAGACAGAATCGTTTCGATCAGTTTATACGAGTAAACACACATGCTGAATTCATATCAGAACTTGGTTTTCTTAGATGATCAGTAATTTGGCCTTACTCTGTTTCTAAATTTTAAAAGTAAAAATGTCCGGTGAACACTGGATCCGGCGAAAACAAAACCTAATTGTCTGCATCAAATATTTAGTTTTTGGGATCCCATTGGAACCTTGGTTTGGAGATTGGCCGATTGAAGGCATGTGCCCGAAAGACAATAAGGTGAGTGACGTCTGCCGTTGTAGACCCACCCTAGCCTACAAGACGATATTAACCCCTTCCATAGCCTATTAACCAATTCGACCAGTATCGCCCAAACGTTCTGCGTCCCTATAAATAAATCGGATTATACTTTGTGGGTATCTTCCTTTCTTCTATCCCCACAGAATACGAAAACATAAAAATGGAAGGCGGTGCATTGAAAGAGCTGGTGGTACCGCGAATCCTGTCTGGTCTCTGAGATTTAAATAACAGGTACCATGCTTTGCACTCTTGTTCATTTCTTTTAAAATTCAACTAAAACAAAATACAAAAATAGAGCAAACTCTGGTACAGGAGAGAAACTCGGTAGCGATATCGCAAAAGATTTGCATTTCTTTTTTTTTAGAAAGAAAGGGGAAAAAATGGGTGCGCATTCACTTCGTTTGTCACAAAAAAAGTGATTGTTGCCTCTACTCCAGCAATTTCTTCATTTTTGAGACCAAGCACCCGCGCCTATGGATACACCTGATGTTTTTAACCCTTCAGGCAAGTCCTTTTTCGTTTTTATGTTTTGTTTGGGTTAGAAGAAGAAAGTGAGGAAAACACATGATATCCAAAACATTTCGGGTGTCTGTTCTTCCTTGCAACTCTCACAAGCATGCAGATGTTCCGATGAAACTTCGCCCGGTTGTTTGTATATAGTTTTGGGCTCACAAATAGAAAGTCGGATATGAAATTGTCATTTCTGGTATAGGTAGCCACTCAGAAATCGGCTAACTGGAAAATTACTTGAAGGTTTAAAGTATACAGCTGACATACGGAAATCTAGTTAACAATCACTTGTTCACTCAAACAGGATTGAAACCCCGTTTTAAGTGCGCTAGCTCGTGGCTCCTCTATTGCCGAATAACGGTCGTAACGTCTGTCCCTCTGCCCATGTTTTCCTAGTTCGGGCACTAAAATATAAGTTAGGACGACGAAAATGTATAAAATACCCGATCCAGTTTTCCCCTCTTACCGGATCCGACCATCCGAGGGGGTGGAGCAATTCCGGACTTCCACGGGGATGATGGAGGGGGGTAACGGACATTTCTTTTAAGTGCTCAGATTCTAGTGTAACTTGATAGACGGTAAGAAAGGTGCCATAGATGATCCATTTATGTGTCGGAATCTATGACCACGAGTTCGGTTTTCTAGCTTGAGCCTCAGCTGACTTAGCAGTCATAAATGAAATGATTTATTTTCATTCCGAAGCCGAACTTTACAGTATCTGTCATACCGATTACCTTATACTAATTAGAATTGTTCCCGCAGGCTCGTTCAGACTCGGCTCTTAGCATACGCAATCCTGCTGTCAGCGCTTTGAAGACCTGCTGGGATATTTTGAAATATGACAACAAGTCTTTCATCACACTTGTCATGTCAGCGTTTCCGTCGGCCAAGGTAAGTCTAGCAAATCCTGTCTAAAGGATTTACCTGTGTGGTCAAAATTGCCACGACAGTACAAAAGGAGCCGGGCATTCAAATCAAATCTTATTAATTAGCCATAATTATCCAAAAACGATTAGCACTGGCACATTCTTCTTTGCACCACCGTAGTATTGTGCGTGATATACAGACCCACCAGTCCTCGATGTCGTCTGTACCGTCTCACCCGGTGGCTAGCGTATTAAAGTTTAACCGAGAAGGGCTGAGTTAGGAAAATCTATTTACCCATCACGCATTCACTTGAATAGGCCTGAAGACTCGATGAAAATGCGTTACTTTGTTGCTGCGCTATTCACGAATAGTCGATTTCAGTATATGGATTTGTGGTACCTCAATGCGCTTGTACCTGTATTGTATGCTTGACGAAAACGATTTACAAAAAATCAGTGTTCACGCAGTGAGCTACTTGTATGAGATTCAAATTCTCCGCGTCGTAGTATAACTTTGTGGTGCCAGGACGTTCGTAGATGCTCTTTACGTCATACTGGAGCAAATAGTGATAGATAATAAAAATCTCTTAATGCAACCTACTTGCGTAATTGTTCCATCCGTTCTTAAACTGTAAGATCCATATTGCATGAACCACCTGGTGATATTGGACAATGTTTAACGGATACGTCAGCTACATTTTATTAGAGCTATATTTCGGCCCTTCTTCGCAAGGGTCCTCTTCAGGCTCCAGTCGCTCAAGTTGGAAAATTAACTTGTGGAAAAACAATTAAAGTTAGCTTGGGCTGAAGGAATATCACCGAAAGTAGGAATATCACCGAAGTAGGGAACTTCAAATCTCCGAGACATGCCGCCGACAAGCATCCATCTTAGCTGGAAAGAAGAAGACGAAGAGACAGGTGACTACTAAACCAAAAGGTAGACGAATCTAACCTTTTCGACGACCCAATCGAGCAGCAAAAATAGCAGCCGTGTCCAAAAATGAAATCACACCACCAGCTTTAACTCCGAGCTGTTTCCTGGGAAGAAGTCAGCAAAATCAGATATTTAAGGAAGAAATTTTAATTATTTTTCCACAAATTCTTTTCCAGCTTGAGCCTGAAGAGGACCCTTGCCAAGAAGGGCCGAAATATAGCTCTGATAAAATGTAGCTGACTTATCCATTTTGCATTGTCAAATATGATTCGGAGTCAGCTTGGGCTGAAGGAATATCTAACACCCTAACGCAACCTCACCTGATTTTCACGCTTTCCTTGTTTTGCTATTTTTGATGCATATCACTCTTCCGACGATTGATTGAGAGAAGCTGACGTATCAGATAAATGGATTATCTGCATTTTTCCGCGTGTTTGCTAGAAATCAACGGGCCTGGACAAAGGCTTAAAACAGCCTGGTTTTAAAGTATTTAGAATATTGGAACTTAAACACTTAATAGTTCGAGGGGTCTTTTAAAAGCTCGTCCAGCTCGACTCCTCGACCAGGATCAGTGTTGTAACAAGTACTTCAAATTTGCACTTAAGTATTAAGTATTAAGTACTTCCAAATTTTGTACTTAAGTATCAAGTATTAAGTACAAGACCACAATTGTACTTAAGTAGTACATCAGATATACAATACATCAATACAATACATATTCAGTCGAATAATGGAAAATAAATGAAAGTCATAAGATAAAGGCATTTGACAGTTTAAAGAAAGAATTAAACACAACGAAGGGCAGTAGAGCTACGCGTCTTTGAACGTTAGTTAGTTTTGAACACTGCCACTTGTATCCACTTGACGAAAGTCAACTACCAGTCTACCAAAGTAATTAATTACTGGCTTCTAGGAATTCTTCAACGAGTGTTTTCTTCTTTTTCCATTTATCCGAAATGCACTGTTCTAGGTCAAGAAACGTTAAAAAAAAGTGTGCATAGCTGGTGGAGATACTGGTACTGGGAATTCGCTTGTTAGCACTGCAGGTCACTCTGTATTGCATAAAATACTAATTTGAAACCCATTTATAATTATGTCTGATCATGAGTATATCAAGTGGAATTACCAAACAAAATATATTAGACTAGACAGTCAAACTTTTAGTAAAATAGCATGATGAGCTAAAATAGAAAAAAAATATCCCAGCACCTAGGCTACCCTAAGATGTTTAGTAAAGGTCGTGGTTGCATTAACATTTCCCTTCAATTTTACAACCTTATTAGGGCAGTTCTTGGTTACAGTCTTCAAAGTGACTACACAGTCAGACTTCTAGTAGAATAGTAGAGGATAAAATAATTGTTAGAAAAAAAAAATATCCTAATACCTTCCCTTAGATGCTTATGAAAGTTCGTTGTCACATTAACATGCCTCTTTATGACCATATTAGGATAATTTTTATGACCATATTAGGATAATTCTTGCACACGGTCTTCAAAGACCCATCGTGATCTATGGTACCTTGAACACTAAAACACGTTCCTTGTAGAACGACGGCGAAGATGCTCTGTTTACTTTCAGTTCGAATTTTTTGCCAAATCTGAAATCGAACTGCTTTTGAGTCTTGAAATTCCCTTTTCTGAAAAATCCTTTTCCATTAACAAAGATTCATTCCATCGAAGCGGAATGTACTTGGGAGAGTACTTGAAAGTACTTAAAAATAGATCGGTACTTGAGAGCTTCAAGTACCTATTTATTTTACTTAAGTATTAAGTACTCTAGGAAGAATATACTTAAGTAAACCTCAAGTACCTTGATTTTCTACTTAAGTATTACTTGAAGTAC
Organism: Branchinecta lynchi; assembly: GCA_023053575.1. Classification (NCBI taxonomy): domain Eukaryota; kingdom Metazoa; phylum Arthropoda; class Branchiopoda; order Anostraca; family Branchinectidae; genus Branchinecta; species Branchinecta lynchi. The sequence goes on from JAKZAP010000008.1 coordinate 16,088,717, forward strand.
TTCCCAACACTGACCAGGATAACCATAGTCATAAAAGACCTGTTCTTGATGAACCAGTTAATGAACTACGATAAATAGAAAGATAGATAGATATTTATTAACACTGAAAGCCCTAAAGGGCCACGGTTAATACAAATACAAAGAAAAAAAAGAAAGAGTAATGACCTTTTATTAAAACCCAAGTCAAGCAAATTAGGTGGTTCAATTCACTTTTATTTTTCAAATAATTTTTCGTGCAGAAAAATAGCACAGGAACTGTCGACAGAAATACACTGTATGACACAGCACTGCAAATACACAGCGTGAAGTGGAACCATGCCATGAAAGGTGGAACGATCAAAATTTAAATGATTTTTTTTTTTTTTGCAAACAAAAATGACATTTTATTAAAATTCACCACAGGTGACTTTAAATTTTGAGTAAATGAGTTCAAGCAACTTTGGCACGCATTCACAATTGTGCCTTCGCCATTGGGATTCCAAGCTGGTTCTGTTTCATCAATCCATCTACATAGCCTAAACGGGGTCCTGCATTGCATCTTGCATGGATGCGGCGACATGCCCACTGAAATAAGACTAATGCCATCCTTTGGGGGAAATAGGCGTCGTCTGTCTAGTGCTGAGGGTCAAATTTCATTGCCTTTAGGACCAGGACCACCTTATCGAAGAGCTTCGGTCGTATCGGTTTTTCGACGTTTTCGAATACAACGGAATTGCCTCGCACTGGGGATGTTTTCTCTGCAACCACCCGGATCAAGCTGCCAATTTCCTACTACAACAGAATCCTGTGATAGAGGGCCAGTTGAAAGAGAAAAAGTCGAAATGGTTGGTGTTCAGGAAATGGAGAACGAAACATTTCACGCTCAATGGATCGAACCTTTCGAGTAGAGAGCAGGTAAATATTTTAGTTCCATGTTCGTCTTTTCTGTAGTTCAACCCAACAAGACAGAATAATTGCAAAAAGTGAATTCTTAGTTCGTCTTGTTCATGTCATTAGAGTTATTTAGAGGCAAAAGCCTTTTCTCTTGCTTTGTATTATTGTTATTATTACGTCTTCGAGAATCCGGATTTCCTGCGTGATTTCCCCTGTCCAAGTGAAAGAATGAATGAAATATTGTATTACCCATTAACAGCACAAGGGAGAAAAAGATTCTTAGCACTGCTGCTGTTTTGCATAAATACTAATTTGAAACCCATTTATAATTATGTCTGATCATGAGTATATCAAGTGGAATTACCAAACAAAATATATTAGACTAGACAGTCAAACTTTTAGTAAAAGCATGATGGGCTAAAATAGAAAAAAAAAATATCCCAGTACCTAGGCTACCGTAAGATGTTAAGTAAAGCTCGTTGTTGCATCAACATGTCCCTTCAATTTTACAACCTTATTAGGGCAGTTCTTTGATACAGTCTTCAAAGTGACTACACAATCAGACTTCTAGTAAAATAGTAGAGGATAAAATAATTGTTAGAAAAAAAAAACTATCCTAATACCTTCCCTTAGATGCTTATGAAAGTTCGTTGTTACATTAACATGCCTCTTTATAACCATATTAGGATAATTCTTGCACACGGCCTTCAAAGACCCATCTTGATCTATGGTACCTTGAACACTAAAACACGTTCCTTGTAGAATGACGGCAAAGATGCTCTGTTTACTTTCAGTTTGAATTTCTTGCCAAATCTGAAATCGAACAACGAACTACTTTTGAGTCTTGAAATTCCCTTTCTGGAAAATCCTTTTCCATTAACAAAAATTCATTCGATCGAAACGGAATGTACTTGGGAGAATACTTGAAAGTACTTAAAAATATATTGGTACTTGAGAGCTTCAAGTACCTATTTATTTTACCTAAGTACTAAGTACTCCAGGAAAAATGTACTTAAGTAAAACTCAAGTACCTTGATTTTCTACTTAAGTAGCCCTTAATGTACAAGTACTTGAAGTCGGAGACTGGCGTAAATGTTTTTGCAACTGGCGTGTTGTGTAAAATGTGGCTGCTTTTCTTTTCAACTGGCGTATTTTTTGGCGTGATGTGAAAAATTGACTATCTTTACGAAAAATCGACTGTTTTTACGTCGTTTCAATCGTCGCGACCGAAGGCCGGACACATTTGTGGGGTTCTGTCTTGATAAGTCACTTGAGATTTTGGAGGTATAGATTTCTCTGGCGTATTTTTCAAAGGCCGCGGCTTATTTTTTTTTTTTACCGCAGTCTGACTACGCTGGGCTTCGTGGTTTTCGTTCCCCCCATCCCCCCCATCCCCATCAACTGGTTCATGGGAAACTGGAACCAAGACATTATGCAGTAAAGCTAGCAGCGAGCTGTTTCTGGAACTAGAGAAATAAGACTTGTTTACTTCGGTCCCACGGTTTAGCGGGAGAAAGCACGTTTGGGCGCTAAGGTTACTTCGTTAATACGGACTCAAATCCGCTTTCGTCTGATAAAGTGGGATGGTTACGTAATGGAATGGAAGCTCTATTGTATCTTTTTTGTTCTAGAAACCTGGCGAGCAGTCGTCTCGGATTGAGGTACACGAAATCCGAAGTGTTAAAGTAACCCGATCTGGCCGCTCGATACCAAAAGCATTTGAAATATTCACAGGCGAAAAATCCTTCGTTTTGAAAGCCAAAGACAAGAAAGATGCCGAACATTGGGTACAGTGTCTCTCCATTGCCGTCGCTAGCTCACAGGCTCGTAGTGAAGGAACTTACAAAAGACTTTCATCTGTGATTAGTCCTCTGAATTCGCAGAGTTTCGGGAGTTTGAGGACGGTTGTCTGAAACCGATGTGTGAGCTAAGAAACCGCTGTATGAACCGGGTGTTCGGACTTCTATTCTGTTCACGTCGGGTAAGTAGACGTTGTCAGCTTGCCAGACAAGACGCAGGTTTTAAGTATCATGCCTTTGAAATAGCCGAAAAGTTGCATTGTAAAATATCAATGGGTCGTAGACTCCGTAGACTCAGAAGCAAAGAAATATTTCGTATCAATGTACCTGAAAGCAATTACTTCGTGGCGAGGGTACCTTGTAAAAAAAGCACTGTGACCCCTTGCTTCAGTGTCGTAGGTGTGTCACTCGCAAGCCGTATCATTGTCGAACTTTCTGAACTGCTGTTTGGGCTCTTCGCTTTCATAACTCCCATCGAGAAGCAAATCAAAAATCGAAGAAACCCCACAAATCCGGGGTCAAGGATACCCGGTCCAGGTAGTCGAACTTTTCTCGGGAAAATGGGACGGGTGTCTTTGAGCGTGTTCCATTCTACTTACCGTAGTTACCACGCATGACGTCACGAATTCTGGCTTTTTGCCGTCTAGGCTGGAACGATTTTTCTATTTTCCAGCAGAATATCATGCCACAGGCGAATCCGATCAGTCACGTTACAGAGATCCGTAGTTATTACGCTCCCGAGCGTGGTAAGCAAATAGTTACTGTTCGTTACTATTTCGAGAAGGTAAGAACAGTCAGCGTAGTAACTTTTGCTGAGGTTGGAACAGAAATAGTAACTAATAGTTACTATTTGTAGAAGGGTGGAACACGCTCTTTATGACGCTTTTACAGTTCACTTATAGTAAAGGAACAGTCAACTGCGTAAGCTCGCTAGAGTTACGAGTGCTCTGCGCACCTACGAAAGAAGACTTTTGACATAAATAATACTTTAAGTATTTCGTTTACGAAAATTTAATCCAACAAAATGAAAAAAAAATTACAGTTGCTGGGGTTTCAGTCTCTAAAGACGGCTTTGGCAGACAGCAAAACTTCTCGGTCGAGAATAATTGAAGAGCTGAGCGCACAAACGTCACAACACGTTAACATCACCTAGGACACATTTGCGCTCTTTCTCGCTGTGCTATGAAAATGTTTGCCAGATAACTCGCTAATACTGAGGCTTTCAGTCCACAAAGGTAATAACTAGCTTTAATGTACTAACTTTCCAAACTTCAAACGCGACTATCTCGGAACTACCAAAAAGTGACTTGTCAGCTTCATGCACTCAGCTCTTCATTTGTACACGAACTGGTTCCGCAACTTATGTCTACGGCTCAACATCTCTGCAAAAATTCGTTGGCCAGATTGGTTCTTCTATGTGCTTCTGGACGCTCGCGACCTGCTCAAATGACAGTATTATTTGTCGTAAGCGGTGTATATAACATTTTGATTATATATGGGTAGCATTTTAGATGAATATTTCTGTAAGATTTGGCACGTCTTATTGGACTGTCTTGTTATGTTGTTTACATTGTCATGACAAATTTGTTTTATGGGATATTTTTAGTGATTTGAAATTCATCATTCCATGCAGCCTTTTATCAATAATGTGATATGTTTAATTTTTGGGAGATTCATTTGATATTGACGTGCCTTAGCAATATATTGTGATCGATTTTGTCCAAGTAGTCTTCCGTCTCGTCTGGGAGCCATTAAAATATTTTCGTTACGTTTGTTTCTGTCATAGAACACAGGAAAGCTTAGGAGAACTCTTGGGAAACATCGTAAGTAGGAAATCTTCGTCAAATTTGTTCCATTTTCTTTCGGTTTTCCAAATATTTGCTACGCCTGACCCCCTGGAAAAGAACAGCCATCTTATTCAAAAGTTCCGTATGGCTGGTCCATCTGCGGATGTCCGGCGATCCATCAACAGAACGAAGCAAAATAGGTAACCATCCATGGAGCTCCGTGGAGTTTTGGCTTAATGAGTTTTAATTATTTTGGTTGTTGTGTTGTTTCTTTCTTTTTTAATTGTTTCTTTCTTTTTTAATTGTTTTCCATTTAATTGTCAACCCGTCTTTAGCTAGACGGGTTATAAATAAAACTTAATTTAATTTGTAGGCTACTGTACTAAAAGACAGAAAACTCCTCGGGTGGGATTTCAGCCCGCGACCTTCGGCTTTAATTGCTAACGCTCTAATTTTTACTTACTGGCCCATCGAACGCTACACTAAAAGCGTATTCTCGCCATTCCCCCAGGACCCCACTTCAGGAGTCCCCGCGTTTTTTTTTGTCCCGGGGACTCACTCCTCGTATTCTCGCGAGTCCCCACGGACGGGGAATGCTCCGATTATCATCACCATCATCAAAAAGGACTCCCTTTCAGGTTCGGAGGGGAATCAATTTTTACTGGTGTTGGTGCAATGTTAAAGTTATTAAAAACAATCAGAATAGACAAAACCATAAATAAAGAGGATCCATATTAATTTCGTCAACTGCGTATTTTTTTTTGCACAAAATCTAGTTTAGAAGCATTCCCCGTGTTCTCGTTGTTTCTGTATGCGGAGTCCGCGTGGAGTGACTCCCTCTATTCTCGTCGTTCCCTCGACTCCCCGAGGAGTCCTCGGAGAACGGCGGGAATACGCCTAAAGCAACTACTTACTTACTTACTTATCTACCTGGGTTGTGAATGGTTGTGAAACTTGGAGCATCACTGCGCAACTAGAAAGACGACCCCAGGCATTCGGCAATAACTGCCTAAGATCTATTTTGAATATATATTGGACGGAGAGAATAAGAAACGACGAGATTTATCGTATGACAAGTCATACCACCATCCTCGATGTCATTAGAAAGCGGCGATGGATGTAAGAGGGCATATGGTGCGAATGGGTGATGGAAGACTGCCACACGACCACTTCTAGTGTTGGACACCCCCTGGCCTCCGCAAGTCAGGGAGACGAAATATGACCATTGGCAGGTCGTTCGAGAAGGAGGCGAAGCTGGCGAGGTCTTCGATGGAGGAGCTTTGGTCGATGGCTCAGGACAGGTCGTCATGGCGAACCACTGTTGCTGGCTTATGCGCCTTCAGCCGTACGAGGACCCAAGTCTAAGCAACTTCACACTCGCTAGATAGAAGCGCTGGAGGAACGTTGTGCTAAACAGTTCACATCCTCGTACCACGGGATAGAAAACAAAAACTTGCACAAAAAACTCCTAGTTCAAGTTCCATCCAACTAGAATTCGAATTTCGTGCTTACTAGAAAATACAGTCGATTAGAATTTTATTCTCTGTGAAAAAAGAGAAAGCACAAGTTAACATAATACAGGGTATTCACTCTGAAATTCTTTTGAAGAAATAGAGATATCCAAGCTCTATGGGCGGATGTTCAGAAAGGGCTACCTTGTTGTCATTGAAGATCACCCATCTACCGTCCTTCTTGATGTGACAAACATAATGACCGCAAGATGTAGATGTGCCCATGTGGCTTATAAAAGCTACAAGTTCGTATTCTGGAAGAAAAAATACGGGTTATGAAGAGTTTTTCCGTGATACTCTTTCAAAACCAAGGGTTTGAGCGAGCCTGAAAAGAGTCGCGACGGGTATTTACCTTTGAGAAACCCAGCTTATTTCCACACCAAACATTATGTTAGAACTGAAATGCAACCTGCATCTAATCTACTACGGCTTATACTCATCCTATTTCAGAAGTACTTCCATCCATTCTCGTTCTAGTAGAGATTCTACACTTCATAAGTGTATCCTTTCTCCTCTGGTAGCCACGGGCGTCCGAAATTTCCAAATTGGGTAATTTTGTTTATTGTTTCGCCTTTCTTTATCGAATTTCCTAATTCACCCAACTTTTGTTCACTCTACATCGATTTCACTGCATTCGGTCCGTCCCTTCGTAAATTCGGTGATTTGACCTGTTTATTTGGCCTGATTCGTTAGTGAATTCGGTAATTCACCGGACTTTTCTCATGTCCGTATCTGTTCTATCGCATTCGGTCAGTCCATTTCATAATTCGGTCATTAATCAGATTCATTTGGTTCTGAATCGTGACCGAATTCGATAATTCATCAAATTTCTTTTCAGTCCGCATCGATTTCACCGCATTCGGTCCGTCCCTGCATAAATTTAACCTGTTTATTTGATCTCATTCTTTACCGAATTCGGTAATTCGGTCGCATTCGGTCAGTCCGTTTCATAATTAAATTCTGTGAGATTCATTTGGTTTCAGGGCAATTCACGGATTTTTCTTTAGTCCGTTTCTATTACTAGACTTGCCGAATTCGGTTGTTTTAGGTGGTTCTAACAAGACTTTATTCCATCACGAAATTCGGTTGTCACACGGCTCTCGATCTGTTCCTTATTTTTTTAGTTACCTTTTCGGTATAGTACGAATTTATTATTTGTTTCAACCCAGTTACTGAGTTCGGTAATTTAAGTGGAATTTAGATTTCGTTCTTTACCATTTACGGTAGCTTCAGCTGGTTGCTGTTCATCTTTTTACTTCTTAGGATTGTATTTCCTTCAGTCATTTCAACGACTCCTGGATCGTAATATACGACTCGCAAGTAACGACAAAATAGAACTGTTGCCACTACGCGGCAATGGCGCACGTTCCCCACCAACAAATAATAAAGCTGTTGTAAAATTAGCTGCAACACATCAGCTGAAATTATTCTTGTAATCAAAATTGCCAAGTAAATGACACACCGTTCCTCTAAATAGAGAATACTATGAACGCAACAGGCGAAATTTTGTGACACGCCGAGGAGCAGAGCGTCTTTTTGCGATCCCACTGTGAAGGAAAAAATAGCTATGAAATCACAAATCGGTCCGTCGAAAAAGTTACAAAATATTGGCCATAGAAAACAAAGCAGACACAAAGTAGATTTGTTGCGAATTAATAGCAAAAAAAGTAATTTTTACGTTCAAGACACTCTTATTCAGAAACAAAACGAGGAAAACAGGTCTGCCAGTTAGGCATGGGCACTTTTCCTGTTTTCTGTTTCTGTTTCTGTTTTTTTCCTCCTGTTTTACTGTTTACTGTTTTCTGTTTCAGGGACCCAAAATAAACAGAACAGCTGTTTTGAAGCCAGCTGTTTTTTTTCTCACCTGTTCTGTTCCGTTTTGGTGTATCCTGTTTTGCCCTGTTTCTGTTTTTTTGTTACCTGTTTAAACAGCCAAATCTATTTTTTGGGGGCAACCCGACAACAAATCTTTTAACTCAAGATTTGCATCATTTCGAAATGCCACATTCCAAAAGAGGCCATTTTGTCAACCTTACCAGTGACCCACGCGAAATGTGGATGGGATGACGGCTATCAAAAATATTGAGCAAGAATCAAGCAATAGTAGGAACAACAGCAAAAAATGGGAACTTCAGATACTGTAAATATTTATTCAGCTCAAGCTGACGGCGAATTGCATTTGACTGAGCTAAATGGATACGTAGTCAGCTAAGTCTTAGACTACTGTTGCAGCTTTCCGCCGACCCTTCGTGGCAGCAGCCGTCTTCGGGTCCAATATGAAAAAGTGCGCAAGCGCTCAAACGTAATGTGTAAAAGTAAAACGTATATCATATCAGAGATGGGCGAAACCAATCATGAAAGGATTCGAATCCGAATCCAGGGCTAGGTACGAATCCTAATCCACCATTTCATGATGAGGATTCGAATCCGAAATTGAATCCGGATTCGAATCCGACCTTAACAAAAATTAAATCATGTTCATAGGTTATAGTTTAAAAATCAGAGGTGACAAAAAACACTGATATTTCAGGTAATCAGATAATGTGATAGATTACTTAACATATTTGGTGGTGGACACCAAACAAATTTGATTGTCTAAAGCCCACTGCGTAAAAATTGGGAAAACGGAAACTGGAAGGATGTAGAATAGAAATTTGAGCGGATTCGTAAGATTGAGGGTTTGGAATCCGAGTCCGAAACCGAATCCAGCCTGAGAAGCAGAAGATTCGAATCCGGCCAAAAGGACGAATCCTGGATTCGAATCTGAATCCGGATTCGCCTAGCTCTGTATCATATATTGTGTACGAATAGCCTAATAAACATTCGCCCTTGACTTTTAATTCATTGGTCAATATGGGCCCAGTTACCAGCGTTTGCATGTGGGGGGGTGGGGGTGGAGTATCACCGAAAAATACATCTAGATGGGTTTTTGGGTGGGTCCAAAGAATCATCTGGATAATGATGTTCACAAATTCCAAATTTCCACCTTAGTACCAGGCATGTTTAGCAAGTTTGCGAATTTGGTCAGGCAATTTACTCTGGGCAGTCCGGGCCCAGTTGCACATAATTCGCAAACGGTGGTAAGCCTTTAAAATTTAACTGAAAAGCCAACTAATTTTTGTGTCATTTCATTAAACATACTGAATTATTGGGATTCTACAAAGGGATTTTTTTATTTTCCACTATCTGCTCTAGTTATGACGTTCAGAATATGTGCGGCCGTCCTCAAAACGCAAATTCTACTATGACTCGGGAAATTTTAATCTAAATACAAACGCTGCTTTTCGTTGGGCAGTGGTGAGATTATTGAAGATTGTTTAGTGCCGGAACAAAAGAAAAATCATAAATCTTTCTCGTAAGGGGTGCAACAAAAATACAAGCGCATAGAGGTACCACAAATCACACGGATATTCCACTATTTGAAAAACAATTATTCGTGAACAGTGGAATAACGAAGTAACGCATTTGCAGCGGCTCTTCAAGCTGTTTTAAGTGAATAAATGATGGATAACTAGATTGTCCTATTCCAGCCTTTTTAGGTTAAACTTTAAAGGAAACATTAGTCACTGGGGGAATTGTGACCAATTGCCCTTGAACCGAGAGTGTATCGGGGGTTGAATCCCAAAAGTGACAACTAGACCCCAAGGCCCACAAGTACACCAAGTTTCAAATTAGCCTCTGTCATGGTTCACGAGATAAGAATGCCAAAATAAAACGGTGAAAACCGAGAACGGAAAACCGGCTATCGCGGCCGCAAGAGTGGAGTGTTCTTAAATAAACTTTCCACTAAATCCGAACATGTGATCACCAAGAACGGTTCACATGGCGTATTATCTGTTCAGCGAAGTTAAATGTGATTTCAAAAGACTAGTATTTTCAAGTTCAAAAAGGCTAGAAAGGCTGAACCTAGCTTAGCGACATCACAACATCCGCACCCGTTCATGATGTAAACAAACGATTGCTGGAATTCCTCACAGTATTTTTGGCACACCCTCAGTTCTATACGGAAAAGTTGAGATTTTTTCAACTTGATGATGAAAGTGTAACTCCGTTTCACGGATTTTCGCAGAATAGTAGACTCACATTCAGTCGAGAAATCCGCGCGTTTTGAGCCTTGTATGACCATGCTCAAAAGAAACCACCGAGGAAAAGCTATTCGGTATTCTGATTGAACATGGATCCCTCGCGACCCTCTCCTCACAAAAAAAAAAGACCATCATCACCAACCGCTGTCACGAAGTGAAGCTTGCTTAACTTTGAGTTTGTATTATCCGTTAACTTTAGTTTATTACCGATCACTATGACAAACAATCCAAGTGGAAAGGTAGGCTATGCGAAAATTTGTTGTTAAGACAAACGAAACTTCCATGGCTCATTTTCCATCGGGAAAAAGTGTAATTCACTGATAAAGGGAGCTGGAATTCTGGACCAAGATATTTGTTGTTCTATGTAATAAACTCGAAGAACGGCATCTGTGCGGTGCAAGGAAGAACTATTTAAGATACTTCATGGTACAGGGCAAACTATAGGTGAACTCTGCCATAAACATAATAAAAAAATACGGGAAAACAAATAATAAAAAAAAACTGTTTTAAACAGCCGGTTCTGTTTTTTTTTCGCCTGTTTAACAGCTGTTTCTGTTTTCGAAGTCATCATTTCTGTTAAAACAGAACAGGACCTGTTTTCAAGTTTCCTGTTTTCCTTCTGTTTCTGTTCTTATGTGACCTGTTTCTGCCTGTTCCTGTTTGAATACAAAAACAGAACAGTGCCCATGCCTACTGCCAGTGCATTAAAAAAATAATCCGGATTTATGAATGAATGATGAGTAAGACGAAAAGTAAAGAATAGCTATGAAATTACGATTCTGTTCATCGAAAAAAGTGACAAAATAGTGCCGATCGAAAACAAAGTAGATTTGTTCCGAACTGTAATACCAAAAAAAGTAATTTTCACGTTAAAAAACAAACTTCCTCAGAAACGAAACGAGGAAAACAGGTTTGCCAGTACATTTAAACAAAAATTCGGATTTACGGACGTACGGCAACAAACTTTTGGTCTTCACCCGACAGGAGTTTACAGATAGGAAAAGACGTCGGTTTACCGTACCGTTTTATTTGTCATTCGACAAACTGTACTTTCATAACGAAAACAAAACAGGTAACGCTACATCTGAAAGATTGCAACTTAAAACTGGTTTGCAGAATCTGATTCGTTCTGTGTAAAAACAAACCCCTATTAATTGACGAAACAAACTTTCGTTTTTCGCTAAACACTATATCTTTCCCCAATGCAGCATATTAGGGATGAAATTTGGGGGGACCATCGGTTGGTGCTACTTTCTGATATCCTGAGGTCTTCGAAGCCTGGAACCATATGCAAAATGGCACGATATGTGGAAAAGGCGGGAGAGGCTCAGTCGAGCCCGAGTGAAAGAAAATAAGTATTGTTTTATACTGAGTACGTGTTCTGTGCAGTGTTGTATCAATACATCATAGCTGCGTTCGTTGCACTCCGGGCTGTCACTGGTGTTTAGTCACCAGTGTCCGGTTCTTCCCTAAAACGCGTTCTTTTGGTTCACCGGCGAGTTGATGAAAACCGGCTAACTCCTCGCTGATGCCGAGCTCACGAGCAGGTTCTGGTTAGTCCGCACTGGTGAGATAAAACCGGACACTGGTTAGTTCAAAAACGGGTTAATTGACTGGTGAGAAGTCACCGGTGGATGCAAAAACGGCTTATAAGAAAAACCGGAGACCACCGGTGAGAACTCCCGTGACAAAGAACGCAGCTCATGTTGTGTATGGCCGTAGGGCTCAAATAAACTTTCCTTTCTTTTCTTTCTTTCTTATTCAAGCACATCTAAAAGGTTTATCTGCGTCAATCTTCATCTGCGACCTTACCACGAAATTAGGTCCGAGTCTCAATACGCGACAGAAGTGCTATACACAGCAAATGAAGACCAAGAAGTTCGCTTTTAGAATAACTTTAACATAAAAGAGATCATTTTCGAGTAGTATGCGTATCCCGAATTTTAGGAAGGCTATTCAGATGTGCTTTGACACTAGCATACAGGGGCATCACGTTTGGAGCCCCCCCCCCCCATTTTGTCGGACAGTCGGAAAAAAAAATAGCTGAATCGGCGCGAAGCGCGGCGATTTTTCGTAAAAAGAGTCGGTTTTTCGAAAGTCGTTTTTTCTTGAAATCAGTCGATTTTCTCGTCAAAACAGTAATTTTTTCCGCCAAAAAAATGGGTAAAAATTACCAGCTATTCGGTAAATACCTTGCTCCCCCCCTGGTTTAAACGACTCGACTGGTCTTTAGGAACGGGTTTTTACTACTGAAGCTGGGCAAAGCCAAAAGTAACAATTTTTTTTAAACGACTCGGATTGTTTTTAATTAAAATGAATGCCCGGGACCTCGGCGATGTCAAAATAAACGACTGAAACGACTTGGCCAAAGGCAGGTAAAGGCCAAAGGCGTCAATGCAGGGGTGGCCCCCTTCGGGCCACCCCTGCATTGACGAGCCAAGGCTCTCCATATGCAATTCGAAACATTACGGACGGTTTATGGTGGCTTTTTCAGGTCTAAGGCGCTACTTCATCCAGCGTTGAGTTTTAAAAGGGAATATGTTTCACCGATATTTGTACGTAAATATAATAAAAAAGTAGCCGAACCGTGACGAAGCCTTCGGCTACTTCTTTAAGTTACTAGTCAACAAAGATATCTACAAAATGTATTTAATAAAAACAAAAAATGGCCCTAAACAAGAGCTACGAGCTCATATGGCACTTGTACGAGTAGGCTGTACAAGAAAGTAGATGAAAACGTCACAAAATACACCCGCCATCCAAAAAGGCGGTTCGGAAATAGAAATAGGATATTTAGTTTCACTCATTTCTGAGCAGTTCCGGCATCGTCTCGATTGCAAATGCACATGACTGTTCAAACATTCATCCCAATAAATCCATTTGTTTGATCCCTAGACGTGCTACACGATTTCCGGTACTCACTCTATTTCCACCTACCGTGGCCGAATCTGGTTCGGAATAAAAAAAAATCGACCACCTAAAGCATCTTCGTTTATACCATCTACCAAGTTTCACTCGAATCTGAGCATTTTTGGAAAGTTCCGGTACCCCCCCCCCCTTCCCACCAACGTTGTCGGAGCCGGTTCGGGCCCAATCTCTTAATTCCCTCATCAAGTTTGACTGAAATTGGAGCATAGCCTATCTGCAAGTTTCCAGTACCCCCCCCCCCCCCCCCCCTACCTTGGCCGAATCCGGCCCAGACGCCAAATAACAAATCTAGGCCGCATAAACTCGGCACTGTCGAACTGCATCTCATTCGGTCCATCCGTTTGGTTTTTGTGCATGTCAAAAGTCCCCCCCACCCCCAATTCCCCTAATCGTGGTCGCATATGGTTCGAACGCATGTTTTACATGTCGAGGCCATCGATTCGTATCACCCATGAAGTTTCACTCGAATCAGACCACTCGTTTGCAATTTATAGAAGTCCATATTTCTCTTCTCTTGCTCCCCCAAAAATGCTCGGATCTAGGAATGGAAGTTTCCGGGGGTACGTTGTGTCAGGTTTTTAAGTCAAGATAATTCGGGTCGCTAATATGCCTGCAAAGTTTCGTTGTCGTTTTACATCTGGAACTATTCTAACTCACGACTACCGGAATTCCATGAAACCCCCTCCAACTCCCCCCACAGAGCCCCGAAACCATCTGGCTCCGTCAATTTCATCTAGGCCTAATGCTTGTTCCATCCATTAAGTTTCGTCCCAATCCCTCTACTTTTAGAGTTTCTTGAGTTTTCCACCCCCCCCCCCCCCATCCCCACAGGTATCGGACCCGACTCGGACGTGACACTGAACGTCCGAGGCGATAGCTCACCAGACAAGTTTCATTCAAATCCGATCACCCGTTCAAAAGTTATGCACGCCACTAGATTCCGGACTCCCCATCCACCCACTCCCCCCACGATGGTCGGGTCGGAAAACGGCTGTTCTCAAGTCAATCTGTTCGGATCCTTGACATACCTGCCGAGTTTCATCGCCCTAGGACACCAGGAAGTATGCCGAACTCGCGGGATCGCTAGAAATCCGGACCCCCATCCCAACTCCCCCACAGTGCCCTGATCCGGTCCGGTTATGTCAATGACGTGTCTAGGACCTTTGCTTGTTTTTCCCACCAAGTTTCATCCCGATCCCTCCACTTTAAGCGTTTCTCAAAATTTCCGGTTCCCCACCCCAACTCCCCCACAGTGCCCTGATCCGGTCCGGTTATGTCAATGACGTTTCTAGGACCTGTGCTTGTTTTTCCCACCAAGTTTCATCCCGATCCCTCCACTTTAAGCGTTTCTCAAAATTTCCGGTTCCCTCCTCCAACTCCCCCCAGTGTTATCGGATCCGGTCCGGATTTAAAGTGAGGTGTCTGAGACACGAGGTCATCCTAAATATCAATTTTCATCAAGATCCGATCACCCGTTCGCAAGCTAAAAATACCTCAAATTTTGGCTTCACCCTCCCTCCACTCCCCCCCCCCCCCCAGATGGTCGAATCGGGGAATTGATGATTTCCTATTTAAGCTGGTCGGGTCCCAGACATGCCTGTCAATTTCCATCGTCCCAGCACATCAGGAAGCACGGAACCCGCGGGATCACTACAAATTCGGACTTCTCCCCCCCCCCCCCCAACTCCCCCAAAGTGAGCGGATCCGTTCCGGTTATATCAGTCACGTATCTAGGACTTTTGCTTGTACTTTCCACCAAGTTTCATTCGGATCCCTCCACTCTAAGTGTTTTCCAAGATTTCCGGTTTCCCCCTCTAACTCCCCCCAGTGTCACCGGATCCGGTCTGGATTTAAAATGGAGGGTCTGAGACACGAAGTCCTTCCATGTATTAAGTTTCATTAAGATCCGATCACCCGTTCGTAAGCTAAAAATATCTCATTTTTCCTATTTTTTCCGGATTCCCCCTCCCTCCACTCCCCTCCAGATGGTCGGATCGAGGAAGCGACAATTTCTAATTTAATCTGGTCCAGTTCCTGATAGTACAGTCAATCTAAATTAATTTTAGGGGTTACCTCAAACAAATTGCAAAAGTTTTGATTTTGGTATCATTCGAACCGGAAAAAAATTCTCTACAACATATACAAAATCGGCCAAAATCGGTCTAGGCGAAATTAACGTTTTTCGTCTTTTCTTCTAAAATAACGACTTTTAAAAAAAAATAATTTTTAAAAATTAGAAAGTCGGTGACAGGAAAATTTGGTACGTAGATCACGAATATGGACTCGGTTCTGGGTTTTGACCATCCCTGAGCCGTTTGCCCCCCCCCCCCCACACGCGCGACATAAAGACATTTTCAGTCGAATTTATGAAGGATTTGTTGCTACTTGGTTGAAAGAACATCTCTCGAAGATTATTAATAAACGCCAGTTTGGGAACATACCTAGAAGTTCTACAACACATTACCTTGTTGGGTTGTTAGATGTTATTTGTAAAAATCTTGAAAATCCAGATAAATGGTTAAACCTAATAGCTATAGATTTCAAAAAGGCTTTTGACTTGATAGAACACCAGATTCTAGTAAATAAGATGATGGAAAATAATACTCCAGCCTTTCTAATAAATATTGTAAAAAGATTTCTTACTACTCGAGAACAGACAGTAAAATATAAAAATGTTTTTTCAAAACCGTTGCCCATTTTCTGTGGAGTACCACAGGGGACAGTTCTTGGACCCTTATGTTTTTTGTTAATGATTAATGATATTGCTACAGATATGGATGAACGTTGGAAGTATGTTGACGATCTGTCTCTTGTGGAAATCCTTAATAGAAATGCTAAAAGTCAAGCTAAATCAGTGATAGAAGATGTTGCTGCAGAAGCATCATCAGTTAAGATGGTTGTGAACCATGAAAAGTCAATTGTTGTCCCTGTAAATTCTTTGAAGTCCCAGCCTCAACATCTCCCTCCCATCCCAGATCTCATTTCAGATAAAATTCAACTTCTCGGTGTAACGATTTCCTCAGACCTTTCTTGGCATGCACACACTTCAAATATAACAAAAAAAGCTAATGCAGCACTTGCCATGACCAAAGTTTTCAAAAGGTTTAAAATGCCTAAAGATAAGCTTGTAAAAATCTACTTTTGTTTCATGCGCCCCCTTCTTGAATATGCTTGTCCGGCATGGCATTACGGTCTCACCCAAGGGGAGAAGGATCTGATCGAGCGGGTACAAAAACGTGCACTACGTATCATTTATGGTGAAGCCAGATTACCTTACTCTTTTCTGCTAAAGGAACTTCGGCTGCAAACGCTTGCAGAGAGGAGAGAGCACCTTTGCCAGACTTTTGGTCTAAAACTCCTTTCCCACCCCGTGCACCGTTCCCTCCTCCCTAGTCCCCGTTTACCCGAGAGACTTCGCCAACCTAGAGCAGTAGCAGTGAAGGTCCCAAAGCTCGCCCCAATTCATTGCCGCACTGACCGGTTCAAGAAAAGTTTCGTGCCTAGTTTCACTGAATGGTATAATGCTAATTGAGTTTGTTTTATGACGATGTTTTATTTTCGATAATTTATATTTCATTCAGTGTATTTTTGACGTTTGACGCGAAGAAACGAATTCGGCATTTTGCTGTGATAGTTTTTCTTTTAAATTAAAACGATCATTCATTCATTCATTCAAGCGTGCATTAATATACGTTGGATATTACACGAAGTCGGATCCACGCAGAGAAAATTTACACTTCCTATGCCCAATGCCAGGAAAAAGTCGTGTCCTAGTATCTTGCATATTTTGTCCACCCCCCCCCCCCCCCACGTACACCCAATCAAATCTTTGAATTGATGTACGCTTCCGATACAGTTCCTCATCTTCTAAGTGGTAAGGCTATTTCTCGAGCACTGCGAGCCCATACCATTGTAGGCGCAGCACTTCACTCGATTCTGATAAAGGAACTTGTAGACGAGGATTCAGATGCAGAACTTGAATTGAATACAGAACTTGCATTGAATACGGTTGAGCTTAGTGAAATCAAAGACCTATATGAGAAAGTAATGGATGGACGAGCTTCTCTTGGTCATATCTCCCAGTCTTCAAGTCTCATGAAGGTCAAAGCTTCTCTGTCGGCTCTTAAATCAGAGCGAAGTCACGAGACTCGAACAGGAAAACTGTGGATCCAGTACATGGACATGGTTGCCATTCTTCGAAATTTCCTCAGAGCTTAACGTACAGGTCAATGGAAACTTCATTTGCAAACATTTTCCGACATGCTCCCTTACCTCGCAGCAGCTAGTCACAACAACAACACGAAGTCGGCGAGGCTGTACCTGCAGCAGATGAACAGACTTGAACATACAAGCCCAACACTTCTCCAGTCTTTCGAAAAAGGCTTGCACGTTGTGAGAAGATCGGACAGATTTTGGGCCGGTTTATCTACAGATTTGGTCATAGAACAAGAATTGATGAGAAATCTGAAAACGGCAACCGGATTGACTAGAGGTAGAGGAATGAAGGAAGTACAGAGACTTCAGTGGGTAATGAGACGTCCAGCATGTGCTCACGTTAATCTTCTGATGCAACAACTGACGGATGTTTCGTATCACACAAGCGACCAGCACAAAGAGTCTGGTATTTCAAGGCAGCAGAGGGACTGCAAAGACACACAAATAGTTATTGACTTTGTCGAGCAGTCGTCTCCTTTCGAGGGTGATCCGCTATCGCTTCGAAGCCTTGCTACTGGCATGACTGCTGCAGAAAACGTGAACGCCGACAAAGCAGTGGAAGTCGGGAAGAAGATTCTTGACGGAATGGTAGGGAAATCGCTGAGGGAGCCTTCGTTCAAACGGAAGGATCAGGCAGTCCTAATGACGGCGAAGCAAAAAAATGGAGGAGAAATCCACCGTTTAGACCCTTCATTGCTGTTTCAGCGTCTTCTAACTGTATCCAAAAGACTGAATATGGACGAGGAATCTTCATTTAAATATGAGCTTTGCTCCTATCTTGCGTCACTTTTTGACGATTCTGGCACGTTCCGAAAGCCAAATAAACCAGAGCTGGCAAAAGCTATCAAGCGACTTTCAGAAATTGATACTATTGGGGAAAAGCTTAGTCTGACTTGCACCTACGTCTTAGACGGGGGCGCTTTGCTTCACAGGATTCCTGTGATGAATCTCGAATCCCTTTGCAATTTCTAATTACCTGTGATTTTTTGTTCAAATTAAAATCAATGATTTACCTAGTTGTGAGAAGTTGCTTATTCGATTCTTAGGATTTGGGGTGGTCACGTTTAGGGTGGAGGGTGGGGAGTGGGGGTAAATTGACGTGCACAACTTCTTCTCTGCATTAGCAGTCCAGTTATTTTCTGTATGGATTCAACTTCGCGTAATGTTGTTCTCGAGACCTATATCGACGCTTGATTTATGGGCGGGAGGGGGGGGGGGAACTGAACATGAGTGTTCAAAACAAAAACAAAGTGCATATTCGTGATCTACGTACCAGATTTACCTATTACCGATTTTCTATACGTGCCAATTAAGTTGTTTTTAAAAAGTCGTCATTTTAGAAGAAAAGACGAAAAACGGTCAATTTCGCCTCGTCCGATTTTTGCCGATTTTTTATATGCTGTAGAGAATTTTTTTCCGGTTCGAATGGTACCAAAATCAAAACTTTTGCAATTTGTTTGAGGTTAAACCTTAGATTGACTGTACTATGATATGCTTGCCAAGTTTCATCGTCCTAGCTTATCTGGAAGTGCCCGAACTAGCAAAACCGGGACCGACAGACCGACTGACGGACAGAAATAACAATCGCTATATGGCACTTGAGTAAGCTCAAGTGCCATAAAAACCGCCAATAGGGTATACGGATCTAAAGAGCACTGCGATCCAGACCCAGCCTTGGTGCTCTCGGTTAGCTACCAGATGCATGAAGATGACGAGACGACGGTTCTTTGAGAAAATTATCGGTTCTCTGCACTACAGAGGGCTCACGATAAACTGTTCAGATCAAACGTAAGTTATGACAACTTCTTACGGGCACTAGAACTAGTATAGGGTTTTCCATATAGAACGAGAAGATAAAACAAAAAAACTTACTTCCCGGGCCATCACGATAAGCCGGGTCGCTCGGAACGGGTACGCTGGAGTCAGAGGCGCTAACCTCATCTGGATGGCTGAAGATCCAATCAACTGCTCGCTCCAAGTGATTATCAGTGGCTTTCAAAGCCGTTATGGCCTGGGTGCGGCTGAATCCCATTCCTTCTATCATAGCAATTGCTTCTTCATTCGGTATGAACTCATCTAAGAGGTAACGCGATGGTTAGATAGGCGAAGGGAAGAGAGAGAAAAGACCGTGGGAAAATATGTGAAGCACGGCATAGGGGTTTTTATGCCGGTTTCGGGGTTGCCAGCGACGCCACTATTCATTCTTCATTACATTATCGGTTTGTCTGCCAATGTTTATGTCAAACAAAGGAATGAACAGACGAACTGTCTGGCCTACTTTTACATGCAGCTTGATTTAGAAAGGAGGTCGATTTTGAAGTTGTCTGTGAAAGAAAAGAAAGCAATATTCAAAAATCACTGCAATGAATATGTGTATGACTGTAGCATATTTTCAAATTATTTTAAAATATTATGTGTAATTGTCGGCATGTATTGCCAATTCGGCATTCCACGTTGGATCAATAAAATAATCTTTCACCCTTAGTTTCCGGTGTATTTGATCGTAAGAACAATTTTCTTTTAATTGTTTTTATCACTATTGTTTTTTATCACTATTGTTTCGTATTAGGTCGCCAGTGATAACCCATAACTTTTTTGCGAGTCCTCTACTTAAATCTGAAAGTCTGAACCGATTTCAGTTTTAAACTGTTGTTTTTTCCAATTTTAGTTCAAACTTGCTGTATCGCAAGAATGAAAACGTTTGCAAGGCATTCTCAGATTTCAAAAACATGAGCAATTATGAGCAGTGATGAGGTAAATAGGCAATATCGTATTGTCATTAGCAAGCGCGATCTAAGTTTAAACTTAAATATAATTACCATGCTTTTTCTTAGTCGCAGATCCAGGAATCACAAAAGGCTGGTCAAAGTCAGCATCTCCCATATGTTCCATGGCCCACATGGCAGCCGGTTCAAGACCCTTATTCCCCGTGAAATAGATGGATCGCTTGCAGCCTTCCACCGGGAATCCCATGTCAAGGAGTCCTTGCATAGTCGCCGGGTCGTAGGTGAATTCTAGAATAAACGTATGTATGAAGTCTATACCGGTGATAGGGTTCCAGGTTGTGTCATAAGCTTACTAAAATAAACCTAGCGATGTATTTCTAGTATGGACATGGTCCCTAGCTCCCTGTGAAATTATAAGTTTTAGAAAACCATCCTTCGCCATTATTTTTTCTTTTCTACCCAACGACTTCGTAGCACTTTTTTGGCCGAGCCTAGTTTGCAAGTCAAGCGCGGAAACTTCGCCAACAGTATCAAGGTCCCTCGGCGACTCTTTAAAATTCTTTGTTTTTGTTTTCGATATGGTAATTTTTTACTGGAGTAAAATTGATTGACTGATTAATTGATTAAAATGAACGGCCAAAAAAAATTCAAAAGGTTGTTTCCCTTTTGAAACACTTGGCAGGTCTTACCTCCAACTCAGGTTTCCACACTGCGTAAAATCCAAGCGTATTTGGGCTTGAAAAGATCCCTAGCAATACGGAGATGTTTATATAAGAAAAGGAACGGCCCTCAAATACGTCCGTATAGCTAGATATCTTTACATTAAATACGCTCGGATTTTACGCAGTGTGCCCACCACTACCGACGTGTCAGCGCCATCCGGAACGGCCGACAAGCTTAACGTCTGGCAGTCCGGTACAAGCACAAAGCCATAGCGCCTCCTATTTTAAGGGCTAGTTGCTTCGGCATACTTCTTTCCGATCCTACGGGGAGTATATAGTAATTATGTCTAAATGTGTGTGTGTGTTAGTACTGTTATTTATCTTGTGTTATTTCGCGTTATTCCCTTTACTCCGCTACCACATTCTATATTTGGCGGGTTATAAATAAAATATTCATATATATATATCATTTAGTGAGTCGTTGCGTTGAGATACAAGATTTTAAGAAGGGAGATTTTTTATCTAGAAATGATGGAAGAGGAGAATTTAAAGAAGAAAAAGTTTGATGAACTTCGCCGACTGGCGAGGTTCCTCAAGCAGGCTGTGGAGCATCGAGATAATTTTTCAAGTCAAGGTTTTTTCTGTGTTTATATTGAGCTGATCTCTGATCAATGTTAATTTTATTCTATTTTGTTTTCCCGCAATCATGGGCTTTCGATTAAATTCATACACACATACTTGTAAAATTACCTAAATTCGCGTGAACGGTGCACCAATAATCTTGCTGACCTTCGTGCCGTTCTCGTTCTTCTTGAGGTTCAATAGCATATTTTGGACTTTTTGGATATATCCCAGACAGAGAATTCCATTTATTCGAACTAAAGGCAGGCGGCGGGGGTGTGGGGGGGGGATAGTACACGGTCAGCCACTATTTACCAATACGTAGAGGGCACTTTACACAAGGGAGAGGAGCATTTTTGTCTTTCAATTCACTACTTATGAAACAACTTATGAAACACTATTTACCAGGTACTTGCACGTCGCTAGGCAGCTCTGCCTCTTCTGGCTGAAGCCCTCTTCCTTTCAAAAAGGAAATATCTAACTTCTCAGGAACTGAAACACTAATATCAAGTTTCACAGGCCTCCAGTCCTCGGTCAGAGTGAACTTCCTTAGCTGTATTGCCAGATAGTCCGGAAATGTAGCAAACTTCGTACTTCTAAGAAATAAAAGTGAATGAGTCAAGATTGAAGCGACGTTCTCATTAGACTCGCTTTAAAGGACGAGGCGGGAAAACTAGGCCGAATTTCATATACGTATTCGTTCACCCCAAACTGACTGCACATCATATTTGATTTTGCTAAACGAATAAGGCAGCTATGATGTGCTCCGGCTTCCTTAAAATCTTACTTGAAAATCCTAGCTGACCTATCCATTTAGCTCAATCCAGAGATGGGCGAATCCGCATCCGGAATCGAATCCAGAATTCATCCTTTCAGCCGGATTCGGATCTTTAGCTTGTCAGACTGGATTCGGACTCGGATTTCAAACCCTGAAGTCTTCGAATCCGCTCCACTTTCTAGTCCTTTTCCAATTTGTACACACAGTGCTTAAGGTATTGTGCTTAACGAGCCCCAATCAATCCTGGTTGCCGAGATGAAACCCATACTATAACACGCACACATGAAAACCTAGAAATATGGTTTATATCGTCCAATTAGCTATCTCATTTGCATTAGGCATCACTGTTTTTTGACAAATCTGATTTTTAAACTGTAAATGTACATGATTTGATTTTTGTCAAGGTAGGATTCGAACCCGGATTCAATTTCGGATTCGAATCCTCAGCACGAAATGGTGGATTCAGATTTATAACTGGATTCGTACCCAGCCCTGGACTTGGATTCGAATACTTACATGATCGGATTCACCCATCTGTCGCTCCATCAAATACAAATTTCCTCTTGTGAATTAAAGTAAGTGTATAGGATAGTATGTGAAGGTCGTCTAATAGTGAACGGGTGCCGAAGAAAATACTAACACCCACACCGGGAAGCATTTAGTCAAAATTCCTGCCGAAACGGTTAGTCTACTTCATGTCCCCGTTTATCATATCAGCTGAACCTTGACAAACTAGATCTTAATCTTCTTCTGGTTCTTCTTCGAACTTTGCACCTGTTACTGAGGCGCGTAATTTCACCAGCAAGACGGCGCTGAAACAACATAGCACACTTTGATAGAAGAAGGAGTGACAAATATAATAAAAAATACAAATAAAAATTACTGTTCATGCCAGACGAAAAGCTGAAAGAGTTGGCTCTAACCTAATACCGAGCATTTTATTTGTTTATTTTCATTTGACTGTTTTATAAGCAAGAAGCACAACCAATGTAGTGAGACATTTAGAGAAGTGTTAAAATACGATGGGATATCTAGATATGATGGGAAAATGAGAGACAGACCATAGAAGTTTGACTGGGAAGCACCAGAATCTTCCACCAGAAACTAATCAACCGAACATGCGACAATCATCACGAGGAGTGCTTAACAGGACGGTAAACCTTTATTCAAACAATGTTTTCAACGGATACGTCAGCTACGATTCTTCATCAGCGATATTTCGGCCCTTCTTGGCAAGGGTCTGTAATAATGATTATTACAGGTTTGTTTCCTTCCCCGAAGTTGAACCAGGGGATTGACAGCCTGACGAGGACCCTTGCCAAGAAGGGCCGAAATATCGCTGATGAAGAATCGTAGCTGACGTACCGTTGAAAACATTGTCTGAATAAATGTTTCAAAGTCAGCTTGGGCTCAAAGAATAGGTAAACCTTTATTTCACTCCAAGCTGTGATTTAAGGTATTTTACGATAAGAAGCACTCCAATACTATAGCCTACAATGCAATTTGCCCATTGAGAACCTGGTTCAAGGTGATACTATTTCAAATATGACATATAAATGTTATTTCAAATATGACAGGTGTAGGCTATGTGCCCCAAGTTCCCTCCCACGACACGGACCAACAGACGTTATCCACGGCTCGCGCCGACTCCGTCACCTCTAAGTCACGGTGCAACAAAGACAAAAGCGTCATTGATGCAAAACTAATTCACATCATTAGTTTGTGTTTACTTTCAGCCCCCTCTTAAAGTTTACCTGAAAAGGAAGCTTATTTTTACATCTGATATGATATTTGAATAAAATGAACTATTCTGACTAAGGGATTTTATATTTCACCCAGGGCTCTAGTAATAACGTTCAGAATGTCCACTGCATGCACGACAACCGTAATCAATATCCTGTCGTTTTACTAAATATATATTACGCCTCCCTCCTTGGACAAGAAACTCGAAAATCTCCAGTCGTTATCAAATTAGTGACCCACTAACAGCAGTGGAGAAACAAACAGAAACTTATAGCCAAAACACTTACCACCCGTGGAAAACCCTCTTGGTTTAGTTGTATGGTAAAAAGTTATATTGTGTTTTTCCCAAGTTCATTCTTTTTCGTGTTTTCCTTTCTTTTCTATTTTGTCCTTATTATTTACTCCGCCTTCGTGCCCCGTCTTTATTTTGACGGGTCGTAAATAAAATCATCATCGTCATAGTTCCTCCGGACGCGGAGTTGAAATTCAATAAAAGCCTGCATTTTCACGAGTTACGGATGCTAAGCTCGAAAAATTTCACTTCTTCAGTTTCTGTTTACTTTTAGTCTCCTTCGGTCTATTTCCTCTTTGCTGTTATTAACCTCCTTAACATCGGTATTTGCAACAAATCAATAACTACAGTAAAATAGTATTGTGGTTCGAAAAGCTATGACCTAATTTGCTTACTTATAAGCCACAGTTTTCTCTTTGATCGCGGTGCTGTAAAACTGCTGTACTGTCTCCGGTTGAGTGAAGCTGTCGAGCAGAGAGATTAACGTGAAATGCGGTCTCACAGGCTCCCCTTCCAGCTTCTCCCCCCTGCTCTCCGCCTCTTGCTTGCTCCTCTCATACTCGGCCAGCTCTGCGTGGTTCGTCACCAGATCCATAGGTACAGAAAGGGGAAGGCAGTACTCGTCGCGCTCGGAATAGCGTACTTTGTGGGACTTGCCACACTCGATCCGGTCCTCGATTTTAAATTTGAAGCAATCACTCGGATTCACGGAGCCTCGGGAGTGTCTCTGCAAGAAAAGTATGAAGGAATAAACGAATATTTGTATTGCCCGCCCCCTCCCCTATACCCTGGCCGAACTCCATCCAGACGCCCGCATAAACTGATAATGTCCAACTTGCAACCCTTTCTGTCCATCCGGTTGGTTTTTGTGGATGTTAAAAAGTCACACCCCCCCCCCCCTCCTCCAACTCTCCCAAGCGTGGCCGCATGTGGTTCGGACGCATGTATTGCTTGTCTAGGTGATCAGTTCTTATCACCCATAAAGTTTCAATCGAATCGGACCACCTGTTCGCAGCTTACGGAAGCCACTGAATTTCGGATTCCCCTTCCCTCAACTCCCCAAAGATGGTCGGATCCAGGAAAACGAGTATTCCTGGGACATTATGTCTGGTCCTAAAGTCACTAATATGCCTGCAAAGTTTCGTCGGTCAAATATGAATAGTGGAGTGGAGAAGGATTGCAAACAAATAGACTAAACCGTGGTGCGGAATAAACACTGCAACCGAAGCTTTCTGTGGAGCTTGTCAAGTTTGGTGGTTATACACTATCCGAAATTTGATAAGAGATAACGCATGTTTGAGCTCCGTGTGTTACGACCCTTAAAAAATGATTTTTTTTTTTTTTTAATATAACACTAAAAAGGTTCATAACAGGAGTTCCATCTCGAAATTTAACACTTATAATGGTCATAATAGATATATTATCACAATGATTAACACATGGATGTGCATTCATGTGTTAGCCATAATAAAAGTTCTGACAATTTTTTCTTTTTATTCATTGGTAATTTACGACTTTTATACCAAAATGACAAGTTAAGGAGGAATTCACAATACCGGAAGTATGAAACCTGAATAGCTGCTAATCCTTTTTCTTCGGCAGGGCCCGGGTAGAGCCCAGAAAGATAAAATAAGAGTGGCCACACAAATTGGCGTAGATCGAGCTTGGCAAGGGCTCGGCGGTTACTTTTTTTTTCTTCCAGAAACATGAAATCTAGGCCCATTTGCCTCTTGATGGGGTGGGTAGGGGGAGGGGGGGGGGGGCATCCAAAATCTGACTTCCAATCCAGACCCTAAGTCCAACTAGTTTATAATTTCAACGTGAAACCTGTAGCGGTTCATGAATTAATAAAAACCGACTATAGTGCAATCGCAACAGTGGAATGTTTGTAAATAAACACTAAATAAAAACCCAACACTACGTTACGTTCAGTGAAAATATAACATTGAAAAGGTTACAACGCGAATATTCTGTTGTCAACAGACATTATCTTAACTGATATATGTTGGGATTGTGCATCGCTTTGTAATCAAACTTCAAACTGCTATCAAACTTCTGAAAGTCTAGTAGCTTACCTCAACCAGATTTATCATGTGAAGAAGAAATTCCTGGGCGTCTTGTTGTCTCTTAGTGGAGAATTCAGGGTGACCTTTTCCAATCAGATTCTTGTAAACGATTGGTCTGATTCCCGGCTGGGCCTCGTCCTGATCTTCGACTTCTTCCTTAGGCTGCTCGGAATAACGGCCACTGAGCAGACCGAAAGCGACTTTCGACCTAAGATAGTCAAGCAGATCTTAAAGCACAAGTCGCATTAGCCTAGTAAGCAAGATAGCTAGTACATTTTTTACCCACAACATTATTTGCACACAAAAAAAGTGGAGGAATCATAATAGAGCAAAGAAAAAAGTACAGCATATAATAGAACTATCAATACATAAAATAATAATCAGCCAGTGTCTATATTCCATTATTTTAACACACGTGGCTAATTTTAAACTCTTCTGGGTTTTTCAAAGATTACAAACCGGTTGTTTACAGCCTCGCTCGGCCCCTTCAATTCTGACTCAAATTGTGGAGTTGTGGAGAATTCTTATTCTCTGAAGTGGTACGTCTTTTCTAAAGAGGCATGGGGGGTGAGCTGTTTTTTAAAGCGGGGATCTAAAATGACCAGAGGATCTAAAATGGATGGTAATTCTGCGGGCAGATTCTCCCCCATTGGGGGAAACTGGAAAGAATAAAGTTTATAGGGACAGTTAAGTTATGTTCCGGTCCTTACTTTGCCCTATGTGTGGTTCACTTGGGGAGGCTATATTTCATTTTGTGGGTAGGTGGATTACCTACGGAAGGAACCTTCGTGGCTAAATTTTGCCTTCACCCTTTTTCGTTTAGAAGATCAAATAAACAAATGCTGTAATCCAATTACGTCGAGCACAAATATGGGTGACACTATTGGCAATTTTATACTGGTTGGAAGATTAAACTTATGCAAATTCAAGCTTACGCTGACTGAAAAACGCACTTCCAGACCACCAAAATCACAGTTAGACCGCGCAATTCAAATTTCACCCAGGACGTGGTTTTTCATCACGTAAAATCGTGAAGGACAGTATATCAAAGGTGCTGCTGTTTGCCTTCTCGAAAAGTAAGCTCAGATGAGTCCGAGAACTAGCAGCCTAGGAGGTTTGGTTATTGACAGCGGGCAATTTGCTGATTTTGCTGATTGATATTTTCAAATTAAATATAGCGTCCCAATTTTTTTAAATTCTGGTAATGGATCAATGGAGCAACGCACTTTCATCTGGTATCTGGTCAAATCTGTTCATGCGGAAAATCAGATATATTTCAAGGTTAAAGCAAATAGTTACAGATTTCGGAGTTTATTCGTAAATCGTCACCAGATTTTAGTGTTTTATCCTATTGGGTGAACCTTTAAGGTTCATGTACAGGTGCTTTAATTTTTAAAAACACTTGATAATAATAATATAAATCAATCTCTGGATAAAAACTCGTTTGCTCGCATTTGACGCTGCAAAACGGATACGTCAGCTACATTTTATTGGAGCAATATTTCGAAACTTCTTGACAAGGGTCCTTTTCAGGCTCAAGCCGCTCAAACTGGGAAGAACTTCATTTCTCCAGGCTTGAGCCTGAAGAGGACCCTTGCCAGGAAAGTCCCAATATCATGCACAATACATAAATATAGATAAGATAAATGAATCGTTCCTCTGTAGTGCACAGAAAAAAAAGGAAGACTCGTTCCATGCACACGTCATACCAAACTCTCTACCTTAGCAACGAAATGTCAGATTTCAGATAACGACACTACTGCCAACCACAGGAAACAAAACAACAAGACCAAAGGTGTCGATGGGATCCCAAAAATCTAATATTTGATTCAGACAATCGAGTCTTGTCTTCGCCAGATCCAGTCTTGGACAGGCTAATTATCAGAGAAAACCAAGTTCAGATATACCTCTATAAACCATATCTATTTTGACGATACTGACCGGGACTTCCTGCCGATTTCCGAGCGAACTACTAGCCCAGCAAACAAAAAAAATACAGAAACAAAACCAGCGTATCTCCTTATCCCTATAAAGAACATCTAATCAACTTTGAATAAAAGTTTGACTTAAAAAAAAATCCGGTTACAACCGGATTCCGGAAAAATTATATGTCCGGGTAAAAAAACATCGTCATAAACCGACTCAGCCTCCCTTCTTACCCCTTAATCTGTCATCTACTCGAACTTTTGCTTTTAACAAATTTTCCGGTTTTGGCCGGATTCCGGGCGAACTACTTGTCCGTCAAGAAAATGATTTTCACCATCGTCTTCAGCATGTCTTCCTACCCCTAAATCGAACATCTAATCAACTTCAAATAAAACTTTCACTTTTAACAAACTTTCCGGTTTTGGCCGGATTCCGGGCGAACTACTCGTCCGATGACAAAATGAGTTTCCCCATCGTGCTCAGCATGTCTTCTTACCCCATAATCGACTATCAAACTATCAACTCGAAATAAAACCTCTAATTTTAACAAACTTTCCGGTTTCGGCCGGATTCCGGGCGTACTACTTATCCTTCGAGAAAATGGTTTTCACCATCGTCTTCAGCATGTCTTCCTACCCCTAAATCGAACATCTAATCAACTTCAAATAAAACTTTTACTTTTAACAAACTTTCCGGTTTTGGCCGGATTCCGGGCGAACTACTCGTCCGATGACAAAATAGTTTTCACCATCGTGCTCAGCATGTCTTCTTACCCCATAATCGACTATCACATTAGCTGTTTCAAAATATTTTGTTTGCCCCTTAATTTAAACCCCGTCCCCCACCCCTAAATGTAGGGCTACATAGCCCATCTACGAACTTGACTGGTCCGACGACCCAACGAATCCTCACACCAAGTTTCATCAAAATATCTCACTCCCTTCGAGAGTTATCGTGCTTACAGACGGACGGACAGACGGACAACTTTTGCGATGTCATAGGTATCCCTCCACTTACGTTTTGGGATCCCAAAAACAGCATTCGGGAATATATCCTGCTACCGGGCCGAACTAACCTAATGCGATCAAACTGAGGCCTCAATATCGTGAGAAAATTTAAAGTGGATATCCTATGCCCTGAAATTTAAAAAGAAAATGCTCTACCCTCTACTCTACCTGAAGATTACTTTTCTGGGAAATTTTCACCTCTTCTAGAAGTAGAAAAGCTGTCGCCGCGACACGTGCTTTGACTTAGGGAACCCATGCCACATCTCAACAATAATGAAATACATCGAAAGACAATTAAATTTCGAGGCAATGTCACACTTCTGATCCGTAAAGCATCAAAATAAATCGTCCACGTACTTTGTCATAAAGAGCAGAAACGTTACAAATGGGGGGCGCGCCCCCTCATAATATTGTCTGCCAATCGATAAAGAAAACACGAATCGGCGCAAAGCGCCACAATTTTCTAAGGACAGTCGACAGTTTGGTTCGTTCGTTTTCGTCAGGGACTAAAGACCTAGCACAATGATCAAAGAACTCTGATCCTTGGTTTGGTTAACAGAAAAAATTCCGAACTGTCGCTCTGGCCTCTGCATGTGTATGGGGCCAGCTACAAAGAGTGAGGAGCAATAGTGAATCCTAATGTCTCTGTACTTTTCCTCAGGATTTGTGAAAAATGACACAACTTCTGGGTTGGACTACTTTTTTTTTTTTACTAGAAATTGGGATTCAGTATTGCCACCCGACAAAATTAAGTTTACTAGACCCCAGAGACTTTTTTTTACTAGATTCGTAACCCTTCTGATCCGTAAAGAAAGCATCAACAATATACCCGACCACGGACTTGGTTCGGTCATAAGGAGCATAAACTTTTGTTTGTTTGTTTGGAAACAGTAGGTGACGTTAAAGATTTAAAGGAAATGTTAACGTCACCCAGTGGTAGCCCAAAAAGTAAAGTAAAAATTTTTCGAAAGGCTACGCGGGTTTAAAAAAAAAGGAAGAACATCACAAATGGGGGGCACGCCCTTTTATTTTTGAAAAGGTCAAATTCCCTTAAGAACAGTCGATTTTTCTGAAAACAGTTGGTTCGTTCGTTTTCATGAGGGACTAAACACCCTGTCAGGTGTCTTTGACACCTAAACACAATTGTCAAAGAGCTCTGATCTTGGTTTGGTTAACACACGAAATTGAGAACTTTTGCTTTGGCCTCTGCATGTGTATGGGGAGGGGGCCCAGCTGCAGAGAGTGAGGAGCATGAGTGGATTTGTTTTTTTTTACTAAATCTAGTATATAGTAAAAAATTTCTGACTGTGGCGGCAACACTGTTGGGATGTTTTACTAGATTAGAATGAATTTTACTAGATTCTCTATCTCTATACTTACCAGTGTTTCCACTCAGAAATTTTAAAAATCATGAGCAGGAGTTTCAAAAATAACGAGATACACATGAGATTTGTGCTAGAAATTCATGAGAAAAATCATGAGAATTCTGGTGAAGATAGACGAGAAAATCACGAGATTTTAGCTACTTATCAGACAAAAATTGTACATTGATATTTAACTTCTTTTAACCAGAAATATAATAAAGATTCACCGGAGAGAAGAGAACAAGCTTTCGTCGCTCCCCCTGCTGGAGAGCGACAGCGGCTTCTTACGACTGTGTACAGGACAAAACGAAATTGAGCACCGCAGTCGAAGTTTTTGAAATCAGCGTTTTTTCTGGTACAACTTTCTACTTCTAACAGAAAGCAAATTTCCCGAGCCCCAAAATCAAAATTTTGCCCCTCAAGCAAAAAAAAAAACTACGTCATGATAGGCGCTTTAGGCGAAATTTTTTTGAGCAGAGCTTTTATTTTATCCCAAAGAAAAGCAAGGACCAAGGTAAGAGCCACCTATAATATCACATTGCCGCCATATTTACGAGATAAATCAAATGACACATAAAAACAGTGAGCAGGTCAGGCAGCGAGAGGTTGAAATCACTGTGATCAAGAAGAAATTAACCTGAGCGCCGCAGGCTATTTTTTTTTTAATTCGCTTTTTTTATAGCAGACCTGAACCTGCTTCCATACAAATTGTAGCTTTTTTATGTGACCAGACAGTCTAAGGGCCCAGGCACTCCAGAAATGACCCGTACTTCTACTTCTATTTAGCCGTTCCACCAAATGAAGACTACTACTAAAGGCGCCGCATACAAAAATTTACAAAAGCATCTTTGTATGAGAGCTCTATTTTGGGATTGCGAACGACCCCTGTCACCTAATGAAATAGAAAAGACCTAATGAAATAGAAAAGCATCCAACCACGAATGAAAGCTATCAGACGAGTTTTATGAAAAATCTAGAATTAAATACATCTATTCAAAAGACATTTTAAATTAATTTTATCACTGGAGTAAAAAAGAGGAGAAATCCTGCAAATAACGAGTTTATCATGAGTAGTGTTGGGCGATATTCGATATCGATAACGATATATCGGACCAAATATCGATATCGAATATCGAAACGTGAATATCGATATCGAAAACGATATTTTTTCATTCGTAATTATTGTAAATAATCCCATATAACCTACATTTATATATCCGAAACTGAAGCAATATGTTTTACGTAATTCAGTTCTTACTTATTCGGAGATTGAGATGCTATTTAACGACACTTTCGTTCGTAAATTTTGGCGAAACGAGAAGTATCCTATAGCGAAACATACTAAAGAAATATCGATTATCGAATATCGAAAGTGAAAATATCGATATATCGAAAAATCCAAATATCGCCCAACACTAATCATGAGACTGGAAAAAAAAATAATGAGATTGGAAAAAGAACATGAGATATGTGAAATCATGAGAAGTGGAAACACTGATACTTAATCGATTTTTTTTTTCTTGATCTGGTAAAATTTTACTGACGGTCACCCGGTAGCAACACTGGTGACTCGCGTACATCTTTCCTAAAATTGTGGGACAAGGCAAGCCTCGTCCCGTCTTGAGAAATTCAAACACTAATAATTATACCGGTCCATCAAAACAATTTATACTTCCAAGTCTGCTAGTCCAAGAAAGATGGGATTTTCTTTGACATCAACAACAATTTTACTCTCCAGTCGATACAGATTATTATGTCTTCTCTTTTTCGCTGACAGCTACCGAAATTTATTGCATTTCCAGATTTTAGGTACTTTCTTTCGAGTTCGCTACGCACATCAGGGATATGATGGTTTTTTGGGTTTATATTTTTTCGAAAGGCAAATTTCCGCTCGGATTCGACGCCTTAAAGTTCAAAGGGCACATCAAACTACCCCAATCCCACTCTGTAATAACCTAGGAACAATGCTTACCCCC
Source organism: Branchinecta lynchi (assembly GCA_023053575.1). Lineage (NCBI taxonomy): Eukaryota > Metazoa > Arthropoda > Branchiopoda > Anostraca > Branchinectidae > Branchinecta > Branchinecta lynchi. The sequence continues at coordinate 16,121,076 of JAKZAP010000008.1, forward strand.
TAGATCAGCAGCTTTTTCAACAGTTTCCTCTCTGTAATATTTCAAAGCGTAGTTTTTTGGGCCAGTACATGCTCAATTTACTAGCTTGGACAAAGATAAAAGTGATGTTTCTTATAATACTTACAGATCTTTATTTTATGCATAAGTCAGCTTGTATAATTCAGATTTGAATAGGTTATTTGTTTTTGAATGATTTTTGTTGCTATGCTATTTTTTATAAGCTTATTGCTTGTTCTGGTACATTTTATAAAGCAAGCTAATCAAGCTTCACAACACTATTCCACAAAGAAAAACTTTTAACAGGCACTTTAAGCCATGGAACTTCTGATGAAACACTGTAACAATCAGGTTAACTGTATCTGCAGCTTGAGTTATCACATAATGTGGTAGTTGATTATGGGGTAAGAAAACATGCTGAACACGATGGTGAAAACCATTTTGTCATCGGACAAGTAGTTCACATAATACTTATAGATCTTTATTTTATGCATAAGTCAGCTTGTATAATTCAGATTTGAATAGGTTATTTGTTTTTGAATGATTTTTGTTGCTATGCTATTTTTTATAAGCTTATTGCTTGTTCTGGTACATTTTATAAAGCAAGCTAATCAAGCTTCATAACACTATTCCACAAAGAAAAACTTTTAACAGGCACTTTAAGCCATGGAACTTCTGATGAAACACTGTAACAATCAGGTTAACTGTATCTGCAGCTTGAGTTTGGTGACATCTCAAATATATCCTTTTCTGTCAAGCATTGCTGGGAGTTTTTGAATTTCCTGCCACGATATCCCAGCTCCTAAGATTTGGATCGCCGAAATGCCAGAGAGGCAAAGACAAGGGATAACAAGAAAACGGCCAATTTTCGTAGCGCCTTCTAAAGGAAGTCGGAAATTTTTATTTGTGAAGCATTTAATACAAAGTAAAGCATTAGAAGTGTCCATTGTGCTTTAAAGCACGCAGCCCTGAAAGGTAGCTTATTTCTGGGATCCCAAAACGTAAGTGGCAGGGTACATATGACATCGCAAAAGTTGTCCGTCTGTGTGTCCGTCCGTCCGTCTGTGCACACTATAACTCTCGAAGGGAATGAGATATTTTGATGAAACTTGGTGTGAGGATCCTTGGGTCAAGAGTAAAGTCGAGTTCGTAGATGGGCTCTGTAGCCTGTAGGGGTGGGGGAGGGGTTTACATTAAGGGGCAAATTAAATAATTTTTAACAGATAATGTGATAGTTGATTATGGGGTAAGAAAACATGCTGAACACGATGGTGAAAACCATTTTGTCATCGGACAAGTAGTTCACCCGGAAACCGGCCAAAACCGAAAAGTTTGTTAAAAGTGAAAGTTTTACTGGAAGTTGATTAGATATCCGATTTAGGGATAAGAGGACATGCTGAACACAATTAAGAAAACCATTTTTTTGCTGGACAAGTAGTTAGCGCGGAATCCGGCCAAAACCGGAAAGTTTGTTAAAAGTAAAAGTTTTATTTGAAGTTGATTAGATGTTTGATTTAGGGATTGGAAGACATGGTGAACACGACGGTGAAAACCATTTTCTCGCCGGGCAAGTAGTTTGCCCGGAATTCGGCCAAAACCGGAGAGTTTGTTAAAAGTGAAAGTTTTATTTGGGGTTGATTAGATGTTCGATTTAGGGGTCAGAAGACATGCTGAACACTTATGTGTAAAAGTATCGTCTACCCTGACAACTTGTTCGCCCGGAATCAGGCCAAAACCGGAAAATTTGTTAAAAGCAAAAGTTTTATTAGAAGTTGATTAGATGACAGACTTAGGCATAAGAAGAGACGCTGAATCTGTATATGACAATCTCTTTTTACCGGGACATAGAGTTCGTCCGGAATCGATTTTTTTATACGTTCTTTATACGGATAAGAATATACGCTGAATTCGTTTCTGAACTTTTTTTTTTATTCTCGACAAGTATGGTAGTTCGTTCGCAATAGTCTGGATCAAATATTGGATTTTTAGGATCTCATTGAACCTTTGGTCTTGTTTTTCATGATTCCCCTCAATCAGGAAAACTGAATAAATAAGGAACATAAAATTTGAAATCTAGATGTCTACGCAGTAGAAAAGTCGTAAATATTATATCGAGGCAATTTGTTTCGTTATGTTATTATTTTCGTGATTCACGACAGTAGCCTGCACATTATTATGCAACCTGCCACATGGCCCACGTGTAGAAACGTGCTGTAATAGATCTAAACACCTTAACTAATCTCCATCTTTTGCTTTATCTGAGTGTTTACCCCCTACCCGGGAGCTGCTGTACACCCTTTCCCGGCACCGGCTCGCACCAACCAAAATAAGTGGTGCCGGCCATAAATTAGGCTATTTATCTTTCAACGCTTCTAAACATGCTTATTTTAATGTCCTTACACGTAGCAACCGGTGCCGGCACCTGGCACTTGCTGTACACTAAAATCGATAGTGGGCAACCCCACGGCTTTATCAAAATCCACCCACGGTTCAGGTGAGGCAAGATTTATGGCATCAAAGATCCTGTACCAAATAGCAACTAATTTCGATCAAGAAAGATCATAAAAATTAAAAGAAGAAATTGAATATATTTGTAAGGGTACGTCTTTCTTCATGATTTGATTTCTGAAGCTGAGAGACATTCCATATTCCATTGTAAATGTTTCACTTATGATTCGTTTATTCTCATAAAAGAACTTTGAGAACCCAAGAAAAAACGGTATTTTGCTAAGGTTGGTTCAGTTGTTTTGTCGGTAGGCTACGTCATGGTTCAAACGGAAAGCCCAGTTGCGACCCTTGCACAGTATAAATATGTATTACGATTCCTTTGATTCTATTACATCCGAGATCTACTTATTTGGACACAGTATAATCTAGTCAAATGCGAAAAATCAGACGGAATGTCAAGCCTCAGCTTCTAAATTCGCCAAACAAAATACTCTCTCCACGAACAAGACCAACGGTGTCGATGGGATCCCAAAAATCTAATATTTGATTCACACAACTGGGTCTTGTCTTCGCCAGATCCAGTCTCCGCCAGATCCAGTCTTCGCCAGGCTAATCATCAGCGAAAACCAAGTTCATATATACCTCTATAAGCCATATCTGTTGACGATACTGACCGAGACTTCCTGCTTTAGTTCTGCCAAGTTTCCACTTTCCCCCGAATTTCGAGCGAACTACTAGTCCAGCAAAAAAAAAAAATTTAGAAACGAATCCAGCGTATCTCCTAATCTCTACGAACAACATCTAATCAACTTTAAATAAAAACTTTGACCTAAAAAAATTCCGGTTACAACCGGATTCTGGACTAATTATATGTCCGGGTAAAAAATAATTATCATATACAGACTCAGCCTCTCTTCTTACCCCTTAATATGTCAGCTAATCAAACTTTTGCTTTCAAAAAGATTTCCGGTTTTGGTCGGATTCCGGGCCAACTAGTTGTCCGGCGAGAAAATGGTTTTCACCATCGTGTTCAGAATGTCTCCTTACCCCTAACTCGAACATTTAATCAACTTCAAATAAAACTTTTACCTTTAACCAACTTTCCGATTTTTGCCGGATTCCCGACGAACTACTTGTCCGGCGAGAAAATGAATTTCACTATCGTGCTCAGCATGCCTTCTTACACCATAATCAACTATCACATTAGCTATTTAATAATATTTTGTTTGTCCCTTAATCTGAATACCCCTCCTCACCCTTAAATGTAGGACTACAGAGCCTATCTACAAACTTGACCTTACCCTTGACCCAGTGAATCCTCACACCAAGTTTCATCAAAATATCTCGTTCCCTTCGAGAGTTATCGTGCTCACAGACAGACGGACATTTTTGCGATACCATAGGTATCCCTCCACTTACATTTTGGGATCCCCAAAACAATTGGGTTTACTTGTCTGATTTGTTTCTACCACATACAAGCTGTCACAAACTGTCACTTGTCATCCCATTGCCCTTGGGCTTTATTGGGAATAAATTCATAAATTCATTCATTCATAGTACTGTCAATAACTTATAATACTACATTTGTAGTAGAACATCTGTTCTCCCTCCTCTCAGTGCATCCTTGTTCCGACTACGCAATTCCCGACGTGAATGAGCGCTACCCACTTCCCCTGAAATTTCTGTATTCTAACATCTCTGTGACATTCAGTACACTAGCGGTATAATTTTATGAAAAAGAGATTGTATACGGGCTATCCAATGAGAGCATTCGCTCAGTATTTACGGAACACGTGGTGGATCATTCATCGACGCAGTAGCTGAGATAAGGTTCTTATCATTATCAGTTGTAACCCGCCATTTTTTTTAAGTGGAGTAAGTGAAAACAAATAAATACAACACAGATGATTCTTCATTGACTTATATGATGCAGGGTCCTGGAACTCCATGTCTCTTGTACTGGAACTCTCTCTCCACTTTTCACATGACCTACCCTACCTACGATCTCCCCCTGATAGTTTCGAATAAAAAAAAAAAAAAAAAAAAAAAATAATCACTTACGTCTGGGAGTTGAAGTCTTCAGTCGGGTCGATCATGCTATTACGGAAGGATTCTAGAGCACCCTCAAAATACCTAAAATAAAAAAGGTCATTTTACATCCCCACAGCTGAGCTCCATCACCGAAATGTCAGCTGTCAATATGATGTCCGGATGGCTTTAATGTGCAAATAAATCATTCATTCATTCATATTACCAAAAGTGAGAACTTTCACCCTTGTCGACTGAGCTGCAGCGGTTCATTCGTCTGTTACTCCTAACTGGAGTAATTCTGGTGTTGGTTTGTGTGTGTTTTTTTTTTGTAACGCCTTAGGCTAGGGTTTTATTAATTTTTTATACAAACCAATCAGAATTAGTGAAGCGTCGTTTTCTTACGCCACTGGCATATTTGTCCCTCTTTTGTAACTTGAGTTTTTTTACAATTGCCAATAAAATTGTACCTTACTTTATTTATTTATTTGAATTTATTTATTTCAATCTAATACCGCCCAGCTAAGGCCATTATACATAACCAAATGAACACTTTACAATCTTAAACTTTACACACTACGTTGGGTCAAACCCACAATATACCAACTCCCCCCACATGCGGCCCAGAGAGTACAGCCAACAGAGGGTTCTGGGACTAAAAAATTCTATTCTGGGGCGAAAAACAAGCTGGTCTACAGACTTCAGAGAAAGATGGGAGACGTTCACCAACAAACATTGCCGAGAAACTAAGGGATTATTTCACAAAACAAAAAAAGTATAGATACGACTTTACAACTAAAGCTCTCTGTGAAGTTTTAAGACCGAAAACGTGTCGTCTAGATCAGTGGGTCCCGGTACGGCACGCGTACCCAAAGGGGTACGCGAGACCCTCGAAAGGGGTATGCGAAGGCCCCAAATCTCTGAATAAGAAAATGCCTGCTTTCGTCAAGAAATGAGAGTTTTGGCTTACCTAGTTTCAGAGAAACAGCTGAAGTGTCTTTCTGATCCTTGACCAGTTTACCGACGAGAATGAAATTGACAACCTTGCAGCCTCAAGTATCCCATTTATTTGTATACATTTTTACACATTAATCCCTTACCATTTATGACAATAAATGCCGTCTTTTTGGCGTTTCTATCTGGACCGATCTTAGTAGAATAGTAGAACAATGATTCTTCAAAAAGGGGTACGCGACCGTTTTGAACCTTAATTTGGGGTACGCGATACGGAAAAGGTTGGGAACCACTGGTCTAGATGCATGCTCTCTAGCCTATGGCTTTTTTTTAACGAGTTGGACCATCTCTGCACCGACTACATTATTTGGTAGGGATTTCCACAGGACAGCCGTGAAACGGACACAGGGTTCGTGCGCTTGCTCTTCAACGTTTTTCCCTGACTTTTCCCTGACTTCCCTGATCTTTCTTGGTGATTTTCCTTGACCTTTTCCAGCAGTTTCCCAACACCTTTCGATTACCTCAGTGAACAAATTAACTCATTTACTGAACAAGAGCTGCAAGCTCATATGGCACTTGCAAGGCTGGGTCAGAGGATGAAAGTAGGAATTCTTCAGTTCGTGGGTTTGTTGTGATTATTTGTAAGCAAAACCCTTGAGATAATGGGTCCTTGGAAATCACGAGAACATATTGTTTGGTAATACATTTGGCTGTGATGATGCGCACTTTAGGGGCGCTAGAAATTCATCTGTAATCAAAACTCTTGAAGCAAAAATGATGATCGGGAGAATGAAATGTATATTTTAATCAAAAGTATCATTTGTACTTTAACAAATTCAGTCGTAAGCAAAACCCATGAGGCAAAAATATTCTAATCATGTCAAGTCTCTAATGTTCAAGTTTCATGGTCCTGGCAAATCTGTAAGTACTTTAACTGGTGATCACCGGAATTCCGGACCCCCCCCCCTTCCTCCCCCCACAGTGCTCGAACCCGATCCAGTTCTGTCACTGATGAATCTAGGGCTTATGCTTGTTCTTCCCACCAAGTTTCATCCCAATCGCTCCACTCTTAGCGTGTCACAAGATTTACGACTCCCCCCTGACTCCCCCCCCCTCAGAATAATCGGATCCGGTTCGGACTTCACATGGGACATCCGAGACACGAGGTCTTTCCAAATATCAAGTGTCATTAAGATCTGATCAACCGTTCCAAAGTTATACGTACCTCTAGATTCCGGATTCCCCTTCTCTCCACTCCCCCCACGGTGTTCGGATCGGGGAAGTGACTATTTCCAAGTTAGTTTGGTCGGGTCCCTGGTACGCTTGCCAAGTTTCACTGTCCTAGCCCACCTAAAAGTAACTTAACTCCGTATCACCGGAATTCCGGCCCCCCCTCCAACTCCCACCACAGTGCACGAATCCCGTCCGCGTCAGCCAATGATGTACCTAGGGCATGTGCTTGTTCCTCTAACCGAGTTTCATCACGATCCCTCCACTTTAAGCTTGTCATATGATTTCCGGTCCCCCCCCCCCCCCTGTGCCCCCCCCCCCCCCCCCACATTCATCGAATTCGGTCCGGACTTGAAATGGAACATCTGAGACATGACGTCTCTCCAAATATAAACTTTCATTAAGATCCGATAACCCGTTCGAAAGTTATTCCGGATTCCAGCTCCCCTCCCTCCCCCCACGATGGTCGGATCGGGCAAGTGACTATTTTCAACTTAGTTTGGTCGGGTCCCTAATATGTCTGCCAAGTTTCATCGTCCTAGCATATCTGGAAGTACCCTAACTCGCAAACACCGGACTAACCGACCGACCGACAGACCGACGGAAAAGTGATCGGTATATGGCACTTGGCCGGAAGGCAAGTGCCATAAAAAACAAGAGCTGGAAGCTCATATGGGACTTGCAAGGCTGGGTCAGAGGATTAAAGTATGAACTCGTCAATCCGTGGGTTTGTTGAGATCATATGTAATCAAAATCCTTGAGATAAGAACCGTCATGGGTCCATGGAAATCACGAGAATGTATTGTTCGTAAAATCTTTTTTATTTATGCATTTGGCCGTGATGATGCGCACTTTAAGGGCGCTAGAAATTCATCGCTAGAAATTCATCTGTAATGAACACTCCTGAAGCACAAATGATGATAAGCTCATTGGAATCAAGAACATGTATATTTTGCTCAAAATTACTGTTTGTATTTTAAGAACTCAGTTGTAAGCAAAACCCGTGAGGCAAAAATGATCACGGGCCCTTGGGGATCATGAATATATATCTTTTGGTTAAGGCATTTTTTACTTTTCGGTTAAGAAACGCACTTTAAGGGTGCTAAAAATTAGTTTAACACCTTTCAGTTAAATGTAAACTTTGCTTAAAAGCATTTTCTGTACTTTGTGCTTAGGATTAGTACTTTAAGGTTAGGATTAGTACTTTAAGGGATGGCTGGATCTGAGAAGTGACAATTTTTGATCCAATCTTGTCAAGTTTCTAATTTCCAAGCCAAGTTTCATCACCCTAGAACATCTGGAATTACCTTATTTTGCGATCATCGAAATTCCGGACCCCCCACCCACCAACTCCCCTCACAGTGCCCGAACCCGGTCCGATTTTGTCACTGATGTATATAGTTCTTGTCCTTGTTCTTCCCACCAAGTTTCATCCCAATCGCTCCACTCTAAGCGTGTCACAAGATTCCACCCCCCCCCCCTACATTCATCGGATCCGGTCCGGACTTAAAACGGGAAATCCGAGACATGAGGTGTTCCCAAATATCATGTTTCGTTAAGATCCGACCACTCGTTCAAAAGTTATACATACATCAAGATTCCATATTTCCCGTCCCTCCACTCCCCCACGATGGTTGGGTCGGAGAATTGACTATTTCTAAACAATCCCGTTAAGTCAATAATGTTCAAGCCAAGTTTCATCGTCCTAGCACATCTGGAAATACCTTAGATCGCGATAGCCCGATTTCCGGACTCCCCCCCCCCTCTAACTCCCCCCACAGTGCCCAAATCCCATCCGGTTCTATCCCTGAGTATCTAGTTCTTGTGTTTGTCCTTCCCACCAAGTTTCATCCCAATCGCTCGACTCTAAGCGTGCCAAAAGATTTCCGGTCCCCCCCCCCCCCCCACATTCTTCGGATCCGGCTTTCAAGGGGTCATTCGAGGCACGAGCTCTTTCCAAATACCAAGTTTCGTTAAGATCCGATCATCCGTTCGAATGTTATACATTCCTCAAGATTCCGGATTCCCCCTCCTTCCACTCCCCCCACGGTGGTCGGATGGGGAAGTTGACTATTCCCAAGTTAATTTGGTCGGATCCCTCACTTGCCTGTCAAGTTTCATAGTCCTAGCCCACCTGGGAGTAACTTAACTCCGAATCATCGAAATTCCGGAAACCCCCTCCGACTCCCCTACAGTGCACGAATCCGTTCAGTCAATGATGTACCTAGGGCTTGTGCTTTTTCCTCCCACCAAGTTCCATCCCGATCGCTCCACTCTAAGCGTGTCACATGATTTCCGGTCCGCCCCCCTTCTACCCCCCCCCCCCCACATTCATCGTATTCGGTCCGCACTTTAAATAGGACATATGAGACACGAGTCCTCTCCAAATATCAAGTCACTAAGACCCGATCACCCGTTCGAAAGTTATCCATGTCTCTAAATTGCGGATTCCAGCTCCCCTCCCTCCCCCCACGATGGTCGGATCGAGCAAGTCATTGTTTCCAAGTTAGTTTGGACGGGTCCCTAACATGCCTGCCAAGTTTCATCGTCCTAGCACATCTGGAAGTACCCTTGAAAAGGACCTTTAAGTAAAGCGTGTTTATTGAAATTCCTGTTAATAAGGATACGAGTATTCTGATTTCAATGATATCGCAAACACAGGACTGACGGACCAACCGACAGACCGACGGAAAAGTGGTCGGTATATGGCGCTTGGTCGGAAGGCAAGTGCCATAAAAACTGAACAAAACATCCATCAGCTTCGTAAAGCCGTTCAAACTGTACGAGAAATTAACAATGCGATTCCTCATTCCACAAACTGGGACGGCTCAAAGACAGAGTTATCAACTCATAAACTGAGACAGAGAACCGACGAAAAAGAAACTTCCAGTAAAAAAAAAACTTGATGCATAAGTACAGACTGGACTTTTCCGTTAATTTCCCTGACTTTCTGCAACTTTTCACGATTTTTCCTGACTTTTCCCTGACCAAAAAAAAATTCCCTGACTTTTCCCTGATTTCCAGAGCCGCACGAACCCTGCGGACAGCCTTGTTTGTTAGAAAAATTTCAGTCAAAGAACCCGGCCCAAACTCGACTTTGGACTTCAAATTTCAAGGTCAACCCAACGTCCAAGCTCGAACGGATGATCTTAAAACAACGACGCCTTAGCTGCGTTTCATAAAACCCAATCAAAATACAATGATAAAACATCTAAAAATATAATGATAAAACAATCTAAAAAGGGCAACTCACTTCCTCTGGAAATCCGGAATGGTGAACAGAATTTGTAGGACTGAGTTCATATAGCAGGAATTTCCTAGGTTTTGCAACCCCGTGTACCCCGGTCCGTAAAGGGGCTGAAGCTTCGTTCCCGATTCTTGGATTGTCGACCATTCACCAATTCGCTGGTTCAGAGAAACTTCCAACTCAGCCATGGACTTCTCCGTCTGAAAACAGTAAAACACTGCAAACCCTCATTAGAAACAAGACTAAAGGATTCGATAGGATCCCAAAGGGGAATATTTGTCGATCTTGTTAATACAGATAACCAGGGTATGCAGATGTTCAGTCTTTGCCGAAACCGTGCACATTTGATATCATTACAACACCACAGGACAACAGCCACTAAGTCATACTTTCGAGCTAAAAGTACATCAAACAATCAGGCTCAAATCGTGTTTTTACTAGATTTCGACAGAACTATCCATCCTAGGCGAGAATAAAGAGTATTTCCTGATTAATCTTGTCTTTTCCGGGCACACTCGCCTTCTCCAAACAAATTTTTCGACATCAGAATTTTATTTTTACTGCTAAATGATGATGATTTTATTTATGACTCGTCAAAATAAACACAAGGCACAAAGACGGAGTAAATAATAAGTAAAAAAGAAAAAAAGAAAGGAAAACACGAAAGAGAATAACTTACAAAATATACAGTATAACTTTTACCATAGAACTAAAGCAAGAGGGTTTTCCAGTCGTGATCAATATTTTGGCTATATGTTTCTATTTGTTTCTCAACTGCTGTTAGTGGATCACTAGTTCCAAGTCCCACAATTTTGCTATTCTGTGGAAAGCCCACAGTTCATTGCCCAAGCCGCGTGGCTACCCGCCCTCTGACGGACTTGCCATTCGAGCCTATGGACAGTGGATACGGATAGGCAATTATGATTTCCCAGAAGTTCACGGTGATTCAAGCATCCATGAAAAGACTAAAAGATTTAGTGACATTCTGTACTCCATATACATCGAAATCTTCCCCACCAAGTCAGTTACCATTAGTGAGTTTGATAAACCATGGATTACCCCTGCCATAAAGAAACTCATCCGTGAGAGGTGCCGCCTGCATTCTATCGGTGATGTAGTAAACCCAAAGAAACTACGAAATTACACCGTCACTGTAATACGTAACGCCAAACTTCAATATGGCGGTTTATCAGTGTCACCTATGCGCGTCAGTAATCCAAAGAAATGGCATCAGCCTGTTCGAAAAATGTCAGGAAAATCCACTACTTCTAGTGTGAGAATATTGGACGATAGTGGCAAACTTCTCACTGCGACAGATGTGAACTCCTTCTTCACTGAAATCTGCACAACCCGCCCTCCACCCACTGAATCCCAAAAAGCCGATCTCTTGTCCGGCTGCTCAGAAGAAGAAGTTATAGAAGTCAGTGAAGAAGACGTCTACAAAGAATTAACGAAATTAAGCCCAACAGTGCATCTTATCCTTCAGAACTTCCTGTAAAACTTGTTCGTGGATACGCCCCCTTCATTGCCAAGCCACTATCCGTGTTGACCAACCTGTGTTTCATGCTTGGTACTTTCCCTGACATTTGGAAAAAGGCGTATATCCAGGTTATTCCGAAATCAAGCCCCCCTAAAGCATGTGATAAATTGCGTCATATCTCGATAACCCCCTGTCTGGCTAAAGTTACGGAAGCATTTGTGCTCCGTCGATTGCTCAACCAAATCAGTTCTTCTATTGATAAGTACCAGTATGGTGGACTCCAGGATTGCAGCACTGCAATTTACTTAGTGAGTATGTACGATTGTATACTTACATGGCTGGATAAAGGTAATCGGTTCCTGGATCTAGGTGCAATAGACTTCCGGAAAGCTTTTGATTTCATTGACCACCTGATTGCTGGCCGAAATTTGAAGATAATGGGTGCTAAAAAGCGCGCGCTATCTCTGGTTATGGATTTCTTATCTAATAGGAAACAGCGTGTTTATGCCCTGTTTGAGGGGGGGTTCCGAGTCTGGCTGGACAGGTATAACATGTGGAGCTGCAGGGCACAAAGTTAGCTGCCATCAAATTTATAGCCGTGATCAACTACCTACTAGTCGAATATGAGGATCATTACAAGTTTATAGACGATATCTCTTTTCTATTGAAATACGTAGTTGAAAACGGGATTGTTAAGAAAGTGTTCAGTGATGATTTCTTCGATGCGTTTATTGCGAGTGCAATGTCTCTAAATTGATAATTAACACGAATAAGTCGAAGGTCTTACGCTTCAATCCGTTGAAGCGCACTTTCAGCCAACCGCATGTTCCGTTTCCGATTGTCGACTCAATAAAGATTTTGGGAGTTACTTTTTCCAGTGATTGTTCTTTCGCCTTGCACGTTGAAAATGTTGTCAAAAACGGAAATGCATGTCTGCAGTCTTTAAGTACAATGCGTAGATTTGGCTGTGATGTCCAGTGCCTTTTGCTAGCTTATCTTACATACGTCCGTCCAGTTCCAGTACTGTAGTACTGTATACCTCATCCAAGAACTTGAGTAGGTGCAAAAGTGGGCCTTGTTCATTATTATTGGCGATCGACAGCTATCTTATGGTGAAGCGCTTGCTAAACTCGATCTCCCCACGTTGGCCCAAAGATACGAGCAGACTATCCTGAGGTTTGGGGAGTTTCTTCTCTCCAAACACCAGCATCGAGACATCTTACCACCCACTGCACCGCCCAACAACCGTACGCGTCACCAAAATAAACTGGTTCCAGTAGCTTCGCGAAGGAACCGCCACGCAAATTCGTTTGTACCTTTTTTTTACGAATTTGCTAAACAAAGCCGAGTGATATTTTCTCTTTTTTTGTTTTTTTGTGTTAGTTTGTTATTTAGTTTAGTGAAGCAACGCAAATTAGCTGTCAGCTACGATGTTGTCTAAATAAACCTATCTCTCTCTCTCTCTTATCTCTAAATAAATATTTCTTGAGCCCAAGCTGACTTTGAAACATGTATTCAAATAATGCATAAAACGGGTATGTCAGCTGATTGCAGGTTGGTTTCCTTCCCGAAGTTGACCCCGATTGACAGCCTGACGAGGACCCTTGCTAACAAGGGCCGGAATACCGCTGCCAAAGCATCGTAGCTGACATCCCGTTTTATGCATTATTTGAATATATTTCGCTTCTTCTAAATTTCCTGGTTTGGCCGGACTCCGGTCAGAGTACTTGCCCGGTGAGGAAATCAAGCTCATGTTTGGATTCAACACATACTGTTTAGCTCCTTATCGATGCTCCGATCGTCTTAAAAAAAATTTTTACTTCTATCAAATTTGAGGTTTCTGCCGAATTCCCGATGAACTAATTATCCAGTGAGAAAATTCAGGATCACACATGGATTCACCATCACCTTATACGCTTGCTTCCATGGGCGTCCCGAGGGTGTGTGTGTGTGTGTGGGTGGGTGGGGGGTGGTGCACCATATTTGATGGTGCAAAACGAATAAGTCAGCTGAATTTCATTAGAGCTATATTTCGGCCCTTCTTGCCAAAGGTCCTCTTCGGACAGATATTCCTTCAGCCCAAGCTGACTGCGAGTCATATTTGATAGTGCAAAACGGATACGTCAGCTGAATTTTATTCAGGCTCAAAGTCCAAGGAACCCCTGCCAAGAAGGGCCGAAATATAACTCCAATAAAATTCAGCTGACGTATCCGTTTTGCACTATCAAATATAGTCCTCTTCAGGCTCAAAGCCCAAGAGACCCTTGCCAAGAAGGGCCGAAATATAGCTCCAACAAAATTCAGCTGACGTATCCGTTTTGCACTATCAAATATAGTCCTCTTCAGGCTCAAAGCCGCTCAAGTTGGAAAAACGACTTGTTGGAAAACAAAGTAAAGATTCTAGCTTAGCGTTAAATATTTGACTTCGTGAATTCCTTTGTGGGAGTTGATTCCACCTATTATCCCATCCACCACATCTGTGGGTGGTGAATCCTGTTCAGAAGAAGGAGATAAAAAAGAAAAGACAAAAAAAAAATTCACAATGATTCAAGCTCAATAGAACATCAGGCGAGTAAGTGTATAATCGACCAGATGACTGAGCGGCCAATTTATGGCGGATAAGCTAGAGGGGTCTCTCACTGTATCGTACTATTTCAACATGAAGCTTTGCATTTTGGCCTTACTGAGGATCAGGCTTGGCCTATCGGATCGAAAAAATACAAAAGCTGCTCTACTGGTTACGTCAAGATCCACCACAATTCGTTTATAATGAGTCCTCCAGAAATATAAACTTGAGTCCCGTAGGTTGAAACTATAGGGTACATGCTTCTTTCAAGAAAAAGCTTGAGCAAATATATACTTCCGCCACATTTGAGACCGCGCGCGAACGACCTGCAAGAGCAGCCTCAGTGGCGCTCCCAAAGCTCTAACAGACAGAATGTGACCATGTGCGGTATTAAAAAACGTTTGTACCGTCATTCCTGATAATTTTTAATCTTTATTAAAGTGCGAACACACGATGAGTGTTTCCCGGCCGGATTTCCTGCACTTTCATCATCAAGTTGAAAAAAACTTTTCCATATGGAAGTGATGATGGTGCCGCAAATCCGGGCAGGAAATTCCGCCCAGGAGCTCCCGATCCTCATCGTGTGTTCGCAGTATTAGTGTTTACTTTTTCGACCTCCATAAATTTGGATTTTACCATGACAGTTTCTATAAGAATAAAAGCGATCTATCTATGTACTAGCCATCAGCGAAAGGGTCTACTGACCACCTACCTTTTCCATAGTTGCAGCATTAATTCCGAAATGGCTTAAATGCTTTGCTAGAAAGGGATCTTCAACCATGTCATCTTCTGGATAACTGTAGACGTCTGCTTTACCATCCGAGGTAATGGTTCCCAACTTGACAGCAAGGGGATAGCCTGTAAGATTATAACTGGAAAAACAGATTTAATGCCAAGATCATGGTGGGTTTACACACTGCGTAAAATCCGAGCGTATTTGAAATCGGAGCGTAATTTACGCTCGTATTTGGGCTTGAATCTCTAGCAATACGGATATATTTAGAGCGTGTTCCATCCTACTTACCGTAGTTACTACGCATGACGTCACGAATTCTGGCTTTTTGCCGTCAAGGCTGGAACGATTTTTCTATTTTCCAGCAGGATCTCACGCCAGGGGCGAATCCGACCAATCACGTTCCAGAGATACGTAGTTACTACGCTTACCACGCTCCCGAGCATGGTAAGCAAATAGTAACTATTAGTTACTATTCCGACAAGGTTGGAACGATCAGCGTAGTAACTTTTCGTGAGGATGGAACGGAAATAGTAACTAATAGTAACTATTGTTACAAGGGTGGAACACGCTCTTAGTTTCTTATATAAATACATCCGTATTGCTAGAGATCTTTTCAAGCCTAAATCCGAGCGTAAAATATGCTTGGATTTTAGCAGTGTGTAAACCCACCCAGAAACCCACCATTCGGGTTGATCTTGACGAGTGTCAGTGGGTTTGTGGTGCGGGTTCCCGTCTAGTGGTGAGTCATGGAATTATTAACATTTATTTATCTAATTAGTTATATGTAAAATAGATTTGTTGTATATTGTAACGGGTGTTTGTCAATCGACCTTGTGTCCCCGGCTTGACCCTCTATTTATTATGATTTTATACAGAAGTGTAATTAAGCAGTTAACCAGCACTCAGCTTTTCGCTGTCCCTGTCCCGGGCATCCTCGACAAAAAGTAGATAATGTTCTGGACAGATAGATAATTGACTTGGACTTATTGACAACAAGACGAACGGAACTGACTTCCCTAAATAAAGTAATTTGTTCTATCACTTGCCGCAGGGCAAGATAACACCAGAGAATAGCGCCAAGAGCCATGCTTTCCAAGCATCGGAAGACTTATTAACCGTAGCGGCGCCCACTACACTAGGGACATTCAAAGTTAGAAAACTTGCGGATTAGACAATTTCAAGTGCATGCGGTCTGCACAAATCAAGGAGAAAGGGGAGGCTGCATCTTTCTTTTGCTGTGTTTGGAACAAGGAATTATCGGAGCCAGTGCTGGTGCACGACTGATTGAGTTTCAGTAAGGAGGGACGTTGTCTATCGCTAGTGGTGCTAGTATCGCTGCTACTCGAGTGATTGTCACTTTTTTCAAGTCTTGGCGCTATTCCCCTCTGACTTGCCGCGATAAAAGTCACTAGTCAGCCGAAGTAGCTAAACAAGGGCTCCTGGGAACACATGAGTGGGTGTTTCAGGTCTTTTAAGTATTCAAGTATTTATTTATGTACTAAAATGATACAACACTGAACAACTTGGCCTATTGGCCTAGAAGGAAAAGAATCTCGTGTAGGCCTTCATTTTACGATTTAACTCAAAGCTGCACTGTTCGAAGTTGACATTCAAAGAAACATACCCCTACTGTACTTGTAGGCAGAGTAGATCAGAATTTATTCATCAAGTAAAAAAGCAATGAGAATCTGATCGTGTCGTCAAAATAAAATCAACATGGCTGTTCATAAGAAACTCCGTGGAGCCTACGCGTCAACTGTACCGCAGCAAGTGTATATGACTAAAAAGCTCTTTGCAAAGCTCTATAACACTGTGGCTTTGCCTCATTTACTGTCTGTGGCTGCAGTTTGGGATCTTTCGAACGCCACGGGCAAGAAAGAGTTAAGAAAGATCTTCTTCAAATTTGCCAAATTTCTTTTTCAACTTCCCAGTTGGCCTCGCTGGGTTCAGAAGTACTTAGTCGCAGACCCTATACTAAGTATCGATAATCTGGTTGCAAATCTTTATAGTAAACATGTTGCACATCCCTGGCTGGGTATTCTTTTCTAATAAGGTTAATTTGATTTTGTATCTAGGTAAATCCTATTTGTTTTTGTTTTCCTACATTTTTTTTTTCCATCCTCCCATATTTTTCTACCATATCTCTTCAAATCAAATCAAATCAAATCATTTAATGTAAACAAGATACAGTCTCTCATAGGCATAGCCCAAATATGGTATCTTTTAGTCAAACAGTTAATACAAGAAAGATTTGTCAACGAGAAAAACAAAAAGAATAGGATAAAACGCACAAATTACGAATTGTTAAAAGTACGAACAAAACTCGGCACAAAGCTTCGAGAATAACGCTGTGACCTGGAGTAAACCGGTGTCAGTTTTGGAACTTTCGCAGCCGCCTCTCTGGGGAGTCGGGATCTGAGGGGGACAAAGGGAGGCGGGAGGAAGTTCTTGTAGATGGGGTGGAGGAGGAGGGTTGAGCCAAATTTTAGGCACAGTTTCTCTCGACGGACAAAAAGGGGGTCAAGTTTGTATTCTTTTAGATAAAAAGAGTAAGGCAGTGGGGAACCTCCGTAGATGATTTGTAGAGACCTCTTCTGAACCCGTTCAATTTTATCACTTTCTTCTTTTGTAAGAGCGAAATGCCAAACAGGACATGCATATTCTACTAGTGGGCGGATGAACATGCAGAAAATTAATTTTAGTTTATCCTTAGGAACCCGGAATTTCTTTAGAGTCTTCAGCATTTGGATAGCACCATTTGCCTTTTTTACAATCAATCTTGTGTTTTCATGCCAAGTTAGATCAGAAGAGATCACTACTCCAAGCAGGGTAGTGCTGTTACTGAGGAGGTTTGGGTCTATAGGTGGTTCAAATTCAGGTAGGCTTTTCTTGAGAAATGAAAATGTCATTACTGAAGATTTATCTTTATTTACCACCATATTTAATTTTGCTGCTTCAGAGGTAACTTGTTCAATATACTTGAAAGTTTGACTTTTACACGCTCCAAATACTACCTCTGCTAGGGAAAGACCATCTACATACTTCCATCTTTCTTCCAGCCCGACAGCTATTTCATTGATCATGAGGAGGAAGCATAAAGGACCGATCACTGTTCCTTGCGGGACACCGCAAAAAACCGGTAAAGAAGAAGAAAAATTATTTTTATATTTTACGATTTGTTCTCTGTTTGTTAGAAAGCTTTTTACGATATTAATAAGATATTCAGGAATATTTTTCTCTGCCATTTTTTCCAGCAAAATCTTGTGATCTACAAGATCGAAAGCTTTTTTAAAATCTATTGCAATTAGATTTATCCATTTCCCGGGTTCATCTAAATTTTTAAAAATAAAATCAAGCAAACTAACGAGATAGTGAACAGTTGAACACTTCGGGATGTTACCAAATTGCCTCCTATCGATGACTTCCGAGAGATATTTTTTTAGCCAAGAAGCAACAAAGCTCTCGTAAATTCGGCTAAAAATTGATGTAACAGTGATCGGCCTCACACCAGAGAAATCATTAGCTGCTCCCTTTTTCGGAATGGGAGTGATGAAGCCAATTTTCCACTTTTTGGGGAAATATCCAGTTTTGGTGATATTATTGTAAATAGGAAACGCCAATTCTTTCGCAAAAGCTTTAGCAATGGCTACTGGAACATCAAAGGGTGCCACTGATGTTTTCTTTAACGAGGAGAGTTTCTTTCTAATTTCTGATATTGAAATTTCAGGCATTAAATTAGAATTTACATTTGAATCTTCTTGTGAGTTTTGGGATGGTGCTTCAGCTGAAAACGAAGGTGGCTTTTCAGGAGGCAGTGGTGGGTACGACTGTACAATAGAAGCAAAATGAGAGTTTAGGTCGTTCGCTGTTTTCTCTGATGGCTCCTCCTTCATGAAATCAACTGGTTGCGGGCCTCTACCAGTCAGATGTTTAACTTTACCGAAGAACTGTGAAGGCTTGGATTCAAGGAGGTTATCTACTTCCTTTTTATAATAATTTTCCTGCGCCTGTTTAATTTTCCATTTAATTTTGTTTCTTAATTTCTTTGCTTCTTCTTCCTTTCCTTTTCCAATTAAGTGCAGTTTATGTTTAATCATTTGTTTAATCTCTGAATTTACGTATGGTTTATCAGTTGAACACACTTTAGTCTTTTTTTTCCGGAAAACATTCAACAAACTTTTCATTTAGTTTGCTGTGAAAATTCTGCCCCTGTGAATCCAAGTCTTCAGCAGTTGAGACTCCGGCCCAATTTTCTTTCGTTATCCAGTCCCCAAACTGCAAAAGTCCCCGATCAGTGATTGGTCTTGAGGTTATTTCGGTTACTGAGTAACTGACTTTAACTTTCTCAAAGGGGGTCCACTGCAACATAAAATGATAGCTACCACCAAGCGGTGCGATTTTACTTGGGTTTTGATAGTAAGAGCAGAAATTCGTCATTATTACATCCAGAGACGTACCACCTTTGGTTGTTGGAAAATAAACAACATTCTTGAGGTTAAGTGACCTGGCCAGAGATTTACAACTTAGTTCATTGGCATCTCCTAGCATGGCTATGCCAAAGAAAGGATGTGTTTTCTGGATATAATCTGCCGATTCCTGCAGCTTTTCCCAAAAAGCCTTTCTTGCAGCAGCGGGTTGGTCAGGTGAATAATAGAAAACACACATCGCTACCGCAGAGAAAGGTCTAGGGAGTCGCTTTGGTTGTATTTTAACCCATATAATTTCATCATATTCATTAAGAGACGGAATATTCAAAAGTTGAGGTCGTAAACTATCATGAACAAAAGTCATGACCCCTCCCCCCTTTTTTCCTAAAGAATGATCATCAGGCCTTAATTTAACAAAAGAAAGGAAGTTGGACATTTTCAGTAAATTTAAATCTTGCCTGTGAACTTCAGTTATACAAATAACGGAAGAGTTGAGCATTTGGGCCGTAGTCTCAAGCTCCGTCAATTTTTCCAAATTCAGACTTTCTGCGTTACAATAGAGGAAAGACGGAAACACGTACCGTTTATCATTAAATTCACGTGAAAACGCTTTCTTTTTAAGGGTTTTACACCCTAAATGAGGATAGGCAAGGGGGTGGGGACTGGGAGGGGTGGGATTCCGGGAACGAGGGGCACCTGTTGCCGGTTCCAAAAGTGATTCCGGTCGGTCAAGCGCACATGCCGGTATGGAATTTATGCCGTGATCGCAGAGAAATTCATCAGTGGGAGAGGAAGCCGAAACGGCGGTAGCGGAGGAGGGCGACTCGGTTGAAAAAAGGGAACACTAACACTGGGAGAATCGCTAAGGGGAGCAGGCTTACTCCTTAGCCTAAATATTTATCTTAAACTTCCAAATTGTCATGAATAAAGATATATACAGAGCACTAGAATAACAGACAAAAAATCGACTAGGGTATAGCGGAAGGCATTCTGAATTTTTCATTCATGCTACAGTTCCAGGTAATTACTATGCCTACCTTTCTCTGCATAGTAGTCTACAGCATGATTATTTCCTCCTGTCCCGTCGAAGAACTTCCGTCCACAGAGAATGCTGCCATCTGTCAGGTTAAGCCATAAGTTTGTGGTCAGATCGCACCTCTGGCATTGCCAGCCACTCGGCGGCACTTTCACACCGTCATCGAGCTGCACTAAATCTGCAGCATACCTACAAATAATGATTGTGCATTGTCAGGAAAAAAATATGGGAAATCTAAAGTGATAGAATTTAGCTAGTAATTGTGGCTTAGGACGTCAAAAGATGAGTTAGTTATAGACAGAGATTGGTAAATCCGAATCCGGATTCAAATTCAGGATTCGTCCTTTTTGCCGGATGCAAATCCGAATTCGAATCTTCTACTTGTCAGGTTGGATTCGGATTCGGACTTGGATTCCAAACTTTTAACCTTACGAATCCGTCCCAATTTCTAGTCTTTTCCCAATTTTTACACACTGTACTCAAGGTATTGTGCTCAAAGATCCCCAGATTCATTCCTGGTTGGCGACAGGAAACCCATCCTAAAACGACCACACATGAAAACCCAGAAATATGGTTTACATCATCCAATTAACCGTCTCATTGGCTTTAGGCATCAGTGCTTGTTTGTCGTCTCTGATTTTTCAACTGTAACCTATGCACATGATTTGATTTTTGTTAAGGATTCGAATCCTGATTTGATCCCGGACTCGAATCTTCTGAATGAAACAGTCGATTCGGATTCGGAGTAGGATTCGTATCTAGCCCTGGATTCGGATTCAAATCCATTCACGATCGGATTCAACGTCTTTCCAAGGCAACAGTCGAAGAAGGAACAAAAGCACTATCGCCCTCACACATTAAACCATAATAAACACCATATTTCAGGCGGGGTTGGATGGGAAAAGTTTAGAGGCTGTACTTTGTGTAAGCGGGAACGCACTTCCACTGGGGGAAAAAGGGAAATATCTAGAAATATTTAGCCTTAGATGGAGTTTACCACCTGCTTAGGGCTGCACGCTCAAGCAACCCGACTCTAAGGAGACTCCCATGGGCCTTCGAACACCAGTCTTAAGGACCTGACACCCGCTTCGGGCAATCGAGCCACATTCATGAGGACTTTAGACTTGGTGAACGAGGGTTCAAGGAGCTCCTAAACACCGCAATAGGGTAAGTTAAGTGATGGCCCTTACTTCTGCCCTATGTGTGGTGCATGTGCTCGGCGTCGCCAGCAAAACGTCAAAGAGGCTTAAAGGTCCGCCGACAACTCTTTCACACATTGCGCCGCGAGACGCTTCAAAGTGTTGCTTTTCATTTAGGAGCCATCAAGTCTATCTTCTGTTTAGGACTTCTTTTATTTTCCTTGGTTTTCCCCCTTTTTAACCATGGCGCGTTTCAGTTTTTGTCCAACCAACACGTTGGGACCGGGAAGGCTGGACAGAGTAGACAAGCGCTAACAAGAAAATCACTAATTCAACGTGGCAAGTAATGGTATTTTCGAAAAAGAATATTTCCAAGCCACTTCATCGCGAAGAGATCATTTCTAGTAAGAGTTGTGCTTTAAAAGGTCAGAACTGAAATATTATGTATCGCCAACAAATACTGTTATTAAATATTTGTCGAAATTGCACCTTCTTGTGAAAATATTATGAAACTTCTGATGTTGTAGCTTCGGGCACTGCTTATCGAAGGACCGAATGCCACACGGTGCTGATACCCTTCTTCCCAATATCAACAAATCTGTATGTTTTCTTATGAATCAGGCAGGAATCAGGTCTCGCTGACGGCCACTTTTTTCCACAGCAACGAGCTTGGAGGGGCGGGGGTCCGAACATTTCTTGTGACCGGCCACCGACATAGTTGAGTGCGAAAACACAACAATTAAAATGTCATAACTGATAGAATGTCATCTGACAACAGCTGAAACGAGCGTGTTCCACACTACTAACAATAGTAACTATTAGTGACTATTTCCTTTTCAACCTCACAAAAAGCTACTACGGTGACCGTTCAAACCTTCTCGAAATAGTAACTAATAGTAACTATTTGCTTACCATGCTCGAGAGCGCAGTAAGCGTGGTAACTACGGATCTCTGTAACGTAATTGGCTGGATTACCCCGTGGATTGACATATTGGCGAAAACAGAAAAATAGTTCTAGTCTTGAAGCCAAGAAGCAAAAATTCGTGACGTCATGCGTAGTAACTACGGTAAGTAGGGTGGAACACGCTCTTTGTGAAAATGCTTTTCAACTTCTTACCGTGTAGTAGATTTGATCTTTGGTTTGAATACAACTTACTTGGAAATCACCCTCTGCTCGCCGTTCCATTCCGTCGCCTCAGCCTCTGCTTTGTATGAAGCTGTGTCAGCTGCCAAAATGCCAGCAATCGCTTCTTGAACCTAACAAGACAATCATCGATTATAGAAGCCTTGCAGTATCATAAAGTAGACGTAGAATAATTTAACATCGATATCTTTTGGCTCGGTCAACCGTGGTAAGACATTCAGTCCCGAAACGAAACAGATTTTCAGCTTTATTTTCTGTACTACTCGCTTGACTGTTTAGTCACCTGGGCTTGGTTCCGATTCCATTAAAAAAAAAAATAAGCCTTGGGTTGGGAACCCCGTTGTTAGAGAGGAACAGCGTCCCGAGATCGGAGACGCACAGGATAAGAGAAAGATACACAAAGAGGACCTCAATCTACGCTCTAGCAAAGGAGCATAAGAACTGCGGTGCCCGACATTTACTCGAGAAACCTGTCACAGTTTCAAAAATTTCAAAAGGCGGTACTGTGCCCCTCGACGCGCACAGTAGAATGTTGTAACACTCTTGTTTAGCGAAAATTGGACCAGGTTGGCTAAATTGATAAGCAAAAAATAGCTTGTTACACAGCCTATTGCAAATTGCTAGAGAGCAAGTTTGGCTAATTGCACGGCAGACAGGCCAGAACCATAAGGAGAGCGACAGGAATGAGGGCGGCAGGTGGCTTGGGAGTAAAGAGGCAGGCCGGCTGTGGGTACGCCAGGCGCAAGCAGCAAGTACCCCCTCAGGAAAGATTCACAGGTAGGGCCGCAGGTTACAGGGAACAAAACTAACCTTTTCTGGAAGTTCTGGGCAGGGCATCTTGATGCTGTTCCGATCAGGCAGAATGAACAGGCTGTTATGCTCTTCATACTGGTATTTAGGCTTTGAGGCTGGACTAAAACCACCCTCCAAGCCTATCGCCAGCCGAGTTACCTTTGGCTCCGGTTCAGCTGAAGCTTCTTTTGGTAACTAGAAAAGAAAGCTGTTAAAGAATAAGGAAAAATTGTCTGATTTTGAAGATGGTCTGTATGGATAGCAGGTAAATAAATAGTATAACAGCCTATTGGCTCCACAAACGACATAAATAAACAGAAATCTCTCTGCAGCAATTGTTATATCCCTTACGTTTTATGTAGCTAAAGGCCTTCCAGCATAGCATACTCTCAGGAAATGGCACTCTTCCTTTACTTTAATAGAGGGCATAACGCAACGACGGCAATACTTGCCATGGTAGAATGGTTATTTTGATCAGATAGGTTCGCTAAACCGGAAAAAGAAGAACTTTGATCATTTATTACACTTTTTCTTTTGGTCGATGGTCCTCCATCCTCTTTCTCTGTGTTGTGAATAAAACTGAGGAATCAATAACCAATATTTCTGGCAAGCAAATACACTGCCTAACTCACACCTTAGGACCTTAGGATATATGACAATTACACACAACAAGAGCTATTAGCTCATGTGGCAATTTTAAAGAGTAGGTGTGACAATAAAGTAAATTAGTACGTCACAAAATGCCCCAACCGTCACTGGATACGGTTCGGACCTAGAAATCGGAGATCTACGGCATCAGCTCGTATGACCCATCAAGTTTCACTCGAGTCCGAGCATTTCGTGCACTTAAAATCCCCACACACCCCACACTGAGGTCGGATCCGGTCGGGTCCCAGAAAAATCGCCTACGGTACACGAGCTTTGTACCACCAAATTTTCATCGAAATCGCTCTGGGCTACTCGTTCGGTCCCCCTAGGCGCGCCACAAAGTCTGCGGTCGCCCCTTCCAAATCTTCTCACGATGACCGGATTCGGTTACGACAAGTAAATCGCACATATAGTTGATCTTCTCTTGCCACAGATTAAGTTTTATCCGAATCTGAGCATTTTCGGGAAATGTTCGGTACCAAATTATATTAAAACGACGCTAAACTAAGATTTAAGTGGTCGAATCCGTTAATCCATCCAACTTCCCCAGCCGAGGTCGGATCCCGTCGGAACCCCAAAATGGATCATCTAGGGCAGGGCAGTATCCAGGGAGGGGGGGGGGGGGTAGGTGGGTTCACCACTACCCCTCCCGAAACATACAAAAATAATCATTTTTTTTAGGCGTTTCCCTCTGATCTATGTCTTTTTTGTCTGAGCCGCGAGCCCCCCCCCCCCCCCCGGGAAATAAATTCCTGGGTACGGGCCTGATCTAGGGCATAGATAGATAGATATACCAAGTGTATTTCAAGGGCATATGCACTTTTTATACTCAATCAATCAGTCTTTATCCTTCGAAAACATTCCTTACGGTATTAAAAAAAAAACGAATATTCGGTCTCTCGTCAAAAATAACTATTTACAATCATGTTTCCAAGTCCAAGTCTCATTTCAATCAATCCACTCGTCTGACCCCCCCCCCCCCTCCCCCGAGCGTGCCACAGAACTCTCAGGGCCGCCCTCGACCCCCCTCCCCCCCCCCCCCCCAGTGCCCAAATCCGGTTCGCAGATCATCTAGTCTCTCTTACCATCTTTCAAGATTCACCCCAGTCGGATCACCCGTACGCAACTTACGCATGTCACAGCGTTACGCATCCCCCCCCCCCCCTAGGGGTGACCGAATCCGGCAAACGAAGGTTTTCTACAGCACTGCATACTGCCCTTTATGGGCATGCCAAATTTGTCCTAGATTATTTGGAAGTGCCTAAACTAGTAAAAGTTGGATACAGGGACAGACCGACAGACATTACAATCATAAAAAGGTACTGTACTTACAGGGAGCTTCACTTTCTTCAAATGTAGATATAAAGGATCGCCCGTTTTTGCATAGTGGATGTCCAACATATCCTCCGACACTCCAATAAAGGTTGTGAGGTCAATATATAAACCACCTTCAGACTCCTTGGAAAGAAAAATAAAGGTCTAGTGAGCTCTGGGAAGAAAAAATTCGTTTGTACTACATTGGATTCCGGATTTAGGGATTTAGCTTTTATGGTATACAATCAACTGAAGCAAGCGGTGTTTCAATTACCAACGAAAAAGGAAACGTGTGGAAAATAGAGGGCGGAAATTGACAATTCAGAAATATTCAGAGAACCATAAAAGTCAATCCAGAAGGAACCCAGCAAATCCAGAATAATACAATAGGCAGGCCTGAACGTTTATAGATTTGATGGCAATTAACACAAGGATGCCCATCCTTACAGCCTACTAATTAGTGAAGATAGAACGACTAGTCTGGAGTGCTATTACTCTCTATAAAAACAGAATGGACAATCCAGTTTCCACACATCAAAAGCTCTTCGATGACAAGCTCTATCATGTTGTTCATTCCATTTATATATTTTTTTTTTTTTTTTTTAAATTAATCAATCAAGTTTATTCCAAATAGCTAAAAGCTAGAAGTGGAATACAAATTTACAAAATATACACAGACACGAAACAGATTAACTAATAATACACTTACAAGATTTTACCAGAAATAAATGATGGGATTAAACTACGTAAAAACTGGTTGTTGATGTTCATAAGAATGCGCCGAATATTTCTGATGAGAACATTTCTGAGGAATCTTTCTTGTAGTTTTATGTAGAATAAAATACATAAACTGGCTTTAAAATTGTTAAAAAGCTGGATAAAATTCTTGTTCTTCCGGATATCCATCTAAAAAAAGGTTACAGAAATGTGAGAACATGCAGTACAAGGAATATTGCGTACTCATGTCCGTCTATCTCATTGCGGATTTCTGTATAGGCCATGCCAAAAACCTTGGGTATATCCAGTTTGGAATACCTTACGCCAAATGTATGCTGTACACCCTAACCCAATAAGGAATGTAATGGTTCTTGTCTGAACTTCACTTTGCCATTGCCTATCCAAAATGCACAGATCTGTGGTAGACTGCTTCATGCTGAAGGGTCTACTTCCTTGTACTATAATATTATGAAGCTTCTGACAGCGTAGGCTACTGACCAAAAATTTAACTTACTGGGGAGTCAAAAGTGTAGACACACTCATCTCTGTAAACTTTGTCTCTCGCAGCAGGAACCTTGACATAGTTGAGGAGCTTCTCCAATTTCTCCATCTGGATAACAACCTCTAGAAATTAACAATATCTGCAAACACTGTCCAATCAAACAAAGCAGAGGTCAATGCAAAATACTATAATTAACGACAGAATAATATAAAGTCAAATTAAAGCCACAGACTGTCATTTTGCATCATCTTGTGCTCTTTTTTGCTGGTTCTTCATTCCTTTAGCTCCATGTAAAGGAAAAATTAACTATGGCATCCAAAATATTGCAACGGTTTTGCATAACAGTAGGCTACAGGTATGACTCTTTGAATCAGTCTAGTACACTAGCCCCATTTCAGGCACAGTGCTCAAACGTCTAGCACCATGCCTGGGTGCTAGACGTTCAAGCACTGTACCTTGGATTTCATGTATGCTGCATGGATTTCAGTATACAGTGCATACAGAAAAAACACAGTTTCTGTCATCACAACTGAGCACCGGCTCGGACAGGGCTGAAATTACTACTATGAATTAGATAAATCAAAGACAATCCTTTATATATTTTTCACAACAAAAACAAAAGGGCTCTAATGATGATGGAGATGAAAAACCTAACAGTACCCTATCTATTTTCCATGTATTTTCCCTATCTATTCCCCAAGAGCCAATATTCTGGTTGGCTGCTAGGTAGGAAAAGCTGAGGCACAGGAAAGCTGAGGCACTTTGCATGCAAAACCCTTGACTATTTAGAAAAGGAAATGAGGTTTTTCACATCTGTCATCAGCCGAGCCCTTTTGTTTTTACTGTGAAAAATATATAAAGGATTGTCTTTGATTTCTCTAATTCATGGTAGTAATTTCAGCCCTGTCCGAGCTAGTGCTCAGTTGTTATGACAGAAACTGTGTTTTTGATGTATGCACTGTATACTGAAATCCATGCACCATACATGAAATCCAAGGTACAGTGCTTGAACGTCTAGCACCCAGGCATGGTGCTAGACGTTTGAGCACCGTGCCTGAAAAGGGGCTAGTGTACTAGACTGCTTTGAATGTTACTAAACTCTGAGCAATATCAGTTTCATCAACTTACTATGACAAAGTACCCTAAGAACCCCTGAATGGATGTGTAGGTTCTTCAATTTATATTCAGCCCCAAATTGCACTATCAACTAACAGTCAATGAAGCACATCTCTACTCTTACCATAACCTACATGATCACAAGCTTTAGGAATACTTTTTTTGTTCTGCTCATGTGCCATGGATAATTTAAATACATAATGCTCATGCTGATAATACCGAAAATTGGTTGCTGGTGCCAGTTAGAAATCAGGGGGTCAGAACAAAACAGAAGTGAATAAATCAATAGAATCTGAGTTGTTTTGGATAGCCGACAGTAGGTACATGCTGTCCTGACAGTCAAGAGTAAAAATATGACTTTTATCATAATCATGTGTCCAATAATATTCATATTCTGTACCTTTTCTTTGTTTTGAAGCTGTTTTGGAAAGGGATTTTCTGGCTAGGCTATCGACTTTGGTAAATCTACCTTTTTATCACTTTGTAAATTAATCGAGGTAAGGTTAGAATGGAGTTATCTTGTTTAAAAAGAAAAAGATATTTAACTAGAAATACTGAAGCAATATTTATATATCCAAACAATATGTAAACCATTCAATAACATTCAATCAGCATTCAATTAGCTTCAATCTAATATGTTTGTCATATCTGTTGGTTCCTTTTTCAGCCAGATAGATTATTCTGAAGGAAAGACTTCTCTGGAAATTGAAATCTTGTCGGAGGTTTGATACCCCATACCCCTCCTGTATTTGACTGTATTAACAAGCAGTAGGCTCAGACTATGTTTGATTGTTAGCTAACTATAGCCTACTTGTTCAAAAGAAGATGCTTTGGGCTTCCTTAGTTTTCTATCCAGCAAAGTTTCAACCTAAAATGACTTTTTATTTGAATAGATGGCGCGGCCATCGGGAATCACCATTGTAAGTATTTTTAAACACATCGTCTATCGCTAATCCAAACGTGCGAAACGAAGTGTGTTTATCCCTTAGGCAAAGCCTGGAAACTGGAATATAAAAAATTATATGAAAACTGGTTTCTATGGTTTCATTGGTGTCTTTTCTAAGATGGAACTGAATTGTCTGAATTTGGTACGTTCTCTTTAACAGATGGCATTTCTGTCGCCATATCGAACCGAAACTGAAATCCGCCATTTTGACTGTTAGATTGAAACAGGACAAACTGGGTAACTGACAAAAAATAATTGTGTTAAAATTCAGACAAGAAACAAGAGCTGGAACCTTCAACTCCTTCCAAATGAGCATATTACGAGGATAAGAAAATGTTAACTTAATGTACGTATTGTAAATGATTTAACCTTTAAACTTTTTCTTGTCTCTTTATTTTGGCGGAATAAAGGCATGTCATTCATTCATTCATATTATGTAAGTTGATCATGGCGAAACATTTCCGAGATTAGCACTTAGCAGGCAATTGTGTCAATTTGCACCGTTTTCTCATGTCAAAGCAATGACAAATTTCTGGTTCTTCGAAAACGTACCAAAAACGCCAGAAAAATGTACCGACGGACCAAAAAAATGTACCAAGTCAAACAATGTTCCCGCGTGTTGACCTTACACCAGAAGATTTTGACCCATTTCTTTGCTAAAAATACTTATCAGACCCTTCTTTCCCCAACCGAGGTCAGGTTGGGTTCAGCCCCAAAATTAGCACAATATGGGACATGACTCTGTTATTTCTTTGACCTAAAAAAGTGACATAACAGACTCTTTTATTTTTGAAATTTAAACTTGTATTTAAAATCCATAATTTTGAGCTTGTTCCACCCTACATACCGCAGTTACTACGCATAAGGTCACAAATGTTGGCTTCTTGGCCGCAAGCTGGAACACATTTTTAAATTTTCTGTAAAATACCACTCCACGGGGTAATCCAGCCAATCACGTTACAGATATCAGTAGTTACCACGCTTACTTCGTTTCCGAAAGTCAACGTAGTAACTAAAGTATTTTTAGGCAAACTATACAACGAAAGCGACAAAAAATAGTGCACTAAAGGTTGCAGGCACTCGGAGGGTGGCACTCGCAGTTGCAGATTTTCGATACCTTCTTCAAGTATTTCGCCAGTCATGGTGTGTCACCATGCTCATGGGAACAGGGGCGGTTCGAAGTGCTTGGGCATGAAGGAGGAGAGGTGACAACCTCGAAACTTGCGACAGGCTAATGCCCGGCAAATGTACCGATTATAAGCAGTACTAGCCGACAGCAACTATCGTTGCACCCGGAAGAGCACTAGCGTTAGTAAACCCGAGTTTATTACGTTACTTTGGGCAAATTAATTAAATTCTTCAGAGTATCTAACGGAGATGGAATTTAAAATGCACCCCAAAAATGCTTTTATCGAAACAGTTACTATATGCATTATAAAAAAAAATACAAACAAATCTATCTCTGCTTGCTCGGTCAGTCAGTTTTCAAATATACACACAAAAAATGTCATTGTACCATTTTGTACCAACTTTGGAAAATGTACCAAAAAAAGAGTGACTGTGCCATGTTGTACCAGCCGAGCTGAAATGTACCAAAATGGTACAATTGTACCGATGTTGGCAACACTGATCGGGCATGAGACAGAGGTAGGATATGCTTCTTTTAACAGTTATTTGAACTGTAACAGTGTCATCTGCGATAAACGAAAAACACTGGCGAGTTAAAGCAGGTCCCTAAGTACTGCTTACAGCTTCTAAGTGATTGTATTTTGTTCTTATTTTTTTTTTAGCAAAAACTGCACTGTTCGAAGTTAGGTAGGCCCTAACTGTTCGAAGAAGCATACACTACAGTATATCTGATGTTTTCGAGAGTCTATGTCAAGCGCCGGTGGTCCTACAGTACAGGTATGTTTATTTGAACAGTTACTTAAATGTGAACAATGCAGTTTTGGGCCAAATGGTAGAATGAAGATCCAAAATACCTATTCAGGCGTTTGCACAGGCCCTTAGTTACCTACTTTGGTTAGTTTGGCTAACTGGTAGTTCACTTTAGTCACAACAGAAAATAGCAAAGTCCAAAGTTAACAAACGTTCAGATAAGCATACTTCTACTGTCTGCCAAATGCACTAACCCTGGTGGTTGTTTTATTAGTTTCTGTCAAATCATCAATTTTGTGTTGGGGTAGGGCTCTAAGCACAGGCACGGCATTAGGCAAGGGGTAACCGGCGTTTGAAATAAACTGTGACAAACTGTAGCAATCTATCATTTTGTATAGCATATCCAAAAATCTGGGATTAGTGGTGGATCGGGCCGAACTGGGGATTCGATGAAATTATTGTCGCGTGCGTGTGTCATACAGTGCTTTGGCTGAGTGAATAGCTTGTTATATGAGAAAAGGAAACCGTGGTCTACAAAAGTATTTAATTGTACAATTCTTGTCACTAACGGAAAATATTTTGTGGTCGCGCATTTTCGTTGTTTCTATTGTGTGAAGCCTTGTAAAGGTTTGGAGCGCAAACGCAAAGGCGACCAAATGCATGATGCATGGCGCGCAAATCACGGTGTCCAAATAAGTGACCCTCATAAGGGTGCCATTTGATAGAATATTTACGCTTCTGCTGTCAAAACAACCGACCAATCAGTTCTTCTGTCACTGTATATGAAACGATTGGATCGATGAGGTTAAACTTCTAATTTCGGTACATCAGATTAATAAGTTGAGACAGCCCCTTAATTTTGTTCCACTCACTATAATGATACTGTAAATCCCGCGTAAATTCTATTCGCTTTCCTTCTGTCCCCTTCGTCTGATTTGGCATCTTCTGACGAAAATCACGTATTATACCTGATCAACATGTTTACTGAACATTACCGAATTCCGGGTCGGGAACAAAATCGTCCCCATTGTTACCAGTCGACAAGAGCCACAGCCTCCAACCCTTAAACCCAGGTGTAACAATAATGATAAGTGTCATCCCCAACCGCGGAAGCGTTTCTGTCGCCCTGGTCAGAGAGTGTTATTTTTCATTGTCCCTATTCAATCTATTCAAATATCAATGTCTTCATAACGGGGCCAGGTGCCCGGGACCGGGGATAGCTGTGATTGCGCTATTCAGGGCCCGTGCTGTCTATTTCCACGCTTTAATGGCCGGAACAGGAATCCCTGCATTTGCATTGTCATTGTATGAGCTCTGGTGGTGTTGATGAAGATGTGGGGAATCATTTTTCATGATATGGCATTGATTTTGATCTTGTTTGTTGCTGAGCTACTGAAGAAATGGAGAGTATTATTGTATGGGTAATGGGTTACTTGCTCTCTTAGCCCCGTGAATAAAATTGTCTTTGAGCTAAGCTTAGTTCGTCTGACACTAGCCATACTTTTTCGGTGGTGCAAAGTTGAGTTTCAGGGTTTGCTCTTGGAAATACCAACTTGACCTCAAAGGCGTGAAAGGACTAAAGCGTAGTACACATATCCTCTCATCTTTTCGGATTGGAATATTCCATGAAGATTAAAAAATGTTGCTAGTTGTGAGATGTGTAAGAGACAGTTGTTTCTTTGTTACCACTTTACGCGGGAGTTTTGAAATGTACTTTGAAAGTCACTCGTTGGATTTGTGAAATAACCAGTTTATCTTCATTGGGGTCTTTCGGTAAAATAAGTTGCGGTCCCACTTTCACTTCATGGCTATCTTTAGAAAAACAAGGGGGAGGGGGGAGGAGGGTGCTAAGTGTCAGGCTTTTTTCACTTTTTGTTTTTATGGGGAGGGGGGTGCGATGGCTCCGTTGTTTTTTGTCGGCGACGAAACTAAATTCATGGTAAGAACTATTTTGGGAATACAGTATATATTTGTCCACAACGACCGAGCTCAGGTCTTTGTACAAATTTAAACCTGAGGGCCCTCGTCACAGCAATTTAATCTCGAATTTAATAAAGGCCAAAAACAGCAAATACCATACCACTGAGCCCTAGTTTGAAGACTTTCTTCCTATTAGAGCTTCTTTCCACTTCTTTTAATTTACTGATCCCTCGGGCCAACGGTCTCCATGGCAGCATAGGAATCATCTGGTGACCGAGCTTCCCAGCTACAATAGCAGATAGAGTGCTCCCAGTTACACTCTAATTCCGCAATCCAGTACCGCATCCACACGTAGTGCTTCCCTTATTTCGGTATGAATGGTCCGTGGCCAATAATTGGACTCATCGGTGGGGCTTCGCATTCCGGCTGACTGCACTTTCGCCCAACAACAATACTTCACTGATTGAATCCGCAACCGTGGATCAACATAGGGTTCTCATTGGATGGATCTACTACAAGTGAAACAGTTGCATCTGCCCGAAGCTTGGTGACAATTCAATTGAGAATATTGATTGAATTTAGAATTATAGATTTTGTTTGAAGAGTGGAATGCGCTAATGCGGTTGTAAGCTCCAGCAGCAGATTTGAGCAAACGGTTGCGTTTGACGATTTAATGAGTCTATAAATGACGTGTACGTCTTTCGTCCATAATGAGACAGTCATATGGGTTACTCATAGCTGACTGCGTTAAACAGATACGTCCGCTGGTTTTATTCTAGCGACATTTTCGACCTTCTTGCCATGTGTCATCTTAAGGCTCAAGCTAGAGGAATGTACCTGCAATCACAGGTTCGTTTTCACAGGTGTCCAGGTTCATTTCTCTAGCTTTACCCTAAGGAGGACCCTTGCCAAGAAATGCCGAAAAATCTCTATAATAAAATTAGATGACGTAATCCGTTGAATGTAGTCAACTATGATTCACAGTCAGCTTGTGCATTTTCAGCTTTAGGCATTTTCAGAAACATTTACGTCTCTCTTTATATGATAATCCATCAAACAGATTGACAGTGTCATTAGCAACTGCCCGTATAACAATGCGTAAACAAAGAATAGACTTGCAACACTTGATGTGACACGTTTCAGTTCCCAATACCCTTTTTAAGAATCACCTACCTTTAATATTTGTGTTTTGTTACGGGTATCTAGAATATCAAGGAGCCCTGGGAGCCTCTGCTCGTAGCCCCTAAAGAAAAGTCCGAGACCCGCAAGTTGCTAGTATACAGTCAGAAATTCCTAACACAGAGGAGAATAAAGAGCAGTGCACTGTTCGTCCTGTTCTTGAGAGTCAATGCGGCGAATCGGCTGGTTGGAAGTGGTAAAGAAAACTTATCCAGTCATAATCGCAGTGGCCGCTCTGCAAAGACACGGACTTAACTAGCGTCTTTTTTCCTGTCTTAATCCGCATTTTGATCAATTCCATATAGGACATGTTTACGTTTTTGGGATCCCAAAACGTAAGTGGAGGGATACCTATGACATCGCAAAAGTTGTCCGTCTGTCCGTCCGTCCGTCCGTCTGTAAGCACGATAACTCTCGAAGGGAACGAGATATTTTGATGAAACTTGGTGTGAGGGTTCGTTGAGTCGTCGGACCAGTCAAGTTCGTAGATGGGCTTTGTAGCTCTACGTTTAGGGGTGGGGGAGGGGATTCAAATTAAGGGACAAACAAAATATTTTGAAACAGCTAATGTGATAGTCGATTATGGGGTAAGAAGACATGCTGAACACGATGGTGAAAACTATTTTGTCATCGGACAAGTAGTTCGCCCGGAATCCGGCCAAAACCGGAAAGTTTGTTGAAAGTAAAAGTTTTATTTGAAGTTGATTAGATGTTCGATTTAGAGGTAGGAAGACATGCTGAAGACGATGGTGAAAATTATTTTCTCGACGAACAAGTATTTCGCCCGGAATCCGTCCCAAACCGGAAAGTTTGTTGAAAGTAAAAGTTTTATTTGAAATTGATTAGATGTTCGATTTAGGGGTAGGAAGACATGCTGAAGACGATGGTGAAAACTATTTTCTCGACGGACAAGTATTTCGCCCGGAATCCGGCCCAAACCGGAAAGTTTGTTGAAAGTAAACGCTTTATTTGAAGTTGATTAGATGTTTGATTTAGAGGTAGGAAGACATGCTGAAGACGATGGTGAAAACTATTTTCTCGACCGACAAGTATTTCGACCGGAATCCGGCCCAAACCGGAAAGTTTGTCAACATTAAAAGTTTTATTTGGAGTTGATTAGATGTTCGATTTAGGGCAAGAAGACATGCTGAACACTTATGTGAAAACAATTTTCTACCCGGACATGTAGTTCGTCCGGAATCCGGCCAAAACCGGAAATCTGTTGGAAGTCAAAGTTTTATTTCTAGTTGATTAGATAAGCGATTTAGGGGTAAGAAGAGATGCTGAGTCCCTGTATGACAATCATATTTTACCCGGACATATAGTTCGACCGGAATCCGGCTGGAATCGGAAAATTTGTTATAAGCTAAATTTCTATTTGAAGTTGATTAGATGTTCATTACTGGGGAAAGAAGATACCCTGATTTCGGCCGGTACCGGGAAATTGGCAGAAGTGGCAGGAAGTTTTCGTCAAAACAGATATGACTTATAGGGTAAACACACATGCTGAATCCAAATCTGAACTTGGTTTTCTCAGGTGATTAGCTATTTGGCCTTAATTCTGTTTCTGAATTTTAATTGTAAAAATGTTCAAGGAGTCTGGCGAAGACTGGATCTGGCTAATACAAGATCCAGTTGTCTGGATCAGATATTGAATTTTTGGGATCCCATCGAAACCTTTGGTCTTGTTTTATTTGGATGATGTTGCTGAATCAGACAGGAAAGCCCGTGAAGGAATCCAGTCCGAGTACCCTCTGCTTAACACCTTGTCACCATGACCTTCAGACTCGGAAACCAGTGTTCCAGTTAGACCGCCATGACAGTGAAAAAACGGTGGATAATTCGGACCACTAACTGGAAATTGCTCTTGGGAGTTCAAAGAGAATCGCTGTATTTTGTCTGGTTTCTGTACCTGTCCGGTTTGAGTTCACTGACTAAGTGTTGGAGGGTATTTTCACAGTTGCTCATGGAGGGTCTTTTCACAGTTGAGCCCCACCCTTCGGGTTGTGTTTGGTGATTTGCAATGCGAGATGCGAACTGTTCAGACTGATCAGATACACTTTTTTTGGCGACGTTGGTCGATATTGAGGGCAAAAGGTAGTGTGCTTTCACAGAAAAGACACGTTGCCATACTAGGAAATAATATTTTTCTTATAATTTTGTAGGTTTGAACTGAAATGCAGCAACTGTATGCCCTGCCGAAAAGTTAAAACTTCAAGCCTTGAAGTAAAGGTTTTAAGTGAAAACCTTTAAGTAAACCTTTAAGTGTAGGGTTCAGGAATTCTTTGAAAATGCAGCACAAGTTGAGACAACAGGGTATAGGTAGATACACTGTTATCACCTTAGACCTTCGTTCCTCTAGTGCCGCCAGAAGTCCAGAAAGAGCAATGTCCCAGGCGGACTACTGCCGAGACACTTTCCCACTAAGATTGAGTAGATGCGTTGATGTTTGGTTTGGATCAGACTGATAGATGCGGCGAGCACCGCTGTTCTGTCGCCCTTCTGGACGCTGTCATCAAGCAATGTACCTGTGGCGGCTGTAGTACATCATATCCCCTTGCCAATCCTATTTCTTGTGAAGGTACTTCTATAGCTATTGCTTGTTTATCAAAACACTCATCATCTGTTGCATGCGTGTCTGCCCCCTGGCGTTTAATCCCCAGCATTGATCCACTGACAGGGACATAACCGCCTCTGCCGGGCAATCTGGGGAAGGCGCTAATGTCCCGGAGTCACGACACTGGAACTTCTTTAGTGAACATCATCCACAGCTGACACCATTTTGATAAATAGCCCTAGTAATGACTCGGGCGGATCAGATGGTGCCCCCTGTGTTCTAATATCACGAGTTTCATAACGCAGTTAAAATTCTTAAGGGATTACTAAAGTGGGGAACGGTCGGCGGAGACAGTTCCAATCTCGGCGTTAAAGGATGATATGAACTGTATGTCAAATCGTAAAAAGCAAGTAAGCGAAAGCATAAGTACGACATGATTTGTTACACCCGAAGCTAAGATAACGCCAGATTTGGAGCTAAGATAACGTGTTGTCCCCAGATGACCCATCTATTCCCCCCTCCCCTCCCCTGTATTTCTACTACAAACGTAGTAGAAATACAAAATAGAAATACAAACTGTACGCAGTACTCTTTCAAACAAATTTGGAGCTAAGATAACGTGTTGTCCCCAGATGCCCCATCTATTCCCCCCTCCCCTCCCGTCTTCCGTGCGTCGGTCCGAGAGAAATACTGGCAATAAGCTTTCCCCGTATCCCGCTAATTCTTCCACCCAATTTTTACGTAGTTTCATTCCATCATTTATTTCTGGTAATTTCTTGTAAGTGTATTAGTTAATTTGTTTCTTGTGTGTCTGTGTATTTTGCAAATCTGTATTCTTTTTCTAGCTTTTAGCTATTCGGATTAAAATTGATTGATTTATTGAACAAACAAACAAAAAATTCTGCACTGGCAGAATAGATTTCCGAAATTCCATCACACGTAGCCTAGTAGGCTCCATTTTGAAAAAGCCCAAATTCCTGCAAAGTGCACTGGACTTCACCAAAACGTAAGAGAAGCAATTGAAATTAAGAACAAGAGCTACGAGCTGATATGGCACTTGTTACGAGTAGGTGGTGTGAGAAACGCGAAAGTAAATCTGAGCGTTTTTCCATGAATTCTGACACCCCTCCCCACTGTGCTTGGATCCAGTCCAGACCCTAAAATATGTCATATAAGACATACGATCTCTCTAGTTTCCAAGTTTCATTCAAATCACTTCACTCGTTTAACCGCTATGCGAGCCAGAATATTTCCCGGACTCCCCCTCCAACTCCCTCACTATGGCCGAATACGACTTGGACACATAAACTTCGCATCTCTACATCTCCTCTTCCCGTCATCAAGAACTCGAAATGGGAGCATATACGAAAATTTACGGTTCCCGCTTCATCATCCTCCTACCTTGGTCAGATCCGGTTTTCCAAATGACAAATCTAGGCCGCATAAACTTGGTATGTCCAACTTGCATCCCATCCGTTTGGTTTTTGTGCATGTCACAAAGTTTCCGGACCTCCCCCCCCCCCCCGACTCCCCCATCCATGGCCGCATGGGTTCGCACACATGCTTTGCATATCTAGGTCACCATTTCTTGTCACCCATAAAGTTTCGCTTTAATCGGACCATTTTTTTGTAACCGACGGAAGTCAGTAATTCCGGATTCCCCCTCCCTCAACTCCCCGAAAATCGTTAGATCCAGGAAAGGAAGTCTTCCTAGGGCATTGTGTCGGGTCCTAAGTCGGGTCACTAATATGCCTGCCAAGTTTTATCATCCTTAGCACACCCGGAAGCGTCCTATCTCGCGATTACCGGAATTCCGGGAAACCCCTCCAAATCCCCCCAAAGAGCCCCTATATATGATCTGGTTCTGTCAAGAATATATCTAATGCTTATGCTTGTTCTTCCCATCAAATCCCATCCCGATCCCTTGACATTAAGCGTTTCGCAAAAATTCCTGTGCCCCTTTCCAACTCCCCCAACCCCCAAGTATCGGATCTGGTCCGAAATTGACAAGCAACATCTGAGACAATAGTTCTTTGCACTTGCCAAGTTTCATTCAAATCCGACAGCCCGTTCAAAAGTTATAAATGCCACTAGACTCCGCATTCACCATCCCTCCACTCCCCCGCGATGTTCGGATCGTGCATACGACCATTCTCAAGTCGGTCTGTACGGATCCCACATATTCCTGCCGAGTTTCATCATCCTATTACATCAGGAAT
This sequence comes from Branchinecta lynchi, assembly GCA_023053575.1. NCBI lineage: Eukaryota > Metazoa > Arthropoda > Branchiopoda > Anostraca > Branchinectidae > Branchinecta > Branchinecta lynchi. The sequence goes on from JAKZAP010000008.1 coordinate 16,159,296, forward strand.
GAAGTAACGAACTCGCTGGACCACCAGAATCCCCCCCAACTCCCCCCACAGTGCCCGAATCCAGTTCGGTTATGTCAATGATGTATCTAGGACTTGTGCTTGTTCTTCCCGCCAAGTTTCAGCCCGATTCCTTCGCTCTAAGCGTTTCCCAAGATTTAGGGCTCCCCCCCCTATATCTCCCCCCACAGTCACAGGATCCGATTCGGATTTAAAGTGGGTCGTCTGAGACACAAGGTATTTCGAAATATCAAGCCTCATTAAGATCCGATCACCCGTTCAAAAGTTATAAATACCTCAAGATTCCGGATTCCACCTCCCTCCACTCCCCCCACGATGCTCGGACCGGGGAAATTGCTATTACCAACCTAATCTTTTGGGGTCCCAGATGTGCCTGCCAAGTTCCATCGTCCTAGCTCATGTGGAAGTGCCCAAACTGGCAAAACTCGGACTGACCGACAGACCGACGGACGGACAGAAATTGCGATCGCTATATGGCTTTCTGCCAAGTGCCATAAAAACTGTCCAGGTATAAACCGAGACACAGGCGGGTAGCCACTACCAGAAACGTGGGACGGAATCATCAGTGAAAGGAAATGCAAACCCCAAGCTCTCCTCTACAAGAAAAGTAAAGTCAATTCAAATGCGGAAAAATTTCTACCCTATCAATGACCCAGTCGAGCAGCAAAACTGCAGTCGAATATTTAAGGCTAAGCTAGAGTCTTTAGTTCCAGCTGAGCCTGAAGAGGACCATTGCCAAGAAGGGCTGAAATATAGCTCTGATAAAATTCAGCTGTTGCAACCGTTTTCAATTGTCAAATATTTGTATGCTCCATTTTTGTCTTTTCTGATTTTTCGGTGGAGTCAAGTAACGTGAATGAAGGAACTAATTTTATCAGCTTTAAGTGACTGCACTGGATTATGTTGGCAAACAGACACGAATTGTAGATAAATTCGAACTGTTTGATTTTATAACGAAGACTGGAAATAGCCAAGTGCTCTAATAAATTATTATTAAAAGACATTCATTAACACAATATCTGTTAACGATAACCTTCCTGGCGGGACACACTCAACACGTGTTTAAGTCAATTAATTTTATTTTTCCCGAGCATGTAAAAAAATACGAACCAGTTTACATTTAATGTATGCAGGATATATTGTGTTTTTTATCTCGTGTATTATAGGGGAAAAAAATGAAAACAGATATAACCCCCACCCTCCCTCATGAACGGCAGTATTTGCCAGTATTCCTCCTGATTACAAAATCTCCAAAACGTCGATGTCAGTTTCGATGTGATTCCCAAGCACCGGTTAAATTTGAAAGAAAAAAATGCCTATGAATGCTTCTATGATGACATTTCCGGTCATAACCGCAAGTATATTTAAATGATGAATACCCTCCCACGCTTCATTGCAAGATGGCCGTTGAAAACTGCTCTTTTCGTACGTTGGGCGAACCCGATATCCTTTTATTTCTTCTGCAGTTTCTTCAAAAACGAAATTCCCTTTAACCACATCTCAGCCTCTGTTTGTACACTACCACGCCCCCCATCCCCCTTCAAACATTCTTCATATTCACAGACTGACATCCGAAACCGAAAACTTGTATTAGAAAACACGGATGCGACCCGCAATCCACTAGAGGGCGTGTCGCTTGGAGAAAAGGGAGGGATGGCCTGGAACAAATAGAAAAGACACTGTGATGGGAAAATACGGCGCATTCTAAGGAAGTGATGAGCAATGCTCCAACCGTCATCTTGGAAAACAAAGCAATTCAATTAAACGTGGGCGGAGTTGGTGTAATACGAAGCGAATGATAGAAAAGGAAGGAACAACATCTAAGCAAGGACCCATGATCTTGCCCATGATGTCTTGTACGGACTTTCGATATGAGAAAACTGGCAAAATACAGAGAGAACAGGTTTTAGGAAATTAAAGAAACCTACTGTGTCACTGATCATCAATAGCAATTAGTAATAAAGAGTAATCCCAGAAAGTAATTAAACTAAAAGGAAAAAACTTGGGACTTGGTCCTAGATTTATCTTTGTCCCTCGCTAAGCTTTACTGAAATTGCACCACTGACCTTTTACTCTTGAAAATGTGGCAATTGTTAAGCAAAAATATGGAAGTGCTCAGAACAAATTACAGAAAGAAATAGACAGTGCCAAGTATTTCACTTTTTAACATTTAACATCTCTTTGTCTTTGATAGCTCTGCTAGTTGCTACTATGACAGCGCCAAACCGTGTTTCAAATCCCACCCGAGAAGCATTTTATTTTTCCAGTTCACTACCGAGTTCACTACTACCAACAAAGTGAATGTCGGTAATTTAGACACTGCAAAGTCGAAAATTCTCACAAATTAACTCCTTTAAAGTGTAACCGAAAGGGCTGAGATACGACAGTCTAGTTATCCATCATCTGTTCACTTAAACAGACTCGAAGGCCCGATGAAAATGCGTTACTTCGTTACTGCGCTGTTTCCGAATAATCCCTCTTATCAAAAGAACTTATTCTTACAGAGTTGTAGTATCCAGAGGCGTTACTTGCCAAAATGTTTGGGGGGGGGGGACGAGGTATTTACCGACTGGCTGGTAATTTTTACCGACTTTTTCTGCAGAAAAAACGACTGTTTTCTACGAAAAAAATGACATTTTAGAAAAAATCGACTGATTTTCAGAAAATTCGACTATTTTGACGAAAAATTGACCAATTTTCAGAAAAAACGACTGTTTTCATGAAAAAAATCTACTGTTTTTGACGAAAAATCGCGGCGCCGACTCTGTTATTTTTTACCGACTGGCCGACAGCATTGGGGGGGGGGGGCGTCCCCCCTTCCCCCTCCCAGTCCTGACGCCCCTGGTAGTATCTATACCTCGTTGTAGAGGTATTACTATTATGCTCAAAATATTTTACCTTCAGTCCTCAAACGCCCTTATCTCTCGCCTTGATCATCTCTAAGACGTGAGCATAATCTTCCCTCTGACATTCAAATTCGCCACGGCTGGATGAATTTTGACTTTTCGTGGAGCCCGAGATGAGAAAATAAAAATCCCTTAGAAGAGTCAAAATAATTCAGTGTATTCGAATTCAGGGTATAAAAATAAGTGGCTTTTCACTTAAACTTTAAGAGGGAACAAACACCATCACACTCTATAGACCACATTTCTGCATCCCCCTCTCCATAATCAGCGGAACATTTCCTTTTTGAAACGCAGAAAATCATAGGAAACATGGAGTTAGCCCTCCATAAGCATTATTGTCGTTCTGCATGGGCGGCAGCGTGGAGCGTTTCACAGCTTCAGTATAATAGGAGATTGCCAGTGAACACGGATAAGTACTCAGCTCTGCGGATGATCAATAGACTGCCGATGGTATGGCCCAGCCGAAGGGCATGGCGGGAGAGATTTTTTAGAGAGTATGAACTGTCATATGGCACTCAAAAAGAAATTGATATAGAAAGACTAATTGATTGAGAAAGACGACCCTTCTTTTCAGATGCAAGGCTAAGCTTAACTCAGCTTCGAAATCCAGGATAAATGAACGAGTTCGTGAGGAATGTGGCAAGTAACGATTAAAGTTTCTGCGTAAAAGACGGTATGAAACATAATCTAAAAATACGCAGTGATGCAACACTGGCCTAGGGATGCTGAAAGGACCCGTCGTACCAGGACCATATCCAGGGGCTAGGGGGGTCGACCCCCCCCCCCCCCCCCCCCCCCCCCGAAACAAGGTGACTGCGTGTGGGCTGAAAAGGCCGAGTCACCTATGGTCTAATATTGACACAGAAACTGCATCTATTGCATTATACATCAGGTATGTTAGCGAATACTCAGCCAACGCATCCAGGGACCGATATGGCTTGCTTCTAAATAATTCCTTCCGCTTAGGGTGACTCCGAATCATGGAGTTTGGTCTTCATATATCAACGGTGACATAGCGGTAAGTGGAGGAGATAGCCGATAGGGATGATTATTACGAGCACAGCTATACCTCATCTTTCTGGAAAATTCAGTTTGTGTTTATTGGGCTTCAGCAGAGAGGATCATTTTCATAATTTCTTTTCTTGACGTGAAGCCTTTTTTCTTGACGTGAACATCCCTTTGGTGGGATCGCTCAACTTGCACCCCGATAGGAATAGTCATTATGGGCACAACTGTACCTTGTCTTGATGGGTTCCTATTTATTAGGCTTCAGTAAAGGGGTTCCACAGTAAAGGGTTGAAACTTCTCAAAATTAGCCTTGAAGTTAACCTGTCAAAATGTGAGTACCTGCATTTCAACTCTTCGTCAAATGGTTAGAATGCATCCAAAGCTTCTATATCTCTTGGATCGTTGATCGTCAAATCAACAGACTCTCTACGGTGGCTCGGCATAACATTCAAATCTTCATTGTCAAAATTTTGCTCTTCGGTTGTTCAAGAAGTTTATAAATCAATCCGTAGCGCCCTCGGTAGCGCCTATGGGCGCATCGTCCCCAACCGGGGGCGCAGTAATCGTAAAGCTTTGGGAAATTTGTACAGCACCTTCTGCTCCTTCTATACTATTTCGTTCTGGCGTCACTCATGTTCTGCGAAAGAAGGAGATTAAAAAGATGAGATCATGTTATTTTAAATATACAAAGCACCTGCTCCACTTGTCGAAATTATGTCATAACCATACATTGACGGAGAAATTCAAAATTCAAGATGCAAGTGTTATCCTTTTGGATGTTTCCTCATCGCTTTCAAAAATCATGGACAACAGACCCAACTAGCACACCACGTCGTCCACTGCTTCCTGACCGAAGATTGAAAATTATGTGTCTTTTTCTGCGTGTTTATGTGTGCCTTTTCAAAATGGCGGGTCATAAATAAATTACTTACTTACTTACTTACTTCATACTTTCTTCTTCACCCAGAACAGGTCAGCTTTTGTTTTGCGATGTAAACATCCCTTTTGGTGGGATCACTCACCTTGCACACATGGATTGAATCTTCCCCAAGATGGATTGCTACATATTTCCTGGATTGACACCCAAGTGACCGTCAGCGAAAGACGAACGTCTTGCTGAAGGATAAAAATTTGAAGTGATCCGTCAAAATCATAGGAATGCCCATGTGTGATGAGACCCAATTGTGCTTGTCAGCTTTCGGGTGAGCATCTACGTGTTCCATCTGGGAGGGCCATCTGAAGCTGTTGGTTCAGCTCTTGTCGGTTCTGCTCCAACTTTGGCTGCAGGGGTTGATTTTAGATAGAATTGAAATAGATTGATTGGTGCTCAAAACTTCGTAAGCTTCTTGGTGATCGGCCTTTGTGGATCTAGCAGACGATTGGGCCAGGGTTTTAAAATCTTTAGTGCAGTTGTAATAACTGTCACTCAATTTATAAACTATCACACCTACTAGATATATCTTATACGTAAAGGCACCGCAAAGACAAAGATATTGCCGAATATTGCTTTACTCATTTCCGCACCCAGGGACTTATTTGGAAGGGGAGGGGGGTCCCCCCTAATCCATACCTATCGGTAAAACAAGAACGTTAAACAGTCTAAAACATGTCACTCACTATAATAAATCTTCACACCTACTATAACCCTATCTTACACGTAGCATAAAGGCACTGCAAAGACACGAACTTCACAAAGATACTGCTGCCTAATAATATTAAAATGATGCAACTGTTGTTTCTTTAAACCATGTGATTGCTTATTATGTCATCCTCGATGTCATCATTTCAGAAAAAAAAAATCTTCTTGGAACATACCATTTCTAAAACCTCGATGGGTTGACAACTTAGCATTTAACAGATAGCGAAGAAATAAAACCACAAGTGTTGCTCAAGCAACACTTTAGTCAGCGTAGCCGAACAAAGGCTGCTGCAACACTTCACGTTGGCAAGGCAACGTAGGTCTAGTTTCTTTAGAGGCTTGATCGAGGATGATGAAGCTGTAGAAGATATATGAGTCATTAGTTTCTTCCTTCACTACACAATTTGGAAGAAGTCCCGGTTTCCGTTTGATACTAACACCACAATGCACTAGCCCATTTCTTTTACCAGACGTGCATTCACAAGTCGATCTCCATCTATTATCGGGGCGATCCTCCATTACCTGAGACGACACCGTCACTTGCATATAAAGATCTTCCGAACTATTCAACCGTCGAAGCCATCCATGTTTTCTATGACAATGACGACTAAAGAGATCGGTCAAAAGTCCTTCCATTCTTCCGGGCGACGGGGATCCATCGGTCGGAACGTCAAAGTAGATTCCTGACATGTATTTCCCCACCTCTGAAATGCCCTTCTAGATTTCAAATTGTCACATCATTGTCAGTGATTCCTTTGATAACGGAAAGCGTAGCTTTGGGAGGGAGAGGAGGTGCTATGTTGTGTTTGCTTGGTGAGATCGCAGGGGCTCAAGAAGTCTGGTTAATAGTTGTTCCCAAGGACCTTCCGCCAGCATGGTTTCTAAGCGAGCTTCTCCCCCCTCTTTAGTTTTGTCGTAGTTCGCTAAATGACACGCGGCTACAACAACAAGTAGGCTAAATGGTGCTGTAGCTCTTTCTGTCTTTGATAGGTAGAAAATTTAGCTTCTTCGATTTGATACTGAAACAAACTTTCGTGAAAGTTTATAGCGTCGGAGCGAGAATAATTGACAGCAACACGTCTTGGGACGAAATGCGACGAGAAGTTCTGCGTCGACAACCTCCGGTTCGGTCGTCCCAATCCCATCCCTAACCCAAGTCGTTTGTCCCCTACTTGAACAAGAATTACAAAAACTGTTGAAATAATTTCAGATAATTTTTGTGCTAGAATCTTTACTTCTCAGATAACTGTTCTGTCTGAAAGTTCCAGTGTTATTCTTTCAAACATTTGGGACACCTTCACCGATAATATCTTAGGCAGTTGGAAAGTGACCTAAAAGATGAAAGAAAGTTGATTTGGAGACAGTTGGAATAGTTTTTTAACTTAATAAAAAAAAATCGTATTTCGCAGGTGACTTATTACCACCTTTTAAGACGAAATAATCGATATTTGGTATACGTATAAGCAAGGTATAAGTGAATTTGTTTTTGAGATCCCAAAATATAAGTGGAGGGATGGATACCTATGATTTTGTAAAAGTTGTTTGTCTGTCTGTCCGTCCGACTGTCAGCACGATAACTCACAAAGGGAAGGAGATATTTTCGTGAAACATGGTGTGAGGATTCTTTGGGTCAAGGGACAGGTCAAGTTTGTAGATGGGCGTCAAAGCTGTATATTTAGGAGCGGGGGAGATGTTTCATATTAAGGGGCGAAAATATTTTTTTTTCAAAGCTAATGTCAATTTATCTGTAAAGAGACATGCTGAATCCGAACATGAAAGTTATTTTCTCGCCGGACAAGTAGTTCACCCGGAATCCAGCAAACACAAGAAAATTTGTAAAAAGTAAAAGTTGAGTCTGAAGTTGATTAGATGTTCGATTCTGGGGTAAACGACATGCTGAACCCGAATATACAAATTATCTTTTTGCCGGATAAGTAGTTCGCCCGAATCCGAAAATTTAGCATGAAATTTAAAACCCAATGATATAGTCGTTATAGGGTGAGGAGACATGCTGTTGCAACTGTCGAACATACTAAAGACAAACAAAAAGTGAATGCGATCAGTTGAGTTTTCTCCTAAGTCACAACCGGCATTTACTGGGTTACCGGAAAAGGGCAGAATGCATTCGACAACTATCTTGTGAACAATTTCATAAAATTTGTCGACCATTTTTTTTAACAAAAAAAAAGGTGGCTATACCAGTCCTTACCGTACCCCTTTAACCATACATGCGAAAGGCGTCAAGTGACAAAAGTCGTCGCGTGTATAACGCACAAATGTTTTGGGTTTAATCAAATCAAAGACTGTTTGAATGAGATAGTCGTCTCAGAGGTAAGGATGCCCCCTGAATCCATATCTGAACTTCGTTTTCTTGCCGGACAGTTGCCGAAGTTGTTTCTGAAGTTGATTAGAGATTGGGTATCTGGGTAAGGAGACATGCTGAGTCAAATTTTGAACTTTATTTCCTTGACAGATAAGCTGGAAATGTTTGGCAAAACCCGGAAACTTGTATTGAAAGGTCTCTCAGTGTCACTAGCTTTTGCTGTGCATGCCGTTCGCCGGGAAAGCTGCTAAAATACGAATAATAGTAAAGGACCTTTCTAAAGCCGATTAGCCCGATGAAAAATGTTTAACCTGCGTAGTGGTATGGTAGTAGTACGAAAACGTTGCATGGAATACTATGTAATAGCAAAGAATACTATCATTTAATGTGCCTCAGGCTGGTCCAATTTTATGTAGTAGTATCCAGTAGCATCCTGTCTTGCCATAGTAGCATCCAGTCTTGCTAATATAGTAGTATGCAGTAACACTGTAGCCTTGAAGTAGAAGCATGTAGTAGCATCGTTAGTACTGCATGCTACAATTTCGTACTACTTCATAGTACTATTTTCAGATAAATTTTTCATCGGGAGAGATGAGATACCGAGTAAAATTCCTTGCTGAGAACTTGGTTTTCTCATCTGATTAGTTGTTTAGCCGTACGTTGCCAAAAACTCCAAAACAGTAACATTTTGTTTGTACAAAATGAAGCAGTGGATTATGGGATAAATAGCAAAATGTTAAAGGTGTCTGGCTGTCTGGCGAAGACTCAAGACATCTACACGATTCGATTGTCTGGATCAACAAGTCCAACAAATATTAAATTTTTGGGATCCCATCAGAACCTTTGGTCTTATTGTTCGTGTACCGTTAAAGGAGAATAAATACTCAATAACTTAAAAAGGGAGAAGAAAACCGACTTGTTAAAGGATAGAAGGTTGAAGGCCGTACATTGTGAAACAATGAAGTTACGGAGAATTATTTTAGGTCCTTGCTAATGGCAGATTTTCTTTTCGCGGTTCTCAAGTGCGTAGGTTTAAAGTCGATGCAGCAGACAGGGCCGTTCCAGTAATTTATTTCGGGGGGGGGGGGGTCTCCCTGCGGGTCAGACCTTATATATACCTAACAGTGAAATAACAACAGATCCCAGGTTAAAGCCTTAAAAAAAGATTATTGTCGTATGTTTCTGGGGGGCAACCCGTCCCGCTGAATGCAGCCTTGCTATTAGGTTCATGGTATTGATACCTTCGTCTGTTCTAATTTCGAGAATTTTGAAAATTATACGGTAATCTTCATACAATCATCATACGTATACATTTTTACCATGCATTTTTTCTGCTTTTTCAAACATGGTTTTTTTCTAATTCTTTGGCTGGAATTTTCAATTTGTAAGGTGCTATGTAGATTTAATGTGATATAGTTTTTGTCGTTTATTTTGTTTGCTTTGTGTATTTCGAAGGAAAATTAACAGTAGGCTACTATTGACAAAAAAATATGGGCGATGATACGACCAAGCCAATAGGACCAGGATTCTTATTGCGCCACTGCCCTATTGACTTGAAGATGGATATACCCATGCAACAAAGAAGTACGAGCCAAATAGCTCACCGGGGGAATCACTATTGTGCGGGAAACGATCGAGAACAAAAAAGTGCCGAACCGCCCATTTATCCTTCGGTATCGGATCGCTTGTTGTTCCAACGGTAAATGTCTTTAGACGGATTCAGATATCATGAACTCTGACAGGGGAACAATCAGTACCACTCGTGTAAAAACACTCGGCAGGGAGCGTTGTTGCTTCGGTTCCCAATCGTCTCTATTTATTTATTTATTTATGACCCGCTTTTTGCGTAACAGCGGAGTATAAAATACAAAAGTAAAATATACATATTAAAACACTTAAACAAAACAATGTAAATAAACACGACAACATTCTTTTCATATAAAAAAAAACAAACAAACACTAAATAGACTTAAAATTTGTACACAGTGACAAGCACATTAATCGGGTTCAGGAATGAAAAACTGGCTAATAATTTCATGGGCTGAGAGGGCAGGATGTTTGTGGAGGGAAAATAGATTTGAATGCGAACGAAAAAGTGTATTAACACTATCCTGAACATTAAAATTCGAAACCAATTTACGATTACGAAAAGATTTTGGAAGATACATCAGAAATTTACAATACTTGAAAAAACAACTTCTCAAATTTTTAACATCTTTTTTTCGTCTTGGATTTGATCTCTTCAATAGTGGGATCTTGGTAGAATCTCTCCTTAAAGTTTAACCGAAAAGGACTAGGATAGGACAATCTAGTTACCTATTACTTATTACCTTAATTAATTACCTTAATTCGCACTTCGGAGCGAATTAAGATCAGTCTTGATCTGTTGAATCGCTCCGTTATTGATGATGTGATGATTTGTTAGGCATCAGATGCATCCCAGTTGTATTTCCAAGGCACATCATTCCACTCTTCATCTAGCAACTTTTTGAAAGCTTCCTCGTTGGGTGCTGATACCGTGTCGTTGGTCAGGCTGTTCCATGTGTTGACAACTCGACACGAGAAGAACTGTTGTCGTTGTCGGGTTCTGACAGAAGGCTTAAACAGCTTTTTAGACTTAATTGGCATGAAGACCCGCTGAAAATGCGTTACTTCGTTGTTCCGCTATTCACAAATAATCGATTTTCAAATAGTGGAATTTCCGTGCGATATGTGGTACCTCTATGCGCTTGTATTTTTGCTGTATGCCTTACGAGAAAGATTTATGATTTTGTGCAGCCATTAAGCAAAATTCACCAATCTCAACACTGCTCACTGAAAAGCCGCGTTTGTGTTGAGATTAAAATTTCCCGTGTCATAGTAGAATTTACGTTGTGTGGACTGCTGCAGATATTCTGAACATCCTAACTAGAGAAGGCAGTGGAAAATAATAAAACAAAATCCTTGTAGAATCCAAATAATTCAGTGTAGGCCAATATCCAGGAATTTATTTGGGGGGGGGGGTTGCCTTTCGGAGGGGGGGTTATTGCCTGCTGGTCGGACAAAAAAGTAGAAAAAACACATAGATGAGAGGGAAAACCCTATACAAATTATTATTTTTGTATGTTTGCGGGGGGAGGGGGGTCAACCCCTACCCCCCCCCCCTGGATACGGCCTTGATTCAGTGTGACAGAAACATAAGTTGGCTTTTCAGTTAAACTTTAAAGACCGGATCCAAACCATGACTTTTTTTTTATTCTAGTACAATCTCAGCATCATCGGAAGAAAGGTCAGGCATCAAACATTTTCTTCCCTACATAGCAACACATTTCGAGCAAGACAAGAGAATAATAATGAAATAAGATATTCAAAATACTTGAAAGGTTTGTTGTCGACAAATTGGTAGGTATCTAGAAATTGATTGATATCTAATTACTCCAGACGACGTAATTATGCTCGCATAAGGAATTTAAGAATCACGCTATAGCGGGATCATGCAGAAATAGTGACAGGCCATGAACAAAGGGTTTAGAGACTCAGCAATGAACAACCTAAAGGAAGTGTTCAGCCATGTCTGTGGCAATTTGACCGAGGGAAAAGAGTCTCACGCACGACGAAATAGAGACTGGTCTCTATATCGTGATACCAGCAACTTCAGCTAAAGTACCACAAACACGGACAAAAATCGCACATACATTCACTTCTTCCAGGTTGCTATTCCCAAGTTGCTAAACATTTCGGTCACTACCCGGATTTGATCTGGCGACACCAGGAAAATTAATTCACTTCCATGAGCACAGAATCATCATCATTGAATAATTGGAAATGTAAACTCAGAGGGGATACTCACTCTCCAGCATTCGGCGTACACTCATTCCCGCACCTTTTTAGAACCGGCAAGGCACCGGTCCGACACAGGCATTCGGTTTACGCGGGTTTGGGGAGTGAATCACCCCGGTAATATCGGGGATTTATTTCGGTAATATTAGGAGTTTCAGCATATGACAAGTTTGCCCATACGAATATTTTGGATTGTCTCTTTTTATTTTTACTGCTGTTTTTGCTGAAAATGTTAGCCCTTCGTCCAAGTGCCATATCGCAGCGATCGCAATGCCTGTCCGTCGGTCGGTTTATATCGGTCCGGGTTCTGCTAGTTCGGGCCATTCCAGATAAGCTATGACGATGAAACATGACAGACGTATCAAGGACCCGACCAGCTTAAGTTGGAAAAAGTCACTTCACCGATCCGAGCACCTGGGGGGGGGGGGGGGTCGGAAACTTGAGGTGTGTGTAACTTTCGAACGGGTGATCGGATTTTAATGGAACTTGGTATTTCGTGTCTCAGACGACCCAGTTCAATTCCAGACAGGATCCGATGGCTTTGGGGGGGGGGACGGAAATCTTGGAAAACGCTTGGATTGGAGGGATCGGGGTGGAACTTGGTGGAAAAAAACAAGCACTAGTGTTGAACATAACGCTGACATAACAGAACCGGATTTGGGCACTGTGGGGGGAGTTGGAGTGGGTATGGAATTCCGGCGATACCGAGAGTTCGGCACTTCTAGATGTACTAGGACGATGAAACTTGGCAGAGGGCCCCCGAACAGCCTGACTTGAGAATAGGCGTTTCTCTGATCCGACCATTCGTGGGGGAAGTGGAGGGATGGGCCGGAATCTAGTAGCATGCATAACTTTAGAAAGGATGATCGGATTTGAATGAAACTTGGCAAGTGGAAAGAACTGTCGTCCCAGATGTTACATTTCAATTCTGAACCAGATCCGATACTTGTGGGGGGAGATGGAAGGGGACACAGGAACGTGAAACGCTTAGAGTCGAGGGATCGGGATAGAATTTGGTGGGGAGAATAAGCAGAAGCCCTAGATGTTCTTGTTAGAACTAGATCGTATCGGAGACCTTTGGGGATGCCGGAGCCAATTCGAGGGGGTTTCGCGGAATTCCAGTGATCGCAAGTTAGGATACTTCCAGATGTGCCAAGGACGATGAAACATGGCAGGCGTATTATTGACCCGACCAAATAGACTTAAGGACACGACACAATGCCCTGGGAAATTCTGTTTATGGATCCGACCTTTTTTGGGGGAGTTGAGGGAAGTGTAATCCTCGGTGTAATCCGGAAATTACTGACTTCGGTAGGTTGCAAACGGGTGGTCCGTTCGAGTGAAACTTGATGGTCGCTGATGACCTAGGTATGCAAAACCTGTGTCCGAACCAGGGTTGCCAAATATTTTTGGCCGAGAGTGTCACTTTTTCAGCCAAAAAGTGCCATTCGGTGTCATTCGCAAATTCAGAAAGTATCACAAAAAGTGTCATTTTCCAGATGTTGTCCACCATAGAAATACACAGGGGGACGGGAGCGATGTGAAAAGTTTGTGTCAATATTTATCTAGTTTCCGTTTAAAAGTGGATATTGATCCACCCGCCACCCAAAAAGCTAAAAAATCGGTGTTTACAGCGAAAACGCCATTCTGGCTCATAACAGGAGAAGGGATCTTAGAGTCAAGTCTTTGCCCAAGCAAACCCAGCATATAATCCAAGATAAAACAAATACAACCTTAAGTTCTTTACTTCAGTCATGTTTAATAATTCTTCTGAGCAATCGGTGTAAAAAATAACCGAAGCAGCCGTTCAACGAGAATTCTGGACACGACTTGCAGTCACCCATGCAGCTCGCTAACAAAAATATATATTTCTATAAAATTGTATTACTAATACTCATAAAAGTTTCACAAAAGCGTCATTTTAGCAAAACGTGCCACAATTTGGCCTGAAAGTGTGGAAAGTTTCACAGACTCCACAAAGTGTCAAAATAACACCAAAAGTGTAACTTTGGCAACCCTGGTCCGAACCACATCTGGCCATGGTTGCGACAGTTGGAGGGAGGAGGGACCAGGAACTTTTTGACATGCAAAAAAACAAACGAATTGGCTGAATGGATGCAAGATGCAAGTTGGACAGTAGCCGTACCGAGTTTATGCGGGCTAGATTTGTTACTTGGGCGTCCGGACCGGATCCGGCCACGGTCGGAAGAGGATGAAGCGGAAACTGAAAATTTTCCGATATGCTCCGGTTCGAGTCAAACTTGATCGGAGATGTCAGAGATGCGACGCTTATGTCTCCGAGTTGTATTTTGCCACAGTGTGGGAAGTTGGAGGGGGAGTCCCGGTGTTGTGGCTCGCATAGTGGTCAAACGAGGTCATATGCCGTATATGACATATTTTACGGTCCAGACCGGATCCGAGCACGGTGGCTGGTAGCCTGAATTTCCTGAAAAATGCTCAGATTCGAGTGAAACTTGATAGGTGGTAAGAGAAGATGCTTTCGATTATATATTTATGTGTCATAACCAGATTCGGCGCGGTAGGGGGAGTTGGAGGGGAGTACCGGAAATATTGTGGCACCTCTAATGATCAAACGAGTGGATCTAAACTTGGAAGGTAGAAAATTAGTTTATTTAATTAAACTAAGAAACGACCAACTAGGGTAAAAAAATGCAAAATTTGCCCTAGACGGTCCGAGACGACGCCGGAAATGCTCAGATTCGAGCGAAAATAAATATCCTATTTCTAGGTCTGAACCTAAGGGGAGGGGTATTTTTTTACGTTCTCATCTACTGTCTTGCATCATCTACTCGTAGCAAGTCCCATATGAGTCTTAGCTCTTGTTTCTGCTAATTGCTTCGACTCCGGCGATCAGGATCGCCGTTTAATCCACCTTGAAGGCAAAATTCGAACTTGCTAGCTCGCCATATTCGACGTTCAAATATGGAAGGAAAGAAGAACAAGAGCTGAAAGCTCATATGTCACTTGCAAGAATAAGCAAAATGTTGGCGGGAGTTATTTTGTTTGGGAGTTTTGTAAAGAGTCGAATATTATTTTATTATACACTAGTAAGTAAAAAAGTACTGCAAAAGGCATTTCTAGAACTCCTTTTCTTCGTTGGGCGGTTCAACGGTCTTCAATATGGTTTCGACATTTATATCAAGTACGTTTCTTCTTTGAATTGTTGCTGCGTAATTTCACGTTTTAAAGGCGCTAGAAATGTACCTGTAAGCAAAACCTTTGAGGCAAAAACGATAGCAGGTTCTTAGGGATCATTGATATATACAGTTTGGTCGAAGGTAGAACCCTTGTGGCACAAATGATCATGGGTTGAGATATATCGTTTGATAAAAAGTACTTTTCGACCTTGCGGTGAAGATGTGCACTTTAACGAGCTAGAACCTCATTTGTAAGCAAAACTCTTGAGGCAAAAATGGTAATGGGCTAATGGGGATCATGCAAATGCATAATTTGCTTAAAAGTATTTTTCTTAATTTGCGGTCATGATTGGTACTTTAAGGAATGGTCGGATTTGGAAAGTGGCGAATTCTAAGCCAATCTTGTCGAATTTCTAATATTCCAGCCAAGTTTCATCGTCCTAGCACATTTGAAAGTACCTTTACTCGCGATCACCGGGATTCCGTACTCCCCCTTAAACTCCCCCCACAGTCGCCTGAGCCAATCCGGTTCTGTAAATGATTTATCCGGAACATCTGCTAGTTATTCCCACAAAGTTCCATCCCGATCTCTCCAGTCTAAGCCGGTCACATATCCCCCCCCCCCCCCCAGTTGTTGTCGGATCCGGTCCGGGCACGAAAAAGATCACCAGAGACTTGTCCTCTCTTCAGTTACAAAATTTCGCTCAAATCCGATCACCCGTTCCAAAGTTACGCATGACTCAATGTTCCGGATTCCCCCTTCCTCTACCCCCCCCCCCCCTCCCACGACTATCGGATCGAGTAAATGTTTATCGACAAGTCAGTTTGATAGGGTCCCTGATACGCCTCCCAAGTTTCGTCGTGAAAATCCACAGAACCGCCATCACTGGAATTCTGGGAAACACCCTCCACCCAGCCTTCACCCCCTCCAACCCAAGTGTCCGGATCCAGTCCAAATGTGTAAAAGATTTATCTGGAGCAGATGCTGGTTATTCCCAGCAAGTTTCACTCCGATCCCTCCATTCTAAACGTTTCTCGGGATTTCCGGTCCCCCTCCCAAACTCCTCCATAGCTGTCGAATCCAGTTCGGACTTCAAATGGAACATCGGAGATATGCCATTTATTCAGGACTTAAGTTTCATTTCAATCCGATCACCCGTTCGAAAGTTACACACCACTCAATTTTCCGGATTCCCCCACCCTCCACTCCCCCAGGATGGTTGGATCGGGAAACTGATTATCTCCAGGTTGGTTTGGTCGGGTCACTGATATGCCTGCCAAGTTTCATCATCCTAGCACCCCCTAATCTATATTAACCCCTACCAAGGTCCAAGAACATATTTTGCGACCCCTTCGACCTTATCTCTCTCCGAACGAATCCTTGCCAAGAATCCACGAGCAAAGCTATACTAGTGTGATGAAAGAATGACTCATCCGTGCGCAGAGCTATACTAGTGCGAAGAAGGGGGTAAGGGTTTGACAAAAACTAGAAAAAGCATTTCGGGAGTCCCCCTCCAGACCCTCCCCCCCCAGTTACCGGATCCCATCCGAATTTGACAATGAACATCCAAGACATTTGTTCTTGATACCTGTCAAGTTTAATGCACGCCGGATTATCCGCGATATCAACCCCTACTAAGGTTCAACAACATACTTTGCCAACCCCTTCGACCTTCGGTTGATCTATCTCTCTCCGAACTAAATCTTGCAAAGAATTCACGAGCAAAGCTATTCTAGTGTGATGAAAGAATGACTCCTCCATGCGCAGAGCTATACTAGTGCGAATAAAGGGGTAGGGGTTTGACGAAAACTAGAAAAAACATTTCAGGTGTCCCCCTCCAGCCCCCCCCCCCCAGTTACCGGATCCGATCCGAATTTGACAGTGGACATCCAAGACATTTGTTCGTGATACCTGTCAAGTTTAATGCACGCCCGATTCCACGAGCAAAGCTATACTAGTGTGATGAAAGAATGACTCCTCCATGCGCAGAGCTATACTAGTGCGAATAAAGGGGTAGGGGTTTGACGAAAACTAGAAAAAAACATTTCAGGCGTCCCCCTCCAGCCCCCTCCCCCCCCCCCCAGTTACCGGATCCGATCCAAATTTGACAGTGGACATCCAAGACATTTGTTCTTGATACCTGTCAAGTTTAATGCACGCCCGATTATCCGTTCCAAAGTTATGAATGTTACTAATTCCCGGATTCCCCATGTTGCCACTCCCCCATTGATGGTCGGATCGAGGAAGTGATTATTTCCAAGTTAATCCGGTTGGGTCCCTGATATGCTTGCCAAGTCTTATCGTCCTAGGTCATGTGGAAGTGCCCAAACTAGCAAAATGCGGACAGACCGACAGACAGACATTACGATCGCTATATGGCACTTGAGTAAGCTCAAGTGCCATAAAAATAAAAGTAATAACTGACGGAAAAGACAATTTGTAATTAACCGTTTAGACAAAAAAGATTATAAAAAGAAAAGGTCAGATTTAGTGCCAATATAAATTTCGTTTTTGCTAAAAAGTTAACGTTTACCAGATACGCCGACAAAAAAAGAGACGTTCGAACTTGAAGGTGACCCATCATTTGACTTGACATGCGGCGGTAGTCAAAGATTTGCCCGCCCAGGCTATGAAGACAGTAGACAAAACTCCTTCGCTGTCAAAACCCTTCTGTCTGAAATCCACCGCAAGCCCCCATCACCTCTGTTTTGTGTTCAAAGCAGAACCCCCCACGCTCTTGAAAGGTCGGAAACCATCTTCCGCAAAACAATCCCTAGTTTCGCCAGGCAGTGATAATTGATTGTCAGACTTCTGGTGATAAGGGGGGCGCGGGAGGCCCTTGCGGCAACTTTCGAAGATAGTGACAGTTTTTGATGGCATATTCTGGTGGTCTGGATTCTCAGATCCCATCGGCGCTTCTTTGGCATCAAAGAGTCACATAAGTGGGGAGATTAGCACCCTCGGTTTCCGAATCTCCTGCCGGCCCCTTCTACTGGCTTTGCGATGGGAAAAAGATTATAAATTGTGACCTAGACAGCTTTTCTTGTTGTCTTTGAACAGGAAAATAGTTTTGCGTGGGACCTGAAGCAGGGTCGTATCCATGGGGGGGGGGGGGGGGGGGGGGTAGGGGGCTCGAACAAACATTCAAATTTAATTATCTTTTATAGGCGTTTGCCTCTGATCTTTCTTTTTTTTTTACTTTTGGTATGGATTAGATCCGTCCCACGGCTAGAACCCCTCCCCCCAGAAATAAATTCCTGTCTATGGCCCTGACCTGAAGCTGGACTATGTCTTGCTTTTGTTTGATCCAGTCAGCAGGGACGGATTTACACATTTCTTCCACCTAGGCCAAAGCGCACAGTTCTATACCCAGGGCTACCACATCAAAGAAAGAATGGAGAGTGACTTTCAGACGAAAACAGAAAGTAATTTGGGAGTGAAATTTTATTTTCATGATAAACCTTGAAATGGCCACTTCTGGTCGGAATCACTGCTTCAAAATGGCACGCCTGGACGTTCTCTGAAATATGATGAATTAACTATTCTTTCAGCCCAAGCTGACTGCGAATTTCATCGTCAAATATAGAATGAATTTTATGCCGTACGTAGGACAAGAGTGACAAAAAAATAGAGTTACAATTTACACTGTCGTGCGACATGTTGCAACTCTGCCTCCTCGTCGTCATGACTGAAATTTTGAGTTCCTCTCCCGCAGCAAGCGGAATCCACATCCGAACCCGGGTCCACAAAATCGCAATAAAGAGAAGCGGTTCTCTCTAAGGTATGGATAAAGTCCGTTTACCGTTAACAGCATTTCACGTGGCCTTTTCCAAATAATACTAAAAACTTTGTAAATATAAATACAAATTGTTATTTATTCTTGGCGCCCCACTGACTGTTGCGACCTAACGTGTAAGCTCTCTTTTTGTATGCGCAGATCGAATAACCGGACCAAGAACTGTTCAGTTTTGCCCAATTTCCGGTTTCCGGCGGATTCTGGTCGAACTATTTTTAGGCTACCATGAGAAGACCCAGCTAAAAGCCTTGTGCTTGGGCAGTTCGTTCCGCTGTGGAATTTTTCCATTTGAACCGGATTCCGGCCGGATTATGTGTGCGAGTTTGTGACAATGGACTTTGGAAATTTGATAAGAAAGTTGGCACGAAGTAGTTCATTGGCTAAGACAGGATTATGTATGAAGAGGAATTACAGGAACCAAACCAGTCGTTTTTTATGGCACTTGCCCTTCGTCCAAGTGCCATATAGCGATCGCAATTTCTGTCCGTCAGTCAGTCCGTCTGTCTGTCCCGGTATTGCTAGTTCGGGCACTTTCAGATAAGCTAGGACGATGAAACTTGGCAGGCATATCAGGGACCGGACCAGATTAAATTAGAAACAGTCACCTCCTCGATCCGACCATCTGGGGGAAGTGGGGGGAGGGGGAATAAGGTTAAACTAAGAAAAATTAAATATTTTTAACTGACGAACGGGTGATCGGATCTTAATGAAACTTGATATATGGAAGGACCTCGCGTCTCAGACGTCCCACTTTAAATCCAGGCCGGATCCGGTGACATTGGGGGGAGCTGGAGGGGGAAACTGGAAATTTTGGAAAACTCTTAGATCGGAGGGATCGGGATGAATCTTGGTGGAAAGAACAAGCACAAGTCCTAGATACGGGATTGACATAATCAGACCGGATCCGCTCACTTTGGGGGTGTTTGGGGGGGGGGAGGGTGCTAGTTTCTGGTGATTCCGCGAGTTCGGTGCTTCCTGATGGGCTAGGAGGATAAAAATTGGCAGGCACTTCATGGACCCGAACATATTGACTTGAGAGTAGTCATTTCTCCTATCCGACTATCTGGGGGGGGGGGGGCTCTAGAGGGAAGGTGAATCCGGAAAAATTAGATATTCTTAACTTACAACCGGGTGATCGGATCTCGATGAAACTTGATATGTAGAAAGACTTCGAGTCTCAGACATCCCAGTTTAAATCTGGACCGGTTCCCGTGACATTGGGGGGAGCTGGAGGGGGGAACTGGAAATCTTGGGAAACGCTTAGGATGGAGAGATCGAGACGAAACATGGTGGAAAGAACAAGCACAAGCCCTAGATACGTGATTGACATAACCGGACCACATCCGTTCGCTGCGGAGGAGTTGTGGGGGGAGGGGAGGGGTCCGAGTTTCTAGTGATCCCACAGTTCGGTACTTCCTGATGTGCTAGGACGATGTAACTTGTCAGGCTTGTCAGGTACCCGAACAGATTGACTTGAATGTCGTTTCCCCGGTCCGACCATCGTGGGGGGGGGGGAGGGTGTAGGGATGGGGAATCCGGAATCTAGTGGCAAGCTCAGCTATTGAAAGGGTTATCGGATTTAAATGAAACTTGATATTTAGAAAGACCTCGTGCCTCAGATGTCCCATTCTAAATCCGGACCGGATCCGGTAACATTGGGAGGAGCTGCAGGGGGAAACCGGAAATCTTTGAGCGGAGAGATCGGGATGACACTTGGTGGGAAGAACAAGCACAAGTTTTAGATACGTCATTGACATAATAGTACGGAATACGGGCACAATGGCGGAGTTGGGGGGGGGGGCGGATTTCTAGTGATCGCGCGAGTTCGGTACTTCCTGATGTGCTAGGACGATGAAACTTGGTAGGCATGTCAGGGACCCGAACATATTGACTTGAGAATAGTCGTTTTCTCGATCTGACCATCGTGGGAAGAGTGAAGGGATGGTGAATCCGGAATGTAGTGGCATGGGCAGCTATTGTACGGGTGATCGGATTTAAATGAAACTTGATATTTAGAAAGACCTCGTGCCTCAGACGTCCCATTTTAAATTCGGACTGGACCCGGTGACAATTGGAGGAGTTGGAGGGGGGAACCGGAAATCTTTGGAAACGCTTAGAATGGAGGATTCGGGATGAAGCTTGGTGGGAAGAAACAAGCGCGAGTTCTAGATATGTCATGGGCATAATAGGACGAGATTCGGGCACTCTGGTGGAGTGGGGGGGGTCCGGATTTATAGTAAGCGCCCGAGTTCAGTACTTCCTGACGTGCTAGGACGATGAAACTTGGTAGGCATGTCAGGGACCCGAGTAAATTGACATGAGAATAGTCGTTTCCTAGATCCGACCATCATGGCAGGAGTGGAGCCATTGGGAATCCGCAATTAAGTGGCACGGGCAGTTTTTGAATGGGTGATTGGATTTGAATAAAACTTGGCTAGTGGAAAGAGCTATCGTCTCAGATGTTCCATGTCAGGTCCGGGGAGTAGTGGAGGAAGAGGGATTCCGGAATGTTGAGGTATTTAGAACTTCCAACGGGTGACCCGATCTTAATGAAACTTGATGTTTGTAAAGACGCCGAGTCTCAGACGACCCAGTTCAAATCCGGATTGGATCCGGTGACTTTGGCGGGAGCCGCAGGAGGGAACTGGAAATCTTGGGAAACGCTTAGAGTGGAGGGATCGGGATGAAACTTGGTGGGAAGAACAAGCGCAAGTCTGATACATCGTTGACATAAGCGGACCAAATTTTTGGAACTTCCTGATTTTCTAGGACGATAAAACTTGGAAGACGTATCAGGGACCCGGATAGACTGACTTGAGAATAGTCGTTTCCCCGATCCGACCACCGTGGGGGTTGCGAGAAGTTTTTGACATGCACATAAGGGTCAAACAAGTGATTGAATGAAATTTGGAAGGTACAGAGATCATATGACCTAGATGACATTGTGCGAAACGGATCCGAACACGGAGTGGGGGGGACATAGCGAGTGTTGAAACACTTGGGTTGAAACTTGGAAGGTTGGCGATGACTTGGAGTTGAGGGACTTGAGTGAAACTCGATATCTTAATTCTATACTGTAAAAAAAAAAATCTTGCAGTATTTGCTACTCGGATTATTCTTATCTTTATTAAGATAAGACTACCCCTAATTCGGATTAATCTTATCTCAATAAAGATAAGATTAATCCCAGCAGAAAAATACTGCATCCTTATTCGGAGAAACTTTTTACAGTGTAGGTCCGAACTGCATTTTTGATGGTGGGGTGTTTTGTGAAGTTCTCTTTTACTTTCTTGTACCACCTACTCGTAACAAGTGCCATATGAGCTCGTAGCTCTTGTTTAAGATGATAACTATAGTGAAAGCTAAAAGGCCTTCAACAAAAAATATGCACAGAAAAAGAAAAGATTTAACCTTAATTAAACACTATTTTTATTTCTAGATGTTAGCGCTTGTTGGACATATTTCGAGAATCCTACAACAGAGTATGGGTTCGAGGTAGGATACGGGGAAACAAAGTCTGACCTCCTGAAACCTATTTCGTCAATCCTTTCAGATGGTTAGAGAAGTTTATTTGCACAGTTTTCTTTGACGTTTTCTCTGAGAACAATAGGGTGGGTTTGTTCAAACTGTCATAAATTCTCGTACTGCTGTTTGAGGCTAGTGTTTTGTTATTGGTATAAATCAATCTCTTAATTAACCGATCGTAAATTTTATGCCACTGGCATGTCTGACGCTTTTGTACGATTGGAGTAATCACCGTTTTTTTCTTAATCGGACCTTATCTTGACTTGACTTGACTTGCTTTATTTACTACTAATTACAAAATAAACTATATAAAAACACAACCGCCCGGGGAAGGCTCAAACAGCCTGATGATGGACGGCTGCAATCCTCTGATTCTCAACCCAACAAATTTCATAAAAAAAAAAAAAAAAAAGAGGACAAGAACACTCAATTTAACCTTTAATACCAAAATCCATCACCATCTAAAAAAAGAATTGTTGAACCTTATCTAAACAGAAAACGATTGTGATTTCCTAGTTGCAAACGATTTGAAAATTGGTAGTTACTGATCGAACAGCCTGCGACTAACCCCATATAATCCCATTGTCCGACCCGTTCGTAGGGTGCCAACCTCGCATAAACTCTTCAAAGGCCATTCGGAATCCGCTGAGGTGCTCATCCGTAATACCTCGACTATGGATGACAAAGAGATAATGCGCGAATACAAAGAGGCTCATCTGGTGGACTACTCAAAGCGATCGCACCTTGGAACTGCCAATCAGGCCCTGTCAATTGACAGAAGTGACAGAGCCTATTGATTTTAAATCAAGTGGAAATTGATATTTTATTTTTGCACATATTCGTCGCTTGTTGTCGATCAGATCATCGGATGTTTCCCACCCTATTGTTTGGATGTTTTGCGCTTTGGGCTTCAGTGTGATGTGAGTAGCTGTCAGGGTAGTTCGTTGTGCTCTTTTTCCCTTTCTGCAAGAGAGCTGAAGGAATCTCTCACGTTCGGCATTTTATTTCAAACATACTTCCATTCATAATTACAGTTCTCTTGGATTGTCGTCAACTTACATAATCCGTCATCACCCAGTAGACAATTTAGAGCCTAGATTTGAGCAACTACTCTAAATCCTGTTAAGATTCTCCATCAAATCATCTTCCAGTGGCTTTTACTGTTTTCTTCTGACAACTATGCAAGACAGTAGGCTACCTTCACGAAATTGATAACATTCAACGCATGGATGCGCATCCCTCTGTTAAATTTTCTGCTTGTTGCCGATAACGATTATATTATATAGTAACATATATAAATATAACACCCGGGGCTAGTGCGCTAGACAGCGTACGATAGTTTGCCGGATCCGCCTTTTTACTTGAAAATTTGGCTGCGTTCGGCAGAAATTGCATACAAACCTCAGAAACTAATACCCCAAATATTAGGTTGTTTCTTAGTTTGTGTTTATACACCAGCTAAGTATTCTTGTCTGTTTTGCTTGTTAAAGGACACGTCGTACTTATGATAGTAATTCATTCTACTTTAGTAATATTTCCATCCATCCTCGCTCACGAGAATCGTTCTTCACTTCATAAGTGTATCCTATCTCTTCTACTAGGAACACACTGATTATCACAAAATGTTGTGCCCAGCACAGGCTCTGTGTTCTTCTGCTATTCCTCGTCACTAACCCATCGCATTCGCCTTCCTGGACAAATGGCGTCAGGCGTGAGTAAGTCTACAACTAGAATATTTCTGAAAGTTATGTTCCTAAGTTCTTACCCGGCCGGATTTTCTGCACTTTCAGCGTCAAGTTGAAGAATCTCAAAAGTTGCGTTTTTGCAGATACCACGGTCTAAAGTCGTTTTTGCAGTTATCCTGGTATCTGATACCACGGTCAAAAGGCGTTTTTGCAGTTATCGTGGTATATGGCCAGTTATTGTGGTATCTGATATTCAGATACCACGGTCCGACCGTGGTATCTGAAAAAGTCATCTCACTTTCATCAATTGTTGTCAAATTGGGGGGAAATAAGTTAGGCACTTAGTGATGTGACTGGATATCTGTTTTTCTTCTACGATGACTTCGAAAAGCGCACTTTCGGCAATTGTCGTTTTTGCCGAGCAACCCTATATCAGATACCACGATAACTGCAAAAACGACTAATTGCAGATCCAGTTACCGACTAACAGATTCCGTGGTATATGCAAAGACACAACTAAATTTTTCGTACGGAATTGATGATATTGCGGTAAACCCCGGCGAGAATTCCAAATCCCCCCACCCGACCCTGATCGTCTTTCTGCAACACCTCGATGGGCGATTCCGTATCCGTGCGATTCGGAAAAGAAGTCTTCCCAGAATTAAGCGTCCCCAGTCATGCTTGGAATTCTTTATGGGCGTGAGAGACCACAAATGAAACTAATTAATTCGTCTCGTCTACTTTCTGTCCACAAAGCAGACTCAACTTTTCCAGCTGAAAGGCAATAGTTTCAACAGTTAACACGGAAACCATTATTCTGGCCAAAGCAATAAAGACGACCGAACTTTTCGCCCTAAAGCACTTATAGCAAGCAAAGGGAGCGTGTATTGGGGATGGAATTAAGATGAACTACAGGCGGGTGCAGTAATTGTCATCCCTTGCACGCGACCTGAACGACCTCACTTCACACATCCCACCACCTTTATCGGATTAAACCTTAATTAAATACAAAATTGCTAGTTCAACCCACAAAAGGCCGAGGTGTTTACAAAATGACGTCGAATACTCTTGATGACTAAATCTTCGTGGCGATGAAGAATCGCCGTGTGTCTAGCGATGAGCCATAAATGTCACCGCAACAAATGTTGTTGATTAGCTTACATAGTATTTGAGGCAATTTGAGGATTCGTTTGGGCGACGTTTCTCGTTTTTCCGTAGGATCACTGGCGTGTTTCGTGTCATATAGAATATATTCATAGGTAAGGCTTCACCTCGGGCCTTACTAATTATTGTGTGCAGTATTGTTATCGTTTATGACGCTTATGGTGGATGAAAAAGCTTGCACATTTCCCAAAACGTACAATAGATTTTTCGAGTAAACACAGCTTATTTTAAGGACGTCTTCGTTGTGTTACTAGTTCTGTATTAGTAAAACTGCCTGGGAAACCCGAGGAGAAGTTTCCTGTTTTTGAAATAATTTACTTAAAGACTTTAGCTCTGACTGCCAAAAATCACTAATGATATATTACTACGAATCACTTACAAATTGCATATTATACCAATTATTTTATTGTCTACTTACATAGTCAAATTATTAAAGTTCTGGACTAAATTATTATAATAATAATTCGTTTTACGCCATTTCGCTCCTTTAAGAATAATGCCATTTAAACCACCTTGCGCCGAGGCGGAAGAAATCACTGACCTTTTGCAAACGATGAGCGACATGTTCGAATTTCCAGTGTCTTTGCCTAATATATGGCTGACCAGCTGCAATAATGTGCTGACCACATGGGTCTAAAAGATGCACCCAAAGGTTGTGAAATATTATGCCATTCGAACGAAGGACAAAACGACAAGGGGTCTTCCGCAGCTTGAGTGCTAAGCTATAGATTAACGGAGGTAGTAAAAATGTCGTCGTGGCTGGAAATAAGGATCGTATTCTAGAGTGGATGACCGGAAGGAAGAATAGTTTGGTACATTGTTTGTTCACGCCATCTTCTGTTTTACCAGCGATGCCGATTTTTTATTTACTCCAAAATACATCACTGTAAACGCTGGAGGGGTTAAAGTTCATTCAGGGGTTAAAGTTAAAGAACATAAGGTTCAAAAAGGTCCCCATCCCCTGCAATCGTCAGGGAGAGCTTGCCTGTGTATATAAATAATATCTCAGAGGCTCCTGATCGCAACATTAACAGCGTGTTCCATCCTACTTACCGTAGTTACTACGCATGACGTCACGAATTCAGGCTTTTTGCCGTCAAGGCTGGAACGATTTTTCTATTTTCCAGCAGAATATCATGCCACGAATCCGACCAATCACATTACAGAGATCCGTAGTTACTACGCTTATATACGCTCCCGAGTGTGGTAAGCAAATAGTTACTGTTAGTTACTATTTTGAGAAGGTTGGAACGGTCAGCGTAGTAACTTTTGGTGAGGCTGGAACGGAAATAGTAACTAATAGTTACTATTTTTAGAAGGGTGGAACACGATCTAAATCACCACTGAAAAATCATACAGCTCCACTTATCTGGACAATCTTGTTGGATCAGTTTGAGCTAGTTGTACGGATCTAGACCAGGACAAAACCTCCCCCCCCCCCTCCCCACCCGTAGGGTTTGGATGGATTAGTAGCTTGGATATGTAGGATAAAACTCGTTATCCGCTCCATGCCTCTAATATTATTAATAATTCGTTTTTGACCCACGAATCATACAAGACGAAAACAGAGGAGTTTGAAAAGAAAATAATGAAACGTAAGTAGCCTACTCCCTACTTACGTTTCTTTATTTTCTTTTCCGTAACTCTTCATACCTCTGTGATGTGCCACACCAGATACAAGACTGCCTGAAAACACACTTTTTCAGCTTAAAATCAATCTACTCGATCTCATGATCTGTAGACTTTTCTTTCACAATCACTCACCCTATTCTGGTTGTTAACTTCCCAGGGTTTGCTTAAGTGTCGCAATCGCAGATAACACAACCAATCTTTCCGCTTGGAAGGATTCTACTTAGAACATCCGATCCTTACTGTGCTTGTAGAACAGGGACACGCAGATATACCCAAATTTAGAGATTACCCACTTCCGGATGCTTGATGCACACCCTTTCCTGGCAACGGGCACTTGATGCACACCAAAAGCGAGAGTGGTCATCCCCCCCCCCCTAACCCAAGTCAATCTTGGAGAATAAGTGGGTTATGAGATATTCGTTTGTTCTATTCATTAACATATATCCCTTGATATATCCAAATATATGAATGAACAACAATCCATCGTTCGAAACATTTATCAAGAATTTTTACTCGATTGGACTTGGAAATAAGATAAAAAGAGAAGACTAAGATTGTCGATGTCTAATTAATTACTTCTGAAAAAGTTGGTTAAGGTTTTGGGTTTTGACGGCGTCAAATGCTTCTTTTTAAATCTTCTATGCGTCAAAGAACAATTTTTTGGGGGCGAGCCGGTGTGGCCGAAGGTATAAGAGTCAGAACACGTTCTCATTAGCTCCTCCTTCCCGCATAAGTATCATTTGATCCCGCTAGTAACTCAAGCCGCCGCCAATTTGCTACCTCTATTACACATTAGCTTCATACCCATGTCATCAAACGCCAAGGCAAGATCAGCAAATGGAAGCTCTTTATGCAGAATCACGGAGAGATGGAATTACCAATCCCAAACCCGCCTAAAAAACTCGATTGTTCCTTTCTAAATGATGCATTTTATGATATTTTCGGTTTCGACTGAAAAGTCACGGAGCCCCCATTCGCTTCCCTTCTGAACATGTGAAATAGAATATATGACGCGTAAGGAACCATTAATGACGGAATTCCGTCACATACAATAGAGGTATGTTACTCGGGACGGATATTTCATTTCGAACGGCGCAGCTTTTTGATCAGTGATAAAATAAAAATCTCAGATCCCACTCACATGAAGCCTTAATGAAATAATCGGCTCACCCGTAGTTGAATTTTGTCGCAAAGGGTAGATGAATATGGCGAATCCGAAGTTGAGTAGCGTCCAAGCATTCTTCTTGAACAGGAATACGCCGCGAGCTGGGAAAAAGATCTTACAATGCTGGTAGAGAATGCCTGTTGAGAAATAGCTATGTCGTTCTGTAATCGCTTATAACCTTTATTCTTATAGCAGGGCCGTATCCAGGGACATACCCAAACAAACATCGTTTGTATTTGTTGTATAGGCTTTAACGTCTGATCTGTATTTTTTCTACTTTTCGGTCCAACCCGCGGGCAACCCCCTCCCCGAAATAAATTCCTGGATACTGACCTGCCTTACAGTCTTCAGCTCTGAAGTAACTTGTCATCCCTTTTATTCCAACTTGGTCACTAATTGGGTTATTCCCTACTGATTTGCTAGCTATTTTGGGTTATTTCCTGTTATGTCCCACGGGAGTTATTGTGAGTCGATAAAAGGAGGAGCCAACTATTTATTGTGGTAATTATTATCCTCTCTGCAAGGCCGTATCCAGGGGAGGGGCTAGGGTGTTGACCCCCCCCCCCCCCCCCGAAACATACACAAATAATAATTTTTATAGGCTTTTCCCTCTGATCTATGTGTTTTTTGTACTTTTTTGTCCGACCAGCAGGCAAACCCGCCCCCGCCCCGAAAGGCACCCCCCCCCCCCCCCCCAAGGACATTCCTGTATACGGGCCTGCCTCTCTGGAACGAAAAGAATGATGGCGCGTGCAGACGAATACGAATTCTGTCCATCCTGACAGGAATTCCTGTGGAATATATCTTTATTACCACTAGTAATGCTCCCGACCATAAGTAAATTGTAATGTTCAAAACTCTAGGAGGAATGAATATGACAAGATGGAAGAGCTAATTTTGTATCATACGGGACTGTGTAACAGAAACAAAAACAGAATCGTAACTAGCTTCGGGTTGCTGTTGTTCCTGATATGTGTTTCCGGCTGAGTGACACCGTCCGTTTGAAGTTAGACTGAAACTTGGACTTGTTCATCCTAATCAAATGTTCAGCTTTTCCTTCTTACAAACCCACCTGTGTTGTGACCACTTGGGATCCACTGCCAAGATTTCATTTATCAATTATTTTCAAATTTCAGCCTGCAAAAAAAAAAATAGACAAAAGACGTCTCCATGAGTTTCAGCTTGTGGCTCACTATGTCGCGGACACTTTTTTTTCTTAGGCGAAAATTCAGAAACATGCGAGACACAGTATTGTCTCAGAAAAACGCCTATTATCTCACATTCTGTCTAACAAAACATGAGCTTCAAATGTACATTCATACGAAGTCATCCATCAGAACATTATAGGCTGTTCGTTTTTCCATCATTTCCTATTCTGCCTAAGAAAACAGCAGACAAATGGCCTCGAATGTCAATGCTTGCACGGGGTAATGACCACCGATAGTCAACTGAAGGCGACAGCTTACACGGACCATATTTGTAGCCAGTAGTGATTTAGGGCCTGGAAACAATAATTACCGTAGTCACCCTTCTCCCGCGTGACAAAGGATGTCCATTTAGAACTAATACTTTGGCCTATCGATCCGGCCCCCATTGACATTGCTATTAAAGCGAGGAACACATCAGAGACACCTGTCGGTTGGCGTTGTGATGGACGTGACTTGCTATGAGGAAACGTGATTGCTGGACAATATGGAGCATTCTCCTTCTGTCTCTTCTCCTGGTACGCTGAAATAATGGCGATTACAGTCTAGCCCGATTCTGCCATACGTGTCTGCCGTCGAGAATGTTTCTTGGTTCTTGTCTATGCCTGCATATTCGAGGGGTATGATTTCTTCCAAGAGGCTGGTGTCGAGGGGATACTCACTCCTACACCGGGTGTCTGTGCCGGGAATGAGTGTACACCGGGTTCCGGAAAGTGACTATCGCCTCGGATGGTCAATCGTCGACTTCAGAACTCGGCCCGCGGCTCATCAGAGTCATGGGGTTTTTAACAGATAGCCTCTTTTTCTACAATCTAACGGTTACAAGTACGGACAAGTTCAGGATTAAAAGTACTTTGCATATTAGCAAGTTCCACCCCATTTCCTATTATTGGACGCTGCTTGAAACACAAGACTGACGGAAGTCAAAAACCAAAAGCGAACCAATCACAGGGTATTCAGAATGCGAACTGTAAAATGTCTTTCGGGCCTCTCCTAAATCGATATCAAATGTTCTTGTCCCTACGAATATTCGATTAGGCTAATGTTGCTCGATCCCATCCATTCTCTTTACAGAACTCTTTTAAAGTCCCACTCCGTTTTACTCAATATTCCGCAATCCCCTTTTTCCACCGGTATAATAAAGGAGTATGCGGTAAAACTATTCCACTTCATCCTAAATAGAGCATACTTCAAAACATTCCGTAAATTAGTTTCATTCCTTTACATCACAAGTACCAGCCTGTACATCTTGACTTTCTTACTACCCCCAGTTATCCCCCTTCAAACTCCCTGCGTCTTTGGATCACGCTGGTGTGAATCTCCCCTGAAGAGCCCTTCTCCAACCGCAGGGATACCAGGGCCAGAGGGATCCCGATGGGAACAGGGAAGAATAAGCCCGATTCATGGATATGAATGACTTCACGGGGTATTTAAAACAAACTGTTGTTTGGAATGCCTTCAAGTATCAAAGCGTAAGTGGGTTCTTTTTGAATTGTGAGAAAAATGCTTTCTATATAGTGTTGACATCTGCAAAGGTAATAAATTCATGAATCTGCACTGAAAGCTTGTAGGATCAGCTTATTATCGACATCTGATCGTGTGGAAGCTACAGTCTAGAGAAATATGCAAGGGGATGGAATGCATTGGAATCAGAGGCGTTACTAGCCAAAATATATTTTTTTTTTGGGGGGGGACAAGCTATTTACCGACTGGCTGGTCATTTTTATCGACTGTTTTTGCAGATAAAAACGACTGTTATTGAGAAAAAACGACTGTGTTGACGAAAAATCTGCTGATTTTAAGAAAAACTACTATTTTTACGAGAAACCGACTGTTTTTAGAAAAAATCAACTGTTTCCAAGAAAAAAATCGACTGTTTTTATGCAAAATCGTGGCACTTGCCGACTCTGCTATTTTTTACCTACTGGCCGACAACATTCTGGGGGCGCGGGGCTTCCTCCCCCCCCCCTCCTCCCCCTAGTCGCGACGCCCCTGATTAGAATAATAGTTGTTAAAAGTACAGGCAAAAAATTAGAAGGTGATCGATACGGCGAAATATTCGAAGTCAGGCATAGAATAAAATAAAATAGTTTTTATTCAGCCACGAATTTGCCATGCAACGAATTTTATAAACACCGCCTACAAATCCTCCTTACAATGCCCTAGGAGGTGGGCAACACTGTCCTCGCCAATCAAACAAAGTAGACACCTATAATTATCCCTGTTTAAACCATCCCTGTTTCTCTTCCTCTCAAAAACCTTTTTTCTAAACCCAAGTGGTGATGGATTCGTTCGGAACTGGAACCAAAGCTTCAAAGTCTGTGTTATATGAGCCTAACTTAAAATTAAATTCCACACTAAATGTTCGCTTCAGTAATTTATAATAATTGAGAGTCTTAGACGTTTGGACTGCCCCATGCCAACTTTGTATATCCTGGTCACTTATATCGAAGAATTTTTTCTTTTCTTCTATAAAAACGAAGTACTGACAAATAAAAAGGCTTTCGGCTGGAGAATTCGCATTCCACTGATAGGTATTAATTACTGTGACACAAAAAAGATGTTGCCTACATATAATGATAATAATATGTTTACTCAACCGATTGGCTGTACAGTATGACTGACGTGTTTGCAGTACAAAGAATAAACCGTTTCACCTTAATCAAACTAAACTGCAGTTTCTGTTCGAAGTTCGCAGTTTAATGTTTACATTACAAACTTCCAGGATGAAGTTGGGGGTTGTAGATTTTAGTGTACCGAGAAGCGAATCAGCCCGCCCTCAACCACTACTTGCCATGTGATACTAGCTATTTTCTTTTCTTTCCTTCGTTTGTCGACTCTATCCAACCTTCCGCTCTCCCACGTGGCGGCTGGATGCAAAAATATTTGAAAACTGACGCGCAGTGGTTCAGAAGTGAGAAAACCAAGCAAAAGAAAAGATGTCCAAAACAGAAGATAGAGATGGTGGTCTACCATGCCTTCCAGAATGAAAAACAAAACTTTGAAGCTTATCATGTCCTTACGCCCTTGTGTGGAGAGTTGTTGGAGGACCTTGAAGCTTTGGATGAAGTTTGCTGTGTGACGGCTCAAAAGTCGGCTCGGACAAAACAGCGCTAAGAAGTCGTAGTTACAAAAGGAAACAATGGAGAAATACGGATTTCGGAAGCTTATAACTCCATGAAGGAGCTATTGATTATATAAAAGGCAGAATAAGCAAGAAACTCCTTTGACACATATATGTGCATCCCTGTATTGCGGTTATGTTGATATTAAAAGGGTCGTAACGTACATATTGTCGGCATCCATCATAACATTTAACGCAATGATGCGCATCCATGTGTTAAAAGGTTGTCATAATTCTGACAGTGCAGTTAAACTCTTCCGAATGAATCACTCTTCGGCTAAGGGGCCAACAACTCCGTTCCTGAAGCTCTATTTGATTTCCATTGTTCCGTTTACCTCATCCTTCTCGGTTCACGGGCAGAGGCTTTGAAATAGGTGATAAGCGAACAAAGCGGTTGACTCCGTTCAGGGCCGTATCCAGGGGGGTGGGCTAGGGGGTTGAACCCATCCCCCACCCAAAAAAAAAAATATATATATAAAAATAATCATTTGTATGGTCTTTTCCCTCTGATCTATATCTTTTTTTGTACTTGTTTGTCCGACCCGTAGGCAATCCCCCCCTCTGAAAAGCCCCCCCCCCCCCGAAATAAATTCCTGGATACGGTCCTGACTCCGTTTCAACTGATAACCCTGAAAATTGTCTTAGAGTGAAGTAACTGTTTGTCAGTTTCAGGAGTCGTGTCGCCTTTTTGGGATCCCAAAACGTAAGTGGAGGGACACCTATGACATCGCAAAAGTTGTCCGTCTGTCCGTCTGTCTGTCTGTCCGTCCGTCCGTCTGTGCGCACTGTAACTCTCGAAGGGAATGAGTTATTTTGATGAAACTTGGTGTGAGGATTCTTTGGGTCAAGAGTAAGGTCAAGTTGTTAGATGGACTATTTAGCCCTACATTTAGGGGTGGGGGAGGGGTTTTAGATTAAGGGGCAAAGTAAATATTTTTAAACAGATAATGTGATAGTCGATTATGGGGTAAGAAGACATGTTGAACACGATGGTGAAGACCATTTGTCATCGGAAAAGTAGTTCGCCCGGAATCCGGCCAAAACCGGAAAGTTTTTCGATTTAAGGGTAAGAAGACATGCTAAACACGATGTTGGAAACTGTTTTATCGCCGGACAAGTAGTTAGCCCAGAATCCGGCCAAAACCGGAAAGTCTGTTAAAAGTAAAAGTCTTATTTGAAGTTGATTAGATGTTCGATTAAGGGGCAGGAAGCCATGCTGAACACAATGGTGAAAACTATTTTCTCGCCGAACAAGTAGTTCGCCCGGAATCCGGCCAAAACCGGAAAGTTTGTTAAAAGTAAAAGTTTTATTTGGAGTTGATTAGATGTTCGATTTAGGGGTAAGAAGACATGCTGAACACTTACGTGAAAACAATTTTCTACCCAGATAAATAGTTCGCCCGGAATCAGGCCAAAACCGAAAATTGTTAAAAGTTAGAGTTTTATTTGTAGTTGATTAGATATTCGATTTAGGGGTAAAGAGATGGTGAATCCGTGTATGACAGTCATTTTTTACCCGAACATATAGTTCGACGGGAATCCGGCTGGAGCCGGAAAATTTGTTATAAGTTGATTTTTTATTTGAAGTTGATTTGATGTACAATATTGGGGAAAGAAGATACGCTGAGTTCATTTTTGAGCTTTCTTTTTTCGCCGGAAAAGTAGTTCTGGAATTCGGCCGAAACCGGGAAATTGGCAGAAGTGGCAGGAAGTTTTCGTCAAAACAGAGATGGCTTATAGGGGTTAACACACATGCTGATTCAATACCTGAACTTGTTTTTCTTAGATGATTAACCTGTTTTTGAATTTTAATAGTAAAAATGTTCAAGGAGTCTGGCGAAGACTGGATCTGGCGAAGACAAGACCCAATTGTCTGGATCAAATATTGAATTTCTGGGATCCTATCGAAACCTTTGGTCTTGTTAACATGGGAAAGAGTGATATTTCGGGGATGAGTTTCGACTTATGATGAAATGAAATTTCTAGGATAGTAAGTAAGTAAGTAAGGTTTAGGTAAGTAAGGTTTATTAGACAGAACTTGATAGCTAGCTAATTTGGTTGTCTTCATCAATTACACAATTAAATTACACCCCCTTTACACCAAATTATTATTTGGTTGTCTTTGTAAAAATCACAAACGTAAGTAAATGATCCCTATTAAATCGCAAATTTGTCTGTCTGTATGTATGTGATTACAGTAATCTTGAACGGATCGAGATATTTCAATGAAATTTGATGGGATGCCTTCGACCAGCTGCATTTTCAGGATCGTCGATTGGGTATATTCTCGATCAGAGTGATTAGACGATTGAAACTGAAAAAAGGGTAAAGGTTTAATCGGGAAAATCCATCAGTTCGAGAATGGAAAAACTAGGCTGGAATGAGGTTCAAGTAGGATACTTCCGATTCCGACCTGATCGAGTCAAAGGACATGCTGAAAGGGGCTATGCTGTTGGTTTTCAGCTCGGGTAGACAGTACGGCAAGAGTCACTTGAATTTAGAAATTAAAGTAAAGTAACGAAGATAAATTAAACAAATTTTGGAATCAAGAATTTAGCGTGATATATTGGCCCAGAAAGAGTGCGGACAGGATTTATTTGACACAAATAAAGACGCCAAATTCGAACCAGTGTCGTAGTGTGGTCAGCACACGTAGTGTGTGTCAAAGGAGCGCGGCCAAACTCTTTGCGAGCTAATATGTCACGCTCGATTCTGCGCAGTAAAACATCATATCTCTCATACCAGAGGATTTTCTTTTAAATTATCTTTATTGTATTTTTTAATTTCTCTATTACATATACAGTCTTTCAGGGCCGATACGTGCTTTAAGGGTAGAACTACATGGTGTAGTCGATGCTACTAGTTCTATGTTAGGGTTGATAGCGCGACCGAAATCCTTAGACTAAAATTTCGTCTGAGAAGTGACTGTGAGAAGTAATATAACGTACAATGTGTAGTAAATAATGGGTCTTTATTTAAAAGAACACATTGAGTAGGGATAACTATTTGGTCCTTTCGGATTAACAGTTTGGAGTGAGGTCTTAAAGAACTGAAAATTTAGCAATTGAGGGACATAGTCGATCTAAACAGAATTTAAAAAATTGGTGGAACAAGAAGGGCTATTCGTAAGTCTTGCTTCAGCCCAAGCTGAATGTAGATCATAGTCGATGGCACTAAAAGGGTAAGTCAGCCGAGATTTATTTCAGCTATATTTCGTCCCGGAATATACATAGCTGACTATCGGACAAATACCCGGAATATACATAGCTAACTATCCGTTAAGTGCCATCGGCTAAGGCTGTTAGTTTTACGACGGCCGAAACGGTCATCGAAAATCGAAGACTATGGTACAGCCAAATTGGATAGAACTGACGGGGTGGTGTTTTTTGAAGGGGGTAAAATTATGTAGAACTGAACGATGCTGTTACTTGCTACGCTAGGATCGAGCAGTAGTTGACTAATTCTGGTGAAAAATCGGACTTTTAAAGACAAACGAATTTCCTCTTTGACAGGTTGGACTCTAACCTACGTCTTACCAAACGCTTTGGTAAGTTGCGTTGCGTAGCTTAGTGTCAAATCAGCATTTTCAAGCAGGATTCCTTTAAAATTTGATGTTTGACTAACTGAGATATGTAATATTTTATTCCGATTTGTACATCAAACAAAGAAGGAAATCAAACTTCAATAAGGCGATCAACAACATAATTGCACCAAAAACATAGCCAACGCTTCACAGTGCTACTCTATGGATCTGTGACAGAAATGGGCACATCAGGATCATCATAAAAATCGACAGACACGTCAGACTCGTCATCACTTTCGTCAACAGTTGGCTGGGACTGGTTGCCAATGTCACTGATAAAATCAGCAGTACTAGTGACGTCATTACCGCCATGGCAACTGATAGGGCTTCCAGTGGGTGTGACCTCATCGGCTATTCCAGCTTCGTGCTTCTGAAGGTGGCGGTCCAGGTTGGTCTGCTGTCCGAAACACCTATCACATAAATGGCATCTAGAAACCGAAAAAAATCCAGTAAATAAAATGATATAAAGAAAATCTGGTGGTGCTACCGTAACATCTTTAAAATTGTTCTGTGAGGTGTTTGAATATTTGTCTTTTCTTCCTTCCATATTACTGGGCTTTTGTTTCTATTGTATATACGGAACACAGATAAAAACGTAATTACTCAGTTTGTGCAGTTCCATGGCAAAAGACGTAAAGTAACGAATGAATTGAAAGACGCGCTAAAAATACGCTATGTCTGCAGTGACTACATCCAGAGGCGTTACTAGCCAAAATGTTTGGGGGGGGGGGGGGGACGAGGCGTTTACCGACTGGCAGGTAATTTTTACCGACTGTTTTCAACAACAAAAAATTAAAGGGCGTCCCCCCCAGTCGTGACGCCCCTGCCTACATCCAACTGCACCATTTATTTCCTGATACAAACGATCTGATGCTTTGAAACCCTTACGAGAGCTATCGTGGTAACAGACAGACGGACGAACAAGCTTCACGAAGTCATAGATATCTTGTCACTAACGTTCTGGGATTGTCATGTGGTACACAGGTAGAGGGCAAGGCCGTATGCAGGGGCGGAGGGTTAGGGGGTTGCCCCGGAAAAGAACTGGAGGAAATTCATAATAATTGGAGGTAACTAAGAGTTAAAGCACAGCTCTTATTAGAAATGGATCTTTCACGATAAAAAAGTCCAAAAATATAGTTTTTGAAAATACTTACACTTGCTTTGTGGAATTAGGGATTCTCTTGTTAGCGCTTGCCGACTCAGACCGGGCTTCGCGCAAAAATACTCTTTTTTTTAGCGAACAAAGTAAAAGAAATGCGCGCCGTGGTCAAATGCTACACGAAAGCAGACAAATTAAGTTTAGCCTGCTTGTTTAACGACGTCTCTACGCGAAACACAAAATCTCGATGAAAAATCTGTAGCCTGTGTATGGTAGTTGTACGAAAATGTTCACATATTGATATGTAATCGTACAGAATACTATCATTTAATGTGCCTTAGACTGGGCCAGTATTAAGCAGTAGTATCCAGTAGCATCATGTCTTGCTATAGTAGCATCCAGTCTTACTAATAGTACCATCCAGTCTTGCTAATAGTAGCATGCAGTGGTAACAGTTATTACTGTATGCTATTAAGACTTACAACTCCAAATAACTAATTCTTGAAAAATTTTCATCGGGATATTGTCTGGCAATCCAGGGAAATCTTGGCGGGCACGGAAAAGTTGAAATTGCAAATAAAGTGATTCACACGGATTTGATTTTGTAAAGAGGGAGATCTC
The DNA here is from genome assembly GCA_023053575.1 of Branchinecta lynchi. Classification (NCBI taxonomy): domain Eukaryota; kingdom Metazoa; phylum Arthropoda; class Branchiopoda; order Anostraca; family Branchinectidae; genus Branchinecta; species Branchinecta lynchi. The sequence continues at coordinate 16,196,767 of JAKZAP010000008.1, forward strand.
GGGGGTTAAAAGGACACGTACATCGTCACTGGGTGTGTAAAACAGTGAGGAGCAAGAGGGTTCTTTTATAGTCTAACTGAGAAGCCAATTTCTTTTTGTATCATGTAACTAAATACACTGCATTGTTGGATTGTGTTAAGGGATTTTTTTTGTCTCACTATTTGCTCTAGAACGACGTCCAGAATATCTACGGTCGTCCTCACAACGCAAATTTCTACTATCACGCAGACAAATTAAATCTCAATACATGCGCGACGTTTCAGTGGCCATTCATCAGCTTCCGGAGGGTAGCTTACTGCGTGAAGACTTATTTTTCGTAAATCGTTTCCGTCGAGCATACAACACAGATTCAAGCGCATAGAGCATACCGATAAGACAAGGAAATTCCACCATTTCCTTCCAATAGTAGATTAACCTATCTAAGTCCTTTTCAGTTAAGCTTTAAGGAATAATGGGAAACTCACTTGAACGGTTTTTCTCGATGGTGGATATTCCGAACATGGCGTTGCAAGTTCGAGGAGATGCTGAAGGATCGTTCGCAGAATTTACACTTGTATGGCTGCTCTCCTGTATGCGTGCGGAGGTGACGAGTCAGATTAGCTGACCGAGGGAATACTTTTCCGCAGAATCTGAAATTAGCTTCGGTTAGCATGCAAATAGTCTGCAAATAATAGACAAAGCAAACAAAAAATTAACGTTAATTTAGAAACGGAAAAGTGTGTTTCTGGGCAAACTCCGTCTAGTTGCAGAATCCATTTAAGCAAAACGGAGGTGAGACTAGACTGTAACTAGTTATTTAATATAACTGTTATATTTGTTTCTTTTTAAGAATTTACTAGTGATTGACTAACTGGTAAATTTATTGCTAGGAATATTTTGTTTCCCTTTTTTGGTGTTACTCAGCTATTTCTGCTATTTTCATTGTATGGGTCAGAAATTAATAAATAAATCAACTAGCTCCACGGTAGAGCTGTAGCCTGATATTAGTGGAGCTTAATCGGATGAAAAAGGGAGTAGTCTATGGTAAAGACAGGAATAAAAAAAAGAAAAAAAAATCGGGGACCACCATGGATGAGTACTGTTGCAAGCATATCATCTGTTTTCTTGCAAAACCGTTTTCGTTCACTTTGATGTCAGTGACTGATACCGTAAAGTCGACAAGTTAGGTAGACATGTAGCTCAGCAAATTGCCACTGAACCACAGGGAACAAAGTGACACAGATTACATTTGGCTTTTTGCCACAGATCACCAGATCATATTTACGAGCCGAACCTTTACTGAAGTAAAACATGAGTAGCGCCATTTAATAATCTGTCATCACTGCCTGGCTGCTCTGGAAGTCAGCGAAATGTCGAAAGTTATTACCGATAACACCAACGACGATGTCGTAACATCTTTTATACATGTAATCCAAAAACATTAATAACGAAGGATTTCTTGTGCAAATAAAAGATCTTCTAAAACGAAACGTCTTTAATGAGAAGAAAGAAAAAGTTTCGAAAAGTCGAAGAGTTCCGGTTTCTTTGAGACATATGTATTTTTTATGTGACATTCCGGACAGATTAGGTCATTTAAGATTCTAATAGAATAGAATGACGGACAGAAAAGGGAGAAGCAAAGGAACCACCAATCCGATTCCAAGAACAAACGCCGAAATCGCAATAACCGCCAATAATATTAACAATCTTTATTCTTATTATATTAATAAACGTAGTGGGTGAAATTACTGCTCGTAAGTGTCAGTTTATTGTAATACAGCATATCGTCGATCAGTGGATCTTAATGCACTAGCAACGCATCGTTATGCAATCTTGTACTTTGTTTTGACACGATCTGAGACACCGTGTCAAGCCGATTAAATGTTTTTTAAAGAGTTTGAGACATCATTTACGGTCAGCCATGAAAAAATTATGGCACTGCATATTAAATATCGAAATTAACGTATAGACAAAAAACATCAAATATGGTGTCCATTAGTGACCAACTCACGAGTTGTCTTAATGTCCCCTAGCGAAACATCGCGACAAACCTCCGTATGACAAAACGTCCCTATGACAAAAGGCCCATGCCGAAAAGTGCACATGACAAACCGTCCCCATGACAAAACATCACCAGGCCAAAACGTCCCCATGTGAAATGTCCGCATGAAAAAACTTTCTATAGAACATACTAACTAAAAAAACAAGATCTGAGAGTAGCTTGTTTTTGGATTTAAAGGACCTGTCTTACCTATAATACTACTTCCATAATCACTCTGTACATTTCTAAACCCGGAGACCCCAATTTCGTACGGTAAATTCAAAACCACGCTGATTTTCTCACTAGCCGTGTTTTGCTACCTTCGATGTGTAATCACGCTGTCGACAGTTGTCTGCAAGAAGTTTTTCGATCAGAAAACCGGTTACATAAATTGTTTCCCTGTTTTTGCTACAACTCAATGGATTTCGGAAAAGGCTTAAAACGGCAAAGACCGTGGGTTATCTGTTGAAAGCATGACCTAGTTTTAAAGTATTCAAATATTTTAAAATACTGTAGGTTGAAGAGTAAATAGTGCGAGGGGTCCTTTAAGGATTTTCAACAGACCCCGCATCCTTTTAAAGATGGTTGATTCTAAGACCACGGCATGGGAACGGGAGATTGAAATGCCTAGGTATATAAATACTACCTCAAGCAGAACATGGCAAGGGACTCTTCACGTAACCAGCGTTTTGCTGAGAACTCGGTCTCAAGTCCAGTTTCAACCCTCAAATATTTAACTAGACGATAAGAGGTTAGGCAATACATACCTGCATGCGTATCTATCTCTCGGTCGCATCACCGCTGAAGAACCAGCCAAGATATCGTGGTATGGATGCGGGTTCCGTAGCATGTCCTGTTGGGCTCTAAGGGCATTCCAGGGCCCGTAGGGGCTAAATCGGTTCAAATTGGGACCCATCATGGGCGGTCGAAGGTGGGAAAAGCGTTGTGGCAGTAACGATGGGTGAAGGAGGTGCTGATTGTGAAGTTGTTGCAAGTGCAGTGGAGGTGGCCAAGTCGGCTGTGTAGGAGGTGTGACCAGAATCGGCGAGGTGATCTTTGGTGCTGGCGAGGTTTTGGGGATCGGGGAGCTGAATGCCGACGTTTCAGATATGCTAAATTTGACCTCGGAAGCTGAGGTGCTACTTAAGTCGAGGGGCTGCTCTTTGGTTTCCTTTGGTTTAGGCGATGGGCTCCTTGAATCATCACTGTCTTCTGCAGGCCTCCACAGCTTCTTTGGCTTATCCTCTGTCGGTTTTTCAGGTTGCTTTTCGGGTGTCACCGCCCTTTGCTCTTTCTGCATAGCATAGGACTTGGCTAGCGACGAGTACAAAGCGTTCGCATAAGACATCCCCATATCCCCCGACAAAAGTAAGGGCTGAATCGGCAACAAAGGAAAAGGGAAGGGCATGCCCGCCCGAGCGTACAAACTGGCTAACAAAAGTGAGTCCGTTTGCGATGTGGTTTGCTGAGTTGTCGGTATAGATGCCGTAGCGGAGGGGATGGGCTGGTACATGCTTGTAGTTGGGGTCGGCGGCTGAGAAGATGCGTCGCAAAAGCGTCTATGCTTCGCTAAGGTCGTGGCGGATGAGCAAGGTTGACCGCAACGTCCGCAGCGCAGTGGAGTGCGGCAGTCAGCGTGCATGCGCTTGTGGCGGCACAAATTGGAAAATTGGGTATAGGCTTTTCGACAAACTTCACACCTAGAAAAGATGACGAATCTCAGTTTTGTTGTTTTGTTTCTCTAACGGTGCAGGAAGACTAGCAGGTTTCTCCGTCGGGCTTACTACACTCTTGTTATTTCTTAGCGACATTGATGATGGGTTGTAAATCTAGGAAGGAAATCCAGCCCGCACTGCCAGCAAGCCCTATGTTTCTCCTTTCAAAAAAGAACGTTTCTACTACCACGATTTCATCGCTTAAAAAGAACAATTACAAGGTTGTGTACTGCGCATTGTAACGACGACGTTAATACAAATTCCACCGTGATTCTGAGATTTCCAATTTCAACATTCGATGCATCACCCACAGAATAAATTAATAGTCACGAAAACAATTGCATCATCAGCTTCGACCTGTATCGCAAACCATCGGAATCCAGTTCACGGGTGGCTATTGCCGGAGTAATTCAGATATGTTAAGTTCGATTCGTATCCAACATTGATACTGATATGGGTGTGAGGCATTGAATTTCACACTTGGAAACATTAATTTAATGCGACGACATGATGGTTTAGCCAGTTCGCTAAAATACTTTTCTTTTTTGTCATTAATGATTGATTAAAATGAATGTCACGAAGTTAGAATTCTGGAATTTTCTGAGCTGTAACCATTAGCTTTTAGCAGGCCCCATCGCATCGCAAGGTATCTTGATGTAGGTGCAGCCAAGTGGTTGTTGATTCAGACTTTAACCTACTTCCATAATCACTCCATACTAAACCCGAAGACCCCAATTCGTACGGTACATTCTAATCCCTCTAACAAAACGAAGCTGATTTTCTCATTTGCCGTCTTTTGCTACCTTCGATGTGTATCACGCCCGTCAACGGTTGTCTGCGAGAAGTTTTCCATCAGAAAAACCAGTTATGTAAATTGTTTCCATGTTTTCGCTGCAAGTCAACGGGTCTTGGAAAAGGCTTAAAACAGCCAAATCCGTCGGTTATTTGTTTGTAGTGCAGCCTAGTTCTAAAGTATTCATATATTTTAAAATACTATAAGTTGAAGAGTAAATAGTGCGAGGGGTCCTTTAAAGCGTCAAGGAAACAAGAAATCAGTCTCTTTCCTTTACCAAGGTCTACAAGCCTTGTGCAAACGCGGGCAAACCTACAAATGAACACCTCAGCTTAACTCATATCTTGCATCAAAAGCTCTACCTGGTTTCTCAAATAAAGTTAGTGAAGTGTTACAGTTTACAATTCTGTGCTTTCCAAGTTGGTCTGTTTATCCACGTGCATTGCAGGCCGCCAATCAAAGAGAATATGTGTGACGCGTGGTTTATCGGCAGGGCAACAATCACGCCACATGGGCTTACGGCAGACTTCAAGCGAAAAACCGTCTAGGACAATAGCGAGGACGTTGGCGGCATAAACAAATAACTACAAAAACATTGCTAAACGAAACTGCTAGGCAGCAACGAGGATATTGGTGGCATAGAAAAACAGTAAGAATACTATATCTGGTTACCGGATTATTTAAGCTCCGCTGCGAGCAGGATTCAATGCTCAAGACTTCGTCCTGTAGGATGACATAGTGAAAAACAAAATGGTAGGCTAATAAGAATGATCGCAAATTACTATACGAACTGTTCATTGTAAGATTATGTATTTTTAAGTTACCTGAATGGCTTGACGGATGCGTGAATATGAGTGTGCTGCTTCAGTCCGGATGCTGTTGCAAACGCTTTTCCACACTCAGCACAGGAATGGCTTCGCACCCCAGCAGCGTGGTTGGAACGGACGTGACGCTGTAGGTTGGACGCGTCGGTAAAAGTACGTCCGCAGTATGTACAGTAGAAACGTTTCTCGTTTCCTGAACCAAGTATGTACGAAGAACAGAAGTTGTCGCACGAACCTCCGCCAACAGTTGAACAATTACAGTTAGACGGTTCGGATCTTCCACTTGTACTGAGTTCCGAACCTGAAATAAACGAGGCTCATGGTATGATCACGGTCAGGGTACGACTTGGTTGTAAGACTATCGTTTCACGGCACTAATAATATGCTAACACGTAAGTTCGGCAAAGCAAAACCTCTAAGAGGTGTCCAAAGTAGGAGCCGGGTTCGTTGACTGAACCCTTGCGTCAGGTCTTATAGAACCGTGTCACCCTTACGGTCGAAAACCCTGTCCTAGTGGGGCGTCTAGTTTTCCATTATCTCCGCGAGAAAATGGTTTTCACCAAGTGCTGGTGATTCAGCTGTATAAACTAGTTGATGTTATCGCCTGTTTTCATCTCTTAAATCTGCCGTTCGGCTCAGTGTGTGTGGGTGTAGGTCGTTTCAGAAATAGAGATTTAATGAGCTTGATAGTACTGAATGTCATTGAATGCTGAAAATGCGCAGTTATCCAACGCTTTCCGCCCGCCCGATCTTTCGCCTTCAGCCTTCTAGGACCACACCACCCATTCGGAAGACAAACTTAGTGCTCGGACCGTAGACCACATGGACCGTTTTTCAGGTTGCTTTTCGGGTGTCACCGCCCTTTCTCTTTCTGCATAGCATAGGACTTGGCTAGCGACGAGTACAAAGCGTTCGCATACGACATCCCCATATGGGCGGGGGTTGAGGAAAAACAAAATAGTAAAAGAAAGACTATTGAAGAAAAAGGGAATTACCAGAGTCTGTTTCTGGATTTATCCCGTCAATGTGGAACTTCTCCATGAACAAAATTGACGGAATCCAGGTTTTGCTTTTTCAACGCACTAGCTGAAGAGTTGAGCACCATCAAATTGTCTTCCTAATGCACCTGCAACGGAAATCGTATGTTATATGTTAGTATCAGGAATACGATACTTTGTGAACTCCGTCGACTTGGGTTGGATGGAAAAAGTAATAGTTGTCGCGTCATCTACTTTTGGTGAAAAGCGTCAAGCTTTGTTATCCCCAACTTTGCTACCTATTTGCATGTGTGAAAGCGACATACTATTGCGGTCAACCTGTCACTGACGCCTCTCTTGTCTTCTACATCATCTCAGCTTCCCGCACGGTCTTTCTCATTTTTGTTTAGTCGCTGTTAAGGACGGCCTCAGAATACGCCTTCTGCCCGAAACCAAATCTACTCCTATTGGGAACCTTTTCTTCAACCAAAACATCAGGCTAAAGAACGCAACTGAAAAAAACATTCACATATTTCTTTCTTCTTAACTGCATTCTCTAACCCCTTTGCTCACCGCCCGTCATTATATTATGTAGCTCCGCTACGGGATGCTCGCACTCCTTCCATCAGTGTAATGAATCATCAGTGAAATATCCATGAGTCTCAGATCATTTTGTTAACACTTCCTGATTACTAATATGTGAATGTTTTCTTTCATTTCTTTTCTTTATTGCTAGAAATTAGTTGCTTTTCAAAGATCGTTTGATACCTGAAATCGTGTCCGGTCATGACCAGGGACCGCAATAGAGGGTGAGTTGGTATGACGCAGAAGGTGAAGATGGGACTAGGGTCAAAAAGTTCTGGAACGGATTTTAATGTGTGTTGTATGTCTTCTTCCTTTTCAATGTTTCGCTTTTCTGTTAATCTCAGCGGGTTAAAGAAAATAAATCAATCAAAATGTGCTTGTTATGTACTATCTATCAACTGTTTGTTATACTATGCCGGATCCGATCCCCCGATGCCAATCCAAACCGCACAAGCATTTTCATCAACCCCGCGCATTATTCATTGATGTGTCAATCTCCTGAAAAAAAAGTGTCGCCTCATTGTTTGAAAATCACTACCGGGACAGATGATCTCTTTTGTGGCAAGCGTTCCCTAAATTAACAGATTCATCTCATCTGTACGTGGGCTGAACCTGGGATCATAAATAAACCAGGGGTGATAGGGAAAAACCACCACGGAAGCCCCCCAACAAGGGGTTGAGGGGCAGTTCACACGATTGCACTCGCCGGGGGATTATTGAGACGTGAAATTTGACATAAACGTCTCATACGGCCGCATTGTCCACAGTATTTCCTATTAGCCGGCGGTGACGCGGGGAGCGCTGTGTAACGAGCGCGGGCGACGTCCGGAGTGTTAGCGCGTACAATAGTGGTTTCCGCGCTAATGCAGTTCCCGGCAATTAACAGTACTCCGCGTAAAATGACCAATTTCCTCCGATGAACCCTAATGAATTTCGGGATCGCCCAGCTCCAATATATAAACGTTAGGCACGAGCCGGGCTTTGGTCAGATGACAGTTTTTAGGCACTTTGCGACAGAGTGTGACACCTTTTCGAGGTTATTTGACAAAATAAACGGAAATGCACGGTCACTCGGATTTGGAAAGACGGGGAGGAAGTGTACTCAAGGTAAACGAGGAAGACATAAAGTAGAAGGAGATGACATGATAAAAGCAAAGACTGACGAATGCCCGAGTGATGAGATTTAGAATGAACGAGTCGGATTGCCATAGTGCTCCGGCACTAGCCTATAGTCTTCTTCCCCCTTTTTAATCCCGGCGGTTGACCCAGCTCCCACACCAAGATGTCTAAACATACGTGCACACACCGTCTACACTGTAAAAAAATCTACTGGGATTAATCTTGTCTTTATTGAGATAAGATTATCCCTAATTCGGATTAATTTTATCCCAATAGAGATAAGATTAATCCCAGTAGCAAATACTGCATCCTTATTCGGAGAAACTTTTTACAGTGTAGTAAGATTTCACATGCGAAATTCTCATCATCGAAACCTGCATGCCATTCGTCAAAGTTCCAAACGAAGTAGGAAATCCGCGCCCACTTTAAAAGGAGAAGCGGCATCGAAGACAGGACCTGTCCTGTCAGTCAGACCGAAATAGCATGTCAGGCCAATGTGGCTTACAAAATTAAAAATTAAAAATTAAAAAAGACTAAAACACTTTATGTATTACTAGAAACTTCAGGGAGCTGACGACCCCTGGAGTTGCATATTCTCCGGACGATTAATAAACTAATTGTGAGAAAGGCAAGAGACAAGGTCAGAACAATTTTCGTGACAAACCAGAAATTACCCGTATCTCATTTGTGTACACTGTATACTCCACTGACGCAATATAAGCAAATCCGGTCAGCGCGGAAAAACCAAACTAACATCATAAACGCCTTAAATACGTAGAACCGCATCATTTATAGTCCGTTATCTATATGATGCTATAAGGAAATGTTCGCCGGGATTACGCATCATACGATTTACCGACATTCCTTTAACGCGAAACAAGCCGATGTTTAAACAGCTTTAATCAAAGCTCTACGTCTACAACCTTTATATCAGGTTTATCATTACAATAACTTCCAAATGCGTGAACATGGATTAGTTAATCTAACAATTCTAAGGGAAACGATCGACGGTTGGAATTGTAGAACTCCGGAAAAGAGCAGATTTCATTTGGCCGAAGCTACACTGGATTACGTCAAATAGTTTCATCAGTATCGGTGTTGGGTGGTATCATATTTTATAGAGGCAAGTGGCCTACTTATTGCAATATATAATTGTTATAATTTACTGGGCATGCCAATCTCCGGTCAAGTAGGCTACAGGTTGAAAGGAAACATGTGGTTTCGAGCCGAACAAAGACGACCTTACAATAATGCAACAGTCAAATTATAGAGAATCGGAGGGATAATGCACAACTTTGAATTGCAGAGTTGTAAACGCGGAAAAGGTCACAGCGCATAGAAGGCAAGGTGGTTGCAATTTCTCAAAATTAGGATAAATAAATGAAATTGTATCTATGTCATTTCTAGAATTGTAAATAATTCACTTTGTTTTTTATGCACAATGACATGTGAAACACTGATTCGTCCGTCAATCTTTCCTGATTGTTATATCTTTTCACGAAACTTTAAATTTCCTACCATGCGTCCGATCAAGCCTAACAACATTCCACTCACTGAAAATGGGCCTAGGCTAGAGACTGTCGGCTCTCCCGAAAATGGCTTTCCCCTAGGTTATAGCGGAATTATAAGGTTGGTCTCGGAAGATTATTGTCGCTCTCGCATAGGGTCAGAGGTATAAAAAATTCTCGGAAGATTCTATTACTGCCTATTACGGAGTCTTCATCTGAGTTTGACATGTGTTTGTGTACGGTCGGGAAGTGGTCACGGCAAAGAAGCAATGGGATCATTCGCCAAGTCACTATCAACTGTGTACATGAAATGTGTAGAAATTTAAACCAGCGAACAGCGGATGATTTGACAAATTAAAGATTTGGTTTCTGATTTCGAGAGCTTGAAGTATGCTCCATAAATTCTAGAGGCTCAGAGTAAAAACATTTCGACACCCCCCTTCCGATTTCCAAATATCTGAAGCCTACTACACAAATTTAAGTTTTGCCGGTCACACCCTCCAGACTAGGAAGAAAGAAACTACACTACATCACAACTATTAAGAAATAATTACAAATCCCTAATCATGTTGTAGAAACTACTAAAACCCAGACTCTTCCAGAGACGAGGGTTGCTTCGGAAGCGACAGAAAACAACTGTTCGACAGTGTTTGTCAACGATAAGACAAGAGCACACCACACACAGGTGATATTTGCGCTATTGCATGACAAACGGAAATGTTTTTATCGGAGCTGGAGAGCCAATATTGTGAACGCAATAAAAATCAGTATCGCACCGCGAACAGTAAATATTTTCCTGACACCGTCGCTAGGGCATTCATTTTTATGATCTTAGCGACGAATCACCTGAAACATCCGGTTGGCGAACAAAGGAGGGATATTTAGAAGTCATCAGCGAATGAAAATACTAATAATAACTAGGTTTTCTTGGAGTTATAGTACGAATATTAGGAAAACCCGCAATTTTAACTGTAAATTAGGGGATCCGCCGATACTAACTTATAGCTCCATAGTTACCACCATGGCCGTATCCAAGAACTTATTTCGGGGGTAGGGGGTTACAGTCGGACTTAATCTGTAGCTAACAGTAAAAACAAGAACATAGATCAGAGGTTAAAGCCTATGAAAAAATGTCGTATGTTTCGGGGGGGGGGGGCTATCCGCCTGGATACGGCCTTGGATACTGGATACTATTGCACTGTCAGAAATCTGATAGTGTTTAGGAAAAGGATGCGCACCCGTGTGGTAAATGTTATTACGGATGACCCTCTCAAGCCATATTTGAATTTGAAACGTAACAGTATGTGCGGATTATTTTCGAACTATACGAGAAGTCGCTGAACGGGACAACAGGCGAGTATGCACTACTGGACACTGGAATGGCGTCGTCAGCGAAAGGAGCTTGGAAGCACAAGCCCTCATTCACGGCAAAAAAGTAAACCAACATGTGGAAAAACCTCTTTATTGTCTTTGGAGCTTTTGAATTCTCAACACCACAGGACCATCCTTCCAGACTTCGTTACACCCTCTCATGGACCGAATACGCGAAGCAAGGACGACCCAAAACCCAAGATTGTTCCCCCACCTACGAAATCTTCCGAAACATACCTAAATTCATTCGTTCCGTATTTTACTAAACATTTTGACTGTTCATGATCTATGTTCGTTTCTTATTTATTGATTGTTAGTTTGCGTCTTACTTGTATTGTAGTGAGTGTTTATTTTTCCGGCCCATCTTAGCCTAGTGCTATTAGGGTTCTAAATAAAATTGATTGATTGAAATGAGAGTGAAAATAAACAAAGTATTCAAATAAACTACAATATGTAGCTTAAATGTGACTATACACTCAGATTATCTTTTGCGCTCAGTACTGCGCATAAATATTGGCTGTTTGAACTTCATTCTAATTTTCGACGCCGTTTAACGTTAGACGACGTCTGACGTACGTGCCTTTGATATAAATATGAAGCCATACAGGAAATTCCATATATCCCACATCCCGTCGGCCACTCTCCGAGCAAGAACTATAGCCTACACTCGCTGTATCCATGAGTGGTTATCATTTGCTCCTCTTATGTTTCAAATTTACGGAGTGTAGAGGTATGCTTCTTTATTTTCACCCACTTGCTACTGGTCATAAAAAGTAGACCCTTAAAATTTTACTGAAAAGGGCTGCGATAGGACAATCTAGTTATTCACTTAAAGAGGATTGAAGACCCGATGAAAATGCGTTACTTTTGCTCCGCTATTCACGAGTAATCGATTTTGATATAGTATAATTTCCCTGTAGGATTTGTGGTTCCCCTATGCGCTTGTACCTGTGTTGTATGCTTGACGAAAACGATTTACGAAAAATAAGTGTTTACGCAGTAAGCTACCTTCCACCAGCTCATCACTGGCCTTAGAAAAGCCAAATTTGCGTTGTGAGGACTAGGACTTTGACTAGAGCAAATAATGAAAAATATAAAACAAAATCCATTCCAACAATGCAAATAACGCAGTGAAATCAGGTCAATGCTACAAAAATAAGTTGGTTTTTCAGTAAGCTTTAAGGGCCCCTAAGAATACCTGAATGTGTGCTTTGGGTCTTGATTTTATCACTTAGCCCAAAACTGTACTGTTCAATGTTATCCAACGTTCAAAGAAACATAGCTCTGTTGTCCCTACGTGCGTCAGAGGATTTATAAACACCCACGTCATAAATACTCGCGATCGCAAGCTTAGATTTTTAACCATGGCCTGAAGAGGCCATGCCAAGACCGGCCGAACTATCGCCAAAACAGACTTTCGGCTAATTGGTCAGTTTAACACCACCAAACGTCTATTATATGTTGTAAAATCAGTGAAAGGATTAAAAACAGTCGAAAGCAAGATCACGATCAGAAAATATTTTTAGTCGAAAGATTTAGACTATATCTTCTTATTTCATTAAGTCAATTATATTTTCTGTTTTGTGCTTTTGCCCCCTTTCCTTACATCTAGTACGTCTTTGTGCCGATTTTGAGGGATAAAGAAGAATTATCATCATCCCCAATAATTCCGGTATCAAACGACACCCTTGTGGTCTTTGCATGGCTGCAGTACAATCTCATCAGATCATAATTCTGTATGCCAATAAATATCGAAAAGAGTTTATGCAGTTATGTATTCGTTTCAGTGTTACATGTTTCGTCGATGACGACGTTTGTAAGTGACAAGCGGCATTTTACTGCTTTCTTATTATTGACAAATAAGAAGTACGGTAGACACAGGGTCGTTGGACGTCCCTAAGTTTCCTTACCCTTTCCTAACGCCCCCAAAGAATTAATGTAATTCAAACCTACCGAATATGTATTTACAATGACGCAAACAGTAATTTAAACAAAATAAAGTCTCTCCCTTTCTCTCGCTAATTTTTCTCAGTTACGTTTGCATCCTCTATACCGGTCAGGTTGTCGAAGTAAACAGTTTTGTGTTAAATTTATGACCATCCGAAGTATTCCGACAAAGAATATCTCCCGACTAAATAACATATTATTGGGATATAATTTCATAACATTCTTTATTTCAAAAGAAAGCTGAACCACTTGGCTCTGTGCTGATGTTGTTAATTCATTATTTCCATTCAACTGTTTTAGATAGCGTAGCACAAAACCAAATGGGGTTTAAATTTAGAAAAGTGATCAAAGAAGCACACCTATACTGTGAACAAATGGAATAAAACAAAAATACAGCTTCAGACTTCATCGATGTAGGATCTTACCTGTGTCAACTCCAGCTTCGTCTGATCTTCGTGGAAAACGTTCTATCCTGATCTTATCTGCTTCTAAAGAAGACACAGAGACTGAACTGAGGGATGTCCTGGACGATGCTCCAAGTTCTCTCATCGGCAAATAAGATCCATTCGCTCCACCCACTGAAGATAACATTTCAACCAATCAGAGAGGAGGACATGGACAGGTGGCCACGCCTCACGCCCATGTGTGGTGGTCCTCTGAATTCATGGATATGTCATGGAATAAAAATGATACTGGGGGAGGCATGATATTTATCTCAGAGAAAAAAAACACTTTTAAGTGAAAGGTTATTCCAAGCGATAATTGGCGCTTTCTAGCAAATGACAGCCGCTGAACATTATTAAAGAAAGCATGCATGCATTAGCCCCGCAGAAAGTACGAGGGCTGCGGTGACAAAAGTAATTAAATGAAAACAATTATTCAATCATATTACTTTTTAATCTGAGAACCTTGCTCTAGGCTCCACCGCATACCTAAAGTAACGCCCAAAATTTTCTACAGACAGAAAACATTCATTGCGTCTGTCGCCCTCCTATGGCCTTATTTATCCGTATGACACTTGAGTCGTTTTCTCGTGTGTTTGTCCTAAACATATTTCGTTGTTTCCTTTGTATCTCGTTTTAAAAACAAAACTACTCGTCTTTGCTATTTGAAGTTCATTGAATGCAAGCTGTCCATACACCTCGCTTCTCCATTCACCCAGGAGTAAGAACCGCTCTTCCCTATTGCCTTACAGATTTGGTTCGGGGGCAGGAACATGTATCGTTTTTTTTTTTTTCAACGGCTGACTGTTTTGAGAATGAGATCTTAAAAATATCGAAAAATATAGGGACATACAAAGTCATCAGTTCAACTTGTTGGAGGGCTGTTAAACGGGAAATAGATGCGATCAGGCCCGATCAGGCCCGTATCCAAGAATTTATTTCGGGGGGGGGGGGGGTGCCTTTCGGGAGGAAGTTTTTGCCTGCGGGTCGCACAAAAAAGTACAGAAAAGATATAGGTCAGAGGAAAAAGCCTATAAAAATGAGTATTTTTGTATGTTTCGAGGTGGTGGTCAACCCCCTAACCCCCCCTCTGGATACGGCCTTGGATGCGATGCATCGGAAAACATTTTGTTCTTGCATTGGATGGACAGTTAGGTTAGAATAGTTTATGAATGATCCTAATTATCAGATGTTCTTTTCGATGAAAAGTATTGCCTCTAAGTATTACCTAATGGATCTCGATGAGGGATCTGCAAGTTTACATTGCAAGTTTACGGATTCTGGAAATCTGTCAGACCCTGTTGTGGTCTGTATCAGGAATTAAAAAAAATATTTAGTCTTGTGATCCCATCAAAATTTTCGTCTTGTTGTCTTATCCATAGCATTCTTAGTTGTTTCTTTTGATGGAATTTTGTTTCTTTCGCGTAATTATTGTTTAACCTAGTTACTTGGAAAAATATGAAAGAAAATTGTATGAACGTTAGAAACATTCATAAGAAACAAATATAAGAAAAGCATTTAGTGTTTTAAACAGAGAAGATCTTTGTCTTTTTGGCTTACAAAAATTGACGTCGACTCTCTTGTATTGTAACGACGCGGGATGCCGTGATTCTATTTCCGTCACAACAATGCCTAAATATCTGAATTTAGAAAGATTTATCAGTGAATATGATTTTAAACACACATCTTAATAGACTTCTTTTAGGTTGAGATGGATTATGAGTTACTTCTTATGCTCTTATTATATTTTATTCCAATTCAAAATCTTACATATAATGTAAAAAATTTAACGTGTAAAAATATCTATTTTATTTCTAGGGCTGCTTGTCTATTTTCTAAAGTCTATTTAGGCTAGCCTATTGGTTATATTACATTGTTCAAAACTCTTTGAATACTGTAAAACGAGCTTTTAACGAATTATCTACGACTTTGGCTGTTTTAAGCCTTTTCCCAGGCCCATTGGTCTATAGCAATAAGACCAAAGGTATCGATGGGATCCCAACATTTTAATATTTGCTCCCGACAATTCGGTCCTGTAGATATTCGGTCTTCAGCAGACTTCTTAAACGTTTTTACTTTTAAAATTTACAAACAGGTTAAGGCCAATGGTAATAATCGGAGAAGACCAAATTCGTATTTGACAGAGCAAACCGGATACGCCAGCTGAATTTCAACAAGTTCAGATGTATTAAGATATCTGTTTTGCGCTGTCAAATATTCAGATACGGATTCAGCATATGGCTTACCCTATAGCCTACGTCGTATCTCCTTCCTTCCTTACTTCTGCCCAACTTCCGGTTTCGGCCGGATTCCGGACAAACTAATTGTCTGGCAAAAGAATAAAGCTCAAAAACAAATTCAGCGTGTCTCTTTCCCCCTACATCCAACTTCCCAATCAACTTCAGATTAAACTTTTACTTTTAAAAAATTTTCCGGTTTCAGCCGGATTCCGAGCGATCTAAACGTCCGGTGAGAAAATTACTGTCATGGGCGAATTCGGCATGTCTTCTTACCCGCCAACTGAACATCTTTTCAAATTTAAACAAAACTTTAACTTTAAACAAATTCTTCGGTTCGGGCCCGATTCCGGCCGAACTAATTGTCCGGCGAGAAAATAAGTTTCATATTGGGACTGAGCACGTCTTTTTGCCCCTAAATCGAACCTCTGACCAACTTCATATTAAACTTTTACTTTTCACGGATTTTCCGGTTTTCGCCAGATTCCGGGTGAATTATTTGTCCGGCGAGAAAATAAATTTCATACTCGAATTCAGCTTGTCTCTTTACCCCTAAACCAACTATCTCAATAGCTTTCGAAAAATATTTTGTTTACCCCTTAATCTGAAACCCCTCCCCCACCCTCAAACATAGGGCTACAGAGCCCATCTTCTAACTTGATCTGTACTTTGACCCAAAGGATCCTCCCACCAAGTTTCATAAAAATATCTCAATCCCTTAGAGAGTTATCTTGCGGACAGACGGACAACTTTTGCGATGTCATAGTCATTCCTCCACTTGCGTTTTGGGATCCCAAAAACTCGGTAAAGTTTAGACGACCGATTTTACTCATCAATAGTCTGAATCGCGAACAATCAAGGCCAGTGCAAAGGTGAGGTGAGGTGCTGTTAGCGGGTTTAGAATGTAACATATGAGATCTGAGTCTCTGGTTTTGAGAGTTAATAAGTACACTGTTCGAAGTTTCATAACAGGCAACACAAGGATGCGCGGTTTCAACAGACAACACGCAACAGACAATATTTGGGATTTTATCTGTTGTTGCGACAAACGTTATGCATGAAATGTTATGCATCACAATCATTGCCAGGAAGAGCCGAAAAATCGCCAAAAAAGTTTGTTTGTTGTGACATCAGATACCATCTCAAGTGCTGTCTGTCGTATCTTGTCTGTTGAAACCGTGCATCCTTGTGTTATCTATAAATATTCTTTGAGCCCAAGCTGACTTTGAAACATATATTCAAATAATGTGTACAACGGATACGTCAGCTAAGATTCTTTTTTCCTTCCCAGACGTTGACCCAGAAGATTGACAGCCTGACAAGGACCCTTCCAAGAAGGGCCAAAATATCTCTGATGAAGATTCGTAGCTGACGTATCCGTTGTATACATTATTTGAATACTTGGTGTTATCTGTTATTAAACTTCTGACAGTGCAATTACGGAAGTACACAAAATTGGCATTATACGACGGGTCCTTTAAAGAAGAAAAAATCAAGCGAAGTGCTTTTTGTTGCTAAATTACCATAGTCCGTCCCAGTGTACACCAACTCACCATTGGACAACACCTCAAATAGAATAACCCCAGGAAACCAGACTGCGTAAACAAATAACGTAAGTTGCTTTTCCAGAAATTCAATCAACGATATTCCAGTACCGGGGCAAATATAGCCCCATAAAACGCGATTTATGGAAACAAACAATACGGACGGTTAATCGGAAGCGGAAGAGTCACACGCAAGAAAAGTATCACTCATTTTAACGCGCTCTTTCCACAGAACGAAAAAACAATCCTACAGAAAAGCGTGCAAGCTGCCGTGTCTAGAAAACGCGATGGGTCGTTGGAAGGGACGCGGAAAACTACGGAAGGCAAATACGGAAAATATGCAATTTCATTTGATGATCTGTTGGCACGCAAGTACAAGAACGGCACAGGCAGTATCGGAAATGAAATATTTTCGGTAGAAAAAGTCTATGAGGCGTGCCCCCCCAAACAAAAATTTCGTCACCGGATCCGGAAGTTCCACCGCATCCGGAAAACCATGTTACGCTCTACGAACATTACTAATCTCATCCGGACTATCCGATTTTTTTTATCGGAGTCGAGTTCAGCACAAGCTAATATTTCTAATAAACCCGAGTTCTGTTAATATTATTGTAAGTAAATTTGTGATATAACAATTGCCTATGAGATAAGATAAGATAAGATAAGATTTTATTTGCGCTAAGAGCCAAGGACCATGGCAAATACATATAAAAAAAAAACACCAACACACACAAATATTAACTCCTATAGGCACCTATCCCTATGGGCTAGGGCTACCCTGAGGAACCTCACCAGCTGTTTTATTTTACTCCAAAAATGTATAACCACTCAGACTTTCGCATTCACACAATAAATGTTTTAAATTTCCATCAATGCTTACCACACATAGGACACGAACAAGGACCGGATCGACCCTTTGCCCTCCCAATCCGTCAAATACATTAAATTTCCAATAATAAACTCATCCAGACTTTATAATTGTGTTGCGAGAGCAACACTTTGGTTTTGTCCTCGTTTTTTTTGTTTTTTTTTTTTTTTCCTATGACTCCGATTTCATTTTATTCCTGGTAACTGAGAAGGGTCTAACCTGTGCGGTTTTTACGGAAAGTGTGGACCTTAGGCCGGATTGACGAATATGACATTACATTTTGGAAAGCTCCGTAGAACTCTTGCCTGGGGCCAATAAGGATGGTTTTTGCTTGTCATCGAGCCAGAGCCTACGGTTTGCGAAGTGAAGTGGAGTTGTATAGCCTATGTCAGAGAGGACTATCTGAAGTTGTGTAGCGAACCTTTCGTTTCATCAAAAGATGTTTCTGCTTTCGAGTGGAAAGCTCCGTTCTAGCACGCAAGCAGGCAGGCACCAGTTTCAAATTGAAGATGGACTAAAATCTATAAGTGTTAAATATATGCGGCAGTTACCCGGCCCCACAGCCAACATATCTTCTTTGAGTGATAAATAGAAAAATCTACAGAGACAAAAAAGTGGCTTTTTCCCACGGGTCCGAAAGTGCTGCCATCTATTGTTTCTGTCTATGTCTGCGACGATTTCAGCTGAGTTTATAATTTTTTTTTTTTGCACTTTGGTTTGTGGTAGAGTAACGGTATCAGATGTGCCTCTTAAACTTTAAAAGTTCTCTCATTGCTAAAGAAACTAGAGCTTATCCTTTGCTCCTTTCTAAGTCGTGACGTTAGAAAGTTGGCCTACGGCAAAAAAGTCAACTTTTGAACTAAGACAGGTAGAATTTTTTTTTCGACGGCAATCGATAGCCATTGATGGGCTGATCAAAGTATATGTCATCCATTTTTTGGTACAAAAATTCCTTCATGAGATACACCAGTTTGAAAATTTCAAAGGGGTTGACAACTTCATAGTAAGGTACATTGAAACCAAAAATAGGCGATACCAGTTATGATGCATATAGGGGACTTTTAAGCAACAGTCGACTGTTAGCCCATAATCATCTTCGGTAATGAGGGGTTTGCAGCTTTTGCTAGTTGGTATACCTGTTATTTGTTTCCGGTGTATTCGATGGTAAGAACAATTTGGTTCCCAATGGTAAGATATGCAAGGGACTTGTAAGTAATAATCGGCTGTTATGCTACAATCATCTTCTGCGATGATGGGTTTGCAGCTTTTGCTAGCTGGTGTACCCATTATTTGTTTCCGGTTAACTTAATGTATATCACGGGAGAGGGACTTGTAAGTAGGAATCGGTTCACGAGGGGTTAGGAATTTTTGCAAATGGGTGCACATTGTATTCGATTTCTATAAATCTGACGGTAAGAAAGTTTGTGTCGATGGTCTATCAATGTAACCGAGGATTAACTGTTTACACAACGGATACAAACGAAAATGTAAAGCAATGAGGTAGTTTCATAATAATTAATAGTGTCATCCAGGGGGGGACTGGTATGAAATCTGAGGACCCCTAGCCTAAAATCTGGCCTTTTTCGGAAAAAAGACCCACCCACCCCCGCCTGGCTGGTATGAAATCTGAAACCGCTAGGGGTACCCCAATACCCGTCGAAAAATCTGCATAAAAAAATTAAATATTGCACACACCACCCCCAATAGCATGTTGTGTAGCATATCGTTCGATTCCAAATTACAAGGTTAGAAGTATGCTGTACTTCTTTTATTATTATCACGAAGACTATCCAAGTAAAAAGCCTATTTCAGCACACGTGAAGGATTTTTTTAAGTTTTGACCTCGGAAACACTTCAGCATCAGATTTCAAGTAAGGCTTTGCACTTGGCCAAAGAATGTCTAGTCTTCTACTTGTGCTTTCAGCAGGACGATGGAAAAATTGACGGTTTTTATGGCACTTGCCCTTCGGCCAAGTGCCATATAGCGATCGCAATTTCTGTCCGTCCGTCGGTCTGTCGGTCTGTCCAGGTTTTGCTAGTTCGGGCACTTCCACATAAGCTAGGACGATAAAACTTGGCAGGCGTATCAGGGACCCAAATGATTAAGTTGGAAATAGTCACTTCCCCCATCCGAGCACCGTGGGGAGAGTGGAGGGAGGAGGAAACCGGAATCTTGAGGTATTTATAACTTTTGAACGGGTGATCGGATCTCCATGAAACTTGATATTTGGAAAGACCTCATGCCTCAGACAACCCATTTAAAATCCGGACCGGATCCAGTAACTTTTGGGGGGGGGGGGGCTGGAGGGGGCAACCAGAAATCTTGGAAACGCTATGAGTGGAGGGATCGAGATGAAACTTGGTGGGAAGAAACCTAGCAAACACTAGATACATCATTGACGTAACCGAGCCGATTCGGGTACTGTGGGGGGAGTGGAGGGAGGGGGAATCCGGAATCTTGAGGTATTTATAACTTTTGAACGGGTGATCGGATCTTGATATTTGGAAAGACCTCATGCCTCAGACGACCCACTTAAAATCCAGACCGGATCCGGTGACTTTTGGGGGGAGCTGGAGGAGGCAACCGGAAATCTTGGGAAACGCTATGAGTGGAGGGATCGAGATGAAACTTGGTGGGAAGACACCTAGAAAACACTAGATACATCACTGACATGACCGAGCCGATTCGGGCACTGTCGGGGGAGTGGAGTGAGGGGGAATCCGGAATCTTGAGGTATTTATAACTTTTGAACGGGTGACCGGATCTCGATGAAACTTGACATTTGGAACGACCTCATGCCTCAGACGACCCACTTAAAATCCGGACCGGATCTGGTGACATTTGGGGAGCTGGAGGGGGCAACCGGAAATCTTGGGAAACGCTATGAGTGGAGCGATCGAACTTGGTGGGAAGGCACCTAGCAAACACTATATACATCATTGACATAACCGAGCCGATTCGGGCACTGTGGGGGGAGTGGAGGGAGGGGGAATCCGGAATCTTGAGGTATTTATAACTTTTGAACGGGTGATCGGATCTCGATGGAACTTGGTATTTGGAAAGATCTCATGCCGCAGACGACCCACTTAAAATCCGGACCGGATCCGGTGACTTTTGGTGGGAGCTGGAGGGGGCAACCGGAAATCTTGGGAAACGCTATGAGTGGAGGGATCGAGATGAAACTTGGTGGGAAGACACCTAGCAAACACTAGATATATCATTGATATAACCGAGCCGTGCCTACTCGTAACAAGTGCCATATGAGCTCGTAGCTCTTGTTCATTTTTGTCTCTGCCCTCCTGCTCATCGAAAACAGCAGAAGTCCAGCGACTTATTTTTGAGCATACGTTCTCGAGGCTTGCTGTAGCCTTAAAAGGTCGGCCTTATCTTTTCCTAAATATTGCCACTGACGCCTTATTCCTTGAGCACGAGTACAAGAAACGGGACAAACTCGTGAAGAAAAGTGCCCGTAGGGACAAGCGTCATTTTATAGAGATGAAAGCTCAGATGGCAGGAGAGGCATCAAAAACAGGGGACTCAAGAGCTTTCTACAAAACCACGAACGAGATCATCAGAAAGCGGCCTTGCGTGGACGGACCTGTAAGGGATCCGAGCTCTGACCCACCCTCTTCAGCCGAAATCACTGGTGCTATAAAGAAGCTAAAAAACGGCAAGTCGCCCGGAGAAGACCGTATCGCATCTGAGATGCTGAAGTGGTCTGTAAACGCCTGCCGAACAGTTTGGATGACACTCTTTAAACTGGTATGGGAAACTGAAAAGGTCCCCCGTCAGTGAACAAGGAATACTCTAGTCAAAATCTTTAAAAAGGACGATTCCACTAAGTATGAAAACTGGCGAGGGATCAGCCTGCTGTCCATTCCTGGCAAGCTCCTGGCCACCATCCTGCTGAATCGCATACAGCCAGCAATCGACAAAAACCTCCGCGAAGAACAGCTGGACTTCCGCCCAAACCGTTCATGTGCGGATCTCATATTCGTGCTAAGAATGCTGCTAGAAGAGTGCAACGAATGGGGGAAAAAGCTCTACCTAGTCTTCATAGACTTCGAAAAAGCCTTTGACTCCATCGATCGTGCTACACTCCGGAGAGTGCTCCGGTACTATGGCATTCCGGACAAACTCGTAAGCCTGATAGCAGCCTTTTAAAGACACGGAATACTGTGCCTGTACCCGCGACGGCAACACCAGATACTTCCCAATTATGACGGTCGTGAAGCAAGGGTGCGTTCTGTCTCCGCTGCTGTTCGTCCTGATCATCGACTACGTTCTAAGAAGATGCGAAGGATACGGCATTGACATCGGGGATGTCAGAAAAGTAGGAGACATAGACTTTGCCGATGACATCAACCCAATGGAGACCTGCAAACAGAAGCTCCAGGACTTCCTCACAAAGACCAGTGAAACAGCTGAACTGTTCGCACTGAAAATAAACATACCCAAAACGAAGAGTATGGCGAGCAGCGGATCTCCGCTAGATATACGCTGTAGGGACCAGCAAGTCGAACTGGTCGTTGAATTCCGATATCTCGGCAGTACAGCTGAAAACACTGGAGCTTGTGCAAGGGAGGTCCAGCTAAGACTGGGACAGGCCAGCGGTGTCTTCAATCGGCCAAAGAAGATTTGGAGGAGCAAGAAGTACTCCCTTAGACTCAAGCTGAGACTTTTCAACAGCAACGTCTCTTCGTACTTCTGTACGGGTCGGAGACGTGGCACCTCAGCCAACAGCTGGAGAAACGTCTTCTGGCCTTTGAAAACACCTGCCTTAGGCTGATCTTAAACATACACTGGACAGAAAGGGTTTCGCCAGATGACATACAGTGCAACCCCTTATTACTGAAGTCATCAAGATCCGCAGCTGGAGGTATCTGGGCCATACAATCAGGATGGTAAGCACGAGACTCCCCAACGCTATCCTACAGTGGCATCCGGAGGGATCCAGACGAAGAGGGTGACCGAAGAACACTCGTCGTACACCAGTCGGATCTTCACATATCAACGCGTCTATCCAGCCCGAATGTCCAAGGTAAGGTATCAAAGTTGCTGACTTTATTGGAGAATGCTTCGAACCAACCAAAATCTTCTGTGACGTGCCTCACCGGTGCCGAATATGAAGATTTTCTGATTCTTGGGAGAATTTCGCGGTGTTTCAGGATCCCATATGTGCAGTTTGGACTCTTTGTCCCAGCTGTTTCGGCCGTGTGATTTCCTGCTAAATGATATGTTGCTTGGGTCAGTGTACAAAAAGAAAACCCAAGAGGACCACCCAAATAAAATCTGCTAAATCGGGACAAAAACGACCCACCCCACCCGGCTAGGGTCCTCAGATTTCATACCAGTCCCCCCCTGGTGTCATCCATGGTATTTTAATCCTGAAAAGTTACGGATAGCTTTCTATTACCAACTAGATTATATAAGTCACGATGTCTACCACTGAAAAGGATAAAGTACAATTGACTGCAAAG
The DNA here is from genome assembly GCA_023053575.1 of Branchinecta lynchi. NCBI lineage: Eukaryota > Metazoa > Arthropoda > Branchiopoda > Anostraca > Branchinectidae > Branchinecta > Branchinecta lynchi. The sequence continues at coordinate 16,220,199 of JAKZAP010000008.1, forward strand.
TTAATTTAGTCCCTTCTTCCTATATTATTTTGTTGTTGTTTTTACAACGCTGAAGAATACCTTTTGATCATATGATTAATTTTTTTAGACCATCCCGTTTAAAAAGCTTATGCTATAACCATCTTCAGCGATGAGGGGCTTGCAACTTTTGATAGCTGGTATATCCATTATTTGTTTCCGGTGAATTTGATGTCAATCACGGGAGACGGACTTGTAAGTAAGAATCGGTTCACGAGGGGCTAGAAATTTTTGAAAATTGGTGCACATTGTATTCGATTTCTGTAAATATGACAGTAAGAAAGTTTGTATCGATGGTCTATCGCTATAACCTAGGATTAACTGTTTACGCAACGGGTACAAACGATACGGTAATGTAAAACAATAAGGTAATTTTGTAATAATTAAAAGTGTCATCTATGGTATTTTAATCCTGAAAAGTTACGGATAGCTTTATAATATCAACTAGATTATATAAGATATTGTTCCAAGTTTTCATCCGTCACGATATCTACGATTGAAAAGGATAAAGTTCGACTTCGACGGCAATCGATAGCCGCTGATGAGCTGATCAAAGTATATGACATCCATTTTTTGGTAAAAAAATTCCTTTATGAGATACACCAGTTTGAAAGTTTCAAGGGGTTGACAACTTCAGTAGTAAGATACACACTGAAACCAAAAATAGGCGATACCAGTTGTGAGACTTTTAGGGGACTTGTACGCGACAGGTGACTATTAGCTCATAATCATCTTCGGCAATGAGGGGTTTGCAGCTCTCGCTAGTTGGCGTACCTGTCATTTGATGAACAATTTGGTTCCCAAATGTAAAACTTGCAAGGGACTTTTTAGTAATAATCGGCTGTTATGCTACACAAATCTTCAGCGATTATGGGTTTGCAACTTTTGCTAGTCGGTGTACCCATTATTTTTATCCGGTGAACTTGATGTCTATTACGGGAAAGGGACTTGTCAGTAGAATCGGTGCACGAGGGGCTAGAATTTTGTGCAAATTGTTTCAAATTGTATTCGATTTATATAGATCTGACGGTAAGAAAGTTTGTATCGTTGGTCTATCGCTGTAACCTAGGATTTACTGTTAACGCAACGGGTACAAACGATACTGTAATGTAAAACAAGGTAGTTTCGTAATAATTAATAGTGTCATCTATGGTATTTTAATCCTAAAAAGTTACGGATAGCTTTATAATACCAACTAGATTATATAGGATATTATTCGAAGTTTTCATCCGTCACGATGTCTACGATTGAAAAGGATAAAGTTCAACTGACTGCAAAGTCAATTTAGTCCCTTTTTCCGATATGCTTTTGTTGTGGTTAGGGCAATCGATAGCCCTTGAAGAGCTGATCAAAATATATGACATCCATTTTTTTGAACAAAAATCCTTCATGAGATAAACCAGTTTGAAAGTTTCAGGGGGTTGACAACTTTAGGAGTAAGGTACACACTGAAACCAAAAATAGGCGATACCAGTTGTGAGACATGTAAGGGACTTGTAAGCAACAGTCGACTGTTAGCTCATAATCATCTTCGGCAACGAGGAGTTTGCAGCTTTTGCTAGTTGGTATACCTGTTATTTGTCTCAGGTGTATTCGATGGTAAGAACAATTTTGTTCCCAATTGTAAGACATGCATGGGACTTGTAAGTAATAATCGGCTTTTATGCTATAATCATCTTCAGCGATGAGGGGTTTGCAACTTTTGATAGCTGGTGTATCCATTATTTGTTTCCGGTGAATTTGATGTCAATCACGGGAGAGGGACTTGTAAGTAAGCACGAGGGGCTAGACATTTTTGAAAATTGGTGTACATTGTATTCGATTTCTGTAAATATGACAGTAAGAAAGTTTGTATCGATGGTCTATCGCTATAACCTAGGATTAACTGTTTACGCAACGGGTACAAACGATACGGTAATGTAAAACAATAAGGTAGTTTTGTAATAATTAATAGTGTCATCTATGGTATTTTAATCCTGAAACGTTACGGATAGCCTTCTTCCGATATTGTTTTGTTGTTGGTTTTACAACGCTAAAGAACATCTTTTGATTATGTGATTATTCTTTTTAGAACATACCGTTTTAAAAGCTTCGATAAGTTGACAATTTCAGCATTTAACCGACAGCGAAGAAACAAAACCAAAGTGTTGCTCTCGCAACACTTTAGCCGGCGAAGCCGGACAAAGGTTGCCGCAACACTTCACGTTGCCCGGGCAACGTAGGTCTAGTTTGTGTTACAGAGAGGCTCTGCCTTTGCATGATCAGCCGCCAAATGCTCCAGAACGTTACGAACAAATTTTAGCTGCTCAATCTATTTAAAGGACCCCTCGCACTATCTACTCTTCAACTTACAATATTTTCAGATATTTGAATACTGTAAAACTAGGCTGTGTTTCAACAGATAACCCACGTTTTTTGCTGTTTTAAGCATTTTCCGAAACCCGTTGTCTTGTAGCGAAAACAGGGAAACAATTTACATAATCGGTTTTTATGGCATTTGATCATACTCAAGTGCCATATAACGATCGTAATTTCTGTCGGTCTGTCTGTCTGTCGTTATGTCATTCTGTCGGTCTGTCCAGGTTTTGCTAGTTTGGGCACTTCCACATAAGCTAGGACGATGAAACTTGGCAGGCATTTAAGGGACCCAACCAGAATAACTTGAAAATAATCAGTTCCCCGATCCGGCCATCGTGGGGGGAGTGGAGGGATGGGAAATCCGGAAGTAGTAACATGCATAACTTTGGAACTGGTAATCGGACACACATGAAACTTGACATATCTCCAGAACAAGTGCTTCAGATGTTCATTTTCAAATCCGGACCAGATCCGCTAACTTGGGGGGGGGGGCTGGAGGGGGCACCGGAAATCTTGTGAAACGTTTCCACGTAAGCTAGGACAATGCAATTTGGCAGGCATATCAGGGAACCGACCAGAATAGCTTGGAAATAATTACTTTCCCGATCCGGCCATCGTGGGGGAGTGGAGGGATGGGAAATCCGGAAACTACTAACATGCATAACTTTAGAACCGGGTAATCGGACATGCGTAAAACTTGACATATGTCAAGAACAAGTGCTTCAGATGTTCAGTTTCAAATCCGGACCAGATCCGATAACTTGGGGGGGGGGGGGGCTGGAGGGGGGACCGGAAATCTTGTGAAACATTTCCACGTAAGCTAGGACAATGAAATTTGGCACGCATATCAGGGAACCGACCAGAATAGCTTGGAAATAATTACTTTCCCGATCCGGCATCGTGGGGTAGTGGAGGGACGGGAAATCCGGGAACTAGTAACATGCATAACTTTAGAACCGGGTAATCGGACATGCGTAAAACTTGACATATGTCAAGAACAAGTGCTTCAGATGCTCAGTTTCAAATCCGGACCAGATCCGATAACTGGGGGGGGGGGGGACCGAAAATCTCGTGAAACGCTTCCACATAAGCTAGGACGATGAAACTTTGCATGCGTATCAGGAAACCGACCAAGTTAACTTGGAAATAATCACTTCCCCGGTCCGGCCATCGTAGGGGGAGTGGAGGGATTGGAAATCCGGAAGTAGTAACATGCATAACTCTGGAACGGGTAATCGGACATGCATGAAACTTGACGTATGTCAAGAACTAGTGTTTCGTATGTTGAATTTCAAATCCGGAACAGATCCGATAACTGGGGGGGGGCTGGAGGGGGGCACCGGAAATCTCGTGAAATGGTTCCCATAAGCTAGCACAATAAAACTTGGCAGGCATATGAGGGAACCAACCAGTTTAACTTGGAATAATCACTTCCCCGATCCAGCCATCGCGCGGGGAGTGGAGGGATGGGGAATCCGGAAACTAGAAACATGAATAACTCTGGAACGGATAATCGGACATGCATGAAACTTAATAATTGTGAAGAACAAGTGTCTCAGATTTTCAATTTCAAATCTGACCCGAATCTGAAAACTGGGGGGGGGGGGCAAGGGGGGAGCGGAAATCTAGTGAAATGCTTAGGGTCAAGGGATCGGGATGGAACTTGAAGGGAAGAACAAGTATTAGCCCTAGATCCTTTCTTGACAAAACAAGACTGGATCGTGACAGTAGAGGGGGTTGGAGGTGGTTTTCACGGATTTACGGTGATCACGAGTTAGGGTACTTCCACAAGTACTAGAACCATGAAACTTGGCAGACATATTAGGAACTCTCCCAGGTCGACTTAAAAATAGTTCTTTTCCCAATCCGATGATCATGTGGTAGTGGAAGGATCGGGAATCCGGATTCTAGTGATATGCATAAGTTTGGAACGGGTGATCAGACGTGTATGGAACTTGTCAAGTTTCAAGAACAAATGTTTCAGATGATCAATTTCAAGTCTGGAACGGATCCAATAACTTGGGAGGGGGGAGCTGGAGGGGGGGGGGGGGAATCTCGTGAAACGCTTAGAGTCGAGAGACCGGTATGGGACTTGGAGGGAAGAACAAGCATAAGCTGTAGATACATTATTGACAAAACAGGACCGGATCGTGGCACAGTGGTGGGGAGTTGGAGAGGGTTTTCCGCAATTCCGATGATCACGAGTTAGGGTACTTACAGATGTGCTATGACCGTGAAACTTTGAATGCATGTTAGGGACTCTATGGACTCTATCAGATTGGCTTAAAAATAGTCCCTTCCCCGATCCGATCATTGTTGGAGGAAGAAACAGTTGTCAATGAGTGACATAACCATTTCAGATTTACTAGATCAAGCCCATTTTCTGATGAAATGAATACCGGGAGAGAGATCCAGCCTTGAAAACTCCAAACCGTTTATTCAAACAATGTTTGCAACGGATACGTCAGCTATGATTTCAAAAATTATCTGACAAACATGCTAACTGTTCTGACAGGTGCCATATGAGCTTTCAGCTCTTGTTCTGATGTAAAGACTTCTTGCATACAACAGTCGATAGCGTGACACACATAGACGGTAGCAAAGCACGGCTAGTGAGAAAATCAACGTGGTTTTGTTAGAGGGGGTTAGAATATCCCGTACGAAAATGGGGTCTCCGGGTTTAGAGAGGAGTGATTTTGAAAGTAGGTTGCGTTAGTATTATAGGTAAGACAGGTCCTTTAAGAACAATAACACGACTTGCTGACAGCTTGAGCTGACGGAATACCTTATACTGTTTCAGAGATCCAAGCGGATTCCATGGTGTTTGTCCAACCTTGCCTCGTTCTCAGAATCCATTACAAGGATTTGGTAAAATAAATCCATAAGTTATTGAACAGAAAAGAGTATCTTTCACTATGGTGCAAAATCTTCGTCAGGGGGTTCTAGCTGAGTTTTAGTTCCGATAATCCCCATTATCATGAAAGTCCGGAATGGTTGGCTTTACTGAGTGAAGTTGGAAGCTGAAGCCCCGCCTTTAGTTAAACCTTGATGATTGTCATGATCATTTTGGACTAACAGGAACTAAGGTTGCGCTCCAGAACTTAACAATTGTTAATAAATAATTAAGAATTGTTGACTTTTTGCGTTCAAGGTGTCTGATTTCGAAATTTAAGCTCCGCACACCTACGATTTCTGTTCCAGCTAGCTTAACGATTGACAACTATTTTGGAACGATGGTTGGCGAGCATCGTTGCGAAAAGATAACAATTTTAGAATTGGGAAAAGTTAACGATCGTTAAAGCTGCAGCTAGCTCCGCCCCGAAATAAAGTTGACGATTGTTAACAATTGTTAAGTTTCTAGAACGCAACCTAAGGCGCATGGTGGCTCTGGACTTGAATATGGAGGATTGGAAAACCGTGTGACCTGTGGCAGTTCTTCGTACGAAGAGGTAGGTAGGTGCCACTAGGCTGCCCCCCCCCCCCCGTTGGCGAAAAAAAAACGTATTCAAACAATGCATAAAACCGATACGTCAGCTACGATGCTTTGGCCTCGGCTTTGGCAGCTATATTTCGGCCCTTCTTGGCAAGGGTCCTCGTCAGGCTATCAAACGTCAAGGAGGACGTTGGGGAAGAAACGAACCAGCAATCAGATGCATTTCATTCATTTCAGGATTACAGGTTTGTTTCTTCTAACGTTGTCCCTGACCTACGATGGCCTGACGGGGTCCCTTGCCAAGAAGGTTTGTAATACTGCTGCCAAAGCATCTTAGCTGACGTATCTGTTGATGCATTGTTCGAATATATGTTTCCCAGTCAGCTTGGGCTCATAGAGTACGAAAAAAAAAGCGGCTACCCCCCTCCCAGGGGAGAAATAAAAAAAGGGAGGGGGAGGCTATCTCTTATTAAAAACCGCAGTTTTGGCTGGAAGCACTGAAGGATTTTCCCTAGACACATGAGTTAAATGTAAACGCGCGACAGTTTTTTAGCCGGTGGGAGGGGGGCAAGGGGGATTGGTTCCGAGGGGGGGGGGGGTAGCTCATTTTGCTTGCGGGGGGGGGTGTAGGCTATAGCGGGGAAGAGGGTCGCTGGAACCCCCCGTTTTTGGGATCCCAAAACGTAAGTGGAGGGATACCGCCGTCTGTCCGTCCGTCTTTTAGCACGATAACTCTCGAAGGGGCTGAGATATTTTGTTCAAATTCGGCACGATGACCCTTTGGGTCAAATTACAGGTCAAGATCGAATATGGGCTCTGTAGCTCTATATTTAGAGGCGAGGGAGGGGTTTTAAATTAAGGGGCAAAAAATAATATTTTTTAAAAGCTATTAGACAGTTGATTTAGGGGTAAGGAGAAATGCTGAATCCGAATATGAAAGTTATTTTTGTGCCAGAGAAGTAATTCACCGGGAATCCGGCGAAAACCGGACACAAAATTTGTCGACCAGTTTTCGGCTATAGCAGTCCTACCCCTTTTTTGTCAGACTAGTTTAGCTCTGCGCATGGATGCCGGGATTCATTTGTTTATTCTGTGTGACGTCAGAGAAATCTAGTGCAATCGAAGGTTGAACAGGTTGAAACATAATCTTCAAACGAGGATGCTGTTCAGCGAGGATTCACTGGTAAAGTACAGGTCAAGTTCGTCGATGGGTCCTTTTAGTCCTATATTTAGAGGCGGAGGAGGGATTTCGAATTTACGATAAAAACATGTATGTTTTATAAGGTAATAAGATATTCATTGAGGGATAAGGAGGTCCGCTGAATCCATATCTTGAACTTGGTTTTATTGCTGGACAAATGGGTCATCACGAATTCGGCTGATACTGGAAATTTGGTTGAAGCTCAAAGTTGTTTCTGAAATCGATTGGAGTTTCGGTATCGGGGCAAGGAACTTTATTTTAACATTAAAAATATTCAAGGAATCTGACAAAGACTGAATGGCGAAGACATAACCCAATCTTTTTAATCAAACGGTAGATTTTTGGGATCCCATCGAAACCTTTGTTCTTGTTTCTGAATATAGGCTACCACGCAGTCCAGCCAGAAAATTGGCATACGGTGCGCAAAATTTGTGTTGGGAGGACACTACAGAGAATTGAAACAAATCGGACCGGTCTATTCGAATGTCGGCGGCTGAATTCCACTAAGAAGCGGTCGCCCATGATAATTTTTTACGACAAAAAATCTTTTATCTTCCCGGCAATACGTGCCGTTTCTTGATAGCACCCATTCCACATTAATCTGTATTTCAATAAACCGTAATCTTCCGTAATATCGTAAAAATAGGCCGCACAATAAAATTTTTATTAGAGGGCCTAGTGTTGCATTCTTATTAGAGGTTGCACCGAGCCGTAACGATTGAACTAATCGGGAAATGCCGATAAATAAAAGATTTTGGGACATTTATTATCAGCCATTATCAGATGACACCCTGTTGGTTGACCCCTCCTGCTCCGAGCCCCTTATAAAGGTTAACCGAGTGTCGGGCGGTTTTGTGGATAGGGAGTCACATGTCAAATATTTTGAAAGTCATGCCACATGATGAATAAAGTGGCCAGGCAAACTTGATTTTGACCATGTTCCACCGTACTTACCCTAGCTACAACGCATGTCGTCACGGATCCTGGCTTCTTGGCTTCAAGGCTGGAAGGATTTTTCCTATTTTCGTCAAAATATCGTGCTTTGGGCTGATCGGGTCATGTCGCAGAGATCTTAGTTACCACGCTAACTAGACTCCCGAGCGTGGTAAGCAAATAGTTACAATTAGTTACTATTTCGAGAAGATTAAAACGGTCTGCGTAGTAATTTTGCATGAGGTTGGAACGAAAATAGTATCTAATAGTTACTATTGTTAGCAGGGTGGAACACGCTCTTGTTCTAGCGATATTTTGGCTCTTCTTGGCAAGGGTTCTCGTCAGGCTGTAGCTAGAAGAAACAAACCTGTAGTGAGTTTTCTGTACACAATTAGCTACGTTTTCATGAAGAAAAGGCGTGTCAGTAATCTATTTACTAGTACATGGTCTGATCCACTGAATAATTTGAGTGGAACTGAACTGAATAATTTGAGTGGGATTGACTGACTCGTTATCGTAATATTTATTTCTTTATTTAACTGAATCGACGGCCAACAAGGGTCATATCTTCAACCAACACGAAAACAAAACAAAATTAACAACACCACGCCAATTTACACTGCTCAAAACCGGGGGAGAATTGCAAAAGAGCAACTTCCGAGGCAACTTCCCCCACGACAACCATATTGGGAGCGTCAGATCATGTGCGGACCAGCCAGGACAACCAGCAACTGCTTCCCAGACTCCAGAATGCGCTTCTGCAGTGAAAGAGCAGAAGAGCGCCTACTTTGTAGGAAAGAGAAAAAACCAACGACATTGACGACGCAGTGCAGTTCTACTTGAACCCATGCAGCCAACGAAAAGAGTTACTGCCTAGGACACGAAAGCTGCCTTCGCATTTAACATTTTAACCCTGTTGTTTGGAACAACAGCCACAAAGTAAAGCTGAGTGCTGCAAATCCTGAAAAGAAGTCTTTACTTGCGAGTCGCAAGCCCCGAACTTCCTAATCAGCTGATTAGCTCGAGCGCATAGTGACCGGGATAGGGCTTCTACATGCAGCTCATCACTCAGCGAAGGGTATTTAAACTCATCCAAAAATTGAAGAATTTGTAAGGGTTGGTTCATATTTCGTAAGGGTCGGTTCTCTTTGTTCTGAATAATATTGGCAGGCATTGGGGATAGTATTATTATCAGTAGTTGTGTTGCGAGAGCAACACTTTGGTTTTGTCCTCGTTTTTTTTTTTTTTTTTTTTTTTTCCTATGACTCCGATTTCATTTTATTCCTGGTAACTGGGAAGGGTCTAACCTGTGCGGTTTTTACGGAAAGTGTGGACCTTAGGCCGGATTGATGAATATGACATTACATTTTGGAAAGCTCCGTAGAACTCTTGCCTGGGGCCAATAAGGATGGTTTTTGCTTGTCATCGAGCCAGAGCCTACGGTTTGCGAAGTGAAGTGGAGTTGTATAACCTATGTCGGAGAGGACCATCTCAAGTTGTGTAGCGAACCTTTCGTTTCATCAAACCATGTTTCTGCTTTCGAGTGGAAAGCGCCGTTCTAGCACGCTAGCAGGCAGGCACCAGTTTCAAATTGAAGATGGACTAAAATCTATAAGTGTTAAATATATGCGGCAGTTACCCGGCCCCACAGCCAACATATCTTCTTTGAGTGATAAATAGAAAAATCTACAGAGACAAAAAAGTGGCTTTTTCCCACGGGTCCGAAAGTGCTGCCATCTATTGTTTCTGTCCATGTCTGTGACGATTCCAGCTGAGTTTATAATTTTTTTTTTTTGCACTTGGGTTTGCGGTAGAGTAACGGTATCAGATGTGTCCCTTAAACTTTAAAAGTTCTCTCATTGCTAAAGAAACTAGAGCTTATCCTTTGCTCCTTTCTAAGTCGTGACGTTAGAAAGTTGGCCTACGGCAAAAAAGTCAACTTTTGAACTAAGACAGGTAGAATTTTTTTTTCGACGGCAATCGATAGCCACTGATGAGCTGATCAAAGTATATGTCATCCATTTTTTGGTACAAAAATTCCTTCATGAGATACACCAGTTTGAAAATTTCAAAGGGGTTGACAACTTCAGTAGTAAGGTACATTGAAACCAAAAATAGGCGATAGCAGTTATGAGCCATGTAGGGGACTTTTAAGCAATAGTCGACTGTTAGCTCATAATCATCTTCGGTAATGAGGGCCTTGCAGCTTTTGCTAGTTGGTGTACCTGTTATTTGTTTCCGGTGTATTCGATGGTAAGAACAATTTGGTTCCATTTGTGTACGCGATTTCAGCTGAGTTTATCATTCGTTTTTTTGCACTTGGGTTTGCGGTAGAGAAATGGTATCAGATGTACCTCTTAAACTTTAGAAGTTCTCTCATTGCTAAAGAAACTAGAGCTTATCCTTTGCTCCTTTCTAAGTGGTGACGTTAGAAAGTTGGCCTACGGCAAAAAAGTCAACTTTTGAACTAAGACAGGTAGAATTTTTTTTTCGACGGCAATCGATAGCCGCTGATGAGCTGATCAAAGTATATGTCATCCATTTTTTGGTACACAAATTCCTTCATGAGATACACCAGTTTGAAAGTTTCAAGGGGTTGACAACTTCAGTAGTAAGGTACACACTGAAACCAAAAATAGGTGATACCAGTTGTGAGACATGTAGGGGACTTGTACGCGGCAGTCGAGTGTTAGCTCATAATCATCTTCGGCAATAAGGGGTTTGCAGCTTTCGCTAGTTGGCGTACCTGTCATTTGACGGTAAGAACAATTAGGTTCCCAATTGTAAGACATGCAAGGGACTTGTCAGTAATAATAGGCTGTTATGCTACAAAAATCTTCAGCGCTGAGGGGTTTGAAACTTTTGCTAGCCGGTGTACCCATTATTTTTATCCGGTGAACTTTATGTCTATCACGGGAAAGGGACTTGTCAGTAGAATCGGTGCACGAGGGGCTAGAAATTTGTGCAAATTGTTGCACATTGTATTCGATTTATATAAAACTGACGGTAAGAAAGTTTGTATCGATGGTCTCTCGCTGTATCCTAGGATTTACTGTTTTCGCAACGGGTACAAACGATAATGTAAAATAAGGTAGTTTCGTAATAATTAATAGTGTCATCTATGGTATTTTAATCCTGAAAAGTTACGGATAGCTTTATAATACCAACTAGATTATATAGGATATTGTTCCAAGTTTTCATCCGTCACGATTTCTACGATTGAAAAGGATAAAGTTCAACTGACTGCAAAGTCAATTTAGTCCCTTTTTCCGATATTCTTTTGTTGTGGTTAGGGCAATCGATGCCCTTGATGAGCTGATCAAAGTATATGTCATCCATTTTTTTTGAACAAAAATCCTTCATGAGATAAACCAGTTTGAAAGTTTCAAGGGGTTGACAACTTCAGGAGTAAGGTACACACTGAAACCAAAAATAGGCGATACAAGTTGTGAGACATGTAAGGGACTTGTAAGCAACAGTCGACTGTAAGCAACAGTCGACTGTTAGCTCATAATCATCTTCGGCAATGAGGAGTTTGCAGCTTTTGCTAGTTGGTATACCTGTTATTTGTATCAGGTGTATTAGATGGTAAGAACAATTTTGTTCCCAAAAAGCCAAAACGGCTTTTATGCTATAATCATCTTCAGCGATGAGGGGTTTGCAACTTTTAATAGCTGGTGTATCCATTATTTGTTCCGATGAATTTGATGTCAATCACGGGAGAGGGACTTGTAAGTAAGAATCGGTTCACGAGGGGCTAGAAATTTTTGAAAATTGGTGCACTTTGTATTCGATATCTGTAAATATGACGGTAAGAAAGTTTGTATCGATGGTCTATCGCTATAACCGAAGATTAACTGTTTACACAACGGGTACAAACGATACGGTAATCTAAAACAATAAGGTAGTTTTGTAATAATTAATAGTGTCATCTATGGTATTTTAGTCCTGAGACATTACGAATAGCTTTATAATACCAACTAGATTATATAAGATATTGTTCCAAGTTTTCATCCGTCACGATATCTACGATTGAAAAGGGTAAAGTTCAACTGACCGCCAAGTCAATTTAGTCCCTTCTTCCGATATTGTTTTGTTGTTGGTTTTACAACGCTAAAGAACAGCTTTTGATCATGTGATTATTCTTTTTAGAACATACCGTTTTAAAAGCTTCGATAAGTTGACAATTTCAGCATTTAACCGACAGCGAAGAAACAAAACCAAAGTGTTGCTCTCGCAACACTTTAGTCGGCGAAGCCGGACAAAGGTTGCCGCAACACTTCACGTTGCCCCGGCAACGTAGGTCTAGTTGGCTTTGCAAATGACAAAACTTGGCTCTGCCGACAAAATGCTAAAAACTCGTAGGTACAAAACGAAACACTGGCGAAAGAAGGTGATCTCAGAAGCTTATAATTCATAAGGGAACTGTCAATAATATAAAAAGCAAAATAAGTAAGCTGGGCCCTTTCAGTAGGCATTCAGTTAAAAGACGCGTTGCTATGGGACAGTTAATTTCGCAGTAAACCTTCGGTCACAAAAGTTTGCTACAAATCACCCCAACCCTTCCACGCTCGGCCGCTAGCAGAATAGCTTTTCCTTTCCAATTGGATGAAGATGACCCTTAATATTGGAAACTTAAAAGTCCAATTAAGACTTTTATTTCTCCTTAAATCTGTCAGAGCCACTGCTCCGAAATCCCAATTTTCCAGCCATCTGGAGAAACGTGTCCGGTTGCTCTAATTGCAGCCCTAATTTGCCCCAATCACGCTCCATTAGAAATTCGTTTGCAACACCTTGAGGGTGATAGAGCGATGCAGAGGAAAAGCGCCGTTCCCACCGCAGTACGCTAAACGAGGTCGAAACCTCTAATTTGTTACAAGCCGACACAGAGGTTATGCCTCATTGACAGAGGTGGTGGGTGTCAAATTTTTGTGGACGGGTTAAGCAGAAGCCAAATTGAGTTCTCATGTTTTTCATACAGCGGCAAAGAACTTCGAGGAGGGCGGCAAAGCCCAGAAAGAAAAGGGAACCGATGGTGTGGATTTCCAGATTGAATGAGATTGATCAAACCGCTTAGGAAGTGTTTGCCATGAATGGAGGTGTGATGCAGATCAGCGTTCCAACATCGGATACAGCCAGACTGAACGTCGTCACGGGAGAAGGTTATTTTCGATCTCACACATCCTCGCGCAAATTCCTGGTTTTCGCCCTACCAAGAATACATAAGCTCGAAATGTTCAACTTGTATTGCAGCGGCATGACCGTGATTCAACACAACCTCTGGTTCTTTCTGCTGCACGTTCTGCCCAGCTGCCGAAGCTGCCGCATGCTCCTGCTGGTTCCCTTTCTGAAAAAAAAACCCCGACAAACAAAGAAAGCTTCAGCTAACCTCAAAACGAGCCTCCGACATATTTCACTGCGCTGAACTTAAATGTTAAATTATAAATATTTTCCGTTCGTTTTCTTTCCAGAACTGGGATCCTGCCCTTCACAACCGCAGCAAATCACTTGTTCATTATTTTATTTTTGTTGCACTCCACTCGTCATATTTCCATGTATTTAAATTTCTATTTGCATAGGAGCTGATGGGAGCTCATAAATATTCCTTCTGCCCAAGCTGCCTGCGAATCATCTCTGACTGTGCTAAACGGATACGTCAGCTGATTTTTGCGATCTTCTGACCATTCTTTGCAAGGGTCCTTTTCTGGCTAAAGCTAGAAAAAAAACCTTTAATCCAGGTTTTCTTGTAATTTTTTTGTCATACTGAAGAGGACCCTTGCCAAGAAGATCCGAGACATTGGTAGATCAAATTCTAGCTGACTTATCCGTTTAGCGCTATCAAAGACAATTTTATATTTCACAAAAAATAGCGTTTTGCTTGACTAGACAACAAGATAAATGTAAGAAAGTAAGAACAAAAATTAAGACACGACCTGGAATTCCTGGAAAGCATTTATAATTGAAATTTCATGGAAAACAGCGAATGTTTCCTCAGAATTTCCCAGAATGTTCACAGCTTCTACAGACTCAATTTCTTAAAGCATAGCTCTTACTAGAAATGATTTTTTCATGATAATTGATACAGGAATATTGATTTTCAAAAACACTCAAACTTGCTGCGAGAAACTTTGCTGCGAAGACATGCGCGACGTGGTTAAATGCCGAGGATTAAGCTTCCAAGGAAGGAATTCAAAGAATTAAGGACCTATTTTGACACTGCAGTGACATCTACTCCCGAATCGCACCGAAATCACGGCTATATAAAAATCTAATCGACTTAAAGTTGCGTTTTTTTGTATTCACTTTTGTTTCGTCAAAGTTTGTAGTTTGGCTCTTGTTTTGTCTTACTTGCGTTTTATTGAGTTCTTGTTTCCGAAAAGTCAAACTAAACCAAACTACGTCGGCGAGGTAGTTTGTAGTTTGAGCTCTGTAGTTTCAGGTTCGAAACTACAGCAAATGGAATAGACAAATAAACCGGCTTTTAAGCGAAACTACGCCTAAACTACATCCAATAAAACGCAACTTAAATGTGAGCGGTGTAAACGCTGCGGACTAGAGAATGATTAAAAACCAATTGCAGTAAATGAGTCATGTCCAAACCCGTTTGAAATACCTCTGGGTAGTTTTGCGGGGTAGAATAAAGTAAAATGAGTAAAGTACGTAATATGTAAATTATCTGGAACAGTAAACAAATTTTAGATTTCCGGTGTAGGTCCGATAATTTTGGTAAAATACCAAATTTTACCGTTACCGTTTTTACCGTCTACAGCACTGCCTGGGGAATCAACAGACACAAGTGTTGTCTGTTGAAACATCCTTATGTTGTCTGTTATCAATCAATCAATCAATATATTTAATTCATGACATTATACGTCACACAAATAAAAGAACTGGACACTACTACACTACTACTACACTATAGCCTATATACACATTAACCATCTGGCAGTTCAGGGCAGTAGCATAGTCTGCTTCGACAGTGCAATAGCCGCCTCCTTAAGAGCTGTTTCGTCTCTACTTTATTGATCTTGGTTTTAGGCTATCTGAGAACGGCTATTCGAAATTTCAAAATGATTATTCAAGATTGCAGAGTAGAAGCTCAAAGTTAACAAAATTTAGAATGAATGGAGATTCTCGCCAGCTTATGTGCAACTCCGATCATTGCCACCATTTTCATACCTCTTGGCAAGATACCAACTTTTCCGATTCGTCCTCCACTTTCCCACATAACCCTCTAAAATGGTTATTACATGACCCAATTAATCGCTAAGAACCCAATCACCTCCACCTTTCGTCGAGTGCGTGTCTTCACTCTCCAATTCTATCATGCCAAGCCGTTCCCATTTCCTCATTCTTTCATTCCATTCAGGCATACGATTCCAATAAGTAGCTATTATCCCCCGATGCACGCGCCTATCAATTGACCGTGACGAATTGCGAAAACAGAAGCGGCGATAGGACACAACTCTGAGCGACTTCATCACGCAACAAGACAATCCATTACTCGAGAGCTATCATCAGTTTCAAGGAAAGATGGAATTTATCCTTAGACCCTTCTCCCCGAAAACTGTCCGGAATCGTTAGGATGCTGTTAGGCCTATTATTATTATTCATTTCTGCCCGCCAGTTACAAAAAGTAGCGGAATGTAAAAAAAAAAAATCAAAACAAATTGGAACAAGCAGTAAATATCTAAAGTCGATCTAATGACCTTATAGAAATAATAATACATATTGTACAAATCGAGGTACAAATATATACTGTGTTTATTCGCAGTAACAACAATGCCTTTTTGTTCGGCGATTTAAGGTCGTATTTTCTGTATTACCTCTCCGAGACCGTCACTGGAATTTCCAACACAAATCTCGTCTAGTTTTCTTGATTTAAGTACAACAGACATTAGGTACAGACAGAGGCGTTACTAGCCAAAATGTTCGAGGGGGGGGGGGGGGGAGGGGCAAGGCATTTACCGACTGGCTGGTAATTTTTACCGACTGTTTTCAAGAAAAAACTACTGTTTTCAAGAAAAACCGACAGTTTTGAAAAAAATTCGACTGCTTTCAGAACAAGACCAAAGGTTTCGATGGGATTCCAAAAATCTAATACTATCCGTATAAAGAACGTCTAATCAACTTCAAGTAAAACTTCTTATAAAAAAATCCGGTTTCAACCGGATTCCGAACAATCTATATGTCCCGGTAAAAAAAGATTGTCATATACAGATTCAGCGCGTCTTCTTACCCCTAAATATGTCATCTAATCATCATCAAATAAAACTTTTGATTTCAACAAATTTTCTGGTTTCGGACTGATTCCGGGCGAACAAGTTGTCCGGGTAGAAAATACTTTTCAAATAAGTTTTCAGCATGTCTTCTTAGTCCTAAATCGAACATCTAATCAACTACAGACAAAACTTATAGTTTTAACAAACTTTCCGGTTCTAGCCGAATTCCGGGCGAACTTCTTGCCCGCGAGAAAATGGTTTTCACCATCGTTTTCAGCATGTCTTTCTACCCCTAAATCGAACATCTAATCAACTTCAAATAAAACTTTTACTTTTAAAAGACTTTCCGGTTTTGGCCAGATTCCGGGCTAACTACTTGTCCGGCGAAAAAAACGGTTTTCACCGTCGTGTTCAGCATGTCTTCTTACCCCTAAATCGAACATCTAATCAACTTCAAATAAAACTTACTTTTAAAAGACTTTCCGGTTTTGGCCTAATTCTGGGCTAACTACTTGTCCGGCAAAAAAATGGTTTTCACCATCGTGTTCAGCATGTCTTCTTACCTCTATATCAAATATCTAATCATCTTCAAATAAAACTTTTACTTTTAACAAATTTTCCGGTTTTGGCCAGATTCCGAGCGAACTACTTGTCCGACGACAAAATGATTTTCACCACCGTGTTCAACACGTCTTCTTACCCCATAATCGACTATCACATCATCTGTTTAAAAAAAATTCATTTGCCCCTTAATTTAAACCCCCACCCCCACCCCTAAATGTAGAGCTACAGAGCCCATCTACGAACTCGACCTTACTCTTGACCCAAAGAGTCCTCACACCAAGTTTCAACAAAATATCTCATTCCCTTCGAGAGTTATAGTGCGCACAGACGGACAACTTTTGCGATGTCATAGGTATCCCTCCACTTACGTTTTGGGATCCCAAAAACCGAGTGTTTTCTTGAAAAAAGTCAACTGTTTTGACGAAAAATCGTTGCGCTTCGCGCCGACTCGGTTATTTTTTACCGACTGGCCGACAACATTAGGGGGGGGGGGGGGCACGTTCCTTAAAGCACAAGTTGCAGTAGGTATAGTTTCTATTCAAATATTCTATTCTAAAATAAGCGACTCTGGGAAATTCAACTGGGTTTCTCAAAGATTAATAGCTCGTCTCGGTTGTTTTCATCCTCGGTCAGCACCCTTTTTGGAGAAAAAACTTGCCAAAACCAACTAGCTTCTCGAAAGCAAGACCCGCCTCGAAAGAGCCAAACGCGGCAGATGCAAAAACCAGCGTAGTGCCGTTAGCGTGGACAGAGATGATAAGAAGTTCGAAATCTCGGAAACGAGAATGAGTGGAACGATTTAGGAGTTTAAAAGTAAGGCGGGTCTTTTAAAAGTCCATAAGAGAGAAGTTATACACAAATCCTCAAATTTTGAGCATGGTGCCCCAACGTCTGGGCATGCCGCAACGTATGGCATGGTGCTCATACGTTGGGGTACCATGCTCTAAAGCAAGGGCATGGTATCCCCATAAAATTATGTTCAACTGAGAATCTGAAATGGAAATTTTTTAGTAATTGTAAATGGTTGTCCGTAACTTTGTTTCTTTTTTGTTTGTATTACCATGGCCCTGGGCTTTCAGTGTAATAAATATCATATCTACGATTCCGATGTGGCTAATAAGCTGTAAAGCAAGTCAGGGAAGCCAAACATAAGGCAATGAACCAGCAATCCATCTTCTCCGTCGTTAATATCCCTCCGGGAATACGTATTTCACTCACCAGCCGCCTTCTAGTCCAGAAGTATGCACGCAACCAGACCATCCCAGGGATGAATATTTGCACTGAGCAAAGGATGGTGAGAAAGATATGGTTGTCATAGTGATCCTCGACAACAGACATGGTTACATGGCACCCCTTTTGCATATGATGTACGATTAAGTGACACATTTGTCAGTTGCTCACGTAAGGTCATCATTTGTTTTTGAGGGACATCGCCCAGTTCATCAGTTAGGGATGTGACAGACAGTAATTATTGTTATTTGTCGGCCCCGTTCCCCGTACCGTGTCCACATTAGCGGTTGATCAAACGAAAGTAGTACACACAGAGGGTCCATATCAAATCCGCTCCTTCATGTGCTCTCTGGGTCACCAAATATTTTAGCACCATTTTTTGTGTTTGTTGATGTTTTTTTTTTATTGTCTTGCTTTTGGTGTATGTTTGTATGGGTTTAGTTATGTTGAGCTGCATAGAATTCACAATCAAGTGGACCCAAATTCTAACTATCGGTAGTAAAAAAAGAAAAACAAAATGCACGGGAGATAATGCGCAAATGAAATGCAAAGTTTCGGTTTAGTTTATTCCTCAGTTTCTTCGCTACCATATATCTTAGATTCTGTTACTTATTTTCCGCTTTCCAAGATGACCTTAACTTGCAAATCGATTTCACGGCCATTTGAACTTTATTCTCTTCAATCGTGGAGTTAAATCTTGAAACACCTGTACGTGTACTACATTATTAGCTCATTTCACTGTTTGCATCGCTATCGGCTACTTTAACACATGATATGTACTCATAACAATCAAGTTTTCAACCAACCATAACTTTTAAAATAGAACATCGGAGGGGGGAATTCAAAAATATATTGACTTTGCTTTTATAATGTTTCTGCTCCTCCGTTTCATGAATACAAAAAACGAAATAAGTAAATTGTAAACTATTATTTCTTTGTACTCTGATGACAGTTCTTCCTATTGTTTTTTCTCTCCTTTAATTTTTCTGTAATTTTTTTCATGGGGTAGAGGATGGAACGAGTGAATAGTTTAGCTTTGAATAGTCGGTGTTTTGGTTCTTGCATTTATAATGAAGCTTTTAATACGTTTTATGGTACTTGTCCTTCGGCTAAGTGCCATATAGCGATCACAGTTTCTGTCCGTCCGTCGGTCTGGATTTTGCTAGCTTGGGCATTTCCACAAAAGCTGGGACGATGAAACTTGGCAGGCATAGCAGGGACCCGACCAAATTAAATTGGAAGTAGTCACTTCCCGGATCCGACCGTCTGGGGGGTGGGGGTGGAGGGAGGGGAATCCGGAAAATTAAGGTATTTTTGTTGTTTACTTACGAACAGGTGACCGGAAACTTGACGTTTAGAAAGACGTTGTGTCTCAGACGTCCCACTTCAAATCTGGAACGGATCCGGTGACTTCAGGGAGAGTTGAGGGGGGGGGGGGACGGAAATCTTGGGAAACACTTAGAGTGGAGGGATCGGGATGAAACTTGGTAGGAAGAACAAGCACAAGTCACAGAAACGTCATTGACAAAACCGGACCGAGTTCGGGCACTGTGGGGGAGTTTGGGGGTGGGTCAGGTTCTCGTGATCCCACCAGTTCGGTACTATCTGCTAGGAGTATGAAACTTGGCAGGCATGCCCGGGACCCGAACAGACTGACTTGAGAATTGTCGTTTCCCCGATCCGACCGTCGTGGAGGGAGTGGAGGGCATGGAGAATCCGGAATCTAGTGGCTTGCATGACATTTGAACGGGTTTGAAATGGCAAGTGGAAAGAGCTATCGTCTCAGATGTTCCCTGTCAAGTCCGATACTTGTGGGGGGGGGGGCACCAAAAAACTCGTGAAACACTTTTTTTTAGACTGAGGGACTGAGATGGAACTTGGTTGGGAGAACAAGCATTATGCTTAGATACGGAATTGACGGAGCCATATAGTATCGGGCTCTGTGGGGGGAGTCGGAGGAGGTTTCCTGGAATTCTGGTGATCGCGAGTACAATAGTTCCCGATGTGATAAAGACGATGAAACTTTGCAGGCATATTAGTGATCCAAGCAAATTGACTGAAGAACCCGACACAATTTCTTTCCCAACACATTCTTGGGGGAGTACGGGAAGGGAATACAGAAACTGACTTCCGTCACCGGATCCGACCACAGTGGAGGGGACGGTAACGGAATTTCCCGAAAATGCTCAGACTCGAGTAAAACTTAGGTGGTAATAGAAGACGCTTTAGTTGGATACATTCATGAATCCGAACCAGATTCGACCGCGGTAGGGGAAGTTGGAGTGAGGTACCGGAAATCGTGTGGCACATCTAGGGACCAAACGAGTGGACTTGTTGGGCTGAAACTTGGAAGTTACAACAGTCACTTGTTCCAGATGATCCCAGGCGATGTCGGAAATGCTCACCTTGAGTGAAACTACATATCCAATTACTGGGTCCGAACCGCATTTTTGGTTGGCGGGTGTATTTTTGTGACGTTCTCATCTACTTTCATGTACCGCCTACTCGTACGTATATGAGCTAGTAGCTGTAGTTAAAATTTTGTCGGTGGAGATTGATAGAGTTACAACGCAAGTCCTTAGAGCCCGAACCGCATTTCTGGTTGGCGGGTGTATTTTGTGACGTTCTCATCTACTTTCTTGTACCGTCTACTCGTACGTATATGAGCTAGTAGCTGTAGTTAAAATTTTGTCGGTGGAGATTGATAGAGTTACAACGCAAGTCCTTAGAGCCCGAACCGCATTTCTGGTTGGCGGGTGTATTTTGTGACGTTCTCATCTACTTTCTTGTACCGTCTACTCGTACGTATATGAGCTAGTAGCTGTAGTTAAAATTTTGTCGGTGGAGATTGATAGAGTTACAACGCAAGTCCTTAGAGCCCGAACCGCATTTCTGGTTGGCGGGTGTATTTTGTGACGTTCTCATCTACTTTCTTGTACCGTCTACTCGTACGTATATGAGCTAGTAGGTGTAGTTAAAATTTTGTCGGTGGAGATTGATAGAGTTACAACGCAAGTCCTTAGGAGCCTTTTTTCTGCTGGAAAGTGTAATTTTTTTAACTTTTATTTACGGGTACTTAAATGACATACAAACCAACCCAGCCCCACCTAAACAAGTTGGCTTTCCAATTCGAACTGAAACCGTGAAGCGCTCTTCCGGAAGGAGATGTGAGCGTACACCTCAAGTTCGTGTCATCTCAGGAGCCATTTAATTTCACACCATTATAATGTTGGACGGCTCATTTCCTAAAACGATTCCCAACAGAAAATCAATTTAGTGTTTTTTCTAAGATTTACTGCCGATGACCACCCCAACCAGTGCGGTCTGAGATTTAGTGGTAGTCGTGTCGTCAAAATGGTTGAATCGTTTGTGGTGCTGTAAAGCGGTCATAATTTCACGCAGCTTTAGGCCGAGCGCATAAATCACGCCCAGTTAAGGACCACAGTGAAATCGAGTGTCCTGTCGTCGCTGCCGCCCAAATAACATTTTTTGGGCGATAGGCTATCAAATTTTTTGCCTAGCTATGGGGAGGGGGTAGTTTGTATGTCACATTTTTAATTTTTATCGGAAAGTCAATCTTGGATAGGACATTGTTGTAATATAACCAGACAGCTCTACCAGAAGTTTCATAATATTTACACAAGGGTGTGTTATTTCAAGAGAGATGAGACAACACACTTTCTGTTGATGTTACAGAATATTTCCGTTCTGACCTTTTAGGTGTTAGTTTTTCTTAGAATTAACGTTGCACACCATGGTGAGAAACAACAGAAACGTCAACACAATATTTCTGCAACGTCTGAGAAGGAGCACGCTGAAGAGTAAATCAATCATGTGACGAGGAAATCATTTTTCTTTCCTATATTCTTTTTTCTCTCTCTCTTTCTTTACCTCTTTTTTCTTTTCTTTCTTTGAAAATATATTAGATTAGTTTTTATGTCATTATTTATTGAATAATTTCAAGTTAAAAGGTGGTTAGAAGATACAGCCACCCACAGGACTTTTGTCTTTTATGTGGTTGTTGAGTTTTTTGTACAATGTAGTTGTGTTTTTTTTGGTGAAGTAAAAAAATATCTGAATCTGAAATCAACCAAAACAAGAAGTTGTGCCGTTTACGGTAAACCATGGACAATCTCTTGTCTAATACCATTATAAGCAGGCACGGCTATAGAGATAGGGCCCTGGGCAGTTAAAGGACCTGTTGCTTATCCTGTCTTTTATATTATCCATAGCTCCCATATGGGATTATTAGATTCAGAAAACCTCGTCTTTTGCCATTGTTTCGTTTTTTACCTATGACATTTTAGCGATTTTTGGGCCTAGTCGTGTTTTGAAAGTCATGCAATGAAAACTTGGCCGAAAGCTTCACCGTCAACAAATAAGGACATGCGAAGCTTCAAAGTATTATATCTCATTTCGAAGACATGGTAGACCACCGTCTGTTTTGGACTTCTTTGTTTTGCCTCGTTTCCCCACTTTTTAACCAAGGCGCATTCCGTTTTCAAATATTTCGCGTTCAGCCGCCGCGTCGAAGAGAGGAGAGTTGACAAGCGCTAACAAGAAAGTTGCTAATTCAAGTAACTAAGTCATGTTATTTTCGATGGCGATACTGAGCCATTTCATCTTGAAAAGATCATTTCTAGTAGCAGTTGTGCTTTAATTCATTTCTAGTAACAGTTGTGAGTTGTGCTTTAAGAGAAAAAGGAAAGGAATGGAAAGAGGAAAAACCCAAACTTTAGTTTATTTTTTCTTAAGTGATCCGATGATGCAGACTAAGTACCAGATATACTGTTATACACATTTTAATTTGTTCTAGGTAGCTGCCTAGTTTGTTTCTCACTTGCTTCAGAACTAGAACACACCATGACAAAGAAAACGGTAATAAATAACTTTCCAATATATTTCGATTTTGGAACGAGACATCCATGATGTTAGAAAAACACCTGAAGATGTCCCTGAAGATTTGTTTTCAGGCGAACGGCCAGGTCATCAGCTAACGGAAGTCATATAAGAATTTACCTATCGGGAGAACTGTCACAACCAACGAAAAGATGAACCAGGGAGGGAATTAGCTCACCCAGCAACGGACAGAGACTTTGAAGCCTTAGGTCGTCGCCCTTATTACTGCCGACTGTCAAAGAAGGGAAATCGAAACCCCCTAAAGCCGAGTGATGTATGGTGGTTGTGATAGGTAATAATTCGAGCTTTTGTATCACTTCTACATATCCACGGCGATCGAATTGCGTTTCTCAGTTTGGCGTTGACGGAAACCGTTTAATCACCTCTGATGGGATGTTAGAGATCGAAGTATGGTATGATAAGAGGCCAGGAATGGAGCAAAGAATTTGATGATAGTGCGAATACTATTATCTTCCACTCGGAAGGATGATGCACCACAATCCGACGGAATACGATGATTACGATATCTTTTGCTGCCGATTAAACATTGATTGTCAGGAAATAAAGCAACTTGAGGCTCAGACTTCAACTATTTTTTTTTCTTAAGTCTATGAAATCATATGGACTGGTTAAGAACAGCGCTTGCCGTTGTGGTTGCTCAAGGTTTGAGGTATAAGCATATAGAGGTACCTCAACTCCGAAAGGGAAAACTCACAATATGAAAATCGACTATTCGTCTAAAGGAAGACAAATTATGCATTTTTGTCGGGTCTTCTAACTCCATCTGAAGTTTAAAATAAAGCATCCAACTGAAACAAGGCCAGTTGAAACAAGACTCCATTGCTCCGCTATTCACGAATAATCGATTTCCATATAATTTCCCTGTCAGATTTGTGGTACTTCTATGCACTTGTACCTGTGTTGTATGCTTGACAAACATGATTTGCGAGAAACAAGCCTTCACGCAGTGAGCTACCATCTGCGAGCTGATCACTGGCTACTGAAGAGTCGCGTTTGTACTGAGATTCAGATTGTTCGCATCATAGTAGAATTTTGAGTTGTGAGGAAGGCCGCAGATATTCTCAAGGTCATACTGCAGCAAATAGTGAAAAATGAAGAAAACCCTAAATGCAATCAAATAATGCAGTGTATTCAGTTAAATGATACAAAATAGTTTGCTTTTCAGTTGAACTTTAAGTGAATAAGTGATGGGTAACTAGATTGTCCTGTCTCGTATCTCTGCCCTGTTCGGTTAAGCTTTGAACACTTCACTTCAACCCCGTATGCACCTTACAGGTTGCATCCGTACTCGCTTGCATCTGTACTCGGTTGAATCTGTATTCAGTTAAAAGATTAAAATAGTTGGCTTTTTAGTTGAACTTCAAGTGAATAAGTAATGGGTAACTAGATTGTAGTGTCTCGTATCTCTGCCCTGTTCTGTTAGACTTCACTTCAACCTCGTATGCGCCTTACAGGTTGCATCTGTACTAGCTTGGATTGATGCTAGAAAATTAAACAACATAAAGAAAAGAAATCTGAAAAATTTTGCCACGATATAGTAGTTAAAACTGTGTAGATTCGCGTGGCATAGTAATCCACAAAAAAACGTCGCCAAACTTCACTTGATTCAAATGACGCGCCGAAATTCGAAATACCGTGGTCAGTCAAAAAGTTATCAATTACCTCGGCGTTGCGCTCTATTGCGTTTCACGTGGAGTCTATGCAGTGAAAGTCTCAGAAAGTCGTGGCTATTATACAGGGGCTCATTTTTTTAATTTTCTCTCCGTCATGTTTTTGTCTTTTTGATTTACACATACAAACTGTCAGTTGTAAACACGTGCTTTAAGCGATCTGCGCCACAACGTTGCGTTTGATTACTCTATGCGTTTGCGTCTCGCGGTTATAATTTTGTGTGTTGATAACTATCAATTATTCCGTTCCGGCGTCTCCAGAGCTGCGCGAAGCACAACGAACTTGTCTCAGTCTCTGTGAACCCAGGATCCTTCCATAGGACTTGTAACGGACACCTTTTACGCCCTTGGAAAGCGCGTTTGTCTCTTCAGCCTCACATGGTACTAAGTCTGGTGGTTACCAGTGACGAAACGCAGTCGGAGAAAAAGGTGGCAAGATCAAAGGGCGTCCTAAGCGGTGTTTTATTTCAATCTCTTGTAATTGACATTCGTCAAAGAAAAAGGACTAGTGACGCTTTGAAAGGTGCTATTTTTTAAACATAAGGATTAATAAACGTCAACTTTCGATATCGAGGTTGATATCGGATTATAACCACGAGACGGCTATTCAAAATAATCTGTCCGAGCCGAAGGCAAGGCAGGTTATGAAAAATATCTGCCGAGCGCAGCAAGGTTGATATTTTTAAATGGCCTTCAAGCTTGTTATTTGGATATCAACTAAGATGGAGGTATACTGAATGAACTACTGAAACTTTTTCGGACAGAACTTTTGTTTAGGTAGTAGCCTACTCAATCTTCTTTCGTAGTGCTTATTTGCCACAATCGTAGGGAATTCTTTTTAGTCAAATGGCAACCCTAGCCTACTGTAGAAATGTGAAAATGACTACTGTTGTGACCCGGGCATTTCTGTTTATAACAATAAAATCCTTATCCAACACCATCTTTTTCATTTGTGAAAAATTTCATGTGGCAAAGCAGATTGGCATCAATAGATGCCACCTAGCAGCTGGCTCTTACAGAGATAGAATTAATCAAGCTTAAATCAGTGTTGCCAGTGGTCGCACAATTCTGCGATTTGTCATACATTTTCGTTTCTTCAACAAAGCGAGAAAGAACTCTGCGACCAGTTCCTTACCATTAAATACAAAAAAGAAGCATAAAAGTTGAGGTGTATAATTATGAAGATGATAAAGCGAGATTTCTCGTTAATAAATGGTAAAAAGCACCTAGTTTCGTAGGTGCCAGAATGTCATTGTTTTTTCCGGCCAAAAATCACAGGTTCCATCAACAATGAAGTTCGTATTAATGGACTGCCTAATCAGAGCAAAATTAAGAACAAAGACTGTGGTAATTGCTCAATAGATGCTTTTGGAGAGTAGAGGAAAATAAGTTGAAGTAAGTTGGAAGTACTGTTGTTTCAGTTGACAAGTTGCATTTCCAGTGGGGATGTGATTGTAACAAGGTATGAGCCAGGTTCTCGGCTAGGAACGCAAAATTTTCTTTTATTTTTTTCTGGAATGTTTTTCAACATTTTTTTCTATTTTCTATTTTATTTTTATTTTTTTTATTTCAGAAAGCGACGTCTTTAATTTATTTTTGGAAGTCAGGCTCTACTTTTCAGTAGCTCATGCCGCTTCGTATCCTCTCTGGAAGCTGATACGATACCGTATCAACCACCTCCACAAAACTCATTATATAACTGCCTGTGGGACATAGGAAGATATACATTATATACCTGTTTGAGAAAAGTTATGAGAGGTTACCACTCAGCAGGATGAGAGCTTTGACAGCTGAAATCAAGTTCTCAATCTTGCCCGTCCCGATTAATGTGTGTGTGTGGGGGGGGGGGGGGTGCTTTACGTTGAAAACATACAATCGCAGTATACTGGGACTGAAACGACCTCCACCGTAACTAATTCGATAGCAATTCTTCTTTTGCTCAATTCGTATTCTTCTGAATGACTTTAGAAAATTATGTGATCGCTGGTCATTGCTTGCGACTCAAAGGACATGCCAACATTTGTGTGTTCAGACCCGGTAGGTGGCTCCTTTGAGAGTGGAGTAAAGCCTAAAACACTGTCGCAGAGCAGAGGCCCATAGAAAGTCGTCTCTCTTTATTTAGGCCCACTTTAATCCACTGCCTGGTAATATGATGCTGGAAGGAGTCTTTTATGACCAGAGATTAATTATTTCATAAGTTCATTTTCCTTCTTTTTTTGTTTGACCCTTGGCACGACGAAATCAACTTCATTAGTTGCGTTTTTGCAGATACCATGGTTTCTGGTACCCCGGTCTAAAGTCGTTTTAACGGTTACCCTGGTATCTGATACCACGGTCAAAAGGCGTTTTTGCAGTTATCGTTGTATCTGGCCAGTTACCGTGGTAACTGATCGCGGCATCTGAAAAATTTATCTCATTTTTAGCATCACCAACACAGCAGCCTGGGTTTTATGTAAAAGTGGTAGGAGAGAAGTTTGGCACTTGTGACGTGAGTAGATATTAGTATTTCTTATGAAATGACATCTAAAAGCGCAAACTGTCGTTTTTGCAAAGCAACGGTAATATCAGATACCACGCGGTAATTACAAAAACGACAAAATCCAGATCCAGTTACCGTGGTATCTGCAAAACGCAACTATTGTCTAAAGTTTACTGGGTGTTTTCCAGCTACTTGTGATTACAGTTTATTTTTCGAGCTTGAGCCTGAAGAACCCTTACCCACAAATGTCGCTTCAATAAAACCCGGTTGATGTATCCGCTTAACTTCGCAGTCATCTTGGGCTGAAGGATTTTTTGTATCTGTCTAGAGCAGAGCACGCAGAAATATACGGCATCTCGCGGAGTATTAAGCTACTTAAAATATCGTCGACAGATGCCACGGGGACCATCGGATTGACTGCGAACAACACATTTTTGTTCGTTAGATTACAAGTGTCACTGTCACCCATGCAGTAATTCTGTTTTTTTCGTTCATGGCTACCTTAAATAACCTTATATCACATAGTTCAGCGACATAGGTGCAAATGTTCCTGTAGGCTCGCTAGTGCTGGGATGGTTCTTTCACTGGTTTCTCTCCATTGTTTGTGGACAACTGATAGTCGCGTTTTTTGTCCCCTATCTACCAAGGCCTTGGTTTCCCGTTTTCTGGACCAAGCGCTTACTCCTCACTGCTCTTTTGACCGTTTTTGGACCAAGCCCTTTGTCCTTTCTGCCCAGGCCTGAAGAGAAAGGAGATTGGCAACTCCGAGGTGAGTTGACCAATCTACTCAAGAGAACGGCTCCTGACTCCTCTCTGCCAAAAACGGTCAAACTAGCAGAAAGGACAGAGGACTTGGGAGATAAGCCTTTGAGCTCTTTTGGAAAAAACGCGACTAACGTCTGGGCATTGACCCTGCTGCATCCCATTCGTACTTCCTGGATTTCTGTCCGACTGAACTTAGGCATCTACTGTTTCTGCATTAACTTAACAGTATCCTCAGAAAAGGATGTTGATCCCTCGAGTTGTGAAGAACTGGTTTCTAGCTCGGGTACTAGTAGATAGCACGTTCTTCTTTGAGTGACCTCTATTCCTCACTGAGGTACTGAAGTTGAAGAGTCGAGGCATTACTTGTTTGTCAATTAGTTTGAATGTTTGGATTGCATTTTCTCTTCTTCGTCTGTAGGTAAGGCTTGGTTCGTTGAGCTCTTGAAATCTCTCACTGTAGGACTTATCTTCTAAACCGTGGACTAATTTGGAGGCCCTTCTCTGTACTTTTTCTATTACTTCATAATCCTTTTTCTTTTTCTATCAGAGGCGTTAGTAGCCAAAATGTTTGGGGGGGGGGGGACGAGGCATTTACGGACTGGCTGGTAATTTTTACCGACTTTTTCTGCAGAAAAAGCACTATTTTCAACAAAAATGACATTTTTGAAAAAAATCGGCTGATTTTCAGAAAAACCGACTATTTTGACGAAAAATCTACCAATTCTCAGAAAAACCGAATGTTTTCATGAAAAAAATCAACTGTTTTGACGAAAATCGCGGCGCTTCGCGCCGACTCGGTTATATTTTTTACCGACTGCCAACAGGAATGGGGGGGGGGGTCTCCGCTCCCCCCCAGTCGTGACGCCCCTGGTAACTATTAGTTACTAATTCAGTTTCAACCTTACGAAAAGTTACTAGACTGACCGTTCCAACCTTCTCGAAATAGTAACTATCTGCTTACCGTGCTTGGGAGCGTAGTAAGCGAATATCCTTGCGCCGACTCGGTTATATTTTTTACCGACTGCCAACAAATTCAGTTTCAACCTTACGAAAAGTTACTAGACTGACCGTTCCAACCTTCTCGAAATAGTAACTATCTGCTTACCATGCTTGGGAGCGTAGTAAGCGAATATCCTTCGCGCCGACTCGGTTATATTTTTTACCGACTGCCAACATGCTTGGGAGCGTAGTAAGCGAATATCCTTGACGTGATTGACCGGATTACGCCGTGGAGTGATATTTTACCGAACATTAAAAAATGCTTTCCAGCCCTGACGCCAAGAAGCCAGAATTCGTGACGTCATGCGTAGTAACTACGGTAAGTAGGGTGGAACACGCTCTAGGTCTAGAAGAGAAACACAGAGCACTTCTTTGTCCTGTGCTCAGACACTCGGACAATAACCCCTTTGGGCAACAATATATCAACTTCGTTCTTTATCAGTTGCATTTCAGCAAAACTGAAGCTTTTGTTTTTTGTTCGCAAATAAGCAGTGGTTTCGTCTCAAATTCTGAAGATACTATAATCAAATTATTCGTATCAGTAGTTATTGACTTCCGATTTGATATTAACCCACTGATTACTGTCGATAGGCGCCCTCGGAATAACAAGCGACGATCGAAAGCTCATGGGCCTTTTCTCGTGTCGACTGAGCTTTAGCCGATTATCTACGGGTCGTGACGTCACACGAAAAGTCTATATTTTCGATTTGCTAACGGAACTGATTGTCCTTAGAACGGTTTATAAGTGTAAACGCGTCCGGCGCCTCGCTGGCCGCTCTGCTCTATATATATAGATAAAAATATATATTCTGCAACATTAATTAAATCGAATTTTCCTCTTTCTTTCCTGACGCCATGAAAACGTCATGTGCCGTAGATAATCGGCTAAGGTTTGGTCAATATCCTTTTCCAGCCCTTTTCTCGCTCAGGAGTTCCAGCTGCAGAAGCAAGTCGTTTCTAACAGTTTCTAGTTACCGCAGTTTCCGACCTTAGCAGAGAAATTGGTGCTATTTTAGATCTGTGAGGGCGTCAGCCAGCAAGAATCTAGCTAATGAGAGAAGAGACCATTCATTCCAGTTGTGGTTCATTACAGTTGCTGTTTTTAATTCTATTTAATCTATATAACGGTCCATGGAGCTTTGTAGGAGTCGAAACTTATTTTGTTCATTTATTTTTGCATTTAATAAACTGAACTGAACAAATTCTTTGGTTGCTTTTCCACAACTGGACGTGACAAATCGCGTCTCGCTGGTATTTTGTGTCAACGCTCGCACAGGAGACTTCTGCGCCAGTTCCTGAGCGGATGAATTAAGGTACGTTCACATACAGTCGACTTTCCAACTCGGATACTAATTTTCTCATTCGATCCGTAACTTTGAAGCATCAGATGCTGGTTTCCCAAAGTAACGCGAATTTCGCATCCGAAATCTTATCGGATTATGTGTGCGTACAAGTTCGCGCAGCCTTCGCATCCTGAGGAAATCCGAGCAACGGGAATTAATGCGGTCATAAGCCCTTCAGAGCTGCTTTCAATTATTTTAATATTGTCTGATTTAAAGTATAAAAGATGAGAAAAATATTTTCACTCACGTGAATCCGCAAATTCACTCGGCGTTGAGTTTCTGCACGATACCTGAGAGCGCGAATGAGTCGAAAAAGAAGAAGTTGTCGATCGCCTTCTCCTGTTGGCTAATCGCCCGGACGACTTCCTGCGACAAGACACCGCCAACCACAGCAGCAACTGAGACTTCATCACCGTACACATTTCTGGAATTCAGAAAGGTTAAAACTGAAATAAATTGCTGATCATTACCACTTTCTAGCAACAAGACCAAGATCAGACAAACAGTGATAGTTTGTTTAAAAGATTCTCGTATCTATGATTTGTATCTATATTCCCTTAAAGCACAACTCCTACTAGAAATGATCTTTTCACTATGAAATGAATCAGAAAATACCATTACTTTCCATCTGAATTTAGTGATTTTCTTGTTAGCGCTTGACGACTCTGCACAGCCTTCCTGCTCTCCGACGCGGCTGCTGGGCGCAAAACATTATGAAAGAGTTGTCAGCGGACGTAGAAGATTCTGGCAAACTTTGCGTTGCGTATCTGGCAAAATTCGGCACGGCCGAAAAGACACTAGAAATTCGTAGGCACAAAACGAAACATGGAGAAAGACGGGGATTTCAAAATCTTATAATTCCATAAGGGAGCTAGGCGGGGGGGGGGGGGGGGGGGGGCAGGGGGTTGACCCCCCCCCCGAAACATACAAAAATATTCGTTTTTATAGGCTTTTTCCTCTTATCTATATCTTGTTTGTACTTTTATGTGCGACACGCAGGCAACCCCCCACCCCAAATAAATTCCTGGATACGGGCCTGGAGCTAGATATATTATAAAAGGCAGAATATGCAAGAGGGGTCCTTTAACTGACACTATAAAATCTGAGGAACTGCAACAAAGTTCAAGGATAGGCAAAAGAAAAAGATAGAGAGAAACCTGCCATGGCCAGAGGCTTGTTATAGTTTATTTATAGAGGCGAAAGCCTTTTTGGTGCAATCACATTATTATTATTATTTTTATTATATTTATTGACACCGCCACCAGACTCTATCTCTACAATACTTGGTTTTCACAGGATGGGATGGGAATTAATCGTCCGTTTTATTGGTGTCTTCTTTTTGACTGGTGCTGCCATTCTCCAATAATAATTAAGAAAAATCGTAAATTTTGCCCGCGTACCGAGGACAAATAGTGTCTTGTCGAATAACTTAAAAAAAAAAAAAAAGGCTTTACCGGCGAACCTTTAAATCTCAACTTACTTATTCTACTGAGATTAACAGAAACGTTTGTTTTATTAGTGTATTTCGGAATTATCTGCAACAACTACCATTGTCCTAAGTTAATTCAGTTTATAAGTCGAATCAAGCCGGAGACAAAAAGACAAAATATATTCACAAACAGGGTAGTTTATTGGGCAGGCAATCGGGTCTTCCAGCTTTTCGGTCTTCACCAAATTACACAGTTTTTGGTCCTACTTTTTATCCGGTAGGAAAACAAACCAATGGAGCGAGTCATATTACAACAAAAAATTTCCAGCAACAGCTAACAATGTGCAGCGTGGCGGCTTGCTCAATTCCAGAAGAAATCTTTGAAAAAAAGAGTCACTTACTCAATCATGGCATCCGTAACCTTTGCAGTGACCCCTGTGACCTCTCGAATTTCGTCCCTAAGTTCCCGGATAAGGGCTGCATCCTCTTCCCGGTGTTTCACGTCTGGCAGTCTTCCTTTCTTCTCGCGGAATTCCAGCATCACTGGAAATCAGATAAGTAGGCTATATGCAAAGAAAGATAATAAAACTGATTACAATAGGACAATATTTTATTAGATATAAATAAATAAATATATTTTTTATTTCCATAATAGATCAACAGAGCATGGCTAGCAGAGGATCTTCAGGACGTAACACATGTCAAAGCAATGACGTACAATGTGTACAATATGTGATAATAATGAGCAGGTCTACCTCATATGGTACAATTCATACACGAAGAG
The DNA here is from genome assembly GCA_023053575.1 of Branchinecta lynchi. Lineage (NCBI taxonomy): Eukaryota > Metazoa > Arthropoda > Branchiopoda > Anostraca > Branchinectidae > Branchinecta > Branchinecta lynchi. The sequence goes on from JAKZAP010000008.1 coordinate 16,252,547, forward strand.
TTAAAATGGGAAATAATATAAGGAAGCATCAAGAGTTACAATGGGAAATAAAATAAGGTACGAATGATGACAAACATCGGTCTGACGAATGTGTTAGGGGCGTTGATTAGATATTCGATTTAAGGGTAAGAAGACATGTTTAACACTTATATGAAAATCATGTTCTACCCAGACAAGTAGTTCGCCCGAAATCCGGACAAAACCGAAAAAATTGTTAAAAGCAAAAGTTTTATTTGAAATTGATTAGATGTGCGATTTTAGGGTGAGAAGAGATTCTGGATCCGTATATGAAAATGAGTTTTCTACCCGGACATATAGTTCGCCCAGAATCCGGCTGAAACCGGAAAATTTGTTTTAAGTTAAAGTTTTATTTAAGTTGATTAAATGTTCGATATGGGGGCAAAGGAGATACACTGGATTCGTTTTGAGCTCTATTTTTTTGCCAGACAAGTAGTTCGCCCGCAATTCGGCCGAAACCAGAAATTTGGCAGATGTATGCAGGAAGTTTCGACCAGTTTCGTCAAAACAGATATGACTTAAAGAGGTAAACACAAACGCTGAATTCAAATCTCAACTTGACTTCTCAGGTGATTAGCTATTTGGCCTTAATCTGTTTCTAAATTTTAATAGTAAAAATATTCAAACGGTCTGGCGAAAACTGGATCTGGCGAAGACAAGAACCAATTGTCTGGATCATATTATTAAAGTTTTGGGATCCCATCGAAATCAGAATCATTTATTTACACAAGCTATCATAGTCAAGAAGAGAACTCAACTAAATGGCGCTTGGGCTTACAAATTAAAAGAGGACACAAATAAGAACAGAAACTTCAGCACTTATTAAACGCTGACGTGTAATACGGAACGAACATGTTTAAAAACCGATTTGTTTGTGTGGTAGGCGGTACCAGTTTTTCTTTGTTTTTAGACCTAGTGTCAACTCGATTCGACATGACCGGTGGTAGTATGGTCCTATGTTTGTCACTTCGTAGAAGGAATTGCCCAAATTTGCATATCAAATTGAGCCGACGGTCGTAAAGGGACGGTAGTTGTAAGGTTGATAATGCTGATTCATAATCAGTAAATGCTTCACACAATATTACTTTAACGGCTCTTTTCTGTATTGACTCAAGTTGATCACTTAAGTATCCTGTGTTATTGACTTGAGGCCTCCAAATAGGGCAAGCGTACTCTACAATTGGTCGGATACCTGACATATATAAATGTCAGGTAAAAGTGTCAGACTTCTTGATCCAGACAATCGAATCTTGTACCCCTTTAACATTTTTGCTATTTATCTGTAACCAACCGCTTGAATATGTAGCCTACAAGAAAATTTTTACCATTCTGAAGTTTTTGCTTACGTGCAACTTTAGTACACCCACTGAGTAACCCCTCACTGCTCTTTTTTCCAGTGAGTAACCCCTCCCTTACCAAGTACACCTTTATTTCAGTGAGCAACCGTTCACTTACCCAGTTCACCCTTCTTTCAGTGAGTAGCCCCTCGCGTACCCTAGCAGTACCCTCTTGGGTACACCATGAATCAACCCCCTCGCTTGGCTCACCCAAGTGTCTAACTCCTCGAGTACTCCTTTAACGGGTACACCCAATTCTTAACGCCTCGCGTGCACCTGGGATTGGTTCACGAGTACCTGGGACCGGCTGACCCTACCCCCTCCCCAAACAACTTTAGTATACCCACTGAGCAACCCCTCACTTATCCAGTACATCTTTTTCCAGTGAGCAACCCCTCCCTTAGCAAGTACACCTTTTTCAATGAGCAACCCCTCACTTATTCCTACAATCACACATTAGATGTCGCAAACACTCTCGCTCTCCACAGATCGGGCAGAAGTAAGGACCAATTCTCGCAATCGGCCTACCCGTGTACCTCCTCCTATCTCCCAGCGGTAAAATATCAGCACGCATGCTAATTAATAATTTCAATTCCTCCCTATCGAAACCCGCTATAAAAATAAACACATTCACCTCATGTCTCTTTCTCCTCGCCCCCTTCAACCTTCGATTACGTCACTGAATCGGCGGCCACGTACGCAGAGCTATAATCGTTTGAGAATAAAGGGGTAGGACCGCTATAGCCGAAAACTGGTCGGCAAGTTTTGTGTCCGGTTCCAGCAACAAGATAACTTTCATATTCGAATTCCGCATGTCTCCTTACCCCTAAATCAACTATCTCAATATCTTAAAAAAAAAAAATTTGTTGCCCCTTAATTTGAAACCCTTCCCCCACCCCTAAATGTAGAGGTACAGAGCCCATCTACGAACTTGACCTTACCCTTGATCCAAAGAGTCCTCACACCAAGTTTCATGAAAATATCTCATTCCCTTCGACAGTTATCGTGCTTACAGACAGACGGACATTTTTGCGATGTCATAGGTATCCCTCCACTTACGTTTTGGGATCCCAAAAACTCAAATCGACGCATTAAGATAAGGGTACGCATCGCACAGTTGGCTTTTCTGACTATAGTATCAACGTGAGGACTAAAAGAGCAATCAACGCTAAACATGACGCCGAGAATAACAGCCGAAGGTACACTAGGATACGGTGGAGGAGGGCACACAAAATCCCTTTTCAGGGGATTAAAGCGAAGGATTTGGGTTTTTCCTTCGTTGATTTGTAGGCTGTTAGTAGTACATTGGTCTTCAAAATTGCTGAATATTTTTTCACAGAACTGAGGAACTGCCTCGGATTTCTCGATAGTGTACTTAAGAACTGACAAGTCGTCAACATACTTAAATCTTTCATCGAACCCACAAAGGACAAAATTTATCACTGCCAAAAACAACAGTGCCGCAAGTTTTGTGCCTTGTGGATCTCCGCACATTAGCTCAGCCCATTTGGAATCAGTGTCTCCTGGGAAAAGACTGTAATCGATCACTAGAACGAGGTGCGCAATGGTGCGCAAATTTGTCATAGTAATGGAGTGGCGAATAAGGTCAAAACCTTTTCGGTAGTCCACAAGGAGAAGATCGATAATGGCACTTCCTCGGTCGAGCCACTCGACGATGAGGTGGTACACACTGGAAGCTCACAGGGTAGGACGCACAGTATTTTTTCAGATTCTGGACTTCTTTGTAAACCGCATATTCGGACACTTCACCAACGTCATCAATCTCTGCGTCAGCAATGAGACTCTCAATATCTGAACTGGTGATTGATGGAAAGGTGCATATGCGAGCAAAGTAGGAGTTCACTTCAGTAGCTGATGTCAAGGTACCATCCTCTTTGGGCACTCTTAGGTCTCTAGGTGTCGCTTTACCGGTAAGTCTTTTCACTGAGGAATGCCATTTGTGAGGGTTTGAGGTAAGTAATGGGGTAATCTTGTCTCTCACATACTGCTTCTGCGCGCGCCTATTTAGTTTAACTACGTGGTTGCGAGTGAATGGAGCTGAGTGAATGGAGGAAAGAACAGTACGGTGTGAGTGAGTTTGATGAAGAATGGTTAATTACAGTTGTTAGGAATGAATGTTTTACTACGATTAAGAGATTGGGGCGATTCCTGAGGACAGCGATGGAACACAGAAGTAGATTTTTGGATTAGGAAAATAACAAAGAAATGTTGAAAACGGTTATTAGAGAATAGAAAGATTAAGGAGAAGGTTTTCTCTTTTGTGTTGCTTTGTTTTGTGCGTTTTCTTCTAGTATGTGATACTTTTTTGTGATTTTTTGTTGCCATGGCTGCTTAGCAATTAATAAATCTAATAAATCTATCTATAGTTACGCAACTTATTTGAGGCAACGGTATGACCTGCGCTGTGAAGGCGACAACAGGTCTTTATTAGAGCTTTTAGTTTGCTGGTGACCCACGGTTTATCAGTGTCACTCACAGTAATCACTTTAGTGGGAAAACACGTTTGAAACTTCTCTTGAAGAAGTGTATTTAGCTTATTGACTTTGACATTAATGTCCTTTGGTCTTGTTGTGGTTGTTCTTTGCCTGAGAGTTTTCTTTTGTAAGTAAGGAATTTCTTATAAGTTTGTAAAAAACGGCCAACCAGGGCGTCAGAAACAGCGGTGACTAACGAGGGATCGAGTCTGATATCCCTAGCATAAAAGCCTGCTTGTACGAAGAAAACAGGGATCATATTTTTTCTCGAACAGGTTTGCAATGTGGCCTATTACACCCTATGTCACCCAGATAGTTATATCATGACAGACTTTAACAGCGTAAAAGGGAGGATTTTTTTTTATCACAAGGGGAATGTGGGGTTCGAAGACTAATGGCTTTTTTGGGGAGAATCCGACTTCTAAGATTTCAGTGATGACTCCTGATAAGCTCGGATAGCTTGGCGCATAGACTCTTAAATTCAGATTCTTTCGGCTCAATATGAGCACTTGTTAAGACGTACTACTTGCTAAACAGTATAATACAAACTAGTGACACTGCCATCATTAAACGCGGAAAGTCAGATGATTTTCGCATCGTTTCTGATTTCGGAAATCAGAAAGGTCAGTAAGAACGAGAATAAGACACTAGATGATGGTTATTATTGATTATTTGTGTGTGCCATTGCATTCAGTGCATTTAAATGTCTGCGATATGGCCTTGGAACCACTCCCAACTATATTGGCTATTTATGTATATTGGCTCTGTCAAATCGGTTATTTATGTATCGATCTATCTAGACTGGTAGGCTACTAAACAAAATTGGAGCTTGAACTTACTTTGGGACAGCATAAAGCCAGCTCCAACGGCTCTGTTCTTTCCATTTGACTTCCCGGCTCTGAAGTCGGTGAACGGTAGAAATCTTTCTTTCTTAACAATTTCGCCATCCCTAAAAAGAAATAACACTTTAAAGAAGGCGTCGAAATACTATGAATTGCTTATAACAAGCTCTGACATTTTCGGGGTCCTCAAAATTTATTCCCTCAACCAAAAGTGCCGTCAACACGGCACAAGTTGATAATGCATTCACTCCTTTACTGCTAAGTCCAGCGCATCCGCCGGAAAGGCAGGTCATTAGAAGCAAAAGAGGATGTGCGTTTGTCCACGCTTCTCATCAAACAAAGGGGTTCGATCGAGGCTGAAAACTGCTAGGCCAGGTTCGCAGTCTTTGGGAAACCCAGAAGAGTAAGGGGTCACGCATTTTATATTACACTGGAAACTCTATCTACAGTGACTGATACTTTAAGTGCATTTGTCTAACATAGATAGTTTTGAATTAACTTATGTATTTTCTTACAGAATCTCAGACTTTTAAGTTCCTGAATTTCCTACTAAAAAATGTTTTTTGCTCTCCCTCGGTGAACAAGACTTAAAAAAAAACAAAAAAATTTCGCATATAAACCATTGAAGGTTCGCGTAGCACAGGTGGGGATCTCGGATTCATTGCCCTCGGCCCCGAGTGCGATGCGGGTTTGGGGGCAAATAATCCAACGCTTCCCCTCTTAGATTTCTCTAGGTACCCATTTAAGCTGGGTGGACTTCGGATTTACATACAGGAAACGCCACTCGCCCCAAACCAAACGGTATGCACCACCGAGAACCAATGCAGCAACCAGGCCCGTATCCAGAAACTTATGTCGGGGGGGGGGGGGGGGGGGGGGGGGGATCGGGTAAAAACATTAAAAAATGGGCAATCGGGGCCCAATCGCCCTTGAACTAAGTGGGAGTGGGGCTTGGGACCTCCCAAAAAGCAAAAAAGACCCCAATGCTCACAAACCTATCAAGTTTCAACTTGATACGTGTTGATTCCTGTCACGAACTTTACTCTTGGGTAATCTGGGCCTAGTTGCCCATGAACGGGGTGGGTGGGGAGGTGCAACTTAAAGGTAATTTCCGAGCCCTCGGATCTACGTCCTGTGTCCATCTCTTGTCAAGTTATGAGCATTGTTCACTGGGCAATCTGCGCCCATTTGCTGGGTGGTTTGAGGGGGCACAACTAGACCCCAATACCCACAAGTGTACCAAGTTTGAATTTGATACCTGCACTGGTTCACGAGTTATAAGCTCCGCAGAAAACGGTGAAAACCGAAAGCTGAAAGCTGCTATAGCGCTTGCAAGAGAGGATTGTTCGTACATGAACACTCCACTAAAAGTGATATTCAATGTTATGTTATCAGCCCTGGCCGAATAGTAATCATGCTGAATTCCCAAACGAAGGGTTGCTGCCAGGGCCGTATCCGGGGGGGGGGATGCTAGGGGGTTAGACCCGACCCCCCAGTATTGAAACTGAAACTGTTCTTGCAAGACCTTAAAGATCTCTTTGGATTTCTACATGCGGTTTGTTTATATTAAAAGCATTTAAAGTGGGATTTCAAATTAGGTTTCAATACTTGTTTGGTTATTGGGGATGTGAAATGTATTGGTTCTAACACTGTTTGTGTATAAGATGTGATAAACATTTTACTTTCAGACTCTACGTTTGAGCGCTTGCGCACTTGTTATACTCTGCTGCGGGTGCCCTGTGCTGTATCTACTCTTGACAGAATCTTGTAGGTGGAGAGTCGGTAATGTCTGTCTCAGTCTCACGAATCGAAAAATGGGCTCAGTTCCAGGCGTTTGACGTCTAAGGTCGCGTTCCACCGTACTTAACTTAGTTACTACGAATGACGTAATTTTTTATATTTTCGCTTGCCACGGGCTACGCTCCCGAGCGTGGTAAGCAAATAGATACCATCAGGTACTATTTCGAGAAGGTTGGAACAGTCAGGGTAGTAACTTTTTACGAGATTGGAACGAAAATAGTAACCACTGTTAGCAGGGTGGAACACGCTCTAAGAGGCATGGAATAACAGTTCAGTTCAGTTTATTATTTATAAAAAAAAAAAAAAAAAAAAAAAAATTCTGGAAGGACATGGAATAACATTTCGGAAGGACACTCTTCTACTTACGCGGCTAACTGTTCGCCTAGGTCTGCAAAGAAGAATCCGAAGAGTCCAAAAGTATCTCCTACGAACAGCGGAGCTCCATTCTTATGGGTAATGCTCCTAAGGCGTTCTACTTCTAAGCGTGTGCTGTTAGATACGAGAAGGACGTTGAAATCAGCTATGATGTTGTCGTCGACGGTACTAAGACCTTCTTTGACGGAGGCGACTTCGACCATGGGGTTTAGCCGACGGATTCGGTTCAATGCCTCCTCGAAACGCTGGAAGATATTTTGTCAGTATAAAACCATGAACATACGAAGTATGACGAGATAAAACCTTTCAAAAGTCAAACGTTTGTAAAAAAAACTGAAACGCCTGAAACTATTTCAAACACGGGAATAATCTTGTCAAGCGCCTGAAAAATTTCCGATTTTCCTAGACTTCTGCACAAATTTTTCCAAAACCATTTGAGCTTTGCAATAATTCGAAACATTTCAAAAATTAAAGTCCAAACAAGTCAAATCATTTCTCAAAAGTTTTACGAGGTTTCGTTTCGCTTTGAAAACATTTGCTTTTACACACCTTGTAGACTGCAGCTATCGCCGTAGCTCTCGCACGCCATACTGAAGTGTTGAAAATCGAGGATGTCGATACTGTTACGTCTAACTAGCTAGCTGGCCCTAGCCCTAGCACCAGCCTTCCAAGAGGCCTCACCCAAGAAGAGGAAGAAGCTTCAATGTGCTAATAAGCTTCAAATGTGAGCAGAAATATTTCTCGTATTTTTAGGCTATCAAGCTAGCCTACTAAGCAACATCAGCTAGAGTTGCTTAGCTACAGAGTTCTCCCAGTCATATCCTCATAGGTGATATGCTCGGAGTAGGCTAGGGTAGAATATAGTCGTCCTACAGTTGGGGGGGGGGGGGCGGGTCACGTCTCCCCTGCGCATTTAGCGCTGGGTTTGGACCTACCGCAGTAGGCTACTAATGAAGATCCAAATCGCCTATCAGATGTTTTCAGGGACCTTGATTAGTTACTTTGGCTAACGTTTGGTTGACTTGCAACAGCAAGGGTATGAAAATCGGACTTCATGACCGCATCTAACTGTAGGACAACTGTATTACACTGTCCGATTCGGGGGGGGAGCTGCCCCCCAGGCCCCCCCTTAGTTTCGCCACTGTACTCAAGAGATGGCTAAAAACGGATCCGGCAGCTACAATGCTTGGCACTTGGCACCGATTTTTCGGCCCTTCTCGGCAGGGGTCCTCGATTTTTTTGTATTTTTTTTAGCGAAGCAACTTTTAGTAGGCTAGCTAAGTAGCCTAGAAATACGAGAAAACTGAAGCTTATTGTACTAAAGCATGGTTGAAGCTAGCTAGATAGACCGATTATAAATCATTTCTCACCAATATGGTCCACAATATCGCGTGCGATGTTAACGGCGATAGTTGCGGCGATAGCTGCGTCCTAATAGTTTTGTAAAAGCAAACGCTTCAAAAGGAAACGAAATCTCGTAAACTTTTGAGAAATGATTTGACTGGTTTTGAAATTTAATGTTCGAACTGTTTCGAATTATTGCAAAGTTCGAATGGTTTTGGAAAAATTTGTGCGGATGTTAGAAAAATCGGAAATTTTTAAGGATTTTGATAAGATTTTTGATAAGAATCCACTTCTACCTTTTAGCTATTTGGAATAAACTTGATTGATTGATTGAAAAAAGAAAAAAATATTCCCATGCCTAAAATAGTTTTAAAAATTTCCATTGTTTTGAAATGTTTGACTTCTGAAAGGCTTTACCCCTTCATAACGAAGTGCTTCTTAAGCTAGCATTCCCATCACATTTATTTTTTTATTTTTTTTTCCACTTCGCGCCCAGTGGGTGCTAATATGCGATGACCGAGGGATTTGTTACTCAGCAGCAGGACTACCATTGTTTAGTTGACCGAGCTTTCCCGTACTAGTGACATAGCAGGACAGCCAAGTAGGATAACAAGAACAAAAGCGCATGTCTGACGGGATTACGTCGGTGTACTAAGTTTGTCAATTTATTTGTCGCGTATACTGGTTCCCGGTAAATTTTCAGTCGGTTTTTGATCCGAGCGTACCTCCGATGCACGGATGTAACTAACCTTTAAAGAACACCTGAATGAAGAGTACCAAGTACCACCCCTATCTGTATGACTTCCGTTAACATTGCCTGCAGAAAACCCAATCCAAATACGAAATAGTGTTTCCAAGCTATGATTTTGCTCCATTTCTTATCTGTCCTTATTTCAGTACCGAACAATTTTAGAAATGAACAAATGTCTCCAATCAACCCTTCTTCTGGAATATTTTTTAACCAGTTAAGCCCAAACGTATATCTAGAAGAAATTCCAGCGATCCGGCCAGCGCTGTACAAGCTTTGAATGAATTGCGCTTTTTGTCTTGGTGTCTGCATGTGCAAACCTCCAGAAACGAACATGCCTATTTTGAATACGTTACGCTCAGGAGAAGAATGCTCTCCGTGGCCATAGCTTCGTTTTTGTTGCATGCTGCAGGTCCACTTCTCGGCCGATTCCGAACTGATTCTTTCTACATCCGTTTTTGCACTGCAGCGCTTCCGAGGAAGACGGCAGCGCTTCTCGCGAATCGCGGACTTGCTCACCGACCAAGTCCGTGCTTCCCTGCAAGAGGCTGCAGCGCTGCTGCTTCAACCAAGAAGAAAGTGAGTCCAAAAACGCATATTGTGCAAAAGCAAAGAAGTGCTGCAGCAGCGATGCGGCAGCGCTATTGCAACAAAAACGAGGCTCATGTCTGTAAATCAAAGTGAGTCCAAAAACGCATATTGTGCAAAAGCAGAGAAGTGCTGCAGCAGCGATGCGGCAGCGCTATTGCAACAAAAACGAGGCTCATGTCTGTAAATGCATTCTCCATCGTGTGTTCAAGTATGGTTTCATTGTTCAGGTGTCCTTTAAAGCTTAACTGAAAAGCCAGTTTTTTTTCCTATCTCGGATTTGGATAAACCATATTATTTTGACTCTGCTAAGATTTTTTTTCTTCTTGGGAGGTTCAGAACATGCACTGCCAGCCCGGCAAGACAAAGTTCATCCAGATACGGAAAATTGGAATTTCAACAAAAGCTTGACTAAATGACTAATGAAGCAAAGCTCAGGAAATGTTCAGTTCCAGATTAAAAGATAATTTCTAAAGAGAGCCCGCTATTGCGTGTCAACTGAGAAAGATTTATTTTTCGGCAATCGTTTACCGTTGTAGCTGCTAAATATTTCAAGCACAGATGCCCAAGCTCACAGATGTACCACAAATCTGGAAGAAACATTTCATTAAATGAAAATCCTTAATATGAATAGCGGAGTCGAGTCCGAAGTAACGCATTTTCATCGGGTCTTCAAGCTTATTTAAGTGAATCACGAGGGGTTGCTCACTCCCAAAAACAATGTACACCAAGTGGCGCGTGCCGCGATGCCGTGCCGGTGCCGCGTTTTGTTTTTCAAATTAAAATATTGCGATAACCCATGATTTCTGAGGTACATGAAAACAAATTTCATCAGATATTGGCCAAGAATGAAGGAAGTCTACAACGTTCAATGAGCTTGGGTTGAATACAAGAGCTAGAAGCTCATATGGTACTTGCAAGGCTGGGCCAGAGGATGAAATTTAGAAATTTGCAAATTCTTGGGTTTCTTGTGTTTATTTATAAGCAATACCCTTGAAATAAGAATAACCATGCGCGCTTGGAAATCAAGAGAATGATCTGGTAAAAAGTATTTTATTTTTGCACTTTAAGGGCACTAGAAATTCATCTGAAAGCAAAACCCTCGAGGCAAAAAATGACAATGGGCTCATGGGGATCATGAAAAGTATATTTTGTTCAAACTATTTTTTGGACTTTAAGGAATTCATTTGTAAGCAATACCCTTGAAGCAAAAATTATCATGGTATTGTTGGTCAAAAGCATTTTTTTTCACTTTTTCGATAAGATGTGCACTTTAAAGGACCTGTCTTACCTATAACACTAACGCAACCTACTTCCGTAATCACTACATATATTTCTTAACCCGGAGACCCACATTTCGTGCGGTACATTCTAACCCCTCTAACAAAACCTCACTGATTCTCGCACTTACGTGTTTTGCTAAATTCGATGTGTATCACGCTGTCGACGGTTGTCTGCGAGAAGTTTTTCCATCAGGAAAACCGGTTCTGTAAATTGTTTCCCTATTTTCGCTACAAGTCAACGGGTCTCGGAAAAGGATTTAAACAGCCAAAACCGATGGTTATTTGTTGAAAGCTCAGCATAGTTAAAGTATTCAAATACTTTAAAATACTGTAAGTTGAAGAGTGAATAGTGCGAGGGGTCCTTTAAGGGAGCTGGAAATTCATTTTGAAGCAAGATCCTTGTTTCACAAATCATCATGGGCTCATGGGGATCATGAAAATATATGTTTTTCTCAAAAGTATTTTCTGTACTTTGTGGTTAAGATGAGTACTTTAAGGAATGGTTTGGCTCTATAAAAGGAGAATTTATAAACCAATCTTGTCAATCCTTAATTACCTACCTTGGATAATTGGTACATATATTTAGCCACAGCAAGTGCATGAAAACGGCAAAGTTCGAAGTCAACGAACGTTCAAATAAGCATACCTCTATTGTACTCCCAGAGGGTCTGATGGGGAAACTGACTTTTTCAAAGTTAAATAAAAAAAAGTTTGGTCGCCACTGAATTACCTGCACCAGAAGCAAAATATACTGCAGCTGACTCTAGTGTTGGGCGATATTCGATACCGATAACGATATATCGGACCAAATATCAAAAATGATATTTGTTTATTCGTAATTATTGTAAATAATCCAACCTAACCTACACTTATATATCCGAAACTGGAGCAATATGTTTTCCGTAATTCATTTCTTATTTATTCGGAGTTTAAGATGATCCAAGATACGATATATCGGATATCGATAGACCGATATATCGGACCAAATATTGATATCGAAACGTAAATATCGATATCAAAAACGATATTTGTTCATTCGTAATTCATTTCTAATTTATTCGGAGTTTGAGATGATCCAAGATATGATATATCGGACAAAATATCGATATCGAAACGTAAATATCGATATCGAAAACGATATTTGTTCATTCGTAATTCATTTCTTGTTTATTCGGAGTTTGAGATGATCGAATATACGATATACCGGATATCGATAGACCGATATATCGGACAAAATATCGATTTCGAAACGTAAACATCGATATCGAAAACAATGCTTGTTCAGTCGTAATTATTGTAAATCCAACCTAACCTACACTCTTATATCCGAAATCGGAGCAATATGTTTTCCGTAATTCATTTCTTATTTATTCGGAGTTGGAGATGATCCAAGATGCTATTTAACACAAATTTTGTTCTCAGATTTTAGCGAAACGAGACGTAGCCTATCCTATAGCGAAACATGGAAAAAAAATATCAATATCAGTTATCGAATATCGAAAGTGAAAATATCGACGTATCGATTATTGAATATCAAAAGCGAAAATATCGATATATCGTGAAAATATCGATATATCGAAAAAATCCAAATATCACCCAACACTAGCACAGAAACATGGTTGGCTACTTGGCACTTTTGGTTAACAGCTTCGTCTCATATCTAGTTCTGCTTCTTCTTCGGCAGCATGTTTTCGATAATTCTTTCGTTCAAGTAACTTCGTTACTGGGCGCCAGATGGCGAACAGTAATCTGCAGAAAATTTGTCGGTGGCCGGCGGTATCGTGCCGGTGTCGTTTCGGTTCCGCGCCGTGCCGCGTCGGTGCCGTGCCGTGCCGAGGTGTACACTGATGGCGGAGAGAGAACAGCCCCTCGGTGAATCAATGATGGGTACATAGGCATGGGCACTGTTCTGTTTTTGCGTTCAAACAGGAACAGGCAGAAACAGGTCGCGTAAGAACAGAAACAGAAAGAAAACAGGAATCTTGAAAACAGGTCCTGTTCTGTTTTAACAGAAATGATGACTTCGAAAACAGAAACAGCTGTTAAACAGGCGAAAAAAAACAGAACCGGCTGTTTAAAACAGGTTTTTTTATTATTTGATTTGCCGTATTTTTTATTATTTTTATAGCGGAGTTCGCGTATAGTTTGCCCTGTACCAAGAAGTATCTTAAATAGTTCTTCCTTGTACCGCACAGATGCCTTTCTTCGAGTTCTTTTCATAGAACAAGAAATATCTTGGTCCAGAATTCCAGCTGCCTTTATCAATGAATTACACTTTTTCCCGATGGAAAATGAGCCATAGAAGTTTCGTTTGTCTTAACAAGAAATGTTCGCATAGCCCACCTTTCCACTTGGATTGTTTGTGATAGTGATCGGTAATAAACTAAAGTTTACGGATCATACAAACTCAAAGTTAAGCAAGCTTCACTTCGCGACAGTGGTTGGAGATGATGGTCATTTTTTCTGTGAGGGGAGGGTCGCGAGAGATGGATGTTCAATCAGAATACCGAATAGCTTTTCCTCGGTGGTTTCTTTTGAGCATGGTCATACAAGGCTCAAAACGCACGGATTTCTCGGCTGAATGTGGGTCTACTATTCTGCAAAAACCCGTGAAACGGAGTTTCACTTTCATCATCAAGTTGAAAAAATCTCAACTTTTCCGAATAGAAATAAGGTTGTGCCAAAAATACTGTCAGGAATTCCAGTTATCGTTTGTTCACATCATGAACAGGTGCGGATGTTGTAATGTCGGTAAGCTAATTTCAGCCTTTTTTTTTAGCCTTTTTGAAGTTGAAAGTACTAGTCTTTTGAAATCACATTTAACTTCGCTGAACAGATAATACGTCGTGTGAGCCCTTCCTGGTGATCACATGTTCGGTTTTAGTGGAAAGTTCATTTATGAACACTCCACTCTTGCGGCCGCGATAGCCGGTTTTCCGTTCTCGGTTTTCAACGTTTACTTTGGCATTCTTATCTCGTGAACCATGACAGATTCTAATTTGAAACTTAGTGTACTTGTGGGCCTTGCGGTCTAGTTGTGACTTTTGGGATTCAACCCCCGATACACTCAAGGGCGATTGGTTACAATTCCCCCAGTGACTAATGTTTCCTTTAAAGTTTAACTTAAAAAGGCTGGGATAGGACAATCTAGTATATCTAGTTACCTATCACTTATTCAGTTAAAACAGCATGAAGAGCCGCTGAAAATGCGTTACTTCTTTCTTCCACTATTCAAGAATAATCGTTTTTCAAATAGTGGAATTTCCGTGTGATTTATGGTACCTCTATGCGCTTGTATTTTTGTTGCACGCCTTACGAGAGAGATTTATGATTTTTCTTTTGTTCCGGCACTAAAAAATCTTTACCTATAGTCTCACCACTGACCAATGAAAAACAGCGTTTGTGTTTAGATTAAAATTTCCCGAGTCATAGTAGAATTTGCGCTGTGGGGACGGCCGCACATATTCTGAACGTCATAACTAGGGCAGACAGTGGAAAATAAAAAATTCCATTTCTAGAATCCCAATAATTCAGTATGTTTAATTAAATGACAAAAAAATTAGTTGGCTTTTCAGTTAAATTTTAAAGGCTTACCACCATTTTGCGAACTATTTGCAACTGGTACCGGATTTCAAAAAGCGGGTCATAAATAAATAAAATAAATTGCCCAGAGTAAATTGCCTGACCAAATTCGCAAACTTGCTAAACATGCCTGGTACTAAGGTGGAAATTTGGAATGCGTGAACATCATTGTCCAGATGGGTCTTTGGACCCACCCAAAGACCCATCTAGATGTATCTTTCGGTGATACTCCCCCCCCCCACATCCAAACGCTGGCAACTGGGCCCATATTGACCAATGAATTAAACGTCAAGGGCGAATGGTTATTAGGCTGTTCGTACACAATATATGATACAGAGATGGACGAATCCGAATCCGGATTCGGATTCGTCCTTTTAGCCGGATCCAAATCTTCTGCTTCTCAGGCTGGATTCGATTTTGGACTCGGGATTCCAAACCCTCAATCTTACGAATCCGCTCAAACTTCTATTCTACATCCTTTCAGTTTCCGTTTTCCCAATTTTTACACAGTGGGCTTTAGACAATCAAATTGTTTGGTGTCCACCACCAAATATGTTAAGTAATCTATCACATTATCTGATTACCTGAAATATCAGTGTTTTTTGTCACCTCTGATTTTTAAACTATAACCTGTGAACATATTTGTTAAGATCGGACTCGAATCCGGATTCGATTTCGGATTCGAATCCTCAGCATGAAATGGTACTTTTACACATCACGTTTGAGCGCTTGCGCACTTGTTCATATTGGACCCGAAGACTAATTCTGCCACGAAGAAGCTGACTACGTATCCATTTAGCTCAGTCAAATCTGTCTCAGTCAAGCTGAATCAGTTCAGCTTGAGCTGAATAAATATTTACAGTATCTGAAGTTCCCATTGTTTGCTGCCTACTATTGCTTGATTTTTGCTCAATATTTTTGATAGCCGTCATCTCATCCACAATTCGCGTGGGTCACTGGTAAGGTTGACAAATTGGCCTCTTTTGGAATGTGGCACATTTCGAAATGATGGAAATCTTGAGTTAAAAGATGTGTTGTACTGATAAGGCGGGTTGCCCCCAAAAAACAGATTTGGCTGTTTAAACAGGTAAAAAAAAACAGGAACAGGGCAAAACAGGATACACCAAAACGGAACAGAACAGGTGAGAAAAAAAACAGCTGGCTTCAAAACAGCTGTTCTGTTTATTTTGGGTCCCTGAAACAGAAAACAGTAAACAGCAAAACAGGAGAATAAAAACAGAAACAGAAACAGAAAACAGGAACAGTGCCCATGCCTATGGGTACAGCCCTTTTCGGTTAAACTTTAACGGATATTATTTACTTACTTCCATCCCCTCTGTTTCGTGATGCTGATTGACAATGGTCAACTGTTTCACACCCACGAGAGCGAGGTTTTTTGCGACTTCATTCGCCAGATACGAAAAGCCCACAATCAGGATCTTCGAAGCTTTCAACCTGAAAGATATTCCCAAACTGTGAAAAAAAAAAGTTACGCTACGTTCAGTCATAAAAATTCCCCCTTCTTGGGACAGTGCTCAGCATTGGGGTTACAACCCCAGCTCAACACAGGAACTTGCGAGAGCAAGGCGGAGTACAGTACATCCATCAGTCGTCTTGAATCTCAGATATTTCGATATTGACTTTCAAAGATCGATTTTTGGGATCCCAAACCGTAAGTTTTGGGATCCAAGACCTATGACATCGCAAAAGTTGTCCGTCTGTCCGTCCGTCCGTCTGTTAGCAAGATAACTCTCGAAGGGTTGAGATATTTTGATCAAACTTGGCAAGAGGACTCTTTAGGTCAAAGTACAGGTCAAGTTCGAAGATGGGCTATGTAGCTCTATATTTAGGGGTGGGTGAGGGGTTTGAAATTAAGGGGAACAGAAAATATTTTTTAAAAGCTAATGAAATAGTCGAATTAGAGGTAAGGAGACGTGCTGAATCCGAATATGAAATTTATTTTTTCGCCGGACAAATAGTTCACCCTGAATCCGGTGAAAAACGGAAAATTTGTGAAAAGTAAAAGTTAGTTCACAATTAGTTCAATTAGGTCGATTACAATAGTAACAATTAGTACAATAGTAACAATTAGTTCGGCCGGAATCCGGCCAAAACCGGAGAATTTGTTTAAAGTAAAAGTTTTGTTTAATTTTATAAGATGTTCGATTTGCGGGATGGTAGACATGCTGAATTCGCATATGACAATCATTTTATCACCGGACGTATAGATCGCTCGGAATCCGACTGAAGCCGGAAAAATTGTTAAAAGTAAAAGTTTAATCTGAAGTTGATTAAAGGTTGGATGTAGGGGTAAGCGGACATGCTGAATTCGTTTTTGAGCTTTATTTTCGGACAAGCAGTTCCGGAGTTCCGCCAAAACCGGGAAATTGGCAGAAGTAAGGCAGGAAGTTTCGATCTGCTTCGTCAAAACAGATATGACTTAAAAGGGTAAACACACATGCTGAATCCATATCTGAACTTGGTGTTCTCATATGATTAGCTATTTGGCCTTAATCTATTTGTAAATTTTAATAGTAAAAGTGTTCAAGGAGTCTAGCGAAGACTGGATCTGGCGAAGACAAGACCCAATTGTATGGACAAATTTGAACTTTTGGGATCCCATCGAAACCTTTGGTATTGTTTCAATATTTGCATTTCGACCTTCAACAGTTCTGTAATTCAGTCTTTTCAGAACAAAAGAACGAATAGGGATTCGATATGAATGGGACAGGGAACGAATAGATTTGATGAAAGGGACCCGAAGGGACCCTATGAGAGCTCATATAACCTGAAACTGAATCAGTGCTCAGCGTGCGCCCATTTAGCTATCGCAGCATTCTTGGCTGTAATGATCACATACAGGGCCTTGTGGCCTAATGGATAAGGCGTCGGACTTCGGATCCGAAGATTGCAGGTTCGAGTCCTGCCAGGGTCGTTTTGCTTCTTTTTGGAATCAAAAACGTAATTGCAGGAAAGTTGTCTGTCCGAACGTTATCGAAGGGGTAGAAACATTTTGTTCAAACTTTTGCAGTACAGTACATTTAGGGAGGGGTTTTTCAAGCTAAGCAGACAGTCGATAGGGAATTCACATTCCCTCATTTTAAAAGCTAATGAACATTCTGAATCCAAATATGATAATTATTTTGTCGCCGAACAAGTAGTTCACCCGGAGTCCGGCCAAAACCGGAAAATTCGTTATAACTAAAAGTTTTATTCGAATTTGAGTATATTTTCGATTTAGACTACGAGTAAGAAGACATGCAGAATTCGTTTTTGAGCTTTAATTTTTTTGCCCGACAAACAGTTCGCCCGGAATCCGGCCGAAAACGGAAATTTGGCAGAAGTAAGGAAGGAAGTTTTGATCAATTTCGTCAACGTAGATATGACGTAGGCTATGGGGGTAACACACATGTTGAATCCATATTATCAGCTTGGTATTCCAGGTGATTACCATTGGCCTTTATCTGTTTCTAAATTTTAATAGTAAAATTGGTTAAAGAGTCTGAGGAACGCCAGATACCTACAAGACCAATAATTAATTGCCTGGATCAAATATTAATTTTTGGGATCCCATCGAAACCTTTGGTCTTGTTTTCTATATAGGGGTAAGAAGGTACGCTGAAGTTTCTTGACCGATCGATACCAAGGACGAGATCCGACAAAAATCGGAAATTTGGTAGGCATCATGTCATGTCTTTGTCGGTTGTTAGAATTTCGATCAAGGGGTAAGAAACATAGAAATACGAGTATAGCTTCTTTTTCCTACGAGATCACAAGTTTGGCCAGCGGAATCCTCGGCGGAATCCCGCGAGAAAGGAGATTCATCAATTTTAGCCTAATAATGATCTTGCCGTGCTGTTTATGTCGGTAGGCAATAGGGATAATAAGACTTCAACTATCTATTTGCTCTGCTGTAATGCCGGGTAAGTAATTTATTCAGAACCTGATATGAACCGGGGAAACTTCAGAAACAGCAAATTCCTCCGGTACTGCGACCACCGGAGGAAAACTAAACGAGAATAACTTGAATATGAATTTTCTGGTCTGAATCAGATTGAGATTTTTCTTTTATCGACTTTCATAGCATACCTGTCGACACGGGTCTCCCGTTATGTGCATGAAAGGCTCTAAACATAACAAGAACTCGACTGGGCTTGTCATCAAAACTTATTATAGACAAACAAGCAAAGACAGTACAAAACAAACTAGAATACCTTTTGTTCAGGATGCCAACGAAAAGCTTTCTCTATACCTTTCTGTGCTGGAGAGTATAGGGGTGAGAGTTGAAACTTTTTTTCTGATCCTGCCCTGGGTAGGAGCGTGGCGCAACGCGGATCTGTAAAACTATTTAGGAACCTCGGGTGTGAACGGGCGCTCGGTTACTGAACTGAGCACAAACTTGAAAGCACTGGAAAGGGAAGACTGTCTCACTGCTGAAGTCGGGACTCGGGAGTTTTTTAGGAGCAGAAGATAGGGACCCTCCATTGACAACAGCCTCTCACACTGATCCACTCTCAAGTCAAGGTGCCAAACGAGATAAGCATATTGGAGAAATGGACAATTGAGAGACACGTAAGGGCGAAGTCAAGGGGTTGCCAAATATCGATTTTAGATTGTAATGTACTGCAAACGTCCCCTACATTTCTTCAGGGGCTGGGGCTGTTAGCGAGGGTTCGTTTTTATGGCATTCGCCCTTCGTAGCGATCGCAATTTCTGTCCGTCAGTCGGTCTGTCTGTGCCGGTTTTTGTTAGTTCGGACAATTTCAGATAAGCTTCGGACTAGATTAAATTGGAAATTGTCGCTTCCCCGATCCGACCATCTGGGGGGGGGGGGGGGCGAGGGAGGGGAAATCCGAAAAAAAATAGGAAAAAGGCGGTATTTTTAACTGACGAACGTATGGCCGGATCTTAGTGAAACTTGATATATGGAAGGACCTCCTGTCTCAGACGTCCCATTCTAAATCAAGACCGGATCCGGTGACATTGGGGGGGGGGGGCGGGGGGGCTGGAAGGGGGAGCCGGAAATCTTGGAAAACGCTTAGAGTGGAGAGATTGGGATGAAACTTGGTGGAAAAAACGAGCACAAGTTCTAGATACGTGATTGACATAACCGGACCCAGCTCGCTCTGGGGGTGTTGGGGGGAGGGGGGGGGGCGAGTTTCGGTGCTTCCTGATGTGCTAAGACGATGAAAATTGGCAGGCATGTCAGGGAACGACCATCGTGGGAGAGTCTACGGATTGGGAATCCGGAAGGGAGGGGGACCGGAAAAATGTAGTATATTAACTTAAGAGCGGGTGATCGGATCTCAATGAAACTTGATATATAGAAAAACTCGTGTCTCAGACATCCCAGTTTAAATCCGGAACGGATCCGGTGAGATTGGGGGGGGGGAGATGGAGGGGGAACCGGAAATCTTGGGAAACGCTTAGAGTGGAGAGATCGGGATGAAACTTGGTGGAAAGAACAAGCACAACACGTTTTCTTTGGATCTATTCTTCGGACCCTGTATTTTTCACTTATTCAGCCCTATTTAACTTACTGTCCCTCTATTTCGATGTCTAATTTCCAGTCTCTGCTCCATCCAATTAAAGTAATCAATCAAAAGTCTCGCCAATTAATCTACGAAACTAACAAAGGACGTCCAAAACCGCTCATGAATACCTACGCACTTTATGTCGTCTCGTGCTCTTCGATGATTTTCAAATATCTTCATGGTCATCTGCCTCGCTGCTTCACTTCTTTCTTTCCCGATTTCGTTGAGTCAAGGAGCTCTCATAAGGGCCACCTACAACTACCCAGGACCAAGACTGTGAGATCAGATTTCAATCCTCGTATTGCATGTAGCAAAGTATGGAACAGTTTCCCCAATAATGTCCGTAGCATTCAGTCGTTTGGCACCTTAAAGACCCAGCCAAAAATATTTGGACGTCCCCGTTTGCCGTTGCCCACCCAGGTTGACATCTGGTCGTTCGCCCGAAAGGAGTGAACCGTGGGCGCGGCCCCACGTTAAGATTAGTCAGCTACCTTCCCTCTGTTAACAAATTTGCATTCCCCTGGACATCCCTATAATGAATGACCCACCAACCACAAGCACAGGGTTGAACCAATCTCCCCAAATGCACTCAACTGAGGAGCAAAATCCAGCCCCAACAGTGGACGTGTCACTAACAGATAATGACACAATGCACACTGTTCAGGATGAAACGACTTCAACCTACAGCAGATGACAGGGTTCTTGCTCTTCCACGTTTTTCCCTGACCTTTTTTGGTGATTTTCCCTGACCTTTTCCATCAGTTTTCCAACACCTTTCGATTAACTCAGTGAACAAATTAACTCATTTACTGAAAAAACCAGAGCAAGCCAAAATTCCAGTAAAAAAAAAACTTGATGCATAAGTATAGCTGAACTTTTCCATTACTTTTCCTGACCTTCTGCACTTTTCAAGATTTTCCCTGACTTTTCCTGATTTCCCTGAAAAAAAAAAATTCCCTGACTTTTCCCTGATTTCCAGAGCCGTACGAACCCTGAGATGAACAGCTGAAGGCGCAGCTTGAGCAAGAAGCCAAAACCCCTAAAAGCGATGGATACACTCTTGTAGGCAGATCAAATAAAAGAAGAAAACCTCTAGACTCATCAGGATCACCACCATCTCCGGAAACTGGAAGAGCTGGACAAGCATCAAGCAATGGTGCACAACCGGGCCAAGATGAACCAACCTACCAGATTATAAGAGCAACACCACTCCAAACAGATGAAAAATTCACGGTCTCCCAGATAGGAAGATTGAGGATGATTCTGTTCAAAGCAGCCAAGTCAAACTTCCATCTAAACATCACGCGTGATGGTAATCTAGTCATTTTCTTACAGAATACTCAGGCTGTCATCCAAACCCTGTCGCTGAAGCAAATCGACACAATAGCTGTCACAACTCAGCTACACTAAACAATGAAGCAGAGCCCCACCGAATTTCTGGTGTACAACATACCCAGTGACCTGACTAATGTAGAACTCCAGGAAGCCCTGACCGACAGCAAAGGAGACCTAATCCAGGTCAACAAAGTAAGCCGCCTATCCCTGAAAGATGGAGAACCAAGTAAGTCCGTTCTATTTGAATTAGAAGGCGACCATCAGCCACTGACCATGTTCCTTTTTGGGCAGCCAAAGGCGTTTAAGCCTTACAGAGAGAAACCAAAGCTGTGCTCAAACTGCCTCAGACTAGGGCACACCTCAAAGTGGTGTAAAGACCACAAAAGGTGCCCAACATGCAACCAGACTGAGCATCCTGATGGCCGATGGCCGATGCCCAAATCCCCCAAAATGCCGTAACTGCAACGGGAATCATCGATCCGATGACAAAAGAAACTGCCCCAAGTATCGCGAAAAAGTCGAAGTAAAAGATGAACCTCCCTGTATCAATAGCAGCAATACAGCTAGCACAGCAAAAACTCAAGGCTCAACCACCCACCCCACAAAATACCCCTAACCAAGTATGGGCGCCACCGACATGCAGCACACCAAAGTCCACACCAGCTTCATACACCAACAACTTCCCACCACTCTCAAAACCAACATCAGGTAACCATGTCCACCCGAGAACAACAACAACAGCAAAGAGACCAACAAGCCTAGCGATCCACGGAATCCAGAAGATTACCCCTCGACCAACCCCCACTAGCCATACCCCAACAACAACTTCATCAACAACCACACAACACCACAACCAACCACCAGCAACGACAACACCGCTGATGCTCAACCTCACCAAATACACCCTCCTCTACAGTAGACTGAACCTTGCCAACCTCCCAGGACCAACACAAGTACAGATCCTAAGAGCAGCACCAATCCATTACTTCGGCCAAGCCTTGATAGATGAAGTGGAACACGACCTCTCCGCAGTGCTTAACCAGATCAACGTACATCTACCCAATGAAGCATAAATACGACCAGCCAAGAATACTCCAATGGAATGTCAACTCCCTAAACAACCAGAAGCTTCAAGAACTGAGGGATTACATCGAAACCAAGGATATCAGCATAGTGTGCCTCCAAGAAACAAACTTTAAGGAAAATACTGATGTGCACGTACCAGGATTTGATCTATTCAGAAAAGACAGAACATCTGGGCGTAAAGGGGGTGGTGTCGCCATCTTTGTCCGAAAAAGTTTAAAAGCTGTGGAACAAGATACCCCGCATACAAGAATGAAGTAGACGCAGTGGGCGTAAAAATATGGAGTAAAATACTGAAAGAAATCAATATTGTATCATTCTACAACCCGAATGGCAATAATGATGCAGAAGATTTCTTCCAGGATGTTGGCTATAAAATGGAAAAGGAAAAAATACTCATTTTAGGAGACATGAACGCCCATAGCCAACAGTGGGGCAACAGGTAAAAAAAAACTAACAGAGCTGGGAAATATCTGGAAAATCTTACTTCAACCAACCCACACATCACAGTGGCTACCGCAGAAAACCTGGACACGCACTATGATATTAAAACCGGTAAATTCTCCACGATAGACCTCCAAATTGTATCAAGCTCGATCATAAATTCAATAAATGATGACCTCCGAACAGACCACTTCGGGATAATGACAGAAATTGGAGCCAGCTTTGAAAGTGAAGCCCACGTTCCCAAGTTCCTGAACGAAAAAGCTGATTGGGAGAAGTTCAAATATGTATTAAATAGCCATGATTATACGGAAATTCTTGGAAGTACGAAACCAGAAACCTCGTCAGAAATAATCAACCGGGCTGTTACTGGACGCTGCCACAAAAGCCATACCGAAATCTAAAGACCACCAATGCCAAACAGCAAGTGCTAACAAGAAGCTCGCTGAAAAAAGGTTCAGGAAAAGCACATCAGTAGAAACAGCAATAGAGGCTAAGCGAGCAGCAGCAAAGCTGAAAGGAGCAATCTACAAATGCAAGACCAGGAAGATAACCCAGTATTTGCAAAATGTGAGCAGAGAAACCCCTGAAGGAAAAATACATCGTTTCCTGAATCGAATGACAGGAAAACAAACCAACACCGACCCTCTACGATACTCCCTGTTGAACAATGGAAAAACAGTAGAAACAGACGATAAAAAGGCAGAATTGTATGCAGAAATATATGCAGAAAAATTCAGTGCCCCCCCCCCTCAAATGAAACAGAACCCCAGGAAGATTGCAGCATAGAAGACCCGTGCCCACAGATTGGACACGCAGACCTCACAAAACCCATCTCCATGGAAGAAGTGAACAGAGCAATAAGCGAAAGCAAGGATTGCTGCCCAGGAAAAGATGAAATTCACCAAAAGCGGCTCGCCCACTGCACCCACAGTCACAAAAGAGCACTCTTACATACATATAATACATGTTGGACGGCGCCAGTGTTTCCAAAAGTATGGAAAATCGCAGTTATCACACCCATACTCAAACCAGGAAAACCCTAGGATGACCCAAAGTCGTATAGACCAATTATGGTCCTACCTACACTAGAGAAAATCCTCGAGAATCATATACAACAGGATTTATTGGTTCTCAGAGAGAAGCGAGCTAATTCCTCAGACTCAAACCGGGTTCAGAAAGCACCATTCAGCTATTGATATCGTCATCCGCCTAACAGAAGAAATCCGACTCTCGTTCAGTAAAGGAACCATCCTCATCGCTGCTTTCTTGGACTTCGAGGGAGCATACGATAATGTCAAAAAGATAAAAATCTATAGAAGGCTTCTCTAACTTGGATTCCCAAAGAAAGTAGCCGAATTCATCACTGACTTCATGTCTGACAGATCCTTTGTAGCCCGAGTTAATGGCAAACTCTCATCCACAAAAAACATACAAAAAGGATTGCCGCAAGGAGCAGTAATGAGCTGTCTACTGTTCGCCCTGTTCCTGTCAGGACTACAAGTTTCGCTACCAAAAGGTGAATTTGCAGACGATTTAACAGTGTGAGCTACCTTCATCGAGGCACACTCAAAGCTTCAAACCGCCCTGGATGAAGTCTCTACCTTCTCAAATACGTCAGGACTACCAATCGCTCCAGCTAAATCAAGTATAGTACAATTCCACCGCAAGAGGACATCTGTACAAGCTAACCTCACCATCAACGGAACAGCAATACCAGAGACAAAAACTGTAACATACTTGGGAATACTCCTTGACCAGAAACTCACATTCCAACCCCATATCCAAGACGTTATCACCAGATGCCACCGAAAAATGAAAATCATGCTACGCCTAGCAGGAACCCCATGGGGGTGCTCAGACAAAACCCTCGTCCAATTCTACAAGATGTACATCCAATCTCAAATGGACTACGGGCTGACGGTCTACGGCACGTGCGCAAAACAACATTTTCTTCACCTTGAAACTGTGCAAAACAGTGCACTGAGAATCGCAAAAGGGAATGAGACGATCCACAAAAGCCCAATTCCTACGCGGAGAAGCAGGGATAACCACTATCGAGCTCTGAAGACAGATACTCATGGCACGACAGCTGACAAAACTTGAAACCACGCCCCACCACATCCTACATAGACCTACACGAGCAAACCACCAGCCGCGAACATCTATGCTGGCCGAATTTCGGACCCATCAAAACACACTCCCAACCGTACAATCATCGCTGACCCCAAAAATAGAAGACAGAGCACCATGGACGCGGCAACTCCAAATCGTCAGAGCCACCTTTCTACCAACTAAAAAGGGTGACCTCCTCCCTCACTTGGTAACAACCCACTTCCACCACATATCATCCACCATCTACCAAAACCATATCCCAGTATATGTAGACGGATCAAAATCTGAAGTTGGTACGACTGGAGCAGCCGCATAACTCCCTACTCAGAAACTTTTTGCAACAGAAAAGCTACCGAAAGAGTCGAGCATCCTAAGCGCTGAAATAGCAGCAACCAACATCGCACTTGAGCTAATCATGAGGATGAAACTGTTAAAGACAGATCTTGTCATATATTCAGACTCAAAATCTGCCCTGTCCCTCATCGAACGGCCCACCTTCCCATCTGAAGACATAGATCTGTACCACACAGCAAGCCTCCTCAAGCATGTCCATGAACAAGGAAACAAACCCACTTTCCAGTATATTCCAAGTCACATGGAGATTCCTGGAAACGAACTTGTCGATACAGCAGCCAAAAAGGCGCTGTCGAACCCGGTGGAAAGTGGAAGACCACTCCCTATCAGAGATGTAATGAGAAGTAGAACAAACAGAATTCAGGGACCCCATCAAGAACCACACCTGTCACCTTTCCGATCCCGACATCTGACAGCATTCTACCACCGTATACGAGCAAACACCAACAACCTGAATCACCAAGCGCACCACTACAAAATCCCCAATGCAGATGGAACTGTACCAACATCACCACTCTGTCGCCTCTGCTCGAGAAAGGGCGAGACTATTGACCACCTGCTCTTCGAATGTACCAGCTTACCCATAAGAAACGAGAGATAACAGATCGAAAGAATATTCGCATCACTCCGACTTCAGAAAACCACCTTCTCCCTCATCAAACAACCACCACCACCAAAAGACGCAGAAAAGCATGCCATACTAGCAATCCATTCATTCCTCCGATGCATGGAACTTGACCCGCTAGTCCTAGTATGACCAAAATTAAAACCCAATGAAGACTACTACAGTTACTCTACCAATCACCACAACAGAAGAAGAAAACCCTGAGAAGACCATTGCAGTCCTGAGCAGTCATACTGCAAGGCCGCAAAAAGGAAGAGGCCTAAATGGAGCGTCACGCCGTCCAAAGAGGCCTAACATAAAGAAGAAGAAGAAGGTTGATAAAGAATAAATACATTCGGGAATATATATTTTTGTTTTGAAATAGGTAAGATCACTAATGAGGGTAGGGCGACATCCCTGGATGCTAGGCTTGAGTATTTTTTTTTTACACTATTTTGTTGAAAATTAGTGATTGTGGGAGATTGGCGTAGACCTGGAGGTCAACTTTGAGGATGGAGCGGTAAGTAAAAATAAAATTCTTAAATTGTTCTCTTTTATTTTATTGTAATAGTTAAGAGACTCGTTCATTTGTTAATTATTGTGGTATTAACCCCTATGTAACGGACCATGGAGCTTTGTAGGGTTCGAAATTTATTCTGTTCCTTTATTTTGATTTTAATAAAACTGAAAAAAAAGAAGAAAAAAAAAGTCCTAGATACGTGATTGACATAACCGGACCGGATCCGCTCACTTTGGTTGTGTTGGGGGGGGGGGGGGGGTCCGAGTTTCTACTTATCCCGCGAGTTCGGTGCTTCCTTACGTGCTAGGACGATGAAAATTGGCAGGCACGTCAGGGACCCGAACAGATCGACTTGAGAATAGTCGTTTCCCCGATCGGACCATCTGGGGGGGGGGGGGATGGAGAGAGGGGGAATCCGGAAAAATTAGGTATTTTTAATTTACGAATGAGTGATCGGATCTAGATAAAACTTGACACATAGAAAGACTTTGTGTCTGAGACATCCCGAATTAGATCCGGACCGGATCCGGTGACATGAGGGGGGTGGGGGGGGGGGGAGGAGGGAACCGGAAATCTCGGGAAACGCTTATAGAGTGGAGAGATCGGGATGAAACTTGGTGGAAAGAATAAACACAAGCCCTAGATATGTGATTGACATAACCGGACAGGATTCGTTCACTGTGGGGGGGGGGGTCCGAGTGATCTCGCGAGTTCGGTACTTCCTGATGTGCTAGGACGATGAAACTTGACAGGCGTGTAAGGTACCCCAACAGGTTGACTTGAGAATAGTCGTTTCCCTAGTGAGGTATTTTTAACTTGCGAACGGGTGATCGGAATCTTAATGAAACTTGGTATATGGAAAGACCTCGTGCCTTAGACGCCCATTTTAAATCCGGACCGGATCCGGTGATCGTCCTATGACAATGAAACTTGGCAAGCTTGTCAGGTACCCGAACAGGTTGACTTGACAATGTCGTTTCCCCGATCCGACCATAGCGGGGGATTGTACGGAAATAAAGTGATTGCGCTGAGTTCAGTACTTGCCAATATGCTAGGTCGATGAAACTTGGTAGGCCTGTCAGGGACTCCAACAGATTGACTTAAGAATAGTCGTTTCCTCGATCCGACCATCGTGGGAGGCGTGGAGGGATGGGGAATGCGGGAGCTAGTGGCTTGGGCAGCTATTGTACGGGTGACAGGATTTAAATGAAACTTTAGAAGGACCTCGTGCCTCAGATATCCCATTTTTAATTCGGACCGGATCCGGTGAAAATGAGAGGAGCTGGAGGGGGGAACCGGAAATCTTTGGAAATGCCTACAGTGGAGGGATCGGGATGAAACTTGGTGGGAAGAAGAAGCACAAGCTCTAGACACATTATTGACATAATATGACGGGATTCGGGCACTGTGGGGGAGTTGGGGGGGGGGGGCGGATTTCTAGTAAGTGCGTGAGTTTGGTACTTCCTTAAAGGACGACTGAACAATGAAACCGTACTAAACCGAACACGCCATGGAGAATGCATTTACAGACATGGCCACAGAGAGAATTCTTCTCCTGAGCGGGACGTTTTCAGAATATGGATGTTCGTTTCTGGAGGTTTGCACATGCAGACTCCAAGACAAAAAGCGCAATTCCTTCAAATCTTGTTCAGCGCTGGCTGGACCGTATTGGAATTCCTTCTAGATATACATTTGGGCTTAACTGGTTAAAAAATATTCCAGAAGAAGGGTTAATTGGAGACATTTGTTAATTTCTAAAATTGTTCGGTACTGAAATAAGGACAGACGCAAAATGGAGCAAAAATCATAGATTGGAAACACTATTTCGTATCTGGACTGGGTTTTCTGCAGGCAATGTTAACGGAAGTCATACAGATAGGGATGATACTTAGTACTCCTCATTCAGGTGTCCTTTAATTAGGGTGATCCTGCAAGTACGGAGCTTCCTGATGTTCTAGGATGATAAAACTTGGAAGACATACTTGGGAATAGTCATTTCCAAGATTCAACCAACATGGGGGGTGCCAAAAGTTTCTGACATGCACAAAAACCAAACGGATGGACAAAATAGGATGCAAGTTGGACAGTGCTGAGTTTATACTATCTTGATTTGTTATTCTGCTTCCAGACAGGATCTGGCCAAGGTGGGGGGGAGGGGGAGCAGGACTCAGATATTTGCAGATGGGCTCTGATCCAATTTCAGTCAAACTTGATGGCCGGGAAGAGGATAAGTCAGAGATGCAACATTTTTGTTTCAGAGTTGTATTCAACCTGATGGGTTGAGTTGGAAGGGGAGTCCCAGAAATTCTGCAGCTCGCATAAGGGTCAAACAAGTGGAGTGATTTGAATGAAACTTGAAAGGTACAGAGTTATATGCCCTAGATGACATATTTTAAGGTTCAAACCAGATCGACCATGGTGGGTGGGGGGGGGGGGGGGTAGATTTACCGGAAGTTCGCCCAGAAATGCTCAGACTCCAGTAAAAGATAGGTGGTAAGAGAAAATGCTCCAGATGAACCAGTTAGGAGTCCGGAAACGATTACGGGTACAGAAAATCTTGGGCACGTCTAGGGAGATAACGAGTGGAGTTATTGGTTTGAAACTTGGAAGGTTGGCGATGGCTTGGAGGTGATGTCAGAAATTTTCAGACTTGATTGAAACTAGATATACTAATTCTACGTGAGAACCGCATTTTGGATGGCGTGATATTTATAAAGTTCTCTTCTACTTTCTTGTATTGCCTACTTTTAACAAGTGTCATGCGATCTTGCAGCTCTTGTACATAAATAAAATAACTAAAACTTAGAATGAACAGGTCAAAAGTTCTCTTCCGCAGGCAGGGGCGTAACGACTGGGGGGAGGGGGGAATGCCCCCCCAATGCTATCGGATTTTCCGACAAAACAGTTGATGTTTTTTCATGAAAACAGTCATTTTTTCTGAAAATTGGCCTATTTTTTCTTTCAAAATAGTCAGTTTTTCTGAAAATAAGTCAATTTTTATCAAAACTGTCCTATTTGTTGTTGAAAACAGTCTTTTTCTGCAGAAAAAGTTGGTAAAAATTACCAGCCAGTCCCTCGCCCCCCCCAAAAAAAACATTTTCGCTAGTAACGGCTGTCAGCAGATTCTTTCACTTACCTGACTGAAGGAAAATCAGTTTTTCATGCTCTATATCTGTATATGTACACTTTAGGTAGCTTATTTGACTAAAGCCATGAAACCAGCCTGAAATGACAAAAACCCACCTTCTCTGAGCATCAATACCCCATAGGCGGATCTGACGATCGTACTGAGCAATCTCATCTTCAGTCATAAGCACATCTTTTGGAGCTGTCTCGGATGAAACCATATTCTGTCTATATATAATCGGACAGATGGAATACTTCTTTACCGACTTTACCCACGTGCAGAGAACTTTTCGAAAACTTCCGCTCGACGATTGGCATAGAGCTATTACATCTAACTTTAGACTACAGATATATCGTGCCGTTTCTCTTTACTGCCTTTAGTGAACTGCAAGACTTTAGTCAAACCTTTCTAATGACTTTGCTGATGATTTTAGAGACTTTCTGATGATTTTACGTCTGCTTCATATCTGCAAACTATCTGCAAACGTCTGAGAATCATGACCCCGTTCACCTACCGTTATATATGGGGTCTCAAGTAATTCACGGCCTATGGTTGGTTTGACTGTGGAGGAATTTATATTTGTGGATTCCGGCAGAAACAGAAAGTAAAACCATCAAATTGTAACATGGGAAACGTACTTGCCGCCTCTCCTTCAGCACCAGCTATGTTAGAACCGACAATAGAAAAGAAAGTTTCACTTGCAAATCCTGGCACAGTTGAAGAACTTCATAAAAAGTGCAAAGGTAATTTTTTTTTTCCTATTTTCTGGCTTGAGTGTAGTTATGTTTTCCTCATTTCCTTAATATTGATTGAAACATAAGTTGCATTTTTTCAGATGCCAAGGCATCTGATACCATGGTCAAAAGTCGTTTTTGCACAAAAAGCCCTACTGGCAGTAGCGCTGATTTGCCGATTTTGTTGTAACGAAAAATGAATTGCTGGGAATTTATCAAATTTTTTTTCAATTTTAAGTCTAAAACAGCTGACAAAAATGTTTCAAATATACCACTGTATTCAGGAAAAAGTGCATGATTTAAGGCCATCAGTAATATGTGCTTATATTACCATTCTATAATTGCATGTAATCTAAGGTATAAAAAGATTTTATACCTAGGACTGAATATCCATAACTGGCTATACCAGTAAATAGCTGGTTCTTCAAACTTGAGCATCACATTCCTAGTTTCTCTTATAACCCACTGTCGTCTGCTCCCAATGAAAAAAACTAACACCCAGTTTCAATAAAAATTACAAGACAAAATGGTGGCCGCCATACATTTGGACCAATGTCGCTGTGTGACATCATCATTCTCGGAATATTTGTAGCATCCTAATTACGCGATTTTTGAACATGTGCTGGCATGCACCCATTGTAGTTAGTGTTTTTCAAATCAAGAATTGGGATACTTAGCAGCAAGTTAGTGAGGTCTAATGAGCTCAAACCAAAGCTAAAGTTCAGGAGAACCATATTCCTATCACCAAAAGATCAGAATTTGAAGGTTATTTTTTAGTAGCTACTCTATTTTTGCTGTTATCGTGGTATCTGGCCAGTTATTGTGGTATCTGAAAAAGTCATCTCACTTTCATCAAATTTTGTCAAATTGGTGAGAAAAAAGTTTGGCACTTAGTGATCACTGATGTACTGAATATCAGTTTTTCTTTTGGGATGATTAGGGCATCGAACAGGCAGGCCAACTGCGATGGTGCTGAACAACTTTAAGTAAGTATGACTTCAAAAAGTGCAGTTTCTGCGATTGTTATTTTTGTAGAGTAACCTTGCATCAGATACCACTGTAACTGCAATAACGACTAATGGCAGATCCAGTTACCATGGTAAGTTACCATGGTATTTGCAAAAATGCAGCTATAGCCTCACGTTCTGGGATCACACAAAGTGTCGAAAGTGTTTTTGTGACTCAAAATAAAAAGAGTGTTCCAGGCAGAGGTGTTACCTATGAGATGCGATAAAGAAAATAGTTATTAGAAATTTGTTATTTAATAAATGTACTGAAATTCAGTGCAGTTATAATACTTTATAGGCAGGAATACAAATTGGTGATCTTGAGTAAGGAATCTTAATGTTTTGATAATAAGTTTTAACATACATGGTTGAGGTGGAGACGTGGCCAAAGGAAGAAGCAAGGGTTAAAAAAACACAATCACAGTATTTTCTTTGCTTGTTCCTGCCAATAATTAATGGTGTAATTTGCCCAAAGGCCTCTGCAGCTAAGATTTATCTACAATCAGGTGCAACACATTATGACTGAATATAGCAATGAGACACTCTCTTCATTATTTTCAGATGTCATGCCAAGCAATTTTGAAGGGGCAAAGTTACTTATCAGCAAAGGTCTCAGCAACCACTTCCAGATCTCACACACCATGACTCTGAGTTCAACCATGCCCTCAGGCTACCGGTTTGGGGCAACATATGTTGGGACCAACATTGTTGGAGCTGGAGAAGCCTATCCCATTCTTCTAGGTGAAATTGATCCCAATGGCAACTTAAATGCTAACATTATCCACTTGTACAGGAATATTAAGATGAGGATTGTATCACAGGTGAGTTTATGTTTTGTGTTGTTAGGTAATTAAAGTACATTGAATGTTGAGAATTTGTTCTCCTTCGACCGTGTTCAAGCAAATACAAATTCACTTATTCAAAGACTAAAATATCAGTATTCTACCTTATAAGGTGACTAGAAGCCACCCTTGCAAGACGGAAAAAAAAGAATAAAAAATATGTTTATAACAACACATACTATTCACCACTCCAGCTCTCTCTATTTTTCCTCACTGGGTAAAAAAATTGTCGTCATAAATACCGCTGATGAAAAATCATAGCTGACGTATCTGTTGTAAACATTGTTTGAATAAATGTTTCAAAGTCAGCTCGGGCTCAAAGAATATTCATCATAACTATATTAGTGACAATTATTGTATTTGGATTCCAGCTTTTAAATGTGGCATCCTCTTTTTCCAGGTCCAGGATAGCAAATTTGTAGCCACCCAGTTCTCGGGAGATATGAGGGGAGATGACTATACAGCATCTTTAACAGTTGCAAATCCAGATGTATTGAACGGTTCCGGTAAGGAAAAGATTGACTATCTTCAATGTTTGTCCTTAGCTCATCTTGAGTACCTCTTCCCTGTGTGTTCGGCTCAAAGTACTTGTTTGTTTTTCGAAGCTCATAGGGTAGTGCCAATATCCGAGGAGTTATCACTGTTTACCATAAGAAATGTAGTACAACTACGAAAGCCAGCTCGAATAAGAATCCTCCCCTACGAAGTGCGCCTTGAAAAGCTCAACCTACCATCGCTGACTTTTCGGTGACGAAGAGGAGGTGTGATCTCTGCCCGTAAGTTGCATACCACTAGTAGCTGTGAACAGCTCCTCGTAATAGACACTTCAAGCAGGATTCAGGCATTCACAGAGACCGAAGCAATTCTTAGCAAGAAAAGAGAGCGGTACGATTTCTTTGCAAACCGGTTTGTACCCCTGTGGAACTCCCTTAGCGAGGAGACAGTGATGGCGGAAACGAAGATTCCTTCAATAGAAGGGTAGAGAGCGACTGGAAAGGCGTGACCTGAAAACACACTACAGGGATCCATTGTCGACTTCCAGATCGTATGCACCGGTGACATCAACAGGCTTCACAGCCGTGTCGCTAGCAAGAGCGATTTAAGGTAACTCCCTTCCCCCCCCCCTCCCCACAAAAAAAAAGGTTCCCAATCAGTGCCAAGAAAGAGTCAGGAGCCGATGATCGTTAACATTCTCATTTTCTACCTCAACAGGAATTGCAGTTGGTCACTACCTCCAGTCCGTAACACCAAATATTGCACTCGGAGCTGAGTTAATGTTCCAAAAAGGAAGTCAGGTCCCTGGGGGGGAAATTGCAGCTGTGTCAGCAGTTGGCCGATACTCAAGTAAGTAGTTGGGCAGATCCTAAGATTACTGCGCCTTCTCATGGCCCCAGTACGAATGAAAGCTTGTTCTAACTTGTGTCTGAATGTGATGAGGTGAAACTATGAAAGGGATAAGGGAGGAATTCTTTGGGAGGGAAATTCTAGTAGAGGACGGGGTAATTAAGTGAATTAAGTGTTTAGTAATAGTACAAATTTAGCGAGCTTCATTTGGGAGGTCCTCTTACTAGAAATGATACTGAAAAGATAGAATGGTTCAGATATTTCGTTTTCCGGAAAGTACCAGTGAGCCCACTTGTCACGTGAAATTGGTCCTACCGAATCTTTCAAAATGAAAAAGAACACGTTGGAGCTTCTCATGGTCTTCTTTTTGGGATCCCAAAACGTAGGTGGAGGGATAGGTACCTATGACATCACAAAAGTTGTCCGTCTGTAAGCACTATAACTCTCGAAGGGAATGAGATATTCTGATGAAACTTGGTGTGAGGATTGTTTGGGTCAAAAGTAAGGTCAAGTTCGTAGATGGGCTCTGTAGCCCTACGTTTAGGGGTGGGGGAGGGGGTTTAATTTAAGGGGCAAATGAAATATTTTTAAACATATAATGTGATAGTCGATTATGGGGTAAAGAGACATGCTGAACACGATGGTGAAAACCATTTTGTCATCGGACAAGTATGGTAGTTCGTTCGCAACTGTCTGGATCAAATATTAGAATTTTGGGATCCTATCGAAACCTTTGGTCTTGTTGAAAGAGTTATCGACCGACATTGAAGCTTTTGAGCTTGCGCTGCTTTACTTGCAGACTCGCTCTGCTCAGCCGAAAAGTCGTTAAAAAGTGGTAGATACAAAACGAAACAATGGGGAAGGAATCATAGTTCTACAGGGGAGCTAATGATGATAGAAAAGACAGGATAAGCATGAGGTATCCTTGAAGCATTGTGATGACTACCTGAATAATATTGACGTGTTTTTGGGATCCCAAAAGGTAAGTGGAGGGATACCTATGACATCGCAAAAGTTGTCCGTCTGTCCGCACGATAACTCTGGAGGGGATTGAGATATTTTGATGAAACTTGGTGGAGGATTCTTTGGGTGAAAGTACAGGTCAAGTTCGAAGATAGGCTCTGTAGCCCTATATTTGAGGGTTGGGGAGGGGGTTCAAATTAAGGGACAAACAAAATATTTTTAAACAGTTAATGTGATAGTCGATTATGTAAGAAGACATGCTGGGCACAACGGTGAAAACTATTTTCTTGTCGGACAAGTAGTTCGTCCGGAATCCGGCAAAAACCGGAAAGTTGGTTAAAAGTAAAAGTTTTATTTGAAGTTGATTAAAAATTCGAATAAGGGGTAAGAATGAACACGATGGTGAATACCATTTTCACGTCGAAAAAGTAGTTCGTCCGGAATCCGGCAAAAACCGGAAAGTTTGTTGAAAGTAAAAGTTTCATTTGAAGTTGATTTTAGGGTAAGAAGACATGCTGAGCACGATGGTGAAAACCGTTTTCTCGCCGGACAACTAGTTCGCCAGGAATCCGACCAAACCGGAAAGTTTGTTAAAAGCTGAAGTTTTGTCTGAAGTTGATTAGGTGACAGATTTAGGGGTAAGACGAGACGCTGAGTTTGTATATGCCAATCATTTTTTACCCGGACATATAATTAGTCGGAAACCCGGTTGTAACCGTTTTTTTTTTCTAGTCAAGTTTTATTTAAAGTTGATTAGATGTTCTTTATAGGGATAAAGAGATCCGCTGGATTTGTTTCTGAATTCTTTTTTTTTTGCTGGACTGGCAGTTTGCTTGGAATTCAGGCGAAACCGGAAATTTGGCAGAAGTAATGTAGGAAGGGTTGGTCAGTATCGTCAAAATAGATATCACTTATAGAGGTATATCTGAACTTGTTTTCTCTGATGATTAGCCTGGCGAAGACCGGATCTGGCGAAGACAAGATCTAATTGTCTGGATCAAATATTAGATTTTTGGGATCCCACCGACACCTTTGGTCTTGTTTTATTATGCGATTTGTTTTTCTTTTTTCTTTGTATATATTGTTGATGCTATGGCCAGAAGGCTTTTCGAAATTAATATCTTATGATGATGAAATTTTATTTACGCACTTAAGAAGAGGAAAATAGTGCAGTATAGACAAATAAAAGGAAAACAAATACTGAGCTTTCAATAATGTACTAAATGCACGAGATCAGAATAGACTTCAAAAAAAAGAAAGAAAAGGGACTAATCGGGTCTAAAAAATCTTCTTCCTAGATGGAATGCGGAGAAATGGCCAAGGGCAGAAACGTGAAGGTCCTGCGCAACTGAAGATAACTTTATGCATCGTATGTGAAAATAAGTTCTCGGAACACAACCTGGGTCTTTTTGGGAATGAAATGTACTTTCATGAACAAGTTACATAATCGTATCTGACCAGAGAATTAGCCGTTCGGTACCATATCAAGCAGTGGTAAAAAATTACCCCGTGTTAAATAGGGATGATAATTTTAAGTACTTATATGGCTGCTGTGAACAACCAAGTAAGGAACAAGCGATTATTTGCCATAAATACTAAATAACCGTAGAGCGACCCAGTTATTTTCTATATTTTTTTTTACAGGACCCCATTCTGAGATCAGCGCTAGCGTTGGATTCAGCGGCGTGCATGTTGCCTACTATAGGAAATGCAGTGAACAGTTGCAGGTTGGTGTAGAGATGGAAACAAGGATACCTGCTCAAGAATCAGTAGCAACCATTGGATACCAAGTGGATTTACCCAAAGCTAACCTGACCTTCAGAGGTATGGACCCGTCTGGTTTGATTGTGATTTTGGATGAAGTCTATTTTGCGTCGCCAGATTAGCGTCTTTTAAGTAATGTAAGATTTGAAGCCAAGCTGACGATTCATCACAAATGAAATGGAAAATCGGGTTTTTCCTTCTTTTTTTTTCTTGATCAGCTAGTTATCCCTCCAAGAATTACATTTATCCCTCGCACATCATCTTAGAGGGATAACTAGCCGATCAGGAAGAAAAAACGAAAATCACTGTTTTCTATTTCTTTAATCTTTTAAGTTATTTAGTTCGCAGAGCCTGCTCGTTCGCAGGACAAGGAGATTTAATGTGGACACTCTGAAGGAACTGGGAACTCTGATTGCGCCGGTGGTTGAGAGATAAATAGTGGAATAATGCAGGCTTCTGCTACAAAGGGCACCTCGCAATACCTAGTGCTCAAAATGCTTTGAGATTTTAACTACTTCAAAACTTAGCTATGTTTAAATAAAATCACACAAAGCTTATGCTGTTTTTATGCTCTTCCCATGTCCGTTGCTTTGGATGACAAACTTGACACAATTTGCAAACGTGGCAGGCGTGATAATCAGTGTAATGCTATTAAAGGAGATGGGGTACACTTATGAAGCGTAGAATATTGGGAACGAGAATGGATGGAAAACCTACTGAAGTATAGTGAATGACTAGTATAAGTACGACGTGTCTTTTAAAGGACACCTCGCACCACACATTGTTTCTGCTCAGATGTTTTGAGATAGTTGACCACCTTATAACTAAGCTATGCTTACAGAAAATTACACACGGCTTCGGCTGTGTTTAACCTCCTTCCATGTCCCTTGCCTTGGATGTCAATCTTGGCAAAATTTGCATAACCGGACTCCGGACGAATAAGTTCCTAGGAAACAATGATTGGGCGCATGCTACGTCACATAAAGAGAACAAGCGTGAAAAGCAGTATATTGCTAATAGAGGAGATACGGAGCGGGTTCCGTCCTACTTACCGTAGTTATTACGCATGACGTCACGAATTCTGTTTTTTTTGCCGTCAAGGCTGGAACGATTTTTCTATTTTCCAGCAGGATCTCACGCCAGGGGCGAAGCCGACCAATCACGTTACAGAGATGCGTAGTTACTACGCTTACTACGCTCCCGAGCATGGTAAGCAAATAGTAACTACTAGTTACTATTCCGACAAGGTTGTAACGGTCAGCGTAGTAATTTTGCGTGAGGATGGAACGGAAATAGGAACTAATAGTAACTATAGTTAGAAGGGTGGAACACGCTCACGATAGACCTAAAAGTGTAGAATCTCGGGAACGAGTATGGATGGAAGACTGCTGAAGTGGGATGAATTACTATCGTAAGTAACATGTGTCCTTTAAGACTGAATTTCTTTTAGGAATGGTCGACACAAACTGGACTGTCGGCGGAGTCCTAGAGAAGAAGCTGCTACCTCTACCATTTACCTTTACTCTCAGTGGGCGGCTAAACCACAGTGACCGAAGGTTTCAGCTTGGTTGTGGCTTGATGGTTGGTTAAATAGAAAGTGTGATAGAATCAAAACAGTTAGGCGATTCCTGCGTTTCGTGTAAACAAGACATTTTAATAAGAAGAGACGATCCAAGTGGGCTTTTAGTCAGTGTTTGGAGATTGTTTGTTGGGAAAGACAGCAGCCGCGTTTTTCAATAAACTTGTTTTCAAAGTTCAGTCCTACAGAAGTCCAGGACGCATGCAATTTAACCCTAGCCTGGGGTTCAAGTGGAATTTTTTTTTTTCGTTTTACTTTTCCCGTTTTTGCAAACCCGAGGAGAACGACGCTTTTCGGAGAACACTAGACCATCAACAAATTATTTTGATATACTTTAGTAGTGGCGAAAGACCTGCTGCTGAGCAAACCGTTTGTCCAGTACTCATTCCCAGTGGGCCTATGAAGCAACTCCACCTTAAATCGCCGTTTAAGATGAAGCGGGTCACACTGCCACCAAGATGACCACACATGTGTCAATCAGTTATTTTTATTGCAGCTTTGTCACTAGTTAAGACCATCTCCAGCACGCTCCTTCCCTAAATATTCTCTGCTTCGGCCCAACGGTAAAAAAGAAATTCTGTTCAGCATAAATACGTATACGATTTTGGCTCTTCTCTCTTTAGGCATGCCAAAGAAAATAACACTAGGGAGTAGCGCCAAGACCAGGCAAAATAACGGTGGGGACTAGTGCAAAGACACTGGAAAGCAGCGATACTGAACGTCCCTACTGAAACCCAATCTTCGTGCACCAGCGCTGGCTCCATAACTTCATACTCTGAACACAGCAGAAAAGGACAAAACTTCCATGTGTGCAGATCGCATCTTGGCTTTACTAGAAATGTATACACCCTCAAGTTTCTCTCGCTTTAAATCCCGCTAGCGTAAAGGGCAGTGCTATGAGTATTGCCCGTTTGCGAAGCATGGAAAGCATAGGTTTTGGTGCTACTCCGTGTTGTTATTTTGCTCTGGCCAAGGCCTATACTTTCCATGCATCAGAAACGGGCCCACCAAGCTTCGTTTCGAAATTTCTAGTACAAATAAGAAAGTCAGCACACACCGAAGAAACAGGGCGATTGTTTCTTTTATTTTGCTGTGTTCGGAATTCGGAGTTATCGGAGCCATTGCTGTTCCACAATTGATGAGAGTTTCAGTAGGGACGTTAGGTGTCGCTGCTATTCGAGTGTTTGTCACTTTTACCCAGGCGCTACTCCCTAGTGGTATTTTACTCAGGCTTGCTTCAAAATAAACTCCCTCACCACATACTGATTTCCACCTAAGAGACAGCTGATCTTGGGAGAACGAGTGCTTTTTTGTTCGTCTTAGGCTGATACACGCGTTGTTCGTTTGGTATGATATGGGTATATTTTATCGCTCCAACCTGACTATCCTTTCATAAAGTTTGAAATGACGACAGCAAAGATAGTAATTATAGGTGGGGGTCTACAACACTTATACCTTGTGGCATGCGTGGTTGATCAATTGGATTTTGAGCTACATTACTCTTTTATTTAGAAAAATGGCACATTTTTCAATGTGACAAATACATCTACCACACTATCATCTTAATCAGAAACTGGTGCTATAATCCATCCACAAAACAACAAGTTCAGAGTAAATCTTCACACTCCTATTCCACATCATCCTCACAATATAAACACTGTCATCTGTATATACATAAAAGAGAAACCTGCGTGGAAATGTGATTAATGTACGGAAACAAAACCACCCACGCACTCACAGATGGATATAAAGCCAGAAACAGAATATGCTGCAAGCAAGTACGACAAAAAAAAAGTTGGGACGTGAAATCATAAAAATAATAACAACAGTGTGACCTGATTAGAACTCATGATTGTAGCGATAAAGAAGTAACTGATAGCTAGTCTGCTAGATACCCAGTATTATAAGCAAATAGCTATTTAGAGTATTTTGCTTACTCAACCTCCCCTGACTCGTTGGCAGTGGCCTAGAATTATATGATGATTTTCATCTTCAAACGACCTAAAGTAGGCAGGCTTGAAGGAAACCGCATGGCCAATAACTCAGTTGTTTTTTCTTGGGGGGGGGGGATGCAGAAGCCTTTTCTAAACTTGAAACTCTCTAACTTGCGCCGTTGATGCGCATTTGTTTTGTAGCTCTTTTTTAATTTTCTTCTCTGATTTTCTTTTTCTACTGATTGGGCTATGAGGACACTTTTTTCACGTCTGATACGTAGTTCAGATGTTAGTGAATCCGAGTAATTCGATTCGAGTTAACAGACCGGCGTTTCTTGTGAAACCTACCTAGAAGTTAAGCTAGATTTTCGCGGATTGCTGGATCGACCGGACAGTCGCCAGCTTGACGATTTATCTATGGCGAAATAACCGACGGAAGCCGAAGCCGCTGCTCAGAAAATCCTTTGCCAACCACCCACAGAATTCCCATCTTTGATCCCCCATTCGGCCAGTTCTATGACCACACGTATGCTCAACAACACAATATAAACCACGAGGAGAGGTAACTGCATACATGCAGCGCGTACAGCTCCACGTCCATTCAAGAGCTACGGGAATGCCCGTCTATCGCGTATGCTATCATTCACATGCAGGGAAGAAGGCTGTTCTCCGCTCATTCGTTCTTGGTGATTCCATAGGCTCTACCAGGTCTCCGTTTCACTAGGACAAGTGGTGAATAGGGTTGCCATAT
This sequence comes from Branchinecta lynchi, assembly GCA_023053575.1. Taxonomy (NCBI): domain Eukaryota; kingdom Metazoa; phylum Arthropoda; class Branchiopoda; order Anostraca; family Branchinectidae; genus Branchinecta; species Branchinecta lynchi. Next base: position 16,292,993 of record JAKZAP010000008.1, read on the forward strand.
ACCAGTTTCAGGGGGTTATACCCTATACCGACTATAGTCGGTAACATGCAAACACAAGTTACAATTTCCATCTGATGTGCTCGCTATATTAGACTGAACATCTTAAATCCGGACTTCCAAATTTGCAAAAGAGAACTATACATACATATAGTGCGGATACGAAAAGCAAAGGCGCCTTCAGTAATAGGAGTTAGCAAAAAAAAAAAAAAAAAAAAAAAATCATCCACGAGCAAAATCAAAACAGAATCAAGTTCAATTTTTCAGAAATTCTGACTCCGAAAAGACTCAAAAGAATCAATTTCCACATAAGTGGAGGGTTCCGCTTTAAACTGATGTCAGTTTCTCGTTAGCGATGCCTCATTCGTTTTTACTTACACGATACACTCACTCAGGCTACGGTATAAGAGTCCCCAAAACCATCGAAAACAAAACAGGATTGCAACCAAGAGACACTGGCAGTTTGTACATTCGGTTATGTCCGGTACGAGCGTTACGTCACATCCGGACTAAGTCAGGAGCTGGAACGTACAATCGCTGGGGGGTTGTCGCTGAGGGAAAACAGAAACCACCCATCTATTAACATACCGACACAGGAAAATAGTATCTTCACTTTTTGCTCTTTTTGGATTTCTTTGTTTCCTTTGCTTTTTTGGCGGGGGGTTCCCCCTCGGCAACAGTGGCTTCTTCGTCCTTGTCTTCAGACTTTGTTGAACCTAGAAGTACGAAGTCGAGTAAATCAGTCGCATCTTGACCGGATAACGGTTGTTCCAAGGCTACTAGGATGATTATGCTCTCGGAAGCTTCATTTCCAATAAAATGGCGGTTTCCACTAATATCACTTAAGACGTTAGCCGTTTGTATTTTAAACGTTACGCAAAAGTCAGCAGATGATTTTCGGCGTTTTCTGGGCTGTTCCTGGCAATGCTGGTTATGCATAAAGTATGATGCATAAAGCTTTCAGAAAATGACATCTGTTGAAACTGAGCATCCTTATGTTATCTTTTATGAAACCTCTGAAGGTGCAGTTACGGTGGATACAATCTGCAAAGTCTTGGCAAAATACGTCACAGAGTAGTGAGCCGATAACCCCAATCGGACAACAGAATCACCAACGCTATTAAGGTGATTCCTTCAAGGCCGACAGAATAGTTAAACTCGTGACAAAGATAAAGCACCGAAGGGTTATTTGCTTCATTACTTTTTTGATAACTTTTTACAGGATAGGAGGTACATAGCGTCAGATAACTCGCTTTCCCAGTCCCTCTGCTCAGTGTGGTTACAAAATCTCCATGCCATGCTGGATGGAGTAGAACATGGCTACGTTCTGCATTTTTTTTTTATTTGTCTATTTATAACCCGTAAGAAGCCAAGCCAGAACGATGGAGTGTATAAAAAGTAAAACTGAAAGTAACTCCGCGCAATTCACCTACGATCGACGCAATACCGGATCACAGACACACTCCAGTAATCATTCTATCTTCGGTATTACCAGTGTTCCACGGAAGTTATTGCGTGAATGCTAAGAGATGGCAACGTAGGGGTTTGACATTCTTGGATCACTTTTGCCTCGCGAAAAATAAATGTTGGAGAATAACGGAAAGAGAATCTTTCGGTAGTGACTAAGGGGCAATGGCTCAGGCTACCAAGCACCATGACCGTTCTCTGAAGCAGACCTGATCTTTATTTATCAATAGAAAATCTATCGTTATAGCTGAGTTGTAAGTTCCAACAGATCCACGGAAGATTATCCGGGCAAAAATTTCGAAAGGAGAAATGATATTTACCTTTCTCTTTTTTCTGCTTCTTCTCCGCTTTTTTCGCCGCCTTTTCTTCCTTGGATTTCTTCTTTTTGCTTTTCTTCTTCTTCTTTTTCTTCTCTCCTTCACTGTCTGAATCGTTCTCGTCCGGTGAATCACCTTTAGGAGTATGAATTGTTATCCGAGTATTCGTATGCTAGTTCCACTTTTCTGAAACCCACAGATGCTATGGTACCGATGAACATTCACGACGTAGTGACGTCGCTAGATGGACTACTTAGACCCTATCACAAAGAGCTGCTACACTATAAGAACTTTGATAACAGATAACACAGGTTTGCGCATCCTTGTGTTAAACGTTATGAGAACCTATCTATTATGACCGTTTCCAGCATTACGTTTCAAGACAAGACTTCTATTATGACCCTGTTAGGTGTTGAATTTCGCGAGAATTTAACATTCAAAATTGTCATTAACGGCAGTTCAACGTAACAACGAAAACGCCCTATCCAAAACGTCCTACATAAACGGCGTTACAAAGAAACGCTTAAAGTACAATAATGGTTAGAACGGCGAGCCGAACGACGAAAATGAACGCGGCTACTGTCCTTACATGACGGCGTAGCGTGGGTATACTCTCAAAGTAGTACCATATTCATGACGTTATCGTCTTGAATTTTAGGCTTCATTGGCTAAAGCTGTGCAACCGTCAGGGAACTAGTGTCGCAGACAAGAGAACCGCAAGCGAGTATCTCCTCTAAAGTACTAAACAAAGCAGCAGGCTAAGTCTGACAACCCATCCTCTTACCTAGCAGTTCCTCAAACTCGTCATCAGTCAGGGGTGGGAGTTCCACAGCTGAAGGTCGGGCTCGCTTTGAGGATCGTCGTCCTTCGCTTGAGTTGCCTTTCGATCCAGACTCCTCCGCTATAAGAACATACATAAATTAAAGTCGAAGCTGAAAGAGCTCTAAGTCCCCAAAAAGCGGAAAAGAAGCAGAAAGCCAGTGCAGAAGACGGATGGGACTGGGCGGAACGGCGCCCTTGCGCGGATTGATTCACTGAAAGTTTAACTTGCGCGGGTAAGGCGCCAGACCACGGGTGTTGTATCTGACTGTTAAACCCCATGCGAACATTGCCCTATTTAGTGTAGAGCAAAAAAAGTCACGATTGTCTTGAGACTTTCTTAGGTCTGCTACTTGTTGTGTTAGCAAACTGAGCAACAGTATGAGGGATACTACTCAAAGAGGTTAGCGACTACTTAATTGGGACTAAGTTCAGACGGCATAAAAAAATGTCACCAAAATCCAAGACGAGAGCAGGGTACTGATTGCACATAAAAAGAAGGGAACAAAGGCACCTCTTCCTCTGCTTCGCTACGGCATCCAAAGATTTTTGAAGTATCAGGCAACGTGATAATTCAACAAGAGCTACGAGCTCATATGGCACTTGTACGAGTAGGCTGTACAAGAAAGTAGATGAGAACGTCACAAAATACACCCGCCATCCAAAAATGCGGTTCGGAAATAGAAATAGGATATTTAGTTTCACTCATTTCTGAGCAGTTCCGGCATCGTCTCGATTGTCTGTAGCAAATGCACATGACTGTTCAAACTTTCATCCCAATAAATCCATTTGTTTGATCCTTAGACGTGCTACACGATTTCCGGTACTCACTCTATCTCCACCTACCGTGGCCGAATCTGGTTCGGAATAAAAAAAAATCGACCACCTAAAGCATCTTCTCTTATACCATCTATCAAGTTTCACTCGAATCTGAGCATTTTTGGAAAGTTCCGGTACCCCCCCCCCTCCCACCAACGTTGTCGGAGCCGGTCCGGGCCCAATCTCTTAATTCCCTGTTCCTGTCCATCAACTTTGACTGAAATTGGAGCATAGCCTATATGCAAGTTTCCAGTACCCCCCCTACCTTGGCGGAATTCGGCCCGGACGCCAAATAACAAATCTAGGCCGCATAAACTCGGCACTGTCGAATTTGCATCTCATTCGGTCTATCCGTTTGGTTTTTGTGCATGTCAAAGGTCCCCCCACCCCCAATTCCCCTAATCGTGGTCGCATATGGTTCGAACGCATGTTTTACATGTCGAGGCCATCGATTCGTATCACCCATGAAGTTTCACTCGAATCAGACCACTCGTTCGCAATTTATAGAAGTCAATTTCCATATTTCTCTTCTCTTGCTCCCCAAAAAATGCTCGGATCTAGGAACGGAAGTTTCCGGGGGTATGTTGTGTCAGGTTCTTAAGTCAAGATAATTCGGGTCGCTAATATGCCTGCAAAGTTTCGTTGTCGTCTTACATCTGGAACTATTCTCACTCACGACTACCGGAATTCCAGGAAACCCCCTCCAACTCCCCCTACAGAGCCCCGAAACCATCTGGCATGGTCAATTTCATCTAGGCCTAATGCTTGTTCCATCCATTAAGTTTCGTCCCAATCCCTCTGCTTTTAGAGTTTCTTGAGTTTTCCACCCCCCCCCCCCCCCATCCTCACAGGTATCGGACCCGACCCAGACGTGACACTGAACGTCCGAGGCGATGGCTCACCAGACAAGTTTCATTCAAATCCGATCACCCGTTCAAAAGTTATGCACGCCACTAGATTCCGGACTCCCCATCCACCCACTCCCCACACGATGGTCGGGTCGGGGAAACGGCTGTTCTCAAGTCAATCTGTTTGGATCCCTGACATACCTGCCAAGTTTCATCGCCCTAGGACATCAGGAGAGAAATCCGGACCCCCACCCCAACTCCCCCACAGTGCCCTGATCCGGTCCGGTTATGTCAATGACGTGTCTAGGACCTGTGCTTGTTTTTCCCACCAAGTTTCATCCCGATCCCTCCACTTTAAGCGTTTCTCAAAATTTCCGGTTCCCTCCTTCAACTCCCCTCAGTGTCATCGGATCCGGCCCGGATTTAAAGTGAGATGTCCGAGACACGAGGTCATCCTAAATATCAATTTTCATCAAGATCCGATCACCCGTTCGCAAGCTAAAAATACCTCAAATTTTGGCTTCACCCTCCCTCCACTCCCCCCCCCCAGATTGTCGAATTGGGGAATTGACGATTTCCTATTTAATTTGGTCGGGTCCCAGACATGCCTGTCAATTTCCATCGTCCCAGCACATCAGGAAGCATGGAACTCGGGGGATCACTACAAATTCGGACTTCTCCCCCCCCCCCCCCCCAACTCCCCCAAAGTGAGCGGATCCGTTCCGGTTATGTCAGTCACGTATCTAGGACTTTTGCTTGTACTTTCCACCAAGTTTCATCCGGATCCCTCCACTGTGTGTGGAGGTGTGTGTTTTCCAAGATTTCCGGTTTCCCCCTCCAACTCCCCCCAGTGTCACCGGATCCGGTCTGGATTTAAAATGGAGGGTCTGAGACACGAAGTCCGTCCATATATCAAGTTTCATTAAGATCCAATCACCCGTTCGTAAGCTAAAAATATATCATTTTTCCTATTTTTTCCGGATTCCCCCTCCCTCCACTCCCCTCCAGATGGTCGGGTCGAGGAAGCGACAATTTCTAATTTAATCTGGTCCAGTTCCTGATATGCCTGCCAAGTTTCATCGTCCTAGCTTTTCTGGAAGTGCCCGAACTAGCAAAACCGGGACCGACAGACCGACTGACGGACAGAAATTACAATCGCTATATGGCACTTGAGTAAGCTCAAGTGCCATACAAACTTACACTGTAAAAAAGAATCTTGCAGTAGTTGCTACTGGGATTAATCTTGTCTCTACAGGGATAAGATCATCTCTAATTCGGATTAATCTTATCCCAGTAAAGTTAAGATTATTCCCAGTAGCAAATACTGCAGTTAACTTTTCCTTATTCGTAGAAAATTCTTACAGTATACCTCTTCACAATCCCATCAATCTGATTCTAAATTATTAAACCTTTATGGAAAATGTTCTGTTCTTAATTTCCGTTCCATGTGACTATTTCACGGAGTACGGAACAAGACCAATTCCCGCGCTACCTTCGCCTTAAGCTATCTCGCAGATTCACTTCCACATTCCACTACAACGCTAATCCAAACAAACTACCAAATCTCTTCGCCTCTCTGACCTTTTTCTGTCACGGCTCCCCTCTTGGATTTCGCCGCGCTCGCCTTGGGCGTAGCCGCCACAGGCTTCACCGGCGTCTTCGCTGGGGTCTTGGCGGGCGTTTTCTGGACTCTTTTGGACGGCGTCTTCTTCCTGGGCGTCGGGGGTGGCGTTTCGCCCTCGTCTGAACTTGACTCCCCACCCTCTTCATCGCTGGCGGAGTTCGGTCCTGTCGACCGCGTCCGACGGCGCACTCGCACTTCTGTGCCATCCTTGATAAGTGAGACATCGACTAGGGAAGAGAAAACGCTGTTGAAAACAGAGCTGACGGCCTGACCTTTTGGGGTTATTTTCCCTTACCCGGCTTGGTTTCACCCTGAGATAGACGAATCCGAATAGTCTGGATTCAAATCTTCTTCTTGTCGGCTGTAGCCTACTCGGATTCTCGGTTTCCGAACTATGAATCTAAAGAATCCGTTCCAATTTCTGATCTTTTCCCAATTTTTACACACAGTACTCAAGGTATTGTGCTTAACGAGTCACAAATTTATTCCTGATTTGCGAGAGGAAACCCGACAAGAACACATAAAAACGTCCAAAGATGATTTACGTCGTCCGATTAACCGCAGTTCTTTTTTTTACACCTTTTATTTTTAAACTGTAACCTATGTACATAATTTGATTTTGTTAAGGTCGGATTCGAATCTTCAGCATTAAAATGGTGGATTCGGAATTGGATTCGAATCCTTTCATGATCGGATACGCGCATCTCTCGTCTCATCCCTTCTAAAGGTGCGAACGAAAATTTAGCAAAATGTAAATAACTGGCAATGTTTGTTGACGAACTTATTACTGTCCCAAAAGTCGGACCCTTGGTCGTTGACAGAATGAAGCAAATTAATCGCAGTTTTGCTCGTTAAAGGACCCCTCGCACTATTTACTGTTCGACCTACAATAATTGAAAATATTTGAATACCTAGGCTGTGCTTTCAACAAACAACCCACGGTTTTGGCTGTTTCAAGCCTTTTCCGAGACCTGTTGACTTGTAGCGAAAACAGGGAAGCAATTTCAATAACCGGTTTTTGGATCCCAAAACGTAAGTGGCGGGATACCTATGACATCGCAAAAGTTGTCCGTCTGTGCGCACTATAACTCTCGAAGGGAATGAGATATTTTGATGAAACTTGGTGTGAGGATTCTTTGGTTCAAGTAGCTCTACATTTAAGGGTGAGGGAGGGGGTTTAAATTAAGGGGCAAATGAAATATTTATAAACATATAATGTGATAGTCGATTATGGGGTAAGAAGACATGCTGAACACTTATCTGAAAACAATTTTCTACCCGGGCAAGTAGTTCGCCCGGAATCCGGCCAAAACCAGAAAACTGTTAAAAGTTAAAGTTTTATTTGTAGTTGATTAGATACCCGATTTAGGGGTAAGAAGAGATGCTGAATCCGTGTATGAGAATCATTTTTACCCGGCATATAGTTCGACCAGAATACGGCTGGAGCCGGAAATTTTTTTATGAGTTGAATTTTTATTTGAAGTTGATTAGATGTCCAATATTAGGAAAAGAAGATACGCCGAGTTCGTATATGAGCTTTCTTTTTTCGCCGGACAAGTAGTTCCGGAATTCGGCCGAAACCGGGAAATTGGCAGAAAGTTTTCGTCAAAACAGATTTGACTTATAGGGGTAAACAACACATGCTGAATCCATATCTGAACTTGGTTTTCTCAGATGATTATCTATTTGGCCTTAACCTGTTTCTGAATTTTAATAGTAAAAAGTTTCAAGGAGTCTAGCGAAGACAAGACCAAATTGTCTGGATCAAATATTGAATTTTTGGGATCCCATCGAAACCTTTGGTCTTGTTCTGATGGAAAACTTCTCGCAGACAACCGTCGACAGCGCGATCCACATTGAAGGTAGCAAAACACGGCACGTGAAAAAATCAGCGTGGTTTTGTTAGAGGGATTAAAATCTGCCGTACGAAATTCGGGTCTCCGGGTTTAGAAATATACGGAGTGATTATGGAAGTAGGTTGCATTAGTATTATGGGTAAGACAGGTCCTCTAACGAAGTTACCGTTGCTAGAACATGGCTCCGAACGTCGAATTGTCAAAGAAGAAGGAGAATAATTGCACCTGAACAGGGCTCCGGTCTCTCAACTATTAAGGAAGAAGAAGAAATTATAACAGGGGTCGTACCTCCTCGGCCCCTTAAAGCCCACCTCGCACGCTTTACTGTTTATTCTCCAATATTCAAAAGTATTTGAATACTGTAAAACTACACTCTGCTTTTCATAAATTATCCCGGCTTTGGCTGTTTCAAGCCTTTTCCCAGGCCCATTAACTTCTTGCAAAAACTCGGCAAAATTCAGATAACAGGTTTTACGCATCAATAGCATGATAAGCAAACACTCATCGGGAGCGTAACGCGCATGGGAAATAGCAGATGCAAAGATTAGTGAAGCGTCGTAAGCTGGTTTAGAATGTAAGATGGCATTATAGGTACGAGAGTCCATTAAGGAAGAAGAAAATTAGAACAAGGGTCCTGCACTCGTTTTTGCGCCATATGGTGAAAAATCGATTGGAAGGAAGGATTTAGCAGATTTGACAATGCAAAACGGATGCGTCAGCTATATTTTATACAGATATTTAGCATATCTGCTCTCGGGCACTCGGGGTGCTACTGCAATAGACTTTGAGTGACCTAGCACACCGTCAGAAGTTTTATTACATAAAACACATGGATGCGCATCCTTGTATCAAATCTTATGCTTGAGTCGAGCATACATATGATGTTACGCTTGAAAGTGTTTAGTTTCGCGAAAAGATCTTCGGACAGTGCACACACAAAGAAGAAAGCAGGAAAATGAAAAATGGAACCGGATGGCCTAAGAAGAGCAATCGAAAAAAGTTGTTACTAAGTGTGAATGTACTGCTTATGTTGCCGCCGTGCGACTGGTACTCAGGGTAGGAACGAATTAGCACCTCGTGAAATACTCAAGGCTAGGGGCGGCTGAGTGTATTTGTGCGTTTTGTTTGATATGCGGGTCCTGGGAGTGTTCAGGGATGCAGGTGTTGAAGCGTGGCTGACGTGTAAGATCTACAAATCAAACAGCTTCAGCGGATACAAGACATTTGTTACGGGCAACACTTGACTGTAACAATGAATGAACCGTCATGATCGTGGTTATAAGAGTCGGAAATGGGCTGTGTACTCAGTTCAGTTCGAACAAATCTATCAAACGCAGGTCTTACTCACTTCCGTCAGGGTTATCCTCGGTGATGGAGGTCTCCAACACACCCTTTTCCTTATCCAGGGCTCGCTTCAGGATGTTGTCCGTCCTCTGTTTCTCTTCGGCTGGTAACCTGAAGGTGTCCTTATCCACCTTCTCCATTGCCAGGTTGGTCAGTATACATTCGAAATCTGCGAACAATAAAGAACAATGAACCAAGATTCAAGATCTATTCGAGGGTAGTTTACTGTGAGTTAGGTTTACTGGGCTGGTTGATTCTTCGTTAGAAACAATATTTTTTTCGGTACCAGATTTTACCGAAGCCGCGACCAAACCTCGTTCTCGGGAGGGCGGGGCACTAAAAGAAATTCTGTGAGGTAGCCAGATAACTTACATTCCTACGGCCACGCCAGGTATATAAGCTACCAGTCTCGTGGGCCATATGGTTTTTTCGAAGAAAGGTAAGTAGGAGCAGTAGATCCAATTCTATCAGTACTCCTAATAGACCAGAGTTGCGTTTTGTTTGAAGTTCATAGTACAGCGGGAGCGGACGGCAAACCGTAAATAGTCGTTTTTATTCATGGTTGACTACGTCAGAAGATACGATGAACTGTTCGCTGCCCCACCCAGCGTACAAACCAGCTGGTCCGCTGGCACTCAGCGGGCGGCCCGCTGGCAAATGAAACAACTTCGGCCACCCCGCGCCTTCCGAGCGTACGCCCGTTGGCGAATAAAACGACAACAAACAGTCCGCTGTACTATGAACTTTAAACAAAACGCAACTCCGGTGACGAAAGAAATAGAAAACCGTTATTTTTTGGGTTTTTTCTTCATCAGCTAATTATCCTTCTAGGATGACGTGCGAGGGATAAATATAAATTCGGATATTTCGGTTGCACTTCCGGCAAACCGTCCTCAGCGAAAAACAAAACAAAACTAAATCATAAAATCCACCACAATCACAACAGGAGAACGATGAGGAACCAACAGACAATAAGACGAGATGTAACTAAAAACCAGAAGAAAACGATGCGATTATTCGCATCTGTGATTATTTACAATTCTGAGCTCTGTGTATATTTACAATTTACCATCCGTCTGGGAAAGCGCAGAAGCTTTCACCCAGAAAACGGCCCACTCGAAAAATCCATTATCCGTTTGACCACTTTGGATAAAATCTTCCACAAAAACTAGCTGATCAAGAAAAAACCCCGAAAATCACGGTTTTCTATTTCTTTCGTAATGAATGGTCAGCTTGGCTTCAAACCTTATAAACTCCGGTGACATGGGCATGTCAGGTGCCACTACGAAAACAAATATTTGTGTTTTTTTTTTCCAGACATATCTCACGCTTATCTTGTTAATGATCCTAACTTAAGACACATTCGCTCAAAGAAAATGAACAAACCGAGGCTTCATCCAAGTTAAAACACTAATGACCCGGAGAGTTCGTATAGTCATGCTTGTTCAGACTTACCCGTTTTGTCATTGTAGTCCTTGCCGTACAGATCTTTGTCAGTCTGCTTCTCGTTCGTCATCCAGCAGATCTTGATATTGTGGCTGTTTCGAATCACGTCCTGAAGAGCTCGGCAGACGTAAAAACTTCCTTCGGGGTTTCTCACTGCCAAAAATTCATTCCTGGAATGCACACAAGACTTGTACGAGGGGTTGAGAACGCATATCTAACGATCATAAACCCCGTATTCTTAATCTAATCCCGTCTCAAAATTCTGCTTCCTACAAACCCACCCTCTTTTGCGGACCAACGTCAAGACCAGGGGCAAGATTTCCGGCTTCAATACTAACAAGACCAAAGGTTTAGATGGGATACCAAAAATCTAACATTTGACTCAAACAATTGGGTTGTGTCTTCGCAATCCAGTCTTCGTCAGTTTCCTTGAATATTTTTACTGTTAAAATAGAGTAAAAAAACTGATTCAGCATGTCTCCTTGCCCCGATACCGAATCTCTAATCGATTTCAGAACAACTTTAAGCTTCAGCCAACTTTCCAGTTTCAGCCGAATTCGTGATGAACCCTAATTTTTCCAGCAAGAAAATTAAGTTCAGATATGGATTCAGCGGACCTCCTTACCCACTCAATGAATTTTTATTTGAATTTTTAACGTAGATTCGAAACCCCTCCTCTGTCTCTAAAAATAGGAATAAAGGACTCATCTACGAACTTGACCTGTACTTTACCAGTGAATCCTCATTGAACAAACATCCTCACTTGAACAACATATTTCCTCGTCTGAACATCATATATCAACCCCTTCGATTACACTAGATCTCTCCGACGTCCATAGAATAAACAAATGAATGTCGTCATCCACGCGCAGAGCTATACTGGTTTGAGAAGAAAGTGGTAGGGACTGCTATAGCCCAAAATTGGTCGACAAATTTTGTGTCTGGTTTTCGCCGGATTCCCGGTGAACTACTTGTCCGGCAAGAAAATAACTTTCATATACGGATTCAGCATGTCTCCTTGCACAAAAATCAGCTATCTTAATAGCTTTTAAAAAAATAAATTGTTTGCTTTTGCGATGTCATAGGTATCCCTCCATTTACGTTTTGGGATCCCAATAACTGTAATAATTAGAATAATATAATGCAACAAAATCTAGTGGCATCTAGTGTACATCTAAACCTTTTTCATCATTAATTCTTTCAGTGCGCAGGTTGTCCAGGGAATTTTTGAAGGTGTGATAGAGCTGCTTGAAACTGGTTCAGATGGGAGGGCGTTCCAGCAGTACATCCCGCTGTTTTGGAAAGACCATCTGCCAATGTCATTGGAAAGCCACTCAGCGGGAAGCCGTGTCCGCGCAGACCGCCGTTCTTGTTAAAATTTAGAAGTGTGTCAGCATGCAGGATATAATAGTTACCTTAGCTAATTTTGAAACATTCAATCAGCTCACCACGTTGAAACTAATATGATTATGCAGAGACTACTCTGCGTAGCAACAAAACACATTTTATTCAGTGTTCATCAATTGATATCTGACGATCACAAATATGGCATGCCGAACTAATCAACAGACGTTCGCCCATCGAAACGATTTAGGTATCCTGGCGTAGCCGAACCCGACAAAAAACAATACTCTTGATGACTAACTCTAAGCGCCGACGAGGAATCGCGGTTTACCTAGCGGAAGAGCCAATATAGCTGTCCCCGAGGAACGCCGTTTATTGGTTGAAACAGGATTTGTGTCGTCGTTCGAGCGACGGTTCTCCTTCTTCACGAGGTTCACCGGCGTGTTTTGAACTTAGTCCTGAAGTGTACATCCGCCCAGGCGATTAGTAAGATTTGTAGGTTTGTGTCTAGAGCGTTAGAATATAGAAAGCTTTCCGTAGATTAGTTGTATGTTGATTGACGTTTCTGTGTATTAATAACCTGTACCTGTATATGGCCCTCGGGCTTTTTCAAATACAATTATTATTATTATTATTATTATAGAGTATACGCTATGAACGAATTGGGTTAGAAAACGTGACATTAACATCCCAAAGGAAGCAAATGCATGTCCATTTATGTAACTGATTAAGAAAAGCGCGAGTGTGACAAAGCAGAGAGCAGAATCAGACTCAAATTTGAGGCAGACTATATAACAGTTTTGAAACCTTGAAAATCCACCATGTCCCGTAACTCAGGTGACAGATTAATAATGCTTACTTAAGGAAAATGACCACTTTTTCTTCTGGGGCCTTTGGTGGCTGCGAGAGTTTCTTAACCATCCTCAGATAAGTGAGGTCTTCCAGTGCAGCTTGAAAAGGCATCGTCTGAGTTCGTGCTCTCTTTGACTTCCTATCGTCACCACTTGAGGCATCAGCCTTTTCCTCTGCCCTTCTCTGAAAGAGAACAGAGTCATCTATCTATCTTAACTTAAGTCGCGTTCGATTTGCCCTTGTCTCGGTTCTGTCAGTGAAGTGCCGTTTTATTTGCCCTGTGTGCTGACAATTGTCAGCGCCCTGTCAGACAGGATGCCGTGAATGATGACATGATCTTGGAGCAAGTTTCGGTCCTGTCTCGGGTAGATTTCTGGACTGCGTTTTATTTGTGATGCTTGTCCGTCGAGTCATTCACCTGAAAAGGCTAAATGAAACGGCTTTAATCCGTTACAAGGCAATAAAAAGGAGCCAAGACCGAGACAAGGAGGGCTCCAATCGAACTCGGCTTTACTTTCCCATTGCTCAATCTTCAACTGAGAAATTAGTAGCTGCATTCGTTGTCCAGTGACTGCTCACCGCTGCTTCTCATAAAGCGTTTTTGCATCCACCGGTGACTGCTCACCGATCTTATAACCCGTTTTTGGACTAACCAGTGTCTGGTTAGCGCTCACCGGTACGGATACGTTTTCTCGTATCCATAATGGTGCTCAACCCAGTAACTGTGGAGCTGATGCGTTTTTTCGGCCGATTTCCCTTACATCTTGAACGACTTTAGGCGCTTTTCTGTGTTGTAAAAACATCCAGAAAAAAATCCCTCAGTGAAGCGGGTAGTACGGTAGTTACAGTTGTTTATGTATCCCGTAGTTTTTTTTTGTGTTTTTTTTTAATACACACAGTATGCACGGGTAGTGACGCACTAAGCTTTTCTGAGTCATCAGAGATGCAAGTGACCTTACCTTCCCCATCTAACGCTTGCTAAAAGCGACTTAAAACACGACTCTTACTAGAAATGATCTTTTCACGATGAAATGGCTCTGAAATACCGGTCTTCAAAAATACAATTACTTGCCATGTGAAATGAGAAATTTTCTTGTTAGCGTTTGTCGACTCTATCTAAAACTGAATGCGCAGTGGTTAAAGTGGGACAGAAGGAAAAACTGATGGTCTACCATGTCTTTCAAAACGAAAACAGGCTTTTCATGCCCTAAGTGTGAGTTACCGCTGGAACTTCCAGCTTTCAGCGAATTCCGCGTTGCGTTACTGTCAAAACCCAGCTAGGCCGAAAAAGCGCTAAAAAGTCGTAGAGACAAAACAAAACAACGGCGAAAGGAGGGGTTTACAGAAGCCTATAATCCCGTATGAGACTTGGGGATAATACAAAAGACAGAATAAGCAACAGGGATTCCTTTAAGGCACTTCTAAAGCATTCCTGAGATGAAAGACTCACCGCCGATTCATCCCTTTTCCTCTTCGCTGGTGATTCTGTCTTAGGTGACTCTTTAGCTGGGGGGCTGGTTTTCTCTGTCTTTTTGAGACTTGGCTTCGGTTGAGCTGGAATTTCTGACTTCTTTTCTGCTTTGGTTTTGGTCTGAGGCTTCTTGGGACTCGGTGGCTTGATTGTAACTTTGGTTGGTGTCTTTGTTGTCTCTGGGGTGAAATTATTGATGGAGAACAATTGTAATTAATGAACAAATTGCTGGAAACCCATAATTTCATAAAAAAAGAACGCTGGCGCACCTCATTGTTATCTACGCTGTCGATCCGCAGCCCATGTGCTGCTAATGATAGCAATAAAACAGATCGGTATAACATCAGTAGATATTCTCCACAATACCTTCAGGGGATGTAGGGTTGTTCTTGTTTTGTATGACATATGAAGGAAATGAGAGTAATCGCAGATCTTTTGAAACTTCACAGAAACATCAACAACAATGAAACAAATTTGGGAATTCCAAAGGGTTGGGCTAATGCACAGGCAAAAAAATACTCGAAAGAATTTTTTTTTTTTTTTAAATTACCTTCCCAATTAAAAATGTTCTAATCTTGCTCAACAAAATGACAAAGTTGGATCCATACCTGAGATAGCCTCTGGTTCTTTCACTGGTTCGGATGTGGGTTCTTTATTCTCCTCTACAGCAGCTACCCCTGCTGAAGCTGTTTCTGAAGGGGGTGGGGCACTCTTTGTAGCCACAATGGATGAGGGTTCAGACTGGGGATCTGATGATGTGGATGTTGCTTCCTCCTTTACAAAAGCAAAATAACCTTTTAGAAGGCATTTGGCAGCAATATACAGCAGTCTATCAACAATCTTTGGAACATTATTCCAATCACAAAAGATTGCACAACTTCACAACCCAATGCTTAACTAGGGACGATGGGGTAGGAAGGGACCATCTAAACTTAATGACTTCAAATTGGAAAACTGTAAGGGGACATACTTTTACTCATTTGGTGTGCTGTACTTCATCAAATTCATTACTACAACAGGGTGGAGCCCAATAACTTTGCCAAACCCAGGCTAATTCTAACCACATCTGGTGAAACCATCAGTGTTCCTCACAGCATCTGCAGTGTAATAAACTGGTAGTAGAAATGTTCTGTTTCACTGACCCTCAAAAGAACTTTGACTTTGGCTTGGCTGCTAGAAACCTGAAGTTACACTAATTTTGAATTCCTGCTTACTTAACCATTTGTCTGTACTGTGATGACTTTCTCACTAGACAACCTACAACAGCAAGCATCTGCCTAAGCGCACTTGAAGAAGTCTGATTTCTTAGCTTTACCAGGGCTCCATACTAAGCAGCACAAATAATTCCCACTCGACCCTGCTACAATATGAAACAGATGCAGCATCCAGTGAAGTAGCTGTCTAAAACAGACTTGTTACAAAAGCAAAATGACCCCTATCAGTAAAGTAATTGAACTTTCTCATTGTGAACAATTACTTGCAACATATGTGCCCAAATTTACAATCAGAGCAAACCACTCCCATACTAACATGCTAAGAATATAAAGATAAGTATCAAATGGACTCCAACAAGTAGCTGGCTCAAAAAGAGGATATGTTAAAAAAGGGAAATAAACAATAAATAATAAAACTGACTGAGAGAGAACTTCCATGAGGACTTTCAAAGGAACCTCTCTCCCCCTAACATCACCAAACAAGCAGCATGCAAGTAGACTAGCTTAAGCTTAGCCCACGGTGACACTACTTCGACGAAGAATTATAAAAGATTAAAACATCCAGAAAGACTAAAAACACAGTAAGATTGAAGCAAAGTTGCACCTGTTTAGGAGCTTCAGGTTCCTGCTTCTCCTGGCTAATTTGCTCGGTTGTTGAGTCTGCACTTGACAAGCTTGCACTATTGTCCACTGACTGTTCAGGCTGAGGTACAGGCTCACTTTGTTTTGCAACTTCACTGTTTTCTTCAGGTTTAACTTCACTAATTGCTCCAATAACTGGCTCAGCTTTTGCCACTTCAGGATCAGAGGAGTTTTCTATGGGTTTCAGGGTTTCTTCAGAAATGTCAGTAGGTTTTACTTCCTCCTTATGTTGCTCAGCTGTAAGGTTATTACTTTCCCTCATTTCTGAGGAGCTTGCTGCTAGGTCGGGCACAGGATTTGTACTTGCTGGTTTCTGCATCTCATTTGGTACACTAACATTATGTGGGGGTTGAGTTGGTAACTGGAAATGAGTAGGAGGTACAGTCATTGCATGCATAGCTTGTATAGGTCCCATGCCACTGCCAAGTAAGTGAGCAGGGGGTGGTGCCATGGATGATAAATGGGCAGCACTGTGCAAGTGAGCAACTGGAGGAGCATACTGGTACTGTGATGCTGCATTATACATCTCCTGCATTTGAGAGATTGGGTAGAGGGCTGGGGGAGGGTGCAAAGTTCTCTGTGGACCAGCAGCTCCATTTTGAGGAGGAAGCAGTGGCTGCACAGACACATTATCAGGCTTTCCCGGGGGTCTCATAGATGGGCCGTTCATTGCACCAGTATCAGTTGGATTCAGCATTCAAGGACTAGAAAGATGAAAAGTAAGAAAGAGAGTAAAATAAGGCTAAAATGGAACAGGTAGAAACAGCAGACTTGTATGTTCTAACAAACCTAAGATGTACACATGATAGTTACTTGTTGAACAGCTGAACAACATGGCAGTTTGGGGGTAGGCTGGATATAGGCTAAGCATTTCACTCTAAACTGAAAGTAAAATGGTTGAAATCTGAAGTCCAAGCAAACAGGGAAAGATGGATTTGTAGACATTTTCACTCAAATTTTTAGATCTGCTGTTCTCTAAATAAAATTTAAGCTCATCAAGCATGTAGACTAAACTGGGCAGAGGTTTGACTTCACTCACAAGGTTCAAGACGGGCTTTCCATTACTTACAATGTCATATGGTTACTGTATGTTTGTTGTTGATAGTTATCCTGGGCACCCTAACCTACTGAAAGCTAGGTTATTTGAGTAATTTCCAGACAGCAACCATCCAAAACCTATATTTAGTAGGTTAGGGTGCCTAGCTTGTAGCAAAGGATAACACTTGTTTGCCTTGCCTTATTCCAAAATCTGGGGTTTATCGTAGACTGTGCCATCCACCCTCATAGCCTTGGGATATTTTAAATTCCTCAGTCAGTACTTACAATACAAACTGATCCCTACAGTAACTTGGTTCTGGTTCAGCCTTGCACAAACCAGGTTAAATTTCTGCTATGTAGACCATGCTAGGGTGTTTTATAAAGTGTAACTTTCTTAAAAATTGTAACTTCTAACTCAGCTTTGACTCCACCTCAGCCTTTTTTAAAGCGGGGATACTATCTACTCTGCTAATCTAAGAAGAATTCTGTAGAAACTAAGTCCTCTTTGAAGGCTTGTCTGCCATACTTTAAAAATTCTAAAGTTTTATTTTGTATATTTGTTTAACAGTAGGGCAGTCTAAAAACTCTGGCTAAAAATGGCTGAATGCCTCAATGCAAAAAAATTAGAACTAATGGCAAACCGTCACTCTACAGACAACTGATGAAAACCCCACTTGCTATATCCCCTTTTATCACATTCTTCACAATATAAAAGCTGTCCAACCTTCCTCTCAGTCACAGGAGCCTGGAAAGCAGGTGGTTATTCTTAAACAGCATGCAGGTAAACACAAAGAGGGGAATGCTTCTTATCGTTTTTTTTATAATGAATGCAAGTTGGAGACTCAGTTTCCTATTATTTTCCTTCTATTTACTGTGATACCAGTTTTTCATTCTGGGTTTCCATTTCAAGAACAAAACTCATTGATTCCTAGGATTCCATCATGTTTTCCATGGCAACTAACCTGCTCGTCAATAGTATTAGACTTGGATTCAGAGCTTTGAATAGATCCATAATCCAGCCATTTTTTCCATGTTTGATGTATGGAGAGGTATCCAACCTCAGACAAGATTTCCAATTTCCAGAGAAGTCTTTCCTTCAGAATAATGTATCTGGCTTAATAAGGAACCAAAAAATATGACAAACATACTAGATTGAAGCTCATTGAATTGTTTATGTACTGGACAGATTTCAAATTTCTAGAGAAGTCTTTCCATCAGAATAATCTCTCTGGCTTAAAATGGAACCAACAAATATCACAAACATACTAGATTGAAGCTAATTCAGAACTGAATTAAATGGTTTACATAATGAACAAATAAATATTGCTTCAATATTTCTAGTTGAACATATTTTTCTTTTCGAACAAGATCCCCGCATTCTAAACTTACCCAATTGACTTAAAAATGATGAAAAAGATGGAGTTAGCAAAGTCAATAGCCAGAAAATCCCTTTACAAAGCAGGTTGAAAACAAAGAAAGACACAGAATTTGAATATTTTTGAACCCATTACTTTGAAAAAAGTCATGTTTTGCCTCTTGAACATAAGGATAGCATGTACATTTCATTTTAACGCTCTTGAGGCAAAAACCAAGGCAGTGTAAAATCGCAGTCATGTACCCCTCCTGTACTTTTTAACTGTTCATATCAAAGATGAGATAAATGCTGGATAAATGGTTCAGGTTTAATGCTGTGACTAAAAATAAATTAAGAGCCAGCAAGCTTTGGTTTTAAAGAGCTCTCAAGGACACCAGAATGGCTGTTTTGGGTCTTTGTTTCATCACTACTAGGCCCAACAAAACTGCACTGTTAAAAGATAACAAATGTAGCTGACTTATCCATTTTGCACCATCAAAAAAAGATAACAACATTCAAAGAAGTACACCTACCGACCAAATGGGTACGAATAAAATAAAAAAAACTGTGCCAACAGCAAGTCCTCAACCCTACAAGGTCAATTATGTCCAGAAAACAATTGAAAAGATACCTTGATTGTTTATTTAGAGGCAAATATGAAAAACCGCCATTTATGTTTGATGATGAAAGCGAGAAAAAGACTTTGAACAAGAGATTTTTAATGAACAGCTAATAACTCATTAGTTTTGAAATAATTTAATCTGTTTTACTCCAAATTAATAAAACATTAAAGGTCCTAACTTATTTATTACTTCTTATATTTCAAGAAATTTGCTAAGTTATATGTTCTTGAAATGTAGTTTTCGAACAAAAGATGTCTCATATTCATCATTACTTTGTAAGCTTTAACCTGGTGCGAGATTTAAATTTAAACTACCGCAAGCAGGGTTGCCACCTGTAGCACGAAAGTGCTAAATGTAGCACTATTTCATCATGTGTAGCACTGTAGCACGTGCTACATTGAATGTAGCACTTTTTGTCTTACATGACCAAATTGTAGCACTTTCGGGAATAGTAAGGAATACTGTAAGATTTTCGTGTGCAGAAATGCGAAGAAATATCCCGTGGGGGTTACCCTTTGCACCGACCGGTTTAAAGGAATCGTCATTGTCCAATAAAATGTTTTGTTTATAGAAACTTCAAGTTTCGTCTCGGCAAAACAAAGTAGTTCAAGTTCCATAGTCTCTGTAGGGAAATGCATCACGAAAACAGAGCTTTTGTCCGCTGCAAACTCCTCACACGAGCAAAAAAAAAAGAGAAATGAGTAGCAAGCAAAACCGCGGCTAACCCTTGCTATCGCATTTGGATCTTCCTTCGGAAATTATAAAAATGGATTTCTTTTTAGACCAAAATTCTTAACATTTTTTATGCACGACAATAATCTAAATACACTTAAATACGGGCCGAGCGCGTGACACGCGCCAAAAAATTCCGACGGTAGCACCGATTATCGTTGTTCAGCATGAAGATTTGGGATTTTCCCATTCAGCGCTCTTAGCGGATTAAAGTCGGATTAGCTCAGGATACATTTGTTCTTTTACATTAAAACAGACAAAAAATTGACATAAAAATAATCTAAATACACTTAAATACGGACCGTGCGCGTGTCGCGGCGACAGCCGCGACACGCGCAAAAAATATTTCGACTGTAGCACCGAAAATCTCTGTGTAGCACGGAAATTCGGGCAATTGTAGCACTCTCGCAACTGACCGTGGTGGCAACCCTGACCGCAAGGCTTTCTGAAGATTCTGTTTCTCATTAGTTGACAACTAAGGTATCAAACTTTGTGTTGTCAGATTATTTATACGCATCTTCTGAATTTATGAAGCTGCTTAACCTTAGTTTCTTTAGTTTATTCCATGAAAATAGTTATATATTTCATGTAATTAACAAACCTTGTAAGGTTTTCAGGCCAGATTTGAGGCTATACAAATTCGAAGTTGGATACCCTCATGTACCGTACTGTACTGGTAATGTACAGGAGGTATCCTACCTCAAATTCACACAATCTCAAACCTGGTCTTGAAAGGATGGAAGGAAATTTCATTCCAGTCCTAAAAAGGTCTTAAGAGTCAAGAAGGAAAGCCTGAGTGTCCCCAGAGTGTCCCAGGCAGGTGGATCACAAGTCCATTTTTGTTGGAGGAAGGTTAAGAGCTTCAAATTTAACAGAAATCTCTAAAAAAAAAAAAAATTTGAATCCCTCCAAAATTTTAACGAATCCTAGAAACAGAGAATATAAGCTTTAAATATGGAACAAAAAGGATTACAGAGGGGTACCTGACCTCTTTTTTACACTACCTCTATTTATAACTGTCATGTGTTCAGAAATATTCAAATTCTGTGCATTTTCTTTATCTTAAAGCTGCTTTGAAAAAGGATTTTCTGGCTATTAACTTTGCTAACTCTACCTTTTTCACCAACTTTGAGTTTTTGTCCACCGACCAGCCACCCAAAATGCCCAATACTAATAAATGGGCCATTGGGCAGTAAAGCCAGCAGTGTTTGAAATGCCCAAGAGAAAAATTTAGAAACGCCCACCTAATAATCGCCCCTGCATATGAGAATCATCCTTAAGCTGGGTTGACACAATGCAAGTTTCAATGCAAAAAGCTGGATGAGCTGTGTCCTGCTAGGAGCTCGAACAGTTATGTCCGAGCAGCAAGGGCGTCAGTGCTTGAATTGCCCAGGCTAAAAATGGAAAAACTCTCACCCAAGTCACCGCCCAGGGTAAAATCCACAAAAATTTAGTTGGTAACTATGTTAGGGCTTGGGCGGTAAGGGTGGTAGTTCTTGAACCCAGAAAGCAAAAATTGAGAACTACCAAATCTTCGCCCCAAATTAAAACAGTCTAGTACACTAGCCCCACTTCAGGCACGGTGCTCAAACGTCTAGCACCATGCCTGGGTGCTAGACGTTCAAGCACAGTACCTTGGATTTCATGTATGGTGCATGGATTTCAGTATACAGTGCATACAGAAAAAACACATTTTCTGTCATCACAACTGAGCACCGGCTCGGACAGGGCTGAAATTAACACTATGAATTAGAGAAATCAAAGACAATCCTTTATATATTTTTCACAACAAAAACAAAAGGGCTCTAATGATGATGGAGATGAGAAACCTAACAGCACCCTATCTATTTTCAATGTATTTTCCCTATCTATTCCCCAAGAGCCAATATTCTGGTTGGCAGCTAGGTAGAAAAAGCTGAGGCACAGGACACTTTGCATGCAAAACCCTTGAATATGTAGAAAAGGAAATGAGGTTTTTCACATCTGTCATCAGCCGAGCCCTTTTGTTTTTGTTGTGAAAAATATATAAAGGATTGTCTTTGATACCTCTAATTCATGGCAGTAATTTCAGCCCTGTCCGAGCTGGTGCTCAGTTGTTATAACAGAAACATTGTTTTTGATGCATGCACTGTATACTGAAATCCAGGCACCATACATGAAATCCAAGGTACAGTGCTTGAACGTCTAGCACCCAGGCATGGTGCTAGACGTTTGAGCACCGTGACTGAAAAGGGGCTAGTGTACTAGACTGAATTAAAATGCATTAAACCTTTCCAGAAATTTAAACTGATGTTTATAAGCTGATTTGTGATAATAGTTATTACAGGTATTTTTCTGAGTAATAAATATATCCAGGGCTAGGCTAGAGTCTACAGCAACGCGAAAAGAGATCTGGTCTACTTTCACTGGTAAGGTCTGCCTCATTCAAAACAGTACTGTTTCTTATTGCCATTATCGCGGGCAGTGATTTGGTAGGCATTTCTCTTGTTTCTGCTTGGGCGTTTCAAGCACTACTGCCATTACTGACCCGACATACTTAGCTCATCCAAAAATTATTGAATTTTAAGTTGGGTGGTGCATGGGCGTTTCTCCATTTATTGCTTGGTCTATTTAAGCACTGCCACCCAACCCCAGACACAGTTAGCTCATCCAATTTTTTATGAATTCTAATGTGGTTGATGATTTAGTGACCCTTTCTTTGTTTTCCACTTGGGCGTTTCAGGCACTGCCACCCTTACCGCCCAATGCACAGACACAGTTAGCCCATACAAATTTTGATGAATTTTAATGCTGGGCATTTTTCCTATTGGATGTTTCAAGCACTATTGCCCTTACCACCCAGCGCCCGGATTTAACCCATCCAGCTTTTTGCCCTGAAAGTAGCATTGTGGCATCCCGGCAAAAGTTCCTCCATTTTGCTCTTGGCAGTTTAAAGCTTTGCCACCCAACACCCCATGCCTTCGTATTGGCCGTTTTTGGGTGGCTAAGCGGTGGGCAAAACTTCAAGCTGGTCCTTTTTCATCATTTTGTAGTCAATCCTGGTAAGGTTAGAGTGAAGGGATTTTGTTTAAAAAGAAAAATATGTGCAACTAGAAAGAATGAAGCAATGTTTATTTATCCAAAACGTAAACTATTCAATTAGCTTCAGTCTAGTATAGTTGCGTTTTATTGGATTCTCTTTTGTTTCGTCAAAGTTTGTAGTTTGGCTCTTGTTTTGTCTTACTTGCGTTTTATTGAGTTCTTGCTTCCGAAAAGTCAAACTACGTCGGCGAGGTAGTTTGTAGTTTGAGCTCCGTATTTTCAGGTTCGAAACTACAGCAAATGGAATGGACAAATAAAACGGCTTTTAAGCGAAACTACGCCGAAACTACATAAAAAAAACGCAACTTATGTTAGTCATATTTTTTTGTTCCTTTTAAGCCAGATATATTATTCTGAAGGAAAGACTGCTCTGGAAATTTGAAATCTTGTCTGAGGTTGGATACCCCTCCTGTACATAGGAGGAGTAATATTACAGGGGAGCATGAAAGACCAAAGGCCAACCAGCCTATTAGGTATCGTTTTGGTGAATCCCACTTGGAGAATATATTGTTGGGCATGATTGCAGTAACAGCTTCTATCTATTTTTCCTAAGAGAAAAATAACTATTTCCATCCAGATTCAAGCTTTTAATGTTTCAAAATCCCAATCCTAAAAGTGACTTAAAATCTCAGACAGACAACCCGCACTTCCACAAAATAGAGAAAATTACAGAAAGCGCTGCAGTCAAAATTTTATAAACATTTATGATTAGATCTTCTTTTTGGGATCCAACTATTATACCCAATTGTTTTGGTATCAAAAGACTACCGAACAGTATTTGAATTCAGTATAATTCCGACAAAACTGGACTAAAAGTCGGGATTTCTGGTAAATACCAAATCCTCTAAAGTTTACCAAATAAATTACCAAATCCCAATTATGATATCAAACAATCTTAGACTGATAGCTTATTCGGTTTTCTGTGTAACTACCAAATCGCCATAAATATACCGAATAATTCCTGCATAAAAACATTACCAAATAATTTCAGTAAAATTCTCTCACCCAATTCATGATAACTACCAAATACAGTCAATTATACAGAATTCGGATCATTGTACCGATAGCCTATTTAGGATTCTGTATAACTACCGAATTTCAAAAAGTTGGGGGGGGGGGGGGTGCTGCCCCCCCCCCCCCCTGCAAAGCCACTGGTCTTAGGACCTCTTTTCGACTGTACAGAAAGTCCCTTTCTGTACGATACTGTTAATTTTTGTTGCTCCGGTATCAGAGTATGCTGGCACTGCTGGCAGCAGTCATACACAAATCCTCAACTTTTGGGCATGGTGCTCCAAACTTCGGGCACGGCTTTCATATGTTAGGGCACCATGCCCTGCTACAAGGGCATGGTATCTTCTTAAAAATCTGTTTTAAAAGCAAATTTCCAATTCAGATTCTTGATTCAATAGTTGACAACAGATCTTTATGGGGTACCATGCCCAAAACTTGAAGCTTTTCGTGTGAATAAAAATAAGCTTTTGTCTGTGCAAAGTTCTGGCAAAAGTCTACCAACATTTTTTCTTGACACTTTCTTTTTTACAAAAATCAGCTCTAACCTACACAGTAGCCTAATAATACTTCTGAACTAATTTACCTGCATAATTTCACCTTAAATAGCTTCTGTCAAGCATAAATTCCCTTTAAAGAAAAACAAAATTTTTAATGGGACATGGTTAAGTTTTGCAAAAAAAAGACAATCTCTAGAGAGAAAAAAGACAAATCTAAAATTTCGCCTTTGGCCCCTTTGGTAGAATTCTTTATTCAATTTAAGTTTGCTTTGATGTTTCAGACAAAAAATCTGCCTGCAGACCTGCTCTTATTACTTAATTGCTTTGACCTCCACCAGGCACTGGCTAGTCAATCCTCCCACCATAGAAACTTCACATTACCTATAACTGGTCGTAGGCTACTTGCAAAACAAACGCAGTTTACTTCCATTGCCTTTTTGTCCATTTTCGTTTTCAAGATTCTGTATTTCAAATGGCAAGTTTAGTTCCCTCTTTCAGCAGCAGCAATACTGGACAAATGACAAGTCGGAGGCTGTTCGCTTATGTGACAATTTGCTATTACCTTTAAGAACAATAGCTGGTGGTCAAGCCAAAATTCATTGTCCCTGTCTATGACAATATTTTGTCAGCAGACTCAGACATTTGTTGGCACGTTTTGGGTAGTCCCCCATTATAAATTCCATTATGGCAATCCACTCAGAATCCGCTCACTATGGCAGGTTGCTTCTACTATTGGCATTGCTGAACTAAGCTAGCTACACCTAAAATCCTAAATATTATCGCCCAAGAGTCTGCCAATAGTTAGATCTCGTCTAAGGTAAACAGATTTTTCTTGTGTGTACCAGTAGCCTATAGTACTCTAACACAGTTAGAGTCTACCGCAAGCACCTGCTTTTTAGATACTATGTGGCGAACCCTGAGAGTAGTCTATCTAGCGTATGGCATAGCCTACCCTATGCCTAACGCTGGATATCATATGCCAGATGCTGGGTAGGCTACACTAACCAGATCAGTTACTGATGATTTGAGTGAAGCTCAGAGTCAACCATCAGAACTGTTTTATATTGGAGTTGTATCCAGCATTTGGCATAGGATATTCATCATTCTGTGATTGGGATTATCTCCCTCTCCCATAGTTTTTGTTCATCAAGATGTTGGCTAACTGGCTTGTGATGCCTGTTGTGTGGTTGAGTTATGTTTTTTAATCTTTGAACAGTGCAGTTCTGGTCTAAATCTTAAAATAAAGACCCAAAACACCCATTCCAGTGTTCTTAGAAGTTTAGTTTTGTCACAAGAAGTGGATGAAATGTCACTGTTCAAAGTTAACTAGCGTTCAAAGAAGCATACCTCTACTCTAGTTGTAGTAGTTTTGTATTTCTGTTTTTCTTTGATTTGTAGTGCTCTGTACTCAGTGTTAACTCACTTTTACGGACAATAAATTTCCATCGATTTGCACCACCTACTGAGATTTATTCCCTGACAATGCAGAGAATCCTTCCCCCTACAAATAATGATGAAAAAACTTACAGTTTGCAACAATTTCCACATATCTTACCATCTCAAACAAAACTTATGCCTTTTTTTTCTTTAGTTGAAAAATGTCCTCTCCTAAAAGCCCAGGAAGGCCCAGATCAAGAAGTCGAGGCAGGTCGCCATCTAGAGTTAAGCCTGAACCAGTAGTTGCAGACTCTCCCCCTAAAACACCAAGAGGAAGATCTCCTGGGCGTCCTCGGTCTCCTTCAAGGGTACTGGTTCCACAGACGACGCCTCCAAAGGCAAGAAAGATCTTGGGACCTAAGACGCCAAGTAAAGGGTCCCCCGGAAGACCTAAGCGATCTCCTGGAAGACCTCCAAAGAAGAAGGAAGAATCATTCATTGATGGTAGGTTAGTCGCAAAAAAAGACGTGATGGACTCTTGAATGCTCTGCAACTAAGTAGGCCATCGATGTGTGACCCCATCTTCACAGGGCCTACTGAAAATTTACGCCAAGTTAACTGTGCTGTTTAGCAGCATAAACGTAATGTGAAAAACACTAATATTTTCTTCATATTGCCATTTTATTTCTCCGGACCGGACTCTCTTTTTATTGTTGTTTTTTATTCCACCATAAAAAACATGATCCTAAAGGCATCTTCATCCCATGAGAGAGTGGATGTGTATCGGATCAAAATAGCAGGGGCGTCTCCAGCATTTCTTCATTGGGGGGGGGGGGGGGGACTTGACAAAAATTGACAGTATCCGTACCCGAGTTTTACCAAATGTGTTAATTTTTTTGTATAAAAAGCTAGAATGTAAAAAGTTGGACAGTATCCGCAAAATCAAGTCGAAAGAGAAATCCGACTCGTTTTCACGCCCTTCAAGCTCTGCACTATCGGGGATAACAGGTGTGTCCCCAGGGGTGGAGGGGTGCTGCACCCTCCCGCCCCGCCCAGAAGGTTTGTTGAAACGAATTCTGGTAAATTTTGACTGGTGCAGAAAAGCAGTGCCAGATAAAATTTATCATATTCACCTGAACTTGATGATTTTTAGGGTTCTACCGGATTATTGCTCAGGGAACCTACCGGAATTTTGCTCAGGGAATCTACCGAAATCTTGCTCAAGGAATCTATCGGACCTCGTCTCAGGGTATTTACTGGAGGCTGGATCAGGGAATCTACCGGAATGTTGATGCTTACCGGATAAGTGTAGACTCACAGCTTGCCAGGATGACCTCGGCACACAACTTACCAGAACGATTCTTGGAGACAGACAACACAGCGTACTGGAACATTCATCGGGTGATTCCGGTAATCTCATTTGCTTCTGCAGCTTTCAAGAATTAGACACCTGCTGAAATTTCCACATTTCCAGCTACAAATACTGTTCCAGGAATAATATTGTGGTACTGATAATCTTGTGGTACTGGTACCGTCTACTCCAGTTTCGACAGCTTTCTCGACTCCTTTCTGGTGATAAAAGAATTAAAAAACGAGTTAGCCTTGTTCCGAAATGATCTCGGAAGTCCCCAGGTGAGCCTCGCAACAATTAAAAAGTCCAAAGATGTTTTAAAAGTATTTTGTGAATTGAAAGATGTCTTACCACTAGTAGTATGAAAAGCTTTCAAGCTGGCTAAGACAATCCCTGTTTACGTCAGGCAAAGGGGAAAGACTTTTTAGCAAGACTCAGTTGGTTAAGATCAATTTGCATTTAGCAATAGCTGACCAGCGTATGTTACTAATCGTATGTGAAACCTACCGAGTTGACGAATGTGAAATTGGATGTGTTGTGAACAAATCGGAAACGTTTAAAACGCGACGAACAAATATATAGGGTGGGTTGAAGGTCGAAGACTTTTTAGTTGTAACTGATAGTTTAACCGACTAGGGCTAAGATCCAACAGTCTATAAACATATCACTTATTCGCTTAAATATTCCTGAAAACCGGATAAAAGTGCGTTACTTCGTTTCTCGGTTATCCAGGGTTCGATTTCGCAGAATGAACTCGTTCTTTCGGATTTGTGGTGACTCAAATGTGCTTTTGCCTCCACGCTTGAAAAAGCCATTGGCGGAAAATAAAATTGTCATGATTCATTGCAGGACATATCCTAAAATCATTTGCCTACAGGCCTAACTTTTCCGGTGTCGCAAATTTAGCCCTGAAAATGCAGGATTTTTTCAATTCAAATTCTTGGCATCTGGGCGAATTTTGGTTTGTCGCGCAAGCAGCTCACACTCTAAACGTTATTACCAGAGCCCCGGGTGGAAAAATACAAAATCGCTCAGATGTGTCAAAATATTTCAGTGGATTTAAATACCAGATTTATCAATAAGCTGCCTTTTCAGGGAAACTTTAACGATCCTATTTTTATTGTTGTTTGCAACACATAATCGAAGCCAGATCACAGCAGTATTCTAGAGTTCCTGTAGAGATTGTAACTACAGAGAATTTCCGGTAAAACCTCGAAAAATTCCGGTTAAACTTAAAAAATTCTGAGCCGTTGCTGCGAAGTTGCTGCCGTTGCCACCTTTTTTTCTGGTAGAATTCAGATACTTTCCGTACAGATTCTAGCTTTAAATAAAGCCATGACAATTAAATCTGATGATTCAGATTTCAGACCCCCCCAAAATTCCAACCCTTAACACCAAATAAATTGCGCACCCTTCTTCTGAAATTTTGTGGAAACATTGATGATCAAAGTGCCTTGTAGTTTTTGTTTGAAGGTTGACGTTTGGGCGAATCAGTCGCCCGCATTCGTGCGTATCCTCTATATCTTTGTTCGTTTCTTTTGTCAAAGTGTGGCTTTCTGGCCTCTTTGCTATCATAAACGAAACTACCGAATGGACTACCTATCAATTCATAGAGCTGTCCGTCAAAAACAGTACTGACCATCTAGGGAAAGTAGACATAAAGCACATTATTTTAAATTTATAGCAAACAGAAAGGTAATTCTCACGTCAAGAGACGTGCTTATTCCGGAAGTACTGCAATCATCAGGTTAAGTAAAATTTAAGTAATGAATATTAACCAGCTGAAACTACCGTTAAATGATAAAGAACGGGAGCTAAATAAATGCCATTGATGTAACCGAACTCAGTAACTGGAGTGACTACATAAATAAGGAAGAGATCGGGACCAGCATCCGGCATAAAAACCGAATTTT
This sequence comes from Branchinecta lynchi, assembly GCA_023053575.1. Classification (NCBI taxonomy): domain Eukaryota; kingdom Metazoa; phylum Arthropoda; class Branchiopoda; order Anostraca; family Branchinectidae; genus Branchinecta; species Branchinecta lynchi. Next base: position 16,322,030 of record JAKZAP010000008.1, read on the forward strand.
GTAACTGAAATAAACTCTTGTTAAAACCACATAACACAATCGAACCTGGCAAGTCTGGTAATAGATACGGACAGTATGGAAATCCGGTGAATTACCGAATTCGGTAGGGAATGAGAACCGAATGAATGTGATTAATCGCCGAATTGTAAAATAAACTGACCGGATGCGATGAAACAGAAAAGTCAGCTGAATTACCGAATTCGGTAACGAATGGAACCAAATATACGTTAAATCACCTAATTTACAAATGGATGGACCAAATGCGGCACAATAGACGCGGACTAAACACATATCCGGTGATAACGGAATTCGGTAACGAATGGGAACGGAATAAATAAATAGATGTGGCGAAATAGATCCGGAATAAACAAAAGTTGGATCGATTACCAAAATTCGGAAAAGAATGGAACCAATAAACACGTTAAATCAGCCAATTTGGAAATATGTGGGAAAAGTTCGTCTTGAACGGTTATCAAGGCTCCGCCGCGATACCCATTTCTACCAAAATTTTCGCCTTCGCCGAAAATTTGAACTAATGACGGGACGCCCCTGCCATCTAGTATACTCTGGGTATGCATAACATTATTGGTATAATGCGTGGACATTGCCGGGACTCGAAAGTCTAGTAGTTCTGGGTTCTTTGGAATAGCGGTGTATCGAGGTAAAGAGAAACTGCAATTGATTCTTAGTGCCAAGAAGGTTTGTCACACGTTGCCTCAGTTTAACCTGTCGTGCAATTCCTGTGTCAGTCCACTTTAGTATGCATGAATGGTTTGTTTGCCATAAGGAGTTCGAAACCGTTTTAGATGTATCAACCCCGGAAGAGAGAAATTTCGTAGAAATTATTCGGGGATAGAGAGCGAGTGAGAGTAATTTATTGTTAAAGACAAGAGCTACGAGCTCATATGGCACTTGTAATGATTACAGTGTAATGCCATCCAAAAATGCGGTTCGGAAATAGAAATAGGATATTTAGTTTCAATCAGTCCTGAGCAGTTCCGGCATCGCCTCGGATTACCTGTAGCATATGCGAATGACTGTTCAACCTTCAAGGTTTCAGCCTAATAAACCCACTCGTTTGATCACTAGACGTGCTACACGATTTCCGGTACTCCCTCCATCCCCCCCCCCCCCTACCGTGGCCGAATCTGGTCGGACTCATAAATGGATCGTCTAAAGCATCTTCTTTCAAGTTTCTATCAAGTTTCTCTCGAATCTGAGCATTATTGGAAAATTCCAGTACCCCTCCCCCCCCCCTCCTCCGTTGTCGGATCCGGTATGCTCTCTTTACATTCCAAGTTTCATTTAAATTTAAAAGGCTCTTTAAATTTGTAAAGAGCCTCAAAGTTTCCGGCAATCTCCCTCCAACTCCCCCCGCTGTGGCCGAAAAGGACTTGGAAACATAAACGTACCTCTTAATCCCCTCTTCCCGTCCATCAAGTTTTACTGAAATCGGAGTATCCTATCTGCAAATTTCCGGTGCCCCTCCCTACCTTGGCTGAATCCGGCACGGACGCCAAATAAACTCGGCACTATCGAACTTGCATCCCATTCGGTCAATCCGTTTGGTTTCTGTGCATGTCAAAAGTTATCCCCCCCCCCCCAATTCCCCCAACGGTGGTCGCATGTAGTTCGAACTCAGGTTTTACATGTCTAGGTCATCGGTTGTTATCACCCATTAAGTTTCACTGGAATCAGACCAACCGTTCGCAATTTGCAGAAGTCAGTTTCTCTTCCCTCACTCCCCCAAAAATACTCGGATCTAGGAACAGAAGTTTCCGGGTGTATGTTGTGTCAGGTTCTCAAGTCAATCAAGTCGGGTCAGCAACATGCCTGCAAAGTTTTGTTGTCTTAGTCCTGGAACTATTCTGACTCGCAAGTATCCCTCCATCTCCCCACACAGAGCCCCGAAACCATCTGGCTCCGTCAATGTCGTATCTAGGCTTAATGCTTTTTCATGGCACTTGCCCTTCGGCCAAGTGCCATATAGCGATTGTAATTTCTATCCGTCAGTCGGTCCCGGTTTTGCTAGTTCGGGCACTTCCAGATAAGCTAGGATGATGAAACTTGGCAGGCTTATCAGGGACCGGACTAGATTAAATTAGAAATAGTCGCTTCCTCGATCCGACCATCTCTAGGGGAGTGGAGGGAGGGGTAATCTGGAAAAATTAGGAAAAATGATTTTAGCTTACGAACGGGTGATCGGATCTTAATGAAACTTGGGATATGGAAGAACCTCGTGTCTCAGACGTTCCATTTTAAGTCGAGACCGTATCAGGTGACATGGGGGGGGGGGGGAGGAGTTAGAGGGGGAAACCAGAAATCTTGGAAAACGCTTAGAGTGGAGAGATTCAGATGAAATTTAGTTGACAGAACAAGCACAAGTCCTAAATACGATACTGACATAGCCGGAACGGGTCCACTCACTTTGGTGGAGTTGGGGGGGGGGGGGTCCGAATTTCTAGTGATCCCTCGAGTTCGGTGCTTCCTGATGTGCTAGGACGACGAAAATTGGCAGGCATGTCAGGGACACGACTAGATTAAATAGGAAATAGTCACTTCCCAGATCCGACCAACTGGAGGGGGGGATGGAGGGAGGGGAAAGCAAAAAATCTAGGTATTTTTAACTTCACTCATTAAGTTTCACTGGAATCAGACCGACCGTTCGCAAATTGCAGAAGTCAGTTTCTCTTCCCTCGCTCCACCAAAAATGCTTGGATCTAGGAACGGAAGTTTCCGGGGGTATGTTGTGTCAGGTTCTTAAAGTACAATGGACACTTCTAATGCTTTACTTTGTATTAAATGCTTCACAAATAAACATTTCCAACTTCCTTTAGAAGGCGCTACGAAAATCGGCCGTCTTCTTGTTATCTCTGGTCTTTTCCTCTCTGGCATTTCGGCGATCCAAATCTTAGGAGCTGGGATATCGTGGCAGGAAATTCAAAAACTCCCAGCAATGCTTGATAGAAAAGGATATATTTGAGATGTGACCAAAGTCAAGCCTCTGATGCAGTTTACCTGATTGTTCTAATGTTTCATCAGAAGTTCTATGGCATAAAGTGCCTAATAAAAGTTTTTCTTTGTGGAATAGTGTTGTGAAGCTTGATTAACTTGCTTTATAAAATGTACCAGAATATACAATAAGCTTATAAAAATAACATAGCTACAAAAATCATTCAAAAACAAATAACTTATTGAAATCTAAATTATACAAGCTGATTTATACATAAAATGAAGGTCTACTAAGTATTATAAGAAACATCACTTTTATCTTGTCCAAGCTAGTAAATTGAGCATGTACTGGCCCAAAAAATTACGCTTTGAAATATCACAGAGAGGAAACTCTTGAAAAAGCTGCTGATCCAGGGGGTAAGCATTGTTCCTAGGTTGTTACAGAGTGGGATTGGGGTAGCTTGATGTGCCCATTGAACTTTAAGTCAATTAAATCGGGTCGCTAATATGCCTGCAAAGTTTCGTCTTTACATCTGAAACTATTCTAACTCGCGACTACTAGAATTCAAGGAAACCTCCTCCAACTCCCCCCACAGAGCCCCGAAACCATTGATTCCGTCAATTTCGTATCTAGGCATCGCCTAGAAAAAAACACTAAATATCCTATTTGTATTTCTGAACCGTATTTTTGGATGGCGGGTGTATTTTGTGATGTTCTCATCTACTTTCTTGTACCACCTACTCGTATCAAGTGCCATATGAACTCGCAGCTTTCCCAATCCCTCTGCTTTAAGCGTTTCTTGAGTTCCCCCCCCCCCCCCATCCCCCACAGGTATCGGACCCGACCCAGACTTGACACAAAACGTCTTAGGTGATAGCTCTTTCCACCTGACAAGTTTCATTCAAATCCGATCACCCGTTTAAAAGTGATGTGTGCCACTAGATTCCGGACTCCCCATCCATCCACTCACCCCACGACTATTCTCAAGTCAATCTGATCCCTGGCATACTTGCCAAGCTTCATCATCCTAGCACATCAGGAAGTATGACAAACTCGCAAACTCCCCCACACTGCCCGGATCCGGTCCGGTTATGTCAGTGACGTATCTAGGACTTTTGCTTGTGCTTCCCACCAAGTTTCATTTCGATCCCTCCACTCTAAGCGTTTCTCAAGATTTCCGGTTCCCTCCTCTAACCCCCCCCTAGTGTCATCGGATCCGGTCCGGGTATAAAGTCTGAAACACGAAGTCATCCTAAATGTAGACTTTCATCAAGATCCGATCACCCGTTTGCAAATTAAAAATACCTAAATTTCGGCTTCCCCCTTCCTCCGTTCCCCCTCAGATGGTCGGGTCCCTGACATGCCTGCCCATTTCCATCTTCCTAGCACATCAGGAAGCACCGAACTCGCGGGATCACTAGAAATTCGGACCCCCCCCCCCCGCCCCCCAACTCCACCAAAGTGAGTGGACCCGTTCCGGCTATGTCAGTATCGTATCTAGGACTTGTGCTTGTTCTTTCCACCAAGTTTCATCCGGATCTCTCCACTCTAAACGAGGTCCTTCCATATATTAAGTTTCATTAAGATCCGATCACTCGTTCGTAAGTACCTAGTTTTTCCGGATTCCCCCTCCCCCCACTCCTCTCCAGATGGTTGATCGTGAAAGTGAGTATTTTTAATTTAAACTGGTCCGGTCCCTGATACGCCTGCCATACTCCGCGTTTGAAAATGCGGGTCTAAGATGAATTACTTACTTACTTATTTGAACTCTGAATACCTCGGGGCAAGACCGAGAACCCTGAAAGGTTGATAGGTGCAAAGAAACTCCTAGTAGATCTCAGATGCGGGTGATGGGTAGAGGATACTGTATTCAACAGAGCGCTGAAATATGTGATCATTTGTTAGTCGAACATTAAATAATAATCTGAAAAACTCATGGAGGCTAATAGCGGGGGAAATACACAGATTGGAATAGATATTACGAACCGAGATATAAGATGTATACCTTTTGTTTTAGTTTTTATAGTTAATAGTTTTATACTAAAGATTGTTGAAATTTTAAATAGCCTTTGACCATTTGTACGTACTTTAAAATATATATGTTAGACTGATAAATTTGCATGACAGTACTCACCAATTTTGGTTTTGTAACCGTGAAAGTGTGAGCGAATAAATTACTGTTCTAAACTCTAAAAACGTTAAATCAAAACACAAAGAGCTTAATAGGTCGAAGAATGGACTAAAGCTGACGAAGTTCCGTTTCTAATAAATCTTTGAACCTTCCAGTTCCTGGACTAAACGTCAAACTTGAGGTGGCTGAGGGAACTGGTTTTACAACAGTAATGAAAGAAACAGTGGTGAAACTCAACAGGCTGGATTCTGACTCTGATGTTGACTCAGACTACAATAAGATCTCCCCCGTTCGTCGCGGTAGGAGGATTGCCACGCCCCCGAGGGTGCAAAGGGCGAGGACGCCCACTAGACAATCGGAAAGAATTGCTGTCAAGCTTTCAGCGGTAAGAAATACTTTCTTGCACTTTTTGACGACCTTATGTGGCAACATCGCTCCTTTAAGCAGACTTGGACTGTAGACGTTGACCTTTTGCGAGTTCTTGCTGGTAGTGAATATCTGAAAGGATTTGAGACTGGGTTCATTTTACTATATAAAAAATGTGTAAAGTACTTTATTTTTAAATTAATTGGTAAATTAATTGAAAAGGAAAAGAAAGGAGCTCGACTTACGCGATATGGGAAGGATGAAGAAGAGTGTGGCATGGCGGTATTGTAAAAAGAACAAACCCTGATGGGTTTCTCAACCGGGGCAGCCTTAGCAGAAGTTCTACCCCCCATGCCGGGTTATGTGTGCGGAAGAGTGGAATGTATATCTAGTTCTGCTATCGGTATGGATACCCGTCCGGTTGAACGCTGTCCGCAATATTCAGTTTTGTCTGCCCGCAGATCGAAGGTTTAGTAATTGAGGTTACGCTAGTATAGACCCCCCCCCCCCCCACCGTTTTTCTCGTCGGGTGAGGTTGTTAAAAGAATGTACGGTTTTAGGGAAACTACAGCTGAGCAACGCGGTCAACTAGTAAGCATACCGCAATCTAACGTCATAAGACATAGAAAATAGGGAGTTCGGGAAAAGAAAATAAAGAAATGGGCAGAAAAGAAGAAAGTACACCACGACTTGATTATACCACATTAACTAACATATTATGAAAGAATTGGCTTTCATTCTTGATTTACGTTATTATTAATACTGTGTAATACTGTGTATGATCCGTTCAGCCGCTGTTTGCCGTTCATTTAATTTACTAATTCAAAACAGAATATTCACGGAGATATATCTATGACATGTCAGGGAGGACAGGAGACAAAACGAAAACATGTGGAACGAATTTGTTTTTGTTTTTTCTGTACTGGTTAGCATTCGCCAGAAATGGGCGATATGTACATAATAAAACAAAAAATGTAGTTAATACAGTCATCTTCTTGATATTATAAACATAAGATACAAAAAAAAACATAATAAAAATAAATTCGTTGATTGAGCACTCTTTGCAAGGATGCAATCTTGCAGGAAACGAAAAAATTGGTGGAAGAAATTGAATCTCGATTTAAGGAGACGCCGATCCCAGTCAACGCATCTAGCGAGTTCAGCACTAAACCCAATGGCTCTGGAGTCGACATGTTGGACTACTCTGACGTCGAAGATTCGTCTGTGAAAAGCATTGATGCAGTTGATAAATCGCCCGCGGAGGCCGTAAAAGTCCTGGCGGAAGAAAGCGAAGTTAACATTCTGAGGCGAACTGGGAGGTTCGCCGGAGCTCTTGTTCTGCCAGCATTTGTCCTACTGGCCATCATTACATGCGAGCAGGTATGTAACAATTTTCTGAAGGTTTATACTCCACTTGAAAATTTTCTGCAGTATCAGGTTGGTTAGAAACGACCTGAATCAGTTTTAAGATGGCGATTGATTTTCAATCACTAATTGTGTTAACCCATAGAGGAAATGGCACGAAACGTGCCCATCTGGAGTTTTTCAAAAACAGTAAAGAAAAAGAAAGAAAAGATTAGAGCCTCGTTTTTGTTGCATGCTGCAGGTCCACTTCTCGGGCGATTCCAGACTGATTCTTTCTACATCCGTTTTTGCACTGCAGTGCTTCCGAGGAAGACGGCAGCGCCTATCGCGGACTTGCTCACCGACCAAGTCCGTGCTTCCCTGCAAGGTGCTGCAGCGCTGCCGCTTCAACCAAGAAGAAAGTGAATCCAAAAACCGCATATTGTGCAAAAGCAAAGAAGTGCTGCAGCTACTGCAGCAGCGCTATTGCAACAAGAACCAGGCTCAGACTGAACTAAATAATCAAGTAAACCCACTATAATATGGGTAGCTCCGGTGGCATGGCACGCGGTCTCATCTTTAACCCATCAAAATAAGCACAGAGCACGAAGACGAAGTAAAAAATAAGGGAAAAGAAGTACAGGAAAGAGAAATGACTTACAAAATAGTACACAAAAAAGTATCTCCCCTAAAACTTAGGGCTTTTCTAAATCAAAAGATTTTCCAGTCGTGATCAGAATGTTGACTATTTGTTTCTCCGCTGCTGTTATCGGTTCACTAATGATATTGAATGAAAAAATCTTCGGGTTTCTCGTCCAGGCAGGAGGCGTACTATGCACTTGAGGCGTATTCTCGCCGTTCCCGACTCCACTTCAGGAGTCGTCGCGTTTTGTTTGTCCCGGGGACTCACTTTCCGGATTCTCGCGAGTCCCTGCGGACGTGAATCAATTTTGCTGGTTTTGGTGCAATGTAAAAATAAAGTGAATTCAGACTAGTTTCGTCAACTACAATTTTTTTTTTTCGAAAAAAATCCATCTTAGAAGCATTCCCTGTATTCTCGTTGTTTTCCTAGGCGAAGTCGGCATGGAGTGACTCCCTCTATTCTCGCCGTTCCCTTCGATTCCCCGAGGAGTCCTCGGGGAACGGTGAGAATCCGCCTTTAGCAAATGGTCAAATATCGGCCGGATTTTATGTCCGATTTGGCAAGAAATCTCCAACAAGGGGCATAGTACAGGATATGAGTCACTCATCTTCACTTTGAGTCATTACGAACAAACCATCCAGAAAGCATCAAAAATAGCTCGATTATTCCGACGTTCTTTCAAATGCCAAGATGGCAGCCTAGTCGCCCTGTTATACAAAGCTCTCGTAAGGCTGATCAGTACGGTCGCTGTTCGGTCAGAACCTTTCTTGATACACACGTAGATGCCATACGTCCAACGACGTTTCATGAAGCTCTGCCCTGCCCTTCAGGATTTAACTTCAATTATGAAGGATCAATAACGACCGGAAGCCCTGATTAAATGTTACAGATTTTGCCAAGATAACTGTGATAAAGTGCCTAACACTTCTCAGTTTTAACAAGAACGGTATGCGCGGACCACTGTATTGGCCACTGGCCCATTTTTTTTTCATAATATATATATATATATATATACGTGTATTTAAAAGCCAGTGGCCGTACACAAAAATAAACAAAAAAGAAAAACAATAACACTCAACAGGTTCAAGCCGCTGCCTTCCGCGCCTCCACGCCTTTCTCCTTAAAACAACACAACGCAATACTTGAATCTCTCGAAGTAGTCCCCAGAATACCAGGGAGCAGCGGTACACCCCCTCGAAAAATTGTATCCCTCAAATTCACCAAACTTTGGCAAGTAGTCAGAAAATGGTCCAGCCCATCCCCAACCTCCCCACAAAGGAGGCAAACATACCCACCTCTCGAGCCACCATCAACAAATAACTCCCAGTATCTTGTACGCAGAGGTATGCAGTTTGCCCTCGCCTGCAACCAACACTTAATACCCTCCACGGTAGGTTCGATTTCAGATAAAACTCCTCTCCAAACACTTCTTTAATTTGGTGATAAAAACGCAGGCTACTAGATTTCTCCAGACCACCAACTTACCGAGGAAATCTTCAGGATTACCTGGGGTCCCTGACCCTCATTCCATGCCGACGAAAGGCCAGCATTATCCAGCAGGGCTTTAACCTGTTGTGGCCATGCTGCCCTTTTAGTAGAACTCGACATCTCTGTGTAAGCCGATTTTGGGATCCCAAAACGTAAGTGGAGGGATACCTATGACATCGCAAAAGTTGTCCGTCTGTCAGCACGACAACTCTCGAAGATTAGATTATATATGGGGTTTATTGGAAAAAAATTCTCAGAACTACAAAACCCTCTAGAAGTTTACACTTGTTAAGAGGTTTAACAAACCCTCTTTGAGAGATTAACCTACATAACACTATAATAAAGAAAGAAATAAGAAAAAGAGAGGAAGAGAAAAGAAAAAAATAAACAAAACACTTACTCGGTTCCTGGTCGAACACCCAACAAAAAAAAAATCTATACACTCCAAAAGGGAATGAGATATTTTGATGAAACTTGGTGTGAGGATTGTTTGGGTCAAGAGTGAGGTCGAGTTCGTAGATGGGCTCTGTAGCCCTAGATTGAGGGGGGGGGGGGGTTAAATTAAGGGCAAGCAAAATAATTTTAAACAGCTAATGTGATGGTCGATTATGGGGTAAGAAGACATGCTGAACACGATGATGAAAACCATTTTATCGTCGGGCAACTTCGCCTGAAATCCGTCCGGAAAATTTGTTAAAAGCGAAAGTTTTATTTGATGATGGTGAACATGATGGTGAAAACCATTTTCTTGTTGGATAAGTAGTTCGTCTGGAATCCGGCAAAAACCGGAAAGTCGTTTAGAATTAAAAGTTGTATTTGAAGTTGGTTAGATGTTCGAATATGGGGTAAGAAAACATGCTGAACACGATGATGAAAACCATATTATCGTCAAACAACTTCGCCTGAAATCCGGCCAAACCGGAAAATTTTTTAAAAGCGAAAGTTTTATTTGATGACAGATTTAGGGCTAAGAAAAGACGCTGGGTCTGTATATGACAATCATTTTTTACCCGGACATATTATTCGTCCGGAATCCGGTAAACCGGAAATTTTATAAGTTAAATTTTGTTTAAGTTATTAGATGTTCTTTATAGGGATAAGGAGGTACGCGGAATTCGTTTCTGAATTCGGCCGTTCGCTCAGAATTCGGCCGAAAATGGAAATTTTGCAGAAGTGAAGCAGTAAGTTTCGGTCAGTATCGTCAAAATAGATATGGCTTATAGAGGTTCGGTTTTCTCAGATGATTAGCGTGGTGAAGACTGGATCTGGCGAAGACAAGACCCAATTGTCTGGATCAAATATTAGATTTTTGGGATCCCATCGAAACCTTAGGTCTTGTTATTATTATGAGGTAGAGCGATTGAGTTATAGATTGCCTCGAGGACGGGACGTTGGAATCGTAGCTTATTTGTTTTGCTCAGGCATATAGGTAGTGTATAGATATAGTGTTTTTGTAGGAGCATAGACACCCGACTAAGTGGCAGTGCCGCCCCGGGTTTCTTCGAGGTGCGCAAAAAGAGGTTATTTTCTCCTTTATTGCATCTGCTTCAGTGTGCAAACTACATTACGAATAGCGCGAAAGCAGCCGAAACTTCAAGGCTGCCAGGGTACAGGTATTGCTGATATTTTCGTCTGCACAAAATAATTTATAATTTTTTTTTTTTTCTAGAACGCGTGCCGGTTAAACCAGGTGCCCATAATACCTCTTGAACCACAATACTACTTAAGCCTTGAATCCATATTGGTATGTTTGACGTTTGCTGTTGCTGTTGTTCTTATTCAGCTGCTGCCAGTTGGAAAATTGGTTCATGAACACGATGCCTCGCCGAAGTATAGAAAGACTGGTTTGTGTTGATTTTATCCAACCCCCTGAATTCCCCATTCCCTTCTTGTAAAATGTTAAGCCTAGATACAGAGTGCGGTTTCTGCTGTGTTCGTTTCCTAAATACTAAGAAGTATGAAGCATTTAGCACAGGAGTGCCACTCCTTGCGTCAAAGGCATTGTCTAGGGAACCGGGAGCCGTACTTTATGTCGTACGGGCTGTGGTTCCGGTAGTTCTCACAGAACTACCGGATTCCGGGATCTGACTACTACTGATACTTGTATGTGCTGGCTCCTGTTCCGGTAGTAAATGAAAATAGCTCAGGGAAATTTCATCGTGCCAGCTCCAGGTCCGGTAGTCTCGCCGAATCATGTACACAGAAGCTATGGCGCCGGTAGGCGATTCCCGGAACTGCATAATTCGAGCTTCGTTCCGGTAGTGTATACGCGGAATATGGAACTCGCGGAGTAGTTTGGCCGAGAGCTAGGCTTCCGGGATTTCCACTGAAATAGAGAATATAACATGGGTAAAAATTCCCTGTCGCGTCCGGGACCCATTTATTGAAAGCTAAGGTACCGATAATAACCTTTCCTGAACATCCTCGTCCAGATTTTCATAAACAAAAACAACTCTCGAGGTACCGATGTAGCACATGTACATTTTGGTATAGGCGTTACATAAGCTCTCTTAAAACTATCTGGGAACACAATGTCGATAAAACACTAGTCAGAAACTGCAGTTATGACACGACACGCTTAATCTGAACATTCAATTACGAGTTTAACAGGAATTTTGCCGGGATAATTACTTTTGTTTATATTTAACGCACGTAGCCTTTGACGCATCGACCCTGGCTCATTTTGTGGGATTTCACATTGCGCAGCGATTCAGGAAGCGAACTCAGTGGCTCGTGGGCAAGAAGTATTCGTTTATCTGGCTGGCAGTAATGGGGTTTCCGTCGGAATCACAAATACTCGCAGACTTCCTTACACGTCCTGTCATTTGCTGCACTATTTCGCGGAATTTTCGGGCTCGCTTTTCCTTATTCTTCCAACACTTTGGAATCCGAGTAACCGCCGGGATTTTTTTTTATCGTATTTACAGTTAAATTTCGAAGCCTATTGGCATCTTCATGCAAACCAGATTTGTACAGGATATTACGTTCCACAATTAGGCATTTCACTTCTTCCAAGATCCATGTCTTACCGTTTTTTTTTCGGGGAACAAATCTCGGTATTTCTAAATTAGTTTGGAGGTACCGATTCCATCATATCGTTGCGTCATTGCTAGCCAGAATGTGGCTCCACTTTTTCACTCTAAGCCATTCTTTAAACAATAGATTCCTTCATCGGTCAGTGGTCTATAGATCACTACGATTGGGATTCCAGGAGTTCGGCTCCATGGTAAGATGGTCACCAAGTCCGATCGCTGGCAGACTGAAGGGTTGCGAATAAAAAATCGCCACTGCTCGTAAAAATCAGATCGAGCCCTTTTTCTTTGCGGGTGTTCATTTGAACGACTTGGGACAATGTATCAGAAAGCCAGCTTGGTTGAGTATCATTGAAATCACCAAGAATGTTTATTGCTGCGCACGAATACCGTGATCGAATAGAGTACATGCACCGTTGGAGATACGTAATCAGTTAGTTTCTGTACGGACCTCTCGGGGGGGGGGGGGTAGTATACCACTCCAAAGACTATCGATGAAACTTCTTTGGGGAGGTTTTGGGGCCTGACCCACCACCATAAGACCTCGAAATTATATTTCGGGGGGACCCCGGTTTCCGGTAAACGGTCGGGGATCGTCGATCGACACACGATCCCTACTCTTCAACCGTACGTTACTGGGTAACCAACCTTATTCTTTATATATATATCGTGTTGTTAGTCAAACAGAGATAGAACTCCTCGAGTATATTTGAAAGAGATTGTAAGTTCGATAACAGCACTTTGGGGAATGAATACTGGAAAGGTACTTTCACTGAAACAACTCTTAGAAGGGGTGGCACCGGTTTTGGGTCGGTATAGAATAGGGATTCAGGCTGCTGATTGCTGGCAGCGGAGGGAGACGAAAGAGGATCGGTAGTCTGTAATCATCAAGTCGTTGAGAGGTACAATTTTCTTCTGGGGTTTTGTTCGTCACTTGGTTCTCGAGCCGGCTGTCGTCATAAGTCCGTTTTTTTGCTGGTCTGCACGCCTAACGCACTTTTGATTTGATTTTGATACGTGCAAAGAGCTCACAAGAGTCCGAAGCAAAGGCCACTGGTGACATTTGTCTATGTGGAAGTGTGCAAATTTCGTGCCAAAACACCTTTACATACGTGCATGTATTTGCAAATATCGTCGTTTTTACATTTATTACTGCTTTATTTCGGTCCATAAGACCATACAAATAAAAAAGAAAATCGAACATACATTAAACAAAAATGTACTGAAATCTTTGGGTGGTGTTTTTGTTGTTGCTGAAGAGTTGTTGGGTTATTCTTCTTCTTTCCTTATTTTCTCTACGATACCCTTTTAGCCCTCATGTAGGCCAGTTGCGAATAAAACGTAAAAAATTCATTCAGTAGGCTTCAGTCCCAGGCCGTTTCAATACGCTTTATGCACTACTGTAAGTACTGTAACCGCCCAGTCGTTACGTCAATTTTCTATGCTAACACCACGTACATTTCATGCTCATGCGTCCAGATGTAAAAGAAACAAGAGCTGAAAGCTCATATGACACTTGCAAGAATAGACCAAATGTTTGCGGGAGTTCTTTGTACACAGTCGAATTATTTTGTTATACACTAGTAAGTAAAAAGTACTGTAAAAGGCATTTCTAGAACTACTGTTCTTCGTTGGGCGGTTCAATGGTCTTTAATATAGTTTCGACATTTATATTAAGTACGTTTCTTCTTTGAATTGCTGCTGCGTATTTTCCCGTTTTGAGGAGACGGACCTCTGCTTCGTCTAGGGTTTCGCCTGCTAGTAGCTAGAAGGCACCGTTTGGTAAAAAGTACTTTTCGACCTTACGGTGAAGATGCACACTTTAAGGGGGCTAGAACCTCATTTGTAAGCAAAACCCTTGAGGCAAAAATGATAATGGGCTCATGGGGATCATGAAAATCCATATTTTGCTTAAAAGTATTTTTCTTAATTTGCGGTCATGATTGGTACTTTAAGGAATGGTCGGATTTGGAAAGTGGTGAATTCTCAGCCAATCTTGTCGAATTTGTAATATTCCTGCCAAGTTTCATCGTCCTAGCACACCTGGAAGTACCTTTAATCGCGATCACCGGAATTCCGGACTCCCCTTAACCTCCCCCCCCCCCCCCCAAGGTCGCCTGAGCCAATCCGGTTCTGTTAGTGATTTATCCGGAGCATCTGTTAGTTATTCCCACAAAGTTCCATCTCGATCTCTCCAGTCTAAGCCGGTCACGTATTCCCCCCCCCCCCCCAGTTGTTGTCGGATCCGGTCAGGACATGAAAAAGATCACCAGAGACGGGAATCGGTTTACAGGATAGGCTGCGTCCACTCGGACTTCAAAAGCTATCCATCGGCGGATGTAGTAATCCGGTTGAAAACCAATGAGGGGAGGGAACTGGCTAAGATTTTGGGTCGCTGTGTCAGATAACCTAAACAAGGAAGCACTGCTTGGTACAGACCCAGTCTCATGGATCCTTGTACCCAAGGATCCATGATAATTTCTCAAGGGTTTTGCTTACAAAAGATGACAACAAACCCACGAATTGATGAACTCCTACTTTCATCCTTTAGCGGGAAATGAGAATGGGTGAAGTGATTAAGAACACAGAATGAATTCCGGGTCATTTTGAATTTTTGAATTTTCGAATTTGCGAAGTATCTGCTATTAAAATATCACATTTCAAATGCTCTAAATTTCTCCTTAGGTTTCCCATTTCTTTCAGTAATTCGTATTTAGTTTCTGACTTTAAAGTAAAAGACCCAGTACAAAGTAAAAGACCAAGTTTTAATTTTGAAGAAAAGTTGACAGATTTTTACAAAAAAGCGTCGAAAGCCATCTAACCCACAACCTGTACCCATGTTTTAACAAGTGAATAATGGAGTACGTAAACAATTGTAATTTAGTTATCCAACCATGTGTATTTTTTATAATACTTATAGTGTCATTGAAGGGATGAGTTGATGTAGCCATACTTTTGTTTTATATATTATATTTTGTTCTCCTCTGTTTTGTGGGAAATAGAAGAACAAATAATATTTGATAGTGCAAAACGGATACATCAGCTGAATTTTGGAGCTATATTTCGGCCCTTCTTGAGGCTGAAGCCCTTCCCAAGAAGGGCCGAAACATAGCTCCAATAAAATTCAGCTGACGTATCCATTTTGCACTATCAAGTATGATTCGCAGTCTGCTTGCGCTGAAGGAATATTTAAAGAACAAATAAATAAAGGTGGATGTTAGCGAATACGGCGACACTTTAGGGACCACTAGCTGCAAAAAGACTTTGCTTGGTCGCTGGTATCATAAGGTTTGTTAACCTTTCCTACTTTTCAGGACCACATCTGTTCGTCGTTAACTTCGCAGTTCTCCTCGGGCTGGCGTATAACTATCCAGAAATGCTGCAATTTGTCGATAACCATTGGATCCACCTTATTGTCGGCAGCCTACTAGTAGGCCTTCTAGTCAGTTTCCTTCAGCTTTTCGTACCAAAGATTTTCTCAAAGCGAATCAGCGCTCTGTCGGTTGACGTCAGCCGGGCGGTTGATGCCATTCGGTGGCTAGCAGTGGTAGGTACACTTCCTTGTATCAGGATCAGATCCAAGACTCACATCAATCTAACAATAAACTACTCTAAACCCGAAACCGAAGACAGCCGGATAATGGTTTTTTTTTCATTACAAAAAGAAGAAATGACTAAGCAATGCCCCCCCCCCCCTTCCAGGAGTGGTGGACGCTTCGGTGTACCAGGAACAAGTTCAAGTTCATTTTGCCGTACAGTTTAAAATGTATCACCATTCACTGCAGTACAAGTTGATGGGATTACAGGCACGACGCCTGTTCTGCCACCATCGTTAGATACTTTTTTCAATTCAATTCAATTCAATATAATCTAAAAAACAGATAACGGACAAGCCGATGGGTCGTTTTTACGTCAATACATAACGTCATAAAAGAACAATCTACAAGTATATACAATTTTGCGACATTTATACCGACATCTTATGATAAATATGGTCAATATACAAATACATTAAATCAATCAGATATAAAATACAAATAACATAAAAAATTAACGTTCAGAAGCGCTCTGAGTTATATACACGAACAAACGAGGGGACGAAACTCTGCGCATACCTAGTTCGCAAAGCTACCACCGGCTCTAAACGAGGCACAGGATCGGCAGCTTGACGAGGAAGACGAATTCGGAAGGGGAGAAAATCAGGAGGGAGTATATCCCGGTGAAGTTGGTTTTGGACTATAGATGTACCGAACTTCATACAAAGTTGAAGTCGGCGGCATGAAAGGGTATCTAATTTAAATTGCTTTAGGAGCTGAATGTATGGGACCTTTGGAGCTTTAGATGTAACCAGCAACGCTCTATACTGTATCCTCTCAAGCAAATCCGACTGTTCCTGGGTCAGACCAAAATGCCAAACCGGACAGCCATATTCTAGGTTAGAACGGATAAAAGAAATGTAGACGCGTAGTAAATGGGGAGATGGAACACCGTAACGGGACAAAAGTTTAAGGTAGCTTATAGCCGCGTTAGCTTTTTTAAGTATACTCTCAACCTGTCTTTGCCACCTCAGATCCGAGGTTATGTATACTCCCAGCAGCTTCAGTTCATTAACCTGACATGCATCTGGGAGTGGTGGGTTGAAAGATATGGTACCTTGAAGGAAAGAAACTGTTAAAATCACAGACTTGTTCATATTAACAACCATTTTCTCAGACTCTGCTTCCTCGCAGATATCTTTCATTATGGTTGCAGAGCTACTTTGGATATTTTTATAGCACTTTTCCAGAACAGACAAGTCATCGACGTATTTCAGCCTGTCTGGTGAACTTCGGGCCAGCTCGTTGACCATAACAAGAAACAACAATGGACCTAAAATAGTACCCTGAGGCACACCGCAAAAAACTGGGAGGGGGTCAGAAAACGTTGATTTATATTTTGTCCGTTGGGTTCTATGCGACAGAAAATTAGCAATTATTTTCACAAGGAAAGGGTGAACATTAAAATCTAAAATTAACTTCTTTAAAAGCACACTATGGCAGACAAGGTCGAATGCTTTCCTCAGGTCAATCGCAATCAAGTTGAGCCAACGTTCAGGGTCGTCCAGATGCTTGAGCATAGTGTCGAGTAAACTGACCAGGTAATGTGTGGTTGACGTCCTCGGCATGTTCCCAAATTGTTTAGGGTCAATCAGCTCCAGTACATAGCCTTTTAACCAAGTAGCTACAAAACTTTCATAAACCTTGCTGAAAATGGGCGTCATCGTTATTGGTCGCACACCTGAAAAGTCGTTGGGGGAATCTTTTTTGGGGATAGGGGTAACAAAACCGTTTTTCCATCCAGACGGATATTCCCCAGTTTTTGTTATAATATTAAAAATATGAGTCAAAGGGGCACATAATGAGTCTGGGAAAGCCTTTATAAGATCCACCGGTATATCAATCGGAGTAACACTAGTTCGCTTTAGTTTCTTTAATTTTTTCACTGTGTCCGATTCCAGGATTTCGGGGAATTCCGTAAAATCAGGAGCTGGACTTGGAATTTCTTCCTCAGGAAGAGGGGGTAGGGATTGGACGATGTCGGCTAGATGAGTATTCAGTTTATTTGCTGTCTTTGTTTCGTCTTCATCCAACCTGAAATCGACGACACTCTGGGACTTACCGATCATACGTTTAATATTTACATACCATTTGCTAGGCTTCGTCTGAAAAAGTTGACTAACCTGATGATCATAATACTGCGACGCCGCCTTACGAGTTATTTTCCTAATTCTGTTTTTAAGTTTATTCGCCTGTTCTTGCTTACCTTCACGAAAAAGCCGTCGCCTTTCCTTTACCAAATTCTTAACCTCCTTCGTAATGTAAGGTCGGTCAGATGAAAAGCGCCTTGTCTTTTTTTCAGGGAAGCAAGGGAAGCAAAAACTTTGTTTTTGGGGGCTGCTAGATAAACTAAAGGTCTTAAATTACTCGTTCCTGGAAAAAGGTACGGATTGGTGGTTGAGGGGGCTTCAGAAGCTCGTTTTGTAAAAATTGCAGGATTGTTCATTTTTGTGGCACTTGCCTTCCGCAAAGTGCCATATACCGATCACTTTTCCGTCGGTCGGTCGGTGATCGCGAGTTAGGGTACTTCCAGATGTGCTAGGAAGATGAAACTTGGCAGGCATATCAAGGACCCGACCAAACTAACTTGGAAATAGTCACTTCTCGATTCGACCATCGTGGGGAGAGTGGATGGAGGGGGATCCGGAATATTGAGGCATAGGGAGGGTACCGGAGATATCGTGACACGCTTAGAGTGAAGTGATCGGGATGAAACTTTGTGGGAAGAACAAGCACATATCATTGATAAATCTTTGACATAACGGGATCGGATACGGGCACTGTGAGGGTGGGGGGGGGGGGGATTCTGGGTTCTGGATTTCCGGTTATCACGGGTTAAGGTACTTCCAGATATGCTGGGACAATGAAACTTGGCAGACTTGAGAGTTGACAAAAAGACGTCTTTCTAATCTCACGAATACATTTATAGCCCCCCAAGGGCCCAAGATCATTTTAGCACCCTTAAAGTGCGTATCTTAACTGTAAAGTGAAACAAGACCAAAGGTTTCGATGGGATCCCAAAATTGTATTTATTATTAGCTGATCAAGGAAAAAAAACCGAAAATCACGGTTTTCTATTTCTTTGCTCCCGACAACTCGGTCTTGTAGATATTCGGTCTTCAACAGACTTCTTAAACATTTTTACTTTTAACATTTACAAACAGGTTATAAGGCCAATGGTAATAATCGGAGAAGATCAAGTTCGTATTTGATAGTGCAAACCGGATACGCCAGCTGATTTTCAACGAGTTCAGGTATATTCAGATATCCGATTTGCGCTGTCAAATACTCAAATATGGATTCAGAATATGGTTTACCCTATAGCCTACGTCGTATCTGCTTCCTTCCCTACTTCTGCCCAACTTCCGGTTTCGGCCGGATTCCGGATAAACTACTTGCCTGGCAAAAAACTAAAGCTCAAAAACGAATTCACCATGTCTCCTTACCCCTACACCCAACCTCTAATCAACTTCAGATTAAACTTTTACTTTTAAAACAGTTTCCGGTTTTAGCCGGATTCCGAGCGATCTATACATCCGGTGAGAAAATTACTGTCATATGCGAATTCAGCATGTCTTCTCTCACGCAGATCGAACAAATTCAAATAAAACTTTTACTTTTAACAAATTCTCCGGTTTTGGCCGGATTCCGGCCGAACTACTTGTCCGGCGAGAGAATAAATTTCATATTCGGATGCCTTCTTGCTCCTAAATCGGACCTCTTGTTTGAAAAGAAAGCGGTCTTTTAGGCTGAAATTAATAACCTGTCAGGAACTACACTGTCACAAGTTTGATAACATTTAACACTAGGTTGTGCAACTTTCGACAGGGTATATAAAATCATTGTTATTCATTGCATGCTTATTTTATACCGACCATTGCCATTTTCTTTTTTTCCCACACTATTTACGCGTGGTCTGTAACACGACACCCTCTCGACCGACTATTTTTCCTCTAACGCCGCCGAATTCTGGCCATAATTTGCTCTTAATAATTTCCTCTGCAAGGCATGTAGTAGCAGGAGATTGTCGTGGCTACTGCTGCCACCTTGTGGTTTCGGTGTAATTTCTTTCTAACCAGAAGTTATACCAGGAATATGTCGTTCCCCCGTGCCTTTGTTCCTTCCTTGCCTTTGTTCCTCCCCATCAGTTCTTTATAGCCCGGGTTATCTTTCAGGAGCCTTACTATTAATATTTCATTCCCCCCCCCCCCCGCCCTTGGCAAGCTCCAGGCCACCTAGATATGGCCGTCAGTTCCTTAAATCCTACGTTATCTCATTTAGCGCAAGTCCTGCCAGTAGTGTTTCATTTCCCTCTGCCCTTGACAAGCTTCATGCCCCTAGATGTCTCAGTCAGTTCCTGATATCCCACGCTGTCTCATGTAGCTGAAGCCTTACCAGTAGTTCAGTTCCCACCGACTTTGGCAAGCTCCAGACCACCTAGATGTTTAAATATTCCTTCAGCCCAAGCTGACCACGGATCATATTCGACAGTGCAAAACGGATGCTGAATTTTATTAGACCTATATTTCGACCCTTCTTGGCAAGGGTCCTCTTGAGGCTCAAGCTTCATTTTCCCTGTTCATTTTCCGTCTTCAGCCTGAAGAGGTCCCTTGCCATGAAGGGCCGTAATGTAGCTTTAATAAAATTCAGCTGATCTATCCGTTTTCTGCTGTCAAATATCAATTTCCGATAACCCCTGTCAATTCCCGATAACCCACGTTGTTTCATTGGCAGAAGCCTTACCAGTAGTATTGCATGCCCTTGGCAAGCTCCAGATCCGCTATAGAGGTATCTTTGTCAGTTCCGCGTGACCTATATTATCTCATTTTTAGATCTCGCTGAACTTCGCCTATGCCTTCAACAACGTTCAAGCTGCCGGAAATGATTTCTCTCGTAGCCTTATCCTGTCCGCGTCTATGCAAATCCTGTACAGTTTGGACCATCTTGTATTTCCGGATGAGAGCTTGCCACATGGCTTGTCTGCAATTCTGGGAAGTGCTGTTCAGCCATTCTTCCTTACCATGACTACGCGATATCTAGCTCATCATAGGTAAGATGAATTTTATTTAAACTAACCGTTTTAACCATATTACTGCTTTGCTCACTTCACGGCCCTAATCGTTGCATCCACTCTCATTTCCAAGATTTTGAATTTTTATGTCAGTTTTGTCCAGGGTAACCGTAAAATGTGCTTGTAGAAAACATTGGTTGCGTTTTTGATCCGAATTCTCCTCGCGATTCTCCTCCGAATTCTCCTATTTCGCGTTTTTGACTATTCAGATGAAGTGAATTCTCCTTTTATTGCGTTTTTTGTCACAATCGACAACGGGGAAAGCCTCCCGATTCTGCAGAATCGAGAAGTTTCACCGATGGTGAATTCTCGATTCTCCTCTCTGCGTTCTCCTCCCTGATTGGTCAACAGAGTGTGGGTGTTCAATATGCACAAACACGTATACCGGGTTGCGGACGAGCTGCAAAATTGGTGTTTTTGTCGAAAGCGAGAATGGAGAAGTCAGAGGAGCAAAAACGGTAATTTGTACGAGAATCTAGAATTCGGATCAAAACCGCGACTATTGTATCTAGACACAACTTTATAAGTTCTATCGGAGCATTATGTTCTTTCCGAAATTTTCGATTTGGCACTGATCGTGCCATTTGTCTGCTAAAAAAAATAGAAGATTGCTGTACAAAGACATTTATGGATCAAAAGAATTCCCGTTTTCGCAGGATTCCGGTGAGTCTGACCAACCGATCGAATTTGCAGGAAAACGAAGCTGCAAGATCGATTTTCTGTGTCGTCTCGCCCCAGATAAGATATATAAAAACGTCAGGACTGTTGAACCGCCCTTCCATCTGAAGTAGTATCGAGTGACTCCATCAGTGAAGTTATAACAGATTCTTTCCGAATTTCCGTTTTTCACCGGATTCTGTCTGTAGTCTCAACCAAGCAGGAAAGCAAGGCAGATATATCGAACCTAGTCTCAGCTTTCCCCGATGTCTACACTACACTATAAATCAGTTGATCAAGAAATTATAAATCCGGTCGATTATCGGTTCGACAGGAAAAAAAAAGTAAACTATGCTGATCCAGCATACTTTCATACCCCTATTGTGTCACTCCAGCTGACTTCAGACACAACTTTCTTCTAAATTTTGTTTTTTGCTGGATTCTGGTCGAACTATACACTCGTCCGACGCGAAAGAAAAGTTGAGAAATCGGGTCAGCATGTCTCTCCTCCCTCCTAAACCAACTGCCGCAATAGCTTGACAAAAACACTTTTCTTGGCACGTTTGAAGTGGGACCTTAGTGATAAACCAGTTTGAACAAAATACGTCAGCTCCTTCGAGAGTCGTCATTTGAACAAACAGACAGACTTTTCTATATTTTGAATGTTCCTGGTCACCAGCTTGGGGAAAGAAGAAGACTGTCTCGATACGCTTTGTTACAATAAGCCTTCCGATTCCCCGACTGGGCAATATCCTCCCCGAGAGATTCTCACCCCTGTGTGTTAGATCAGAATGTGAAAATCCCCAAAAGTTAACCCCACTTGCTCCATAATGGAAGGTACGAAAAGAAAGTTGTTCCGTCTTTTATCGAACTCTACAGTAAATTAACAATAATACACTAGTCGCTCTGTTTCTTTTTTTTGTCCTTTATTTTAAATTTGTTTGGATTAACGAACAAATCTTTTTTTGTTTACATACTTAGGCTAAGTGTGTCTTTTTATGTTTACCGCAAAGTCAAAGTTTTCGCTGTAAGGGTTACTTTTCGATTAAACTCATCATTGACGGACAGACGGACGGACAAGCTTTACGAAGTCACAGGTATCCCGCCACTATGTTTTGGGGTCCCCCGCCCAACAAAAAATCAAAGGGATAATTTGGTCCACTTATAGGCCTGAACAGGACGATGAATTAGCTTTGGATTACTTGAAATTTGATACCTACCGTTAGATAAGAAACAAAAAATTTGGCCGTTTATCTGTAAAATTGCTTTGTGACCCGTAGAGAATTTATAAATCTTTTCCATGTCCCTTGCGTGTTTCGTAATCCGCTTAAAAACTGGTTCGGGCTAATCATTCCACTATACGCTTCACCTCATACGATTTATTAGGGCCGAAAGTGAAGTGATGCCAACATAAGCACTTGATACAGGAAGAATACTCGACATTTTTAAGATGTGGGCTACTTAAAAGCGGTTTACTTTCTATACTTAATTTATTATAGAACTGGGATTTTATATTTCAATGTATATTTCTTTCCTTTCAATGTATATTTCTTCTTTTTTGCCGTTAATATTCTTCTGTATGTGCAGTTTATTTATGCTTGTAATGTGATGTAATTATTGTAATTTGAATTTTGTAGTGTAGGTTAGTGTATAGGTAGTGGACCCCCAACAAGATAGCTTCAGGGGGTCTTGTTTCTCGCTTTATATTTATGTTATGTAGTCTTACTAGTACGAATAAATGAATGAATGAATGAATATCAGGTTTAGTTTAGGTGTGACTCGGAAGGACTGTTACTGAGCACAGTACGGTACCCAGTGAACAAGGGTAGTATATCCCGAATGGAACGAGTTGAGAGGCATTTCGTAACAATCAATAATTTATTCTACAAAGAACAGTAATAAGGCTAATGAAATTTCCGAACGTTAGTCTTCTTGTCACACACTCGACAGACGATACAGTTGAATTCACGCGTCGTCTAACTATGTTGGTAATAGCAAGACAAAGATACAAATTGTGGCGTATTTGAAAAAGTGCGAAAGCTGATTGTTAGGCAGAAATTACGTACAAACCATAAACCTAAAAATAAATTATTGAAAAGTATATTCAAATAATGTATACAACGGATACGTCACCTATGATGCTTCATCAGCGATATTTCGGCCCTTCTTAGCAAGGGTCCTTGTCGGGCTGTCGATCTTCATGTAATCAGGTATTACAGGTTTGTTTCCTTCCCCGAAGTTGACCCTGAAGAATCGACAGCCTGACGAGGACCCTTGCCAAGAAAGGCCGAAATATCGCTGATGAAGCATCGTAGCTGACGTATTCGTTGTATACATTATTTGGGTGTATGTTTCAAAGTCAGCTTGGGCTCAAGGAATAATTATTGAAAGAGATTGATGCTTCCTTTAGCTGCATCTTACTTTATTCAATTCCAGCTAAATTGCATTTTGTTTGTCCGCTTTCCTTGTTCCTATTCTGAGCTTACCAATAACAGTCCTTTGGAATCACGCCACTAGATAGTAGGACGCTCGCACAAAGTTCAAACTCGGTTTGAATTCGCAGCTTGGATGGAGATGATTTAGGTATAGCGAGTTTACAATGAATCCGATTTAAGTTATTTGACTTGTTCTGTCTTCCAGTGTTGCTTTGTCTTCTTTCCACTTGGTCGCCATCACAGTTTTCTTCGTCGTCAGTTTCTACGTACGACGAGCAAGTCTTCTCCAAAAGAGCAGATTTGAACAGCATCCGGACTCGGCCGCTTTTAAAGGTACGTTAAAGGACCCCTCGCACTATTTACTGTCCAACTTACAGTATTTCAAAATATTTGAATACTTTAAAATCTTTGCCGAGACCCGTTGACTTAAAGCGAAAATAGGGAAACAATTTACATAACTGATTTTTCTGATGGAGAAAGTTCTCGCAGACAACCGTCGATAGCATGATACAAATCGAAGGCAGCAAAACACGGCAAGTGAGAAAATCAGCGTGGTTTTGTTAGAATGTACCGTATGAAATTGATGTCTCGGGGTTTAGAAGTATATGGAGTCATTATGGAAGTAGGTTGCGTTAGTATTATAGTTAAGACAGGTCCTTTATATAAACATTACCCCCCCCCCCCCCCAGCCCTACTAGGTCCTAGGTGTTTCCAACAAGTTCGTTTTCCAACTTGAGCGGTTTTGAGCCTGAAAAGGACCCTTGCCAAGAAAGGCCGAAATATAGCTCCAATAAAATTCAGCTGACGTATCCGTGTTGCACCATCAAATACCTACTAGGTCACCTTACAAAGCTAAAAAAAAACTACATATTTTAAATAAATATTATTGGGTTGTCTTGTATCCAGGTAAGAGGGGGTGTACTGCGTTTATTTTCCTGAACTTCCAATATAATTTATCGTAAGTCTATAACTTTAAGAAATCCCGATCTGACGACTGGATCTAGACGAAAAATCATACGACACATCAACTAGGAACTTGTTGCGTAACAGAACGTTCGCCTCCACCGACCCGAATGAGTAAAACAGCCGAAGTAGGGCAACAGTGGGTCTCAGTATTAGTGCCGAACTGTCTTCATCGATGGTTAGTTCCCATGAGTGAGGTCAAAACTGAGCGAAAACGCGATTTTATAATCTGACACTGAAAGGAGATGAGAGTTGCGTTTGCAGATATCAGGGTATCTGATAGACGGTCTAAAGTCGTTTTTGCAGTTATCGTGGTATCTGGTACCATGGTCAAAAAAAGTTTTTGCCGTTATTGTGGTATCTGGCCAGTTATCGTGGTATCTGATATTCAGATACCAGGGTCCGACCGTGGTAACTGGTCGTAGTATCTGAAAAAGCCATCTCACTTTCTTCAGTTTTTGTCAAATTGGTGGGTAAGAAGTTTGGCACGGCACTTAGTGATGTGGATGTGACTGAATATCAGTTTTTCTTTTGGGATGACTTCGAAAAGCGCATTTTCGTCAATTGTCGTTTTTGCAGAGCAACCGTATATCAGGTACCACGGTAACTGCAAAAACGACTAATTGTAGACGTTACCGTGGTAACAGACACCATGGTTTCTGCAAAAACGGAACTGAGGAAAAGAGAATGGAGGATCTTCAGCGCAATGTTTTGCATTGTCGTGACCTCATCTTCAGTGTGAAGTATAGGGCTTTCCAGATATTCACTACAGGTTTATAAGTCCCGGGGCAAAATTAAAGTGAAGAAATTTAACACCCTGCCTGAGTTGATTACTATTTGTAGGGTTTTTATCTACTCCACAATTGCTGATGTTGACATCTTTTCAGATATGGAAACGATTCCCACTGCGTCCGGCGAAAAAATTCTGGCCGGCGGATGGTGGGGCAGACTCCGGCGCCCAGATTTCCTCGGCGACATCCTCCTCCATTGGGCATTGATCCGGCCCTGCGGTCTCTACCCGGGAGTTTTCTTACTCGAGCCCTTGATCACCACAATCATTTTGCTAAAGAAGGCGAAGAGTTTTGACTCCACATCCGCGGATGTATATGGACCCGCATGGGAGCGATACACGTCTAAAGTGAAGTCGAGGGTGATACCGGGAGTTTATTAGAAGGTTAGGACGTTGTGTATCAGTCTGATGTCAGTTAGCGAATCAGACGTGCAGTGGCACTTGACGGGAAAATAATCAGTCGAGTATGTTAGTTAATCTGTTTGGAACCGCCCCCTCTCCCCCCCCCCCCCTCCTAGGGTATAGTCTCTTGAGTATTGCAGAATACGTATTTGATAGTGCAAAACGGATACGTCAGCTAAAAATTCAGCTGACGAATCTGTTTTGCACTGTCAAATATGATTTGCAGTCAGCTTGGGCTGAAGGAATATTTATACAGAATACATAGATGGCGCTTTATACAAGGAACTTGTACGGTTCTACAAACAAGCCAGTAGCAGATTATTTTATTTTAATTTAGAAGTCTAGGACCACAGTTTCAGGGCAATATAGCTCAATTGGTAGAACGGCTGCATTGGGGGTCCTGCGTTCCCGATGAAGAATTTTAAGTTAGTTATTTGGAGTTGTAACCTTCAATAGCATACAGTAGTAACTGTTACCAGTACATGCTACTATTAGCAAGCCTGGATGCTACTATAGTAAAACAGGATGCTACTGGATACTACTGCTATGATTGGCTCAGTTTGAGGCACATTAAATGATAGTATTCCGTATTAGTACATATCAATACATGCAACTATCACACAGCTACACAGGCTAAGCATTTTTCATCAGGTTCAAATCCCGGCTGAGGAGCATAGTTGTCTTTCAGCTCACTATACTAATAAATTCTTGATTATTCCTTCAGCTCAAAGTAATTCTGATTTGACGTCGCTAAACGTGTAAGCTGAGATACATTCTTAAATCGAACCTGCGATCCAGGTTCGTTTTTCTGATGAGCGCCCTTGCCAAGAATGGCGGAAATATCGCGAATATAAATCTCAGCTGACTTGCGCAGTTAGCGCAATCAAATAGATATAGTCTCTATGTCTTGTTCATTCTGGAGTGGGGGGAGGGAGTGTTCCCTAAGAAAGATAACACTTAGAGCGTGTTCCACCCTTCTACAAATAGTAACTATTAGTTACTATTTCCGTTCCAACCTCACCAAAAGTTACTACGCTGACCGTTCCAACCTTCTCGAAATAGTAACTATTTGCTTACCATGCTCGGGAGCGTAGTAAGCTTAGTAACTACGGATCTCTGTAACGTGATTGGTCGTTTTCGCCCGTGGCACGATATTCTGCTGGAAAATAGAAAAATCGTTCCAGCCTTGACGGCAAAAAGCCAGATTTCGTGATGTCATGCGTACCAACTACGGTAATTAGGATGGAACACGCTCTTAAAGTGGTCATAACTGAATATATTCGGTATCCAACATTAAATACGAGGATGATAACCATGTTTTTAAATTTTATCAAGCTGTTTACCAGTGTGACAATTATATTGTGTAAATGTTGTATTTACTGGTGTTTCCCATGTACTGTCAGGAATAACCTCCTTAGGTGTTTCAGCTTCCAGTAGCATACTATGTTGTTGCCGATTTACCACATCCTCGGTGCAAAGGTAGCTTTCTAAAAAATGATGGCTATTTTGTCCAGGAGCATAGTAAAAACTCGTGGAACAACTCTCTCCCGAAGCTGTTGTTACGCTGATTTGAGTTAAAGGAAATGCAGTGCTTCGTAATACTGATGTGTTCCTCTTCACTATTTGCTTAGTAGTTTCTCTTCCCGAAGCTCGTGCCATTTGTCCGATCCTACCTTACTACATCTGGAGGGTTTTGTCTTGTACCACGATTTACTCTTCTCGGAACTTATTAATTCCGGCGGCTCGCGTATCATCATTACTACTCGCCGGGAAATTGTTGTTTTCGACTTCCAAGCTCAGGCAACCAGCTAAAGGAGATTGTTGTTTTCGGAAGTTCCAGAACGACCAGAATAACGTAAGAAATAATTGTCGAGTGTTGGGAAAAACAGTCTCCAGTGCTGCATTTCCTTTCAGACATCACGGAGGTTATTTTTTATATTGTCCTACAAATATATTATGTAACTGGTATTAGCTAATGTTTATGATCTTGACCATGTGTGCAATTGCCCAACCCGCGTAAGATTACGCGTTGTACAGACTTGCCTCAGAAGTTCAAATTGCTTGCCTTAAAATGTTGATACATATCATGAATTGTATGATTTGTATCTAGTGTATTTTATCGTTTGATTTTTAGATTGCGTACGCGTCGTAATCAACCCCTTCGCCACTTCCTGTCGTGTAAGAACATTCAGAAATTCTAAAATTTTACTAGAAAATTGAATTACGCAATCTGGGAAGTTGTGCGGGACACGGACAAGTCTCAGTCTTTGAACCGTAGAGTGTACTGCTTAACGCAAAGGTACACATTTAAACCGAGACATCATTCGCCATCGTAGATTCTCTGTCTAACTTGAAGCTTACAGGTTTGATCGTGTGTGGGGTGTCGTTGTGTATACCCTATAAGTTTAAGGATTAAGTCGGCTGAAAAGGTTATAGCAAATTTGTTGGCTATCTTGTGCCCAACTTCAGTTGCCTAGACAAGTTGAACGTGATCTACAGTGTTCAGTTTCACTGAACCATGAAAAACTCTTCATCTTAATCTTGTTAAGAGGTTTTTACTTACTATTCAGTACGAACAGGATCTCCACGGCGATCGCCCAAGTGTATATAATTGTGTTTAGGGACTATCCTGTACAAATATTATTTTTGGCTATTCAGCATCCTTTGAGGAAGGTCTGTAGTTTTGTCAGGAGTGTTTTGAAGTTCAGGTTCTTTCTTTCTCAAGTTTTCTGATTTGACCTGCTACGTGCCACTATACACTGTCAGTAGTTTCATAACAAATAACACAAGGATGCGCAGTTCCAACAGACAACACTTGGGTTGTAATCTGGATCGACTAAAGCGGCACGAGTAATCAAAAGAGATTAGCAAGTACAGTAAAGGTATGCTTATGTGATCGTTTGTTGACAGTGGACTTGTCATTTTCATGCACTTGTTGTATCTAAAGCTAACTACCAGTTAACCAAAGTAGGTAATTAAGGGCATCTGAAAACACCCTTACAGATATTTTGGATCTCCATCTTACCTTTTAGCCCAAAACTGCACTGTTCACATTAAAGTAACTGTTCATATAAGCATACCTCTACTGTAGTAGAAGTAGACAAGTACGTGATAGTTCGTTACTCCAGAGCCTAAAAGAAGGCACGTTAAAACATTGTTCCTGCCACTCACCCTGAAAGGGCCTTTTTAGTTTTCGTGCCTCTTTTTATTACTTGTGCCGTTCTTCTTTTTAGTCGATCCCTGTAATTCTGTTGTGATTTTGAAAAGGTTGTGCCAGTGCTACATAACAAGCATTGGCAGGAAGAGCCGAAAAAGCACCGGCTCACTCTTCTGCTTGCAGTCGTGATAGCGGAAAAGTCTACGGATGCTTTTTCGGCTCTTCCTGGCAATGCTTGTTATGCATACAGAAAAAGGAAAGTCCACAGACGCTTCTTCGGGTCTTCCTGGCAATAACTGTTCCTCCAGCCCAAGCTGACTGCGAATCATATCTGACATATTTTGATCATATTTTATATTGATCATATTTCCTGGCAATACTTGTTATGCATAACACATAATGCAGAATGTTTTCAAAATCACAACAGAACACATCCGAAGTGCTGTCTATTGAAACTGCGCATCCTTGCGTTATCTGTTATAAAATTTCTGACAGCAAAGGAGCGTAAAAGGTCTGGGAAAAGAATAGCTGCCTATGTCTACCTCTTCGTAAAGCTTCGCCTCAACAAAACTCCCACGGGAGGGTCGCTAATATCACGTTTCTTGCCTGTTTTTGATTGAAACTGCTCGATTTCCCATGCGACTGATTCCCAGATCCTTTATTTCGACCCCATACCCATATCCGACACCTTTATGTTCGAGCGTTGTATTCGCTTAGCGTTCTATTCAAGTTCAAATTTTTGTGTTTACGAGAACAACGCAAATATGGATAGATTCCGGGATTTGGGGGTATGTCTCTGCAAGGTCGTGTGTGCCGTGTTCTGTGGCAAAGCTGTTGGATCGGAATTCCCACCAACTGAAGGGAAAATACTCGTGTGTCTGAGTGCTTTCATTTCCCTCTTTTTAACTGTTGTTTTTCTACAGTGTGGAAAAGTTATAACTTACTTTAAATACACTGTAAATGGCAAACGGCTTTGATTGCTGCCTCATTTGTATGTGTAGGGAATGCCTAAGTGAGATATATATTAAAGGTTAACTTCCAACATTGAGGTTGACATCGGAAATTATAACCCGCCAAATACACTAGGTGATAGTGGACTAAAAATAACAAAGAAAAGAAACACAGAATGAACGCACAAGGTTTATACATAATTTCTAATTGGGTCTAAATAGTTCATGAGAAACAACATGAATTAATGAATGAATGAATTTATTCCCATAAACTCGATGACCTGGAAGGCGTGATGTGCATAGTAGTGACGCCGACGTTTTCTCTAGTGATCGAACGACATCCCAGACGCCGAACTTCTGAACTAACTAGACCTCCGTTGCCTGGGCAACGTGAATTGTTGCGGCAACCTTTTCCGGCTTCGCCGACTAAAGTGTTGCTGTTTGATTTTGTTTCTTCGCTGTCGATTAAATGCTGAAGTTGTCAACTTATCTAAGCTTTTAAAACGGTATGTTCTAAAAAGAATCATCACATGATCAAAAGCTATTGTTCAGCGTTGTAAAAACAACAACAAAAGAATATCGGAAGAAGGGACTAAATTGACTTTACAGTCGGGTGAACTTCATCCCTTTCAATCGTAGACACCATGACGGATGAAAACTTGGCACAATATCTTATATAATCTAGTTGGTATTGTAAAGCTATCCGTAACTTTTCAGGATTAAAATAACATAGATGACACTATTATTTATTACGGAACCACCTCATTCTTTACATTATCGTTTGTACCCGTTGCGTAAACAGTTAATCCTAGGTTACAGCGATAGACCATCGACACAAACTTTCTTACCGTCAGATTTATAGAAATCGAATACAATGTACACCAATTTGCAAAAGTTCCCCTTCTGAACCGATGCTTACTTACAAGTTCCTCTCCCGTGATAGACATCAAGTTCACCGGATAAAAATAATGGGTACACCAGCTAGCAAAAGTTGCAAACCCGTCATCCATGAAGATGATTGTAGCATAACAGCCGATTATTACTTACGCCCCTTGCATGTCTTACAATTGGGAACCAAATTGTTCTTACCATCGAATACACCGGAAACAAATACCAGGTACACCAACTAGCAAAGCTGCAAACCCCTCATTGCCGAAGATGATTATGAGCTAACAGTTGGCAGACACATACAAGTCCCCTACATGTCTCGCAACTGGTATCACCTGTTTTTGGGATCCCAAAACGTAAGTGGAGGGATACCTATGACATCGCAAAAGTTGTCCGTCCGTCCGTCCGTCTGTAAGCACGATAACTCTCGAAGGGAATGAGATATTTTGATGAAACTTGGTGTGAGGGTTCGTTGGGTCGTCGGACCAGTCAAGTCGTAGATGGGCTTTGTAGCTCTAAATTTAGGGGTGGGGGAGGGGATTCAAATTAAGGGACAAACAAAATATTTTGAAACAGCTAATGTGATAGTCGATTATGGGGTAAGAAGACATGCTGAACACGATGGTGAAAATTATTTTCTCGACGGACAAGTATTTCGCCCGGAATCCGGCCCAAACTGGAAAGTTTGTTGAAAGTAAAAGTTTTATTTGAAATTGATTAGATGTTCGATTTAGGGGTAGGAAGACATGCTGAAGACGATGTTGAAAACTATTTTCTCGACGGACAAGTATTTCGCCCGGAATCCGGCCCAAACCGGAAAGTTTGTTGAAAGTAAAAGTTTTATTTGAAGTTGATTAGATGTTCGATTTAGAGGTAGGAAGACATGCTGAAGACGATGGTGAAAACTATTTTCTCGACGGACAAGTATTTCGACCGGAATCCGGCCCAAACCGGAAAGCTCGTCAAAATTAAAAGTTTTATTTGGAGTTGATTAGATGTTCGATTTAGGGCAAGAAGACATGCTGAACAGTTATGTGAAAACAATTTTCTACCTGGACATGTAGTTCGTCCGGAATCCGGCCGAAACCGGAAATCTGTTGGAAGTCAAAATTTTATTTCTAGTTGATTAGATAAGCGATTTAGGGGTAAGAAGAGATGCTGAGTCCCTGTATGACAATCATGTTTTACCCGGACATATGTGGTTCCAAGATTAAAGATGTGGTTCCAACTCCGGGCGAACTGTCTCCCATTACGAAGTAGGAAAATGGTTTTTCAAAAAATAGGTCTTTGCCAGTGGCTGAGTGTGCTTGCCGATTTTGTGGTGAGGTAGAAGAGAGCTTATGCCATCTGCTGACAGATTGTCCGGGGGTGAAGGAAATTAGAGATATTTTTTTTGGTGGGGTGCCCATACTATTCCCTGGTATTATGAAGTCGACAAATCGTCAGGTAATTCGGTCGGTATGTAAATATTTTAAGTGTATACTGGAAGTTTAGATCGGAGGTAATTTGATTTTATTGTATGTAACTTTGAAGTTCAATTTTGTTATTTAAGTGCGATAATGAATACTGCTGTATGGCCCTTTGTTGGCTTTAATAAATTATTATTATTATAGTTCGACCGGAATCCGGCTGGAATCGGAAAATTTTTTATAAGCTAAATTTCTATTTGAAGTTGATTAGATGTTCATTACTGGGGAAAGAAGATACCCTGATTTCGTCTTTGAGCTTTCTTTTTTCGCCGGACAAGTAGTTCTGGAGTTCGGCCGGAACCGGGAAATTGGCAGAAGTGGCAGGAAGTTTTCGTCAAAACAGATATGACTTATAGGGGTAAACACACATGCTGAATCCAAATCTGAACTTGGTTTTCTCAGATGATTAGCTATTTGGCCTTAATCTGTTTCTGAATTTTAATTGTAAAAATGTTCAAGGAGTCTGGCGAAGACTGGATCTTCGCCAGACAAGACCCAGTTGTCTGGATAAGATATTGAATTTTTGGGATCCCATCGAAACCTTTGGTCTTGTTGGTTTCAGTGTGTACCTTGCTACTGAAGTTGTCAACCCCTTGAAACTTTCAAACTGGTTTTGTTTCTTCGCTGTCGCTTAATGCTGAAGTTGTCAAATTATCGAAGCTATTAAAACGGGATGATCTAAAAAAATAATCACATGATCAAAAGCTATTCTTCAGCGTTGTAAGAACAACAACAAAATAATATCGGAAGAAGGGACTAAATTCACTCTGCAGTCAGTTGAACTTTATCCTTTTCAATCTTAGACATCGTGACGGATGAAAACTTGGAACAGTATCTTATATAATCTAGTTGGTATTATAAAGCTATCCGTAACTTTTCAGGATTAAAATACCATAGATTACATTAGTAATTATTATGAAACTACCTCATTGTTTTACATTTTCGTTTGTACCCGTTGCGTAAACATTTAATCCTAGGTTATATTGATAGACCATCGACCCAAACTTTCATACCGTCAGATTTATAGAAACCGCACCCATTTGCACAAATTTCTAGCCCCTCGTGAACCTATTCCTACTTACAAATCCCTCTCCCGTGATAGACATCAAGTTCACCGAAAATAAATAATGGGTACACCAGCTAGCAAAAGTTGCAAACCCCTCATCTCCGACGATGATTGTAGCATGACTACAGATTGTCCCTTACAAGTCCCTTGCATATCTTACCATTGGGAACCAAATTGTTCTTACCGTCGAATGCACCGGAAACAAATAACAGGTACACCAGCTAGCAAAAGCTGCAAACCCCTCATTGCCGAAAATCATTATGAGCTAACAGTCGACTGTTGCTTACAAGTCCCCTACATGTCTCACAACTGGTATCGCCTATTTTTGTTTTCAGTGTGTACCTTACTACTGAAGTTGTCAACCCCTTGAAATTTTCAAACTGGTGTATCTCATGAAGGAATTTTTTACCAAAAAACGGATGACATATACTTTGATCAGCTCATCAACGGCTATCGATTGCCGTCGAAAAAATTCTACCTGTCTTAGTTCAAAAGTTGACTTTTTAGCCGTAGGCCAACTTTCTAACGTCACCAGAACGAAAGGAGCAAAGCATAAGCTCTAGTTTCTTTAGCAATGAGAGAACTTTAAGAGGCCAGTCTGATACCATTTCTCTACCGCAAAGCCAAGTGCAAAAAAAAACGAATGATAAACTCAGCTGAAATCGCGAACAAATATGGATAGAAACAATAGACGGCAGCACTTTTGAACCCGTGGGAAAAAGCCACTTTTTTGTTTCTGTAGATCTTTCCTATTTATCACTCAAAGAAGATATGTTGTCTGTGGGGCCGTGTAACTGCCGCATATATTTAACACTTATAGATTTTAGTCTAAATAGGCAGGCCTATGTTCAGTGATCGGGGGTTGAAGCACAAGTCGCACCAGATGCAGTCAATTCAATATCCAAAAGGCAGTCAAGCGATTCTAACATACGTGTCTTCATTGAAACTCAGCTGGGTTTCTTAAAGATTACAAACCTTCGCGTTTTCAGACTCGCTTGGTTTTCACTAAAACACGGAAAAACTTAAAGCCGGTATTTCTCACCAATGAGTTCCTCGGAGGCAGTAATTGGTAGCTTAATCCACCTCAAAAAGACCAAACACGGCAAGTACGAAACTTAGCGTAGTATTTTGGGCTGGAGAAAAATGACAAAGGGAGGTCGACATTTCGAATGCATGGAATGATTTGAGCCGGAGTACGATTTCGGAAGGCATCGCAGTGCATCGATTTCTCCATCATGTTTGTCGACTTTGATGAAGCCGATTTGTTTCGATTACAAGTGGTGCGGATATGAAATCATATTATTATGGTTTTGTGCCCGAGAGTAAAAATTATCTGGAACACTAATCGAGGTAAATCACTGAAAACGTCACAGTATAGATAGGTTAACTGAGCGCAGAAATAATTTTTCAAACTAATTTGGAGCTAAGATAATGTGTTGTCCCCAGATGGCCCATCTATTCCCCTCCCGTCTTCCGTGCGTGTCGGTCCGAGAGGAATACTGGCAATCAGTTTTCTCCATACACTAAAAAATTTCTCAGAATAAGGATGCAGTATTTGCTACTGGGATTACTCTTATCTCTATTGGGACAAAATCAATCCGAATTAGGGATAATCTAAAGACAAGAATAATCCGATTAGCAAATGCTGCAAGGTTTTTTTTTACAGTGTATCCTGCTAATTCTTCTGCCCAGCTTTTACGTAGTTTCATCCCATCATTTATTTCTGGTCATGTCTTGTTGTTTTTTCTTGAATTAGTTAATTTGTTTTGTGTCTGTGTATTTCGTAAATTTGTATTCTTATTCTAGCTTTTAGCTATTTAGATGAAACTTGATTGATTGATAGCGGAACAGAAGTGAGAAGCTTAAAAGGACACATTTTCCAAAACCTGTAACGGAAAATTGAGATCTAGGTTATTCTTCGAATAAACCATTGGTTCCAAGCCAGGTCATCTTGACTTATTCAAATGTACCTAGGCTGCACTAGGCATTGCCTGAAACATCTGTGAAAGTCGTGTATTTCCTCGTGAACTGTTGCATAACTGGTGATGACTATAAGCGTACGCGAGACTACGTGACATTTTCCACTCTGTCTGTTTTTTATTCGCCAGAAAAAGTTTATACAGTTTTTTCCGACGTCTTATGTAATACCTTGAAGCATTTGGTTGCACATTCAGCTCACCTATAAACTTGGCGTGCAGGTACGCATACCCGGTAGTTCTCAGTCTGCTTTGGTCGTTAAACAGTGTATACAAAATGCATTCCTGCCTAGCAGTCGTAAGTAATGCGTTTTATGCGTTGTTTGTTGCGAGGGGTTACCCACTCCCTACACCTGTTGTGCACTCCTTCCCGGCACCATCCGAAATGAGCGGTGCCGGCCAGTTCTGCTTCTAAATGTTCTAACACGTGGCAACCGTGCTAGCATTGATCGGGCACTTGCTGTACAGTAAAATCGGGATTGGACAAACCCTCGTTTTTTTTTACTTTCAATTGGAATTTAGAATACTATAAGTTGAAGGTGACCCACTCCCCGGCCCCTTCTCTAGAACACACCCTTTTCCCTGGTATGCCGGCCATAAATTTGGCGATTACCGCTACTAAACATGCTGGTTTTAATGTTCCAACAAGTGGCAACCTGTGCCGGCACTTGCTGTACACCAAAAAGTGGTAAGTGAGAGAGGTAACCCCTTGATACTAGCTTGTCAATGCCTCTCTGAATCCTGAGCTGTTGAAAAGTCGGCCGGACCGGGGGGGGGGGGGACTTTAACTTTCTTCTCTAGCCTTGAAGTTCACGTCGTTTTGAACACTGCCATCTATGGGGATAGCACGCAGTTTTTTGAGTTCGGTAGTCATCCCTCCATCACCGCTTAAAAGTAGAGTATTTTTTTTGTTCTGGTCTCTCGAGTTATTATTAAACTGTGTGGGTGTTGGGTATCCAAATTTACGGTTACAAGTTCATTTTTTGAATATCTTCACCGCCTCTTTCACTTTTGTTTCTGTCCTTGCTTTAAATTGGGAATAGGACGAGAAATCTTGGCTGGTAGTGAGAGTATGATGGTGTCCACAAGAGATTTGTTGAAGATTAGAGTATAACTAAGCTGAAATATAGAAAGCTTAGTTATGATCCTTTCGAGTCTGTCATGATTTTGGTTCCACCGACCGGCGGGATAAGAAAATTAGCTCCTCCCTCTTCTCATTTTTGTTCCACTAGAGTTACGATCCTTGCAATTTAAAATTAACTGAAAAGTGAACTCATTTTTGTGCCATTTAACTGAATACACTGAATTATTTGGGTTCTGCAAAGGGATTTTTTTTTTTTTTTTCACTATCTGCTCTAGTCATAACGTTCAGAAAATCTGGGGACGTCCCCACAGCGTAAATTCTACTATGACGCGGGAAATTTTAATCTCAACACAAATGCGGCTTTCAGTGGGCAGTGGTGACATTGGTAAAGATTGCTTAGTGTCTGAAGTGGAACAGTTTTTTTTTTTAAATCTTTCTCATAACAAACGCATAGAGGTACCACAAATCACACGGAAATTCCACTAACTGAAAATCGCTTCATCGTGAATAGCGGAACAACGAAGTAATGCATTTTCAGCGGGTCTTAAAGTCAATTTATGTGAATAAGTGATGGGTAACTAGATTCTCCTATCCCAGGCCTTTTCAGTTAAATTTTAACTTAAGATGGTGGGAAGCATCATAAAGTCATTCTGATCAGCAGACATTCACGTCAGAATGGTAAGGTTGTTACTATTTTCGTTCCAGAGAGGGTAGTAACTATCACAATAAAGAGCTGGCTCCTTTTATCATTGGAAGTTGGAACTTCTTTGATGGATCGTCATAGATGGAGAATAGCTGCTCCACTGATGAATTCCTGCCCAGGATCTCCGCTTTTGATCAAAATATATTATTCCTTATTTCACAGGTATTCGTCGCCTCTGTTGTGGGAATCGTCGTAGGCGATCATAATGGCAAATGGCAAGGCCCACCGCAAGCCGCTGGTGAACTGGAGTCATTGAAGTACGAGGTCCTAGAGTCTCAAGATGTAAGCACTTGAATTTCATCTTAGAGCGTGTTCCACCCTACTTACCGTAGTTACTACGCATGACGTCACGAATCCTGGCTTCTTGGTCTCAAGGCTGGAACGCATTTTTCTATTTTCATCAAAATCAGCGGCGTTACTAGAAAAAAAATTTTTTTTTTGGGGGGGGGGGCAAGGAATTTACCAACTGGCTGGTGATTTTTACCGAATGTTTTTGCAGAATAAACGACAGTTTTCAAGAAAAAAAGACAGTTTGAAAAAATAGTCTTTTCAGAACAAGAGCTACGAGCTCATATGACACTTGTTACGAGTACGCGTAGCAAGGAAGTAGATGAGAACGTCACAAAATAACCCGTCAACCTCCTAGGATCGGACCAGAAATAGGATATCTGGTTTCACTCGAGGATGAGCATTCCCGACATCGCCTCGGAGCATCTAGAGCAAATGTCAGGGAACAATATTTCCGATGCTCGCCCTCCTCAAAATCCTCCTACCGCGGCCGAATATGGTCCAGACACATAAACTGATCCTCTAAAGCATCTTCTCTTATCGGCTATCAAGTTTCGCTTGAGTCTGAGCATTTTCTGCAAAACTACAGTACCCCCCCCCCCCCCAAAGGTCCTGAGAAAGTACTTTCGTCGGGCAAAGCCAGGCGAAAGTTCACTTGCTTGTCGGCGCGGATCGCCGGCAAACACAGAAGAAATAAGACTTTGTATGCTTTTGTCGGGCGTCGGTCGTGAGGTCGGTCGACTCGTCGGCACATGTGGTTCTTTTTATACGCAAGAAATAAAATCTTGCAAACATTTGTCGGGCAAAACACACAAGAAGTCGAATTCTGCATGCTTTATCGGGTCTCTACATTCCCGTTGGGAGATCGAGTTCTTTTTATACATAAGGAATACAGAAGAAATACAAATTTGTATGCTTTTGTCGGGCGTTGATCGACCCGTCGGCACATCTATGTACACGTAACAATCAAATTCTGCAACCTTCGTCGGCCGCATCCGGGAAGTTCAAGTCTCGTCGGTACAACATTTTTTTTTGTACACGTAAGAAATCAAGTTCTGTACAGTCTAGTCGGGCAAGGTACAGCCCGAAATCAAGTTCGGGCCATCACGAAAGTTTAAGTTTCTTCGGCACATTGGCTTCTATCTGCACATAAGAATTAAAGATCTTTACAGCCTTGTCGGGCAGAACACGACACAAATCGAATTTTGAATGTTGATGTCTGGCGTCCGTATTCCGTATTCTTACTTAAGATATCAAATTCTGCAAAAATTTGTCGGGCACACATTTTTCCAGAAAAAAACAGGTTTAAAAATTTCGCCTGCGGCACTTAATTCAACTTGTCCTGGGTAAAGTTGTTGGAAATTTGTTTTTTTTGTGAAAGCTGAAACAGAAAAGCAGAATATGTTAATTTAAATATACGAATTTACATTAAAGGAACAATCTCAACTGACGCCTGCGGCACACTTTGTAGTATTATCTATTTGGAAGAACGATGTTTCATTTACTTGGCGTTTAAGGATTTAAATTCTTGGGGGTTTGAAACACTTTCAAAGCTAGAACTTGTATGGTATGTATTGCAAAATTTTTCCAGAAAAAAGACAGATTAAAAAAATGTTGCCTCCGGCGCTTATTTTAACTTGTTCTGGGTACAGTCATTATAACAACAGTCAAATATAATATATGAAATTACTTTAGTATACGAAATTACATTAAAGAAATAATCTTTTGTCTGCATATTTTTTAGTCCGTCGGCACAAACCGGACGTCCCCCCCCCCAAAGGTAAAAGGCTAGTGACGCCCCTGCCCCCCCCCCCCCTTCGCCATGTTCAGATCCGGTCCGGACCCTAAACTATGTCATCTAGGGAACACCGTATCTCTACTCTTCAGGTTCCATTCAAATCCCTCCACTCGTTTGACCCCTATGCAAGCCACAAAATTTCCGGGACTCGCCCTCCGACTCCCCACACTGTGGCAAAATACGACTAGGGAACATAGACGCCATATCTCTGACTTCTCGTCTTCTCGTCCTTCAAGTTTGAGTCCAATCGAAGCATATCTGCAAATTTCCGGTTTCCGGTTCATCCTCCTCCTGCCCTGGCCGGATCCGGTCTGAACCGTAAAAAACAAACTAGGTCGCACAAAATCGGTACTGTTAGTTAAAGTTGCATCCCATTCGGTACATTCGTGTGATTATTGGGCATGTAACAAAGTTTCCAGACCCCCTCCAACTCCTCCAACCATTGCCGCATGTGGTTCGGAGAGATGTCTTGCCTGTCTAGGTCATTAGTTCTTATCACCAGAAAAGTTTTACTCGAATCGGACCACCCGTTTGCAACCTACACAAATCAGTAATTTCTGGATTTCCCACCGAAAATGGTCGGATCAAGAAGCGGAAGTTTTCCTAGGACATTGTGTCAGGTCCTTAAGTCCATTTGGTTGAGTCACTAATATGCCTGCCAAGTTTCATTGTCCTACCACATCTGGAAGTATCTAAATATTCTTTTTAGCCCAAGCTGACTTTGAAACATTTATTCTGGAAGTATCATTACTCGCGATCACCGGAATTCTGGGAAACCCCCTCCAACTACCACCAAAGAGCCCCGATATGGTCTAGTTCTTTCAAGAGCTAGTCCCACCAAATTCCATACCGGTCCCTCGACGCTAAGCGTTCCACGGAGATTCCGGTGCCCCCTTCGGCTCCCCCCCCCCATGTTCGGCTCCGGTCCGGACTTGACATGGAACATCGGAGACGACACTTCTTTCCACTTGTGAAGTTTCGTTCAAACCGAATCGCCCGTTCAAAAGTTATGAATACCACTAGATTCCGGATTTCCCATCCTTCCAATCCCCCCCCCCCAGGATTGTCTAATCATGCAAACGACTATTCTCAAGTCAGTTTGTTCGAGTCCTTGATGCGCCCGCCCAGTTTCATCGTCTTAGTACATCGGGAAGGTACCACA
This sequence comes from Branchinecta lynchi, assembly GCA_023053575.1. Taxonomy (NCBI): domain Eukaryota; kingdom Metazoa; phylum Arthropoda; class Branchiopoda; order Anostraca; family Branchinectidae; genus Branchinecta; species Branchinecta lynchi. The sequence goes on from JAKZAP010000008.1 coordinate 16,362,442, forward strand.
CTCGCGGGATCCCCAGTATTCCGGACCCCCTCCCCTCCCCCCAACTCCCCTCACAGTGTCCGAATCCGGTTCGCTTATGTCAGTGATGTATCTACTGTTTGCTCGGTGTCTTCCCACCAAGATTCATCTCAACTCCTCCACTCATAGCGTTTCCCAAGATATTCCGGTCCGGTTGAAACGGTCAGCGTAGTAACTTTTCACGAGGTTGGAACGGATATAGTAACTGATAGTTACTATTGTTGGAGGTGTGGAACACACCGTTAGTGTATCAATCAATAAATCTGTTACTTAAGTAGTGAACTGAAAGACAAAATTACTGCTCTGGCGGTATGTGAACCCATAACCTTCGGCTGATCCGTCCAGCGCTCTAGCACTGAGCTACAGGGCGGTATGCAAACCACTGCAGTTCTTAGATAGAAGCGAGCAATAGAAACAGTTATCCCGCCGAGAGCAAATGTCATCTTAAGCAGTTCCCATCCTCATGTCACCGAGTTGGATAAATACCACGCGAATTACGGAATGTCATACAATGGAATTTACCGTAACAAGCAAACCAGAAGTAATGTTAACTTAATATTCAAGTTCAAGTTCTTTTAATTTTTCAGTACGACTAAACAAAACAAGACCAAAGGTGTCGATGGGATCCCAAAAATCTAATATTTGATTCAGACAATCGAGTCTTGTCTTCGCCAGATCCAGTCTTGGACAGGCTAATTATCAGAGAAAACCAAGTTCAGATATACCTCCATAAACCATATCTATTTTGACGATACTGACCGGGACTTCCTGCCGATTTCCGAGCGAACTACTAGCCCAGCAAACAAAAAAAATACAGAAACAAAACCAGCGTATCTCCTTATCCCTATAAAGAACATCTAATCAACTTTGAATAAAAGTTTGACTTAAAAAAAAATCCGGTTACAACCGGATTCCGGAAAAATTATATGTCCGGGTAAAAAAACATCGTCATAAACCGACTCAGCCTCCCTTCTTACCCCTTAATCTGTCATCTACTCGAACTTTTGCTTTTAACAAATTTTCCGGTTTTGGCCGGATTCCGGGCGAACTACTTGTCCGTCAAGAAAATGATTTTCACCATCGTCTTCAGCATGTCTTCCTACCCCTAAATCGAACATCTAATCAACTTCAAATAAAACTTTCACTTTTAACAAACTTTCCGGTTTTGGCCGGATTCCGGGCGAACTACTCGTCCGATGACAAAATGAGTTTCCCCATCGTGCTCAGCATGTCTTCTTACCCCAAAATCGACTATCAAACTATCAACTCGAAATAAAACTTCTAATTTTAACAAACTTTCCGGTTTCGGCCGGATTCCGGGCGTACTACTTATCCTTCGAGAAAATGGTTTTCACCATCGTCTTCAGCATGTCTTCCTACCCCTAAATCGAACATCTAATCAACTTCAAATAAAACTTTTACTTTTAACAAACTTTCCGGTTTTGGCCGGATTCCGGGCGAACTACTCGTCCGATGACAAAATAGTTTTCACCATCGTGCTCAGCATGTCTTCTTACCCCGTAATCGACTATCACATTAGCTGTTTCAAAATATTTTGTTTGCCCCTTAATTTAAACCCCCTCCCCCACCCCTAAATGTAGGGCTACATAGCCCATCTACGAACTTGACTGGTCCGACGACCCAACGAATCCTCACACCAAGTTTCATCAAAATATCTCACTCCCTTCGAGAGTTAGCGTGCTTACAGACGGACGGACGGACGGACGGACGGACGGACAGACGGACAACTTTTGCGATGTCATAGGTATCCCTCCACTTACGTTTTGGGATCCCAAAAATACAGAACTGAGCAGAGGTGAACTCGGTTCACTGATCAAGTTGCTCAGTTTGAAAAAAAAAAAATGCATGTCGCATTGAAGAAACTCACAAAGGAGGGGACAACCGGGAACAAAGCCTCTCTCGTACCGTGCATGCGACGAAGCCTACAAGTGTGGTTAATCCCTGTGCTTACCCCCCCCCCCCCCCCCACACACAATCTGATCAAGCCGGTAACATGTGCGAGGAAATCGGAGGATTCCTCTGGTCGGAGCACAGACTATGCTCCACATTGGGCCTCGAAGATAATTAATTGTATATTCAGTTTGTTCTATCTTCAGGAATACGAGTTGAGAAGGTACGGTGACGTGAAGGTCGTCGCCACCGAAATGCAGTTGGAAGAGAAAGTGCCCTCCAAGGAGGAACAGCGGACTATGTTTTTCCGCCTTTTCGGATATATCGACGGGCAGAATGATAAAGGTAAAACAAAACTCTCTTCCGTAGGAATTGTATGAGTGGAAGCGTTTTGTGCTGATTCCCGAAGCACAACAAGGTCAAGATCATTTTGTTATGGAAGGGGGGGGGGGGGGGGGTCGTAAGTGCATTTGTCTGACTCAACTTTGTTGTTTTTGAAATGCGAATAAACATAGCCTATGTGTTTATGGACACTCAATCGTTCAGCAGCTCCCGCCCACAATTGCATAAAGCACGATCATTTACTGCGTACCCAACCTAAAAATTAACACAACAAAAAGAGGAGAATTTTGAAAATGCTGCCTTGCTATAAGAGATGGGATGTTTCACTGTCCGGGAAAGAGTATGGCCGCTCTCATTTTATCCTTGGTTTACACTGCTGCGATTTCGCGCAAAATTCTGCGACATACGACACAAATCGTGCGACAAGCAACGCAGAACTTTGCGTTTTGTCGCAGTGTCGGATGCATTGAACTATTCAACTGATCCGACATAACGGATGCGACTCTTGAGGGAAAGAAAAGAAAAAACAAAGACTAGTTAATTTTCAAGACTAAAAACTGCTCTACCTTGGTCTGACTGTAATCCTGGGATGGCGGAATGCAAAATATCTTCTGAATAAACTTGTATTAACCTGTTTTGAACAAGATGACATATGAGGTTTGACTGAAAATTTCCTAATGATGGTTGGTATTCAGATGGGTAATCTCCCAGCATCTTCAGACTCTGTTCCCCAAGGGTTTCTTTGTCCTTTTGCAGAATAATCTCGTCGAAAAATTTCGTTTCCATTTGCGTCTGCGTGGTAGTGGGAACGTCCGGGCGATTCTGTCGCACGTCGGAACATCAAAGAAAAAATTGTGTCGCACACGAAGCAGCAGTGTGAACCAAGGGTTACACTTTAATGCGACCGACGCGACCACCCTTCTTGGGGAATAATGTCACGCTCGATTTGACTTGGTTCAATCGACATTGAACCTCTAACAGCGAAGCTAAATACGACTAATATTTACTTAGCATACAGTATGCGTAAATTCCGAGACTATTTTCCGCAAAAAGGGGCGTAAACTACGCTCGGATTTACGGAAAGTAGCAACTCACCGTTTTTGTTGAAAGAGAAAAGTTGAAAGAGAAAAGCAGGAAAGAATACTAAAACCAGGAAGGGCAAACTAAAACGAGGAAAGAATTACCAGGAATCGAGGATTCGAAAAAATGGCAAGCCTTTTCTCTGTTTAGTATCCCGTGAGGGGTTGAAAACTTACATTTGTAACAGTTCACGTTTTCCTCCTTTTAATATTCGAAAAATACTGGCACTCTGTGCTGTGCTTTTCCTCAGTTTAGTTTCTAGTGAGGGGTCGGTAACTTACATTTGTAAAAGTCACCTTTTCCTCCTTTTAGTACCTTGTCGGTAGGCGATCATGAGTCCAGCGAGGGGTCGGCAACTAAGATATTTCAAGTCCACCATTTCTTTCCTGGTTTTAGTAGCTTGTCACGGAGAGTACCAAAACGAGGAAAGAAATTAGGAATTCTAGAAAACTGGCAAGCCTTTCCTCTATTCAGTATCTCCTGAGGGGTCAGCAACTAACATTTGTAAACTGGCAAGCTGTACCGTGCTTTTCTTCTGTATAGTATCTCTTGAGGTGTGGGCAACTTACGCTTGTAAAAGTTCACCTTTTCCTCCTTTTAGTCGGAAAGGCTTGCCAGTTTTTTCGAATACTAAAAGGAGGAAAAGGTGAACTTTAACAAATGGAAGTTGCCGACCCCTCACGGGATACTAAACAGAGGAAAGGCTTGCCAGTTTTTTCAAATACTAAAAGGAGGAAAAGGTGAACTTTAACAAATGGAAGTTGCCGACCCCTCACGGGATACTAAACAGAGGAAAGGCTTGCCAGTTTTTCGAATCCTCGATTCCTGGTATTTCTTTCCTCGTTTTAGTTTGCCCTTCCTGGTTTTAGTATTCTTTCCTACTTTTCTCTTTCCTTTCCTTTCCTGCTTTTAGTCGATCCCTGAATCCAGTCGAAACCTGAGATTTGGCAGAAGTAAGGCAGGAAGATTTGATCAATTTTTTTCGAAGTAGATATGAAGTATGTACACACATGCTGAATCCTTATTTGAATAAATATTCCTTCAGCCCAAGCTGACTGCGAATCATATTTGAACTTGGTTTTCTCAGATGATTAGCCATTGGCCTTCGTCTGTTTCTAACTCTCTATAGTAAAAATGTTCAAGGAGTCTGGCGAAGACCGGACATCTACAGGATCTATTGGTCTGGGTCGAGTATTAAATATTTGGGATCCCATCGAAACCTTTGGTCTTGTTTTTTTTTCAGAACAGATGCAAACCCCATGTGGATACGAAAAGTTGTCGAGTATCCACAAGGGGTTTTCATCTGTTTTTTTGTTTTTTTTTTCATGTTAAGTAGCTTTCCTGGAAATTCTTTACAGATAGTCCAGTCGAAGCTCGGCGGAAAATAAAAAAGATTTGGCTAAGATCGGGATAAATCAGAAAAACGGCATGTTGAGACTTTGTAAGAACAGACTAATCTGCATAATTATAATCTAAATCAACTGGTCATCCGTAAGAAAAAAATGTACCCTGATTATCGATCTGGTTTTTGGTGTTGCTAATTACTGGGATGTAAAAATACAAGCTAGCGAACACGCAAAACCAGGTTGACAAATAAAGGTTTAAGCTGACGTCTGCTTCGCAGTAGTACCTGTTTCGTTGTCAGTTGGGCTGAAGAACTGCTTAGAGCCTGCTCGAACGGATGTTAACTCCTTCCTTAGCTCAGCACAAGGCACAACTTCTGATCATTCTTTTAGATACCAAGATCCCTATGACTCGCCCCGTGATTAACCTCGTTCAGAATGACGGACATCGTACTATGTCCTTCGTAGTTCCAGAAGCATTCAAGGAAGAAACACCAGTGCCGAAGCAGTCAGAGGTTAGCGTGAAACTCATGGAGGTCGGAGATGTTTATGTCAAGTAAGACACCCTTGCCCCCCCCCCCCCCTCCCATACACCCGAGGCTATACGCCTTCTCCGATTTCGAAAGTGATAGAGACAGGACATGTTAGGCTACAGTAGTAAGTCCTTATTGCCTTGTATTACAGTTTTCCTCTGCTCTGGAATGGAAAATAATAAGTTATTAGCCTCGCACTCTGTACTCTCTGACTTCCAGTATATATAATAGTTGAATACTTTAAAACTGTCCTGTTCTTTCAACAAAGTACCACGGCTTTCGCTCTTCTAAGCCTTTTCCAGGCTCGATGGCTTTTGTCAACATAACCGGTTTGTCTGATGAATGAACTTCTCGTAATAACTGTCAACAGCATGATACGAATCAAAGGTAGCAAAATAAGGCAAGTGAGAAAATAATTGAGGTGGAGTTAGTGAGGTTGGTATATATCGTCTGACATTCGGTTCTCCGGGGTTAAGAATGGATCTACCGTTTACGGAAGTAGGTTGCATTAGTATATTACTCGTTTGACAGGTCCCTCATAGCTGGATTGGTTTTACAGTCTTTCGTGGTAGCCTACTGCCTACTTACTTATGGTGAACGTGTCCGAAAGCTCCAAAACGAACGAAAATGCTGAATTAATTCAGCATTTTATGCAGCATTTCGCTTTCGGACTTAAATTTTCGCTAAATTAATGTGGTATTCATTCAGCATAAATTCATGGAAAAATTCAGCAAGAATGCTAAATTTTATGCTGAATTTTTAAGAAGAAACTAGGGAGCACTGCGTTTCTCTCAGTGTTATCGGTGGCAATTATAACAAATTCAAAAATACAACTGACAATTCGGCAAACATTCCAAATTCTAAGACAACTGGAAGATGAGAAGGTTGGATATCAGTAGCTGATCCATTTTATCAGCTTTATACAGCTAATACTTTTTTCTTCTTCTTCTTCCTGACTTAAATTTTGGTATTCTAGAAGTGTCAGAGAAGAAAAAAAGGTAACAGCTTTCAGACAAAAAAAAGAGCATTAATGCAGCGTTTACAGCACCAAAAAGCTTTCGGACACGTTCGGTGAAGACCGAGCAGTGTTGTTGCTCCGCTGAAAGATATTGTTATCTTACTGGTGGTCAGCGACGTGGTTCTGTTCTTTTTTTCCCCACGGTCCGAGACACAACTAGCTTGCTTTTGTTCTGGGGCCGGGGTTTGGTTGCTTTTCAGGGGTGAATTTGAGAGTCCCACGCCATTTCCGAGACCTACTTCTAACTCTCTTATAGTGGCCGGATCCGGTTTAGTACATCTGGTTTATAGGACATACGGCACCACAAGCCACAAGGCTTATGACGGTCTGTGTCTACCAAATTTCGTGCGGATCCGTATGTAACTCTTGGGACACGCGTTCTTGCCATCCGTCAAGTTTCATCCGGATCAGACGATGCATGCCACACGGCTCTGTATTCTCCCCCCCCCTCCCCCCCTGGATGGTCGATTCCGGGATATGACGCATTCCGATTGAATTTGTCAGGTCTCTGTACGCCTTGCGACTTTTCACGTAAGTCTCCACATTTCCCCAGGGGACCGATTCGGACCGACAGAAATTGAACCGAATAACCTGTCGCTATTCCGCTCTGGTTACTTATTCTAACCCTCATTCGAATTTGAATCATTTGAAGTTTAACTGAGACGCAACTTATTCCTGTGTCATTTAACTGAATAAACATAATTATTTGCAAAGGGATTTTTTTTTTCCACCATCTACTCTAGTTATGACATCTAAAATATCTGCGGTTGTCCCCACAACAAAAATTCTACTATAACGCTGGAAATTTTAATCTCAACACAAACGCTTTCAGTGGGCAGTGGTGAAGTTGGTAAGGATTGTTTAGTGCCTGAACAAAATAGTGCATAAATCTTCCTGGTAAGGCATACGAAAAAAGTATAAGCGCTTAGAGGTACCACAAATCACACCGATATTACAGTATTTCAAAATTGGTTATTCGTGAATAGCCGAACAACAAAGTAACGCATTTCAGCGGGTCTTCAAGCCAATTTTAGTGAATAACTAGACCTACGTTGTCTGGGCAACGTGAAGTGTTGCAGCAAAATTTGTTCGGCTTCGCCGACTAAAGTGTTACGAGAGCAGCACTTTGGTTTTGTTTCTTCGCTAACGGTTAAATGATGAATTTGTCAACCTATCGAGGCTTCCAAATTGCAACGGATACAAATGATAATGTAAAACAACGATATGTTTCGCAATAATTAATAGAGTAACATCTATGGTATTTTGAACTAAAAAGTTACGGATAGCTTTATAATACGGACTAGATTATATAAGGTAATGTTCCAAGTTGCACGAGTCTACGATTGAAAAGGATAAAGTTCAACTGTCTGCAAGGTCAATTTATTCCCTACTTCCGATATTTATTTTTTTTTTTTCAACGCTGAGAGATAACCACGTGAAGAAAAATATTCTTCATGGATTCGAACACACCATTTAATGTATAAATACACAAAAAAGGAAGTAGGAAAAATAAGTGATGTGTAACTAAATTGTCCTATCCCAGCCCAGTCACAAAAGTTAAATTTTAACTTTTATAAATATGCTGACGTATCCGTTGAAAACATTGTTTGAATTAACTTTTGTATTTTGCCCATGCACTATAGTCACATGCCATCAGTTGCTGTCAGACGCACTTAATATGCTAATTAATGAACCATTTTATTTATATCGATTGCCCTTCCTGGTGTTTTATTTTGTACCAGATATGGTATTCTTCAAAGGAAACCTCGCACTACACAGCGATTCTGCTTAGATGTTCTGAGGATAGTTGACCACTTGACAACTAAGAAGATTACACACGGCGTCGGCTGTTTTTTTAGCTTCTTTCCATGGCTCTTGCCTTGGATGACAATCTCGGCGAAATTTGCATAGCCTGTCTCCGGACGAATTAGCTCCTCGAAAACAATGATCGGGCTCTTGCTAAGTCACGCAAAGAGAACAAACGTAGCAAGCGTGATAATCATATGTATTGCTGCTAGAGTAAATAGGATATGTATCCAGGTATTTATTTCGGGGGGGGGGGGGAGGCCTTGCAGTCGTGAGGGATTCACTTGTGTATCCTCCTTTGCTGTTTTGTTTCGTTTTCACTCTCCAGTAAATTAGCTTAGCCTGAAAAGGTTAGGGTTGTGTGAGACCACCTTAAGGTGGTTTAATGGAGGATGAAAAAGGAAAAAGAAGTAAGGGTCGCTTTTTTCTAGGCGATTCACCCGACCGACCAAGATTGAAGCGAATGGTATGACCGAGTTCAGAGAAGCCACCGTGGACGCCCTTGCCAAGAGCGGAGTAATAGATGCCCAGTACGAACCCTTCTACTTTGTTGGCTATAACGCGCCTTTCCATCCGGAACAGAACTACGAAGTCTGGTTTAAGAAAGTTGTCGCGTGAGCTTTCTGATATTCGTGTTAATTAAAACGATGTTTTTTAAATATAATTTGCATTCCAGCCTCTCATTTTCTACACATTGTCCTCCGCCCTTTTCAAATGAAACTTTGTGCTTAGCGGATACACTTGTTGAGACTCTAGCGGAGGGAAAGCTATTTGGTAATACAAAGGGTACATGATGTGGCTTCCTGAAGTTCTTCCTAGAGGTCAGCTAGCTGATTTCTCGCCGAACCACCAAAAGCTAGATGGTGCTCTGCTAGCTTTACTCTGGAAAGACTGAAAAAAACGGACTCCATAGTCCCGTTGTCGCAGATACCATGGTATCTGCTACCACGGTAACTGGATTTGCAATCAGTCGTTTTAGCCGTTACCGTGGTATTGTTAAGCCAAAAAGACTCCCCCGTAAATACACCGGAATTGCTGTCTGCTGCTATTACTATTCGCCTGGTCAAAGTGCCAGTGATCGTTCCAAGTTCCTGGAGAAACTACAATATAGTGCTGATTACATGTCCGGGAGATTTCCTAATTGTGGGGTTTTTATTATTGGTGACGCAAATGAATTAAGACGACATTATGTAAATAAGGCTTTTAATCTTTAGCAAGTTGTAAAGAACCCGACAACAAAAGGAGGTACCCTTTTGGACAAAATCTCCACCAACATGCATGAGTTTTATTGTGCCCCTGTAGCTGGTCCGCCTTTAGGAGGCAGCTACCACTTTACGCTTGAATTGAACCCGTTAAATAAAATACGAATAAATTACACGACTACAGAAACAACAAGTAGACCCATCTCTGAAAACGGGCTACTGAAGTTTGGAGAATGGGTTCAAAAACAAGACTGGAAGGAAGTGTATTCTGCTAGTAGTACTAGCGAAAAGGCTTCTGTTTTTCAGGACCTTTTGCTTAATGCGTACCAAACTTGCTTCCCTGAAAAAAAGAAAGGCGCTTTTCGTCAGACCGACCTTACATCACGAAGGAGGTTAAGAATTTGGTAAAGGAAAGGCGACGGCTTTTTCGTGAAGGTAAGCAAGAACAGGCGAATAAACTTAAAAACAGAATTAGGAAAATAACTCGTAAGGCGGCGTCGCAGTATTATGATAATCAGGTTAGTCAACTTTTTCAGACGAAGCCCAGCAAGTGGTATGTAAATATTAAACGTATGATCGGGAAGTCCCAGAGTGTCGTTGATTTCAGGTTGGATGAAGAAGAAACAAAGACAGCAAATAAACTAAATACACATCTAGCCGACATCGTCCAATCTCTACCTGAGGAAGAAATCCCAAGTCCAGCGCCTGATTTTACGGAATTCCCCGAGATTTCGGAATCGGACACAGTGAAAAAATTAAAGAAACTAAAGCGAACTAGTGTTACTCCTGTTGATATACCGGGGGATCTTATAAAGGCTTTCCCAGATTCATTATGTGCCCCTTTGACTCATATTTTTAATATTATAACAAAAACTGGGGAATATCCGTCTGGATGGAAAAACGGTTTTGTTACCCCTATCCCCAAAAAAGATTCCCCAAATGATTTGTCAGGTGTACGACCAATAACGATGACGCCTATCTTCAGCAGGGTTTATGAAAGTTTTGTAGCTACTTGGTTTAAAGGTTATATACTGGAGCTGATTGACCCTAAACAATTTGGGAATATGCCGAGGACGTCAACCACACATTACCTGGTCAGTTTACTTGATGCTATGCTCAAGCATCTGGACGACCCTGAACATTGGCTCAACTTGATTGCGATTGACCTAAGGAAAGCATTTGACCTGGTTTGCCATAGTGTGCTTTTAAAGAAGTTGGTTTTAGATTTTAATGTTCACCCTTTCCTGGTGAAAATAATTGCGAATTTTTTGTCTCATAGAACCCAACGGACGAAATATAAATCAACGTTTTCTGATTCCCTCCCAGTTTTTGCGGTGTGCCTCAGGGTACTATTTTAGGTCCAATGCTGTTTCTTGTTATGGTTAACGAGCTGGCCCGAAGTTAACCAGACCGGCTGAAATACGTCGATGACTTGTCTGTCCTGGAAAAGTGCTATAAAAATATCCAAAGTAGCTCTGCAACCATAATGAAAGATATCTGCGAGGAAGCAGAGTCTGACAAAATGATTGTTAATATGAACAAGTCTGTGATTTTAACAGTTTCTTTCCTTCAAGGTACCCTATCTTTCAACCCACCACTCCCAGATGCGTGTCAGGTTAACGAACTGAAGCTGCTGGGAGTATACATAACCTCGGATCTGAGGTGGCAAAGGCAGGTTGAGAGCAGGTTGAGAGTCTGCTAAAAAAAACTAACGCGGCTATAAGCTACCTTAAACTTTTGTCCCGTTACGGTGTTCCATCTCCCCATTTACTACGCGTTTACATTTCTTTTATCCGTTCTAACCTAGAATATGGATGTCCGGTTTGGCATTTTGGTCAAACCCAGGAACAGTCGGATTTGCTTGAGAGGGTACAGTATAGAGCGTTGCTCGTTACATCTAAAGCTCCAAAAGTCCCATACATTCAGCTCCTAAAGCAATTTAAGTTAGATACCCTTTCATGCTACCGACTTCAACTTTGTATGAAGTTCGGTACATCTACAGTCCAAAACCCATTTCACCGTGATATACTCCCCCCTGATTTTCTCCCCTCCCGAATTCGTCTTCCTCGTCAAGCTGCCGACCCTGTGCCTCGCTTTGCGAACAAGGTATGCTCAGAGTTTCGTCCCCTCGTTTGTTCGTTTATATAACTCGGAGCGCTTTTGAATGTTAATTTTTAGGTTATTTGTATTTTATTAATCGTAGTCTAGCATGTTATTGACCATATTTATCATAAGACGTCGGTATAAATGTCGCAAAATTGTATATATTTGTAGATTGTTGTTATGATGTTATGTTTAGACGTAAAAACAACCCATCGGCTTGTCCGTTATTTGTTTTTTAGATTATATTGAATTGAATTGAATTGAATTGAATTGAATCTGATGTACGGTTGCTCTGCAAAAACGGCAATTGCCGAAATTGCGCTGTTCGAAGTCATCCCAAATGAAAAACTGATATTCAGTCACATCACTAAGTGCCAAACTTCTTTCGCCAATTTGACAAATACTGATGAAAGTAAGATGACTTTTTCAGATACCGTGGTCAGTTACCACGGTCGGACCGTGGTATCTGAATATCAGATACCACGATAACTGAACAGATACCACCATAACTGCAAAAACACCTCTTGATCATGGTATCAGATACCACGATAACTGCCAAGACGACTTTAAACCGTATCATTTGCAAAAACGTAACTCATGAATCAACTATCTCACGAAAAACCGGCCGATACCGGAAATTCGTGAGAAGTAAATTTTATTATGAAGTTGGTTGGAGCTTCGAATCCTTGGTAAGAATATACGCTAAATCCATTTCTGAGCCTAATCTCCTTGGTTGAAAAATAAATGGCCAATAATAAATAAATTCGGCCAAAACCAGAAAATCGTGAGAAGTCAAAGTTTTATCTTAAGTCGGTTAAGTAAAGTTAGAGTTTTGAAACAGGGACAGAACAACACACTGCACCGGTATTTTCATTTTGTTTTCCTGCTCGACCGATGTTCGTCAGAAATCCGGCAAGGAAAGGAATTTCGGTAGTAGAGCTCGAGGTAGAGCTCCATTTGTTTTCGTTGCTGATTTCGCCGTTCCAGAAGCGTTTTCTTCATGACGTTGTCGTGGATGGCGTTGAACTAACGAGAATAAGGAGTTTTATTTGTTCGGTTGAACTGCCGTTTCATTCGTCGTTCCTGAAGCGACGAACGGAGGCGTAAAGTTGGTTTCAACATCTCGGTTCGGTAATTAGGCGCGAACTTTCGAAATTCGAGAAAATAGATCTATTTTTTGTACTTCGCTGTTTCTGCTGTTGAAGATATTAAGTTAGTTAAAATTTTAACATTTTCGTATCTAGTTTGTTATATACTATGAAAACGATGTTTATAGATCGTGCCAAAGAAAATACTAATATGAAAAAATTAAAACGACGTTTCCGGCATCCCAAAACGTGAGTGACGGGATACCTATCGAGATACTTATGACTTTGTAAGGTTTTCCGTCAGTCCGCCTGTCTGTCCGTCCGTCTGTCTCTTAGCAGGGAAAGTCTCGAAGGGATTGAGATATTTTGCCATAACTTGGTGTGAGGATCCTTTGGGTCAAAGGCTGTCGAAGTACAGGTCAAGTTAGTAAATGGGCCCCGTAGCTTTACATTTAGGGGTGGGGGAGTGATTTCAAATTACTGGGTGAAAATGATAAGTCCGAATATGAAAATTATTTTCTCGGACAAGGAGATAACTCAGAATCCGGCAAAAAACGGAAAATTTGTGAAAAGTAAAAGTTTAATGTGAAGTTGATTAGAGGTTCAGTTCAGAGGTAACGAAACATGCTGAATCTGAATATGAAAATTACTTTCTTGCCGGACAAAAAGTTGGCCCGGAATCCGACTAAAACCGGAAAAAAATTTAAAAGTAAAAGTTTTATGTGAATTTGATTAGATGTTCAGTTAACGGGTGAGAAGACATACTGAATTCGTTTTTGAGCTTTAGTTTTTTGCCAGACAATCCGGTATCCGGCCGAAACCAGAAATCTAGCAGAAGTAAGGCAGGAAGTTTGATCAATTTTGTCAAAATAGATATGACGTAGCGCTTTAGGGATTAACGCTAAATCCATATCTGAAGTTGCTCTTCTGAGATATTCACCATTGGCCTTAATCTGTTTATAAATTGTAATGGTAAAAATGTTCTAGGAGTCCGGTGTAGACCTGATATCTACAATACCCAGTTGTCTGGATAAAATATTACATTTTTGGGATCCGATCGAAACCTTTGGTCTTGTTCGTACCTGCAACGACAAACGACGAAAACGAACGCGGCTCTTATGATTTCTGGTGGAGAAAGTCGTTGGTAGGGTACCATGCAGGTACCATGATACGCTATATCGTTCTATCATACCTGTTTTCCTGTTTGACCGACACCAGACCGATACCGTGAATGGAATCCGGGGAAACCGGAATCTTTATAGGCCTCTTGTCGCGTGTCATTTTACTATTTCAAGCTGTCAATGTGCTGGTTCAGCAGTAAATCGCGACGATTTTTCATCATCCTAGGATCGATGTTCTCGATTTTTCCGTGCTCGCAATGTCATCTAGCGCTGAAAACCAAAAGCGAATACTCCCTTCCTCTCTTTTTGTTAAGTAACTGGCAACGTCTATTACATAAAAGTTCTCACGAAATTTCATTCCGGCTCCACGTGAAGCTGTAAGCTTGTAAAAGTTACTTTTCTGGTGCATTTTTACTAAAGCTTTACAATGTTGTCTGCTTCCAAGATCTGTTCAAAAGTCCAAGTATTAGCAGGAGAAACATCCCTACAATCCCTACTCAGGGTGGTAAGTTTTAGCCTATAAGTTACCTTGTTACCAGCCTTGTTACCTTACTCCTGTCCTGTTATTCCTTAGGCTAGTCCTTAACCCTGCCCTGGCCCTGTCTTTGCTAAAAATTCCAGTATAGCTACAGGAGGTATCTATCCTATTCCCCATTGAAATATTCAAGAAATTTGGCATTTTACAAAGGACAAAAGAGAAAAATCTGTCTAAAACCCGATCTGCCAATATCAATTTTGTTGGCTTTTCCTACAGCTGTACAGGAGGGCAGCAGGAGGGGTACTATGACATCGTTCTGACCAAGTTTTCTGGCTATTGACTTACTTTTCATCATTCTGTAAGTCAATCAGGCTAAGGTTAGAATGAGGTGATCTTGTTAGTTTGTTTAACTACTAAAATTATTGAAGCAATTTTATTTATCCAACATGCAAACAATTCAGTTAGCTTTGATTAGCTTCAGTGTAGTGTGTTTGTCATATTTGTTACCTCAGGCTCAAGTCGTGTGACCTGGAAATTTGCCTAAAATTAGCTGCATTTTTTGCCCTCCAGTTAACCGACCTAAAAGATTTCCGACTATACGTCGTTTTCTTCCTTAGGATAACCAACCTAAGTTCTTATTAGCTGTTTTTTGGCTCTGTTTGCTGGTTGGTTAACCGACCTGTGGACTGCTGAGGCGGGAGCTCTGTCCAACTGACCCTACACTCTAGGCACAGAGCGAAATTGAAAATTCTCATTGGAGAGATAGGCGCCGGCCTAGCATTTTTTCTTATAAGCCGTTTTTTAGAGCTCATTCGAACCAGCTTAGATCTATAAAACGGGTTGACTGACCCATGGAGAAAAGGCAAAAAATGCAGCTAATGTCACATGGAACTTCTATGCAGTACAGCCTAGTAATACACAAATTCTCAGTCTTAGGGCAAAGTCAGTCATACACAAGTCCTAAATTTTTGGGCATGGTGCCACAACTTCTGGGCATGCCTGGACGTATGGGCATGGTGCAGTCAACCACAAACCCATGATTTTTGGATACCCTATGCCAAATGCTTGATATGTCTAGCATTTGGCATACCCTTTCTGCCAGGTTCTGGATACTGTAACCCAGTAAAATATTGATGATTTAAGTGAAGCTAAAAAATCAACCTATCAGAACTCTTTTGTGTTGAGGTAGGTCAGGGTTAGGTTACCAACATGTATCCAACGTTTGGTATGGGGTATCCAAAAATCAGGGATTTGTGGTAGACTGGCATGGTGCCCATACGATGGGGCATCATGCCCTGGAGAATGGGCATGGTATCCCTGTGAAATTTGGTTAAACTGAGACTGGCTACATACCTAAATAGGGTTGTCTTCCTGTCCTAGATCGAAATATACTTTTAGATACTCGATTTTACTTTCTATCTAACAATAATTTCCAATTTTCAAAATATTAGAGCACTTCCAAGATACATAGAGTTTTGTGGAGGCCACTTCTTTCTTAGTGGGTTTCCTCCATCCTTTTCCAGGTAGTTGCCACTAGGTTACTCAATCCTTTTCCAGGTTGTCCCCGCTAGGTTACTCTATCCTTGTTAGGTAGTCACCGCTAGGTAGAGTGGATGAGGTAAAACTTATAATTTTCTCCCTTTAGGAATAAAATTTCCTTTCCTTCCAAATTCCTTTGATTGTTTGCCTTTTATTGTATTTCTTTTGAGTTTAGTGAGTTTCAATAACAATCGTTATTAAAATGACTCAAAATAAATACACTAAAAAGCAAACAACCTAAAGGAAATATTTGTTCCAGTGAACAGATTGAAAAGCTTGCCTCATCCATGCTACTCAGCAGCAATTTTCTGAAAAAGGATAGAGTAAACCCACTAGAACAGAAGCAGCCTAAAAGAAAGTCTATGTATCTGACGAGACATTTACGGACTGGCTGGAGAAAAAACGACTGTTTTCAACAACAAAAATTAGATTTTTGAAAGAAATCAACTGATTTTCAGAAATATTGATTATTTTGATGAAAAATCAACCAATTTTCAGAAAAAATGACTATTTTCGTGAAAAAGCTCAACTGTCTTAATTAAAGAATCAACTGTATTGACGAAAAATTGCGGCGCTTCGCGCTGACTCGGTTATTTTGTACCAACTGTCAACAGCGTTGGGGGGGGGGGGGGGGCCTCGTGACGCCCCTGCTTGGAAGTGCTCGAACATTTTAAAAATTGGAAAATGAGGTTGGATAGAAAGTAAAATCAGGTATCTTTTGATCTAGGACAGGAAGACAACCCTATTTAGGTATGTAACCAGTCTCAGTTTAACTAATCAGTTTAGCCCAGACGTTGGGGCACCATGCCTGAAATTTGAGGATTTGTGTATGACTTGACAGATCCTAACTGTATTATTAACTAACAGAAGTAAAATCTTAATGACCTAGGAGCAGCCTAGGAGCCTAGTTAGGACTGCACAGAAATTTCCTTTCCACACTTTGAGGCTAATTTTTAGGTTTTGTACTTCAAGGTCAGCAACCCCTCTCTCCTGTAGTAGAATTGGGGTTAGGCCTACAGCCCATAAGATAACATAATATTTTGTTTTTGCCTTTTCCTGGCATTCACCATCACTTCATAACACAGGTGAAAACCTGGAAAGAAAATTTAAAATAGTAAGTTCCAGAAGTTTTTTGTCGTTGCAAAAGATTAATACTGCAAAAATTTTATTTATCTCTGCTTTCCATTGTTGAAAAAAAACGAGTGATAAGCATTGTTACAAGTAACTTTGGTTTTCATAGCTCAGATATCCTGACATCTGATTGTTTTCTCGGCTTAGGGAGCATGTGCCCAGAATGGCATCCAGTCAAGACAGAAGTCCGACGGAGTCCGAGGTGCAGTCATTGGTATTGATCTTGGCACCACCAACTCCTGTGTGGCTGTCATGGAGGGAAAGCAAGCCAAGGTTATCGAAAATGCTGAAGGATCCAGGACAACACCCTCTGCAGTAGCTTTCACAAAAGGTAAGTTAACTTACCGATCTGAACCAAACTCTGCCTGCCCTCGTACTGCCACCTCTTCCCTCCCAACTGATTTATTGATCCCCAGTGAAGTTACAATTCTGACCCTGCCTGGCGAAGGGACGGCAAAAAGGCTCTAGAAATTCAGAGTTTTTTTGTCATAACTTTTTTTTTTGTTAATCTAGAAAAACACTGCTTCTTATGGTAGTAAAAATTGTGTGCTGCATGTATGGGCTTTGTTAAGGTAGTAGCGTGGTTATTTGTAGCGGGCGAGCATGGTAGTGGCTACTGATTTGTAGATGTTAGTGCACCGAGTCTTTTCGAAGGCTATACTCAGTTACTAAATTACATTTATTACAGTTCGTACATTGAAGATAGGTTGCTAAACACTTGTTACTTAATTTGCTCAGAGCTCGACTGAATTGAGCTAACTGAGAACTAACTCAACTGAACCGAGCCCAAGTCGAACTGAGAACTAAGTCGAACTGATTTCCCAACTGGACAATCCGTCCTTTTATCCTGTCTTCAACTGTCCATAGAGTGCCTCAAGGAATAGGGTTGCTTTTCCAACGTCCTAGCAAATCTCTATCCAGTCTGTGAGGGTTCAACGAATACGGTTGCCTTGTCTAGGTTCTTTTTTCTGTGATTGGGGAAGAGGTAATACTCTCTTTTAGTCTGGAGAAGATCGTGGGCGTTAGAGCTAGTCCGAAAATAGAGAGGGTTGATGATCGAGCTTTGATGGCCCTCTTTCCGCTCTGTTTTTGTTTTCAAATTAGCTGTAGGCAGGGCACAGATTGCAGGTTAGCAGAATGCAATTCCAAGTACAAATTGAGCAGGTTCAGAATTGCAATGTCAACCGGAATATAAATTTACCAGAGTAGTGGTAGTTTTCCTCCCTCCAGAACTGCTTACACTGTAAAAAAAAATCTTGCAGTATTTGCTACTGGGATTAAACTTGTCTTTATTGAGATAAGGTTATCCCTAATTTGGATTAATTTTATCCCAATAGAGATAAGATTAATCCCAGTAGCAAATGCTGCATCCTTATTCGGAGAAGCTTTTTACAGTGTAGCACAGACAAGAGTTGAGATTATTGGCTGAGCGCAACAGCAGCATTTAGTAATTTCGACAAGTTTGACAGTGCGAAACGGAAACATTAGCTGAATTTTATTAGAGACATGTTTTGGCAAGGTCATTTTTCCACAAGTTAACTTTTCAGCTTGAGCCTGAAGAGGATCCTTGCCAAGAAGGGCCGATATAAAGCTCTAATAAAATTAAGCTGACGTATCCGTTTTGCACTGTCAAATATGATTCGCAGTCAGCTTGGGCGGAAGGAATATTTACTGACTGTACGATTGACAGATTTTCTGAGATGAACGTGTTTGAGGTGAAGTTTACCTGTTTTAATTTACCCGTTATGAGGGTAGACAATTATGTCAGATGGCACAGTTATCTCACAGTCCAGGTATTTAAAGTCTATACAGATCTGGACGAACTAATCTTAGTCCAATCTCTGCTTGAGATAGACCTCTACCCTCGCCAAGATTCCAGGCTTGAAAAAAAATTGAACATTCTTCTCCCACACAGCAACAGGGTTTGAGCAAGGACAGAAATAAAAATAAAAGGAGACAAGAAAGTATTTGTAAGATGAACTTAAAACATGCTGACATTTAAACTCCCACATGTTATATTGCCAATTGTTACCTGGTGGTTGTTCATGTGCGGAATTAAAAAATCCTGGCGTCGCCGAACTGCATCAAGATCTTGATTCAAGATGGTGAGCTAAAGGGTTAGACACTTGCAATTAGCAACCAGAAGGAAATGAATGTACGCGCGATTTGTCAGTGTTGGTGGCACTTTCGTTGTAGGACAAGGTTGCAGGTAGGCTATCACTGAATAGAGGGAGGAGTTGGTTTCAATAAAAAACGGCGTGTTTTGAGGCCTTCTTAGAATGCGCAGACGGAAGTATAGTGCGTCCAGTAGACAGCGTGCTATTTTAGGTTCTGTAGCAGTCTTGCCAAATCTAACCATAGCTCCTCCAAAATTCTGTTTTCTTTCAGATGGAGAGCGATTAGTGGGGATGCCAGCAAAACGCCAAGCTGTGACAAACTCTCAAAACACCTTCTATGCCACAAAACGTCTCATTGGCAGGAAATTCGAAGACGCTGAGGTTCAAAAGGACATGTGAGTACGGTTGGCGAGTCTTTATTTTTCATAGTTGAAAATCCACACTGAGTTTCCTAACATTCACACACGGATGCGCAGTTTCAGTATCTGTGGGATAACAAAATATCTGTCGATGCTTTGGAAACATTGAATATCCGTTGGTGTCCCGGAAACATCGTGTTATGAGCTTTAATACTCTTGATGCTATCTCTGCTTGCCAATGCAAAATCTCCGGCGTCGGGGGGGAGCTAGCGGAAGAAAGGCAACAGTGGTGTCACAGCTGCTGCCAAAGATCGCAGTGATTGATTGGCACAGGGTTTGAGTCGTTGAGTTTGAGTCGTACGGACACGCTTACTCCTTCTTCCTGAGGATCGCTGGCGTGTTTTGAACTTAGTCATATGGAGTATTGCTACATTTCCGTAAAACGTAACACCAAACATCGTTTTCTACGTCACTTTTAGCGAAAAAATAATAATTTAAAGGGCGACGGAAATATTATGTAACAGATAGTCTGCTATCTCATATATGTTGCAAATGGGCATCCTTTTGTAAATCGTGTGAACAATGCAGTCCAGTGATGAAATTTAAGGTTAACCTTTGACATCGAGATTGATATCGGAAAATAACACTGAGACGGCCATTGACAATAACCTATCCGAGCCGAAGGCGAGGTTGCTTATGCAAATATCTATCTAGCCGAAGGCGAGGTTCATATTTTAAATGGACGTCGCGGCTGCTATTCCGATATGAACCGAGATGGAGGTATTTTAACTTTCTCAAACAGAATATTTTGTATAGGTAGGACTTAGTCTTCTTTTGTTGTACTTTCTTGCTACTGGGTTAGGGAATTTGAGTAGCAACCCAGTCCTACTTTAGACCTACTAAAGTTACCAATGTCCTGTCTCCACCAATGAGCAGGCTTTGGCGATGCACATGCTATCTAGCGGTTGCACAGTTATAATCAGTCAGATGGCACAGTTATAATCAGTCGAAACCGGTTAACCGCCAGATGGCAACTGGGAATCCGTCGAAACCAGTGTTGCCACCGGTAGCAAAGTTCTGCGATTTATCACAGCTTTTCACATGTTGGACAAAGCGACCCAGAATTGTACTACTGGTTCCTTACTAGTACATACAAAAATGAAGCAAAAACTTGAGGCATATAATTATGAAGGTGATAAAGCGAGATTTCTCGGTAATAGCTGGTAAGAAGTATTCAGTTCATAAGCGGCAGAAAATCACTGTTCTTCCCTGCCATAAGCCACAGGTTCCGTCAGAGAGAAGTGGCATCAGTGGATAAAAAGATCACATGTTGGCTCTTGGGAAAATCAAGAGAAAATGGAGAAAAAAAGACAGTGATCAGTGCTAAATAACTAGCCTTTGGAAAGCAAGTGATTGTAGAATGTATTTTCAGTTGACAAGTTGTATTTTCAGTAGAATTTGACTGTGACAAGGTGGGACTTAAGGCCTAGCTGGTTGGCTAAGCGAGTAAGACGTTCTATCATTTAATTTTTTTTTTTTTTTGCATAGACTAATTTTTAAGTGTTTATTATACTGAGAGAAATGTAATTTTTTTTTGGAGGCCAGCTTATTCGAGGGAAAGTGCTAGATGAACAAAGCGGAGATTGATACCAGTCATGCACAAATCCTCAATTTTTGGGCATGGTGCCCCAACGTCTGGGCATGCCCGAACGTATGGGCATTAGGCATGGGCACTGTTCTGTTTTTGCATTCAAACAGGAACAGGCAGAAACAGGTCACATAAGAACAGAAACAGAAAGAAAACAGGAGTCTTGAAAACAGGTCCTGTTCTGTTTTAACAGAAATGACGACTTCGAAAACAGAAACAGCTGTTAAACAGGCAAAAAAAAACAGAACCGGCTGTTTAAAACAGTTTTTTTTTTTTATTATTTGATTTCCCGTATTTTTCATAATTTTTATAGCAGAGTTCGCGTATAGTTTGCCCTGTACCAAGAAGTATCTTAAATAGTTCTTCCTTGCACCGCACAGATGCCTTTCTTCGAGTTCTTTTCATAGAACAAGAAATATCTTGGTCCAGAATTCCAGCTGCCTTTATCAGTGAATTACACTTTTTCCCGATGGAAAATGAGCCATGGAAGTTTTGTTTGTCTTAACAAGAAATTTTCGCATAGCCTACCTTTCCACTTGGATTGTTTGTGATAGTGATCGGTAATAAACCTAAAGTTTACAGATCATACAAACTCAAAGTTGCAAATTCCTGAAGCTTCACTTCGTGACAGTGGTTGGTGACGATGGTCATTTTTTTTGTGAAGGGAGGGTCCCGAGAAATGCATGTTCAATCAGAATACCGAATAGCAACCTCGGTGGTTTCTTTTGAGCATGGTCATAGAAGGCTCAAAACGCGTGGATTTCTCGGCTGAATGTGAGTCTACTATTCTGCGGAAATCCGTGAAACGGAGTTTCACTTTCATCATCAAGTTGAAAAAATCTCAAAGTTTCCGTATAGAACTGAGGTTGTGCCGAATATACTGTCAGAAATTCCAGTTATCGTTTGTTTACATCATGAACCGGTGCGGATGTTGTGATGTCGCTAAGCTAATTTCAGCCTTTCTAGCCATTTTGAAGTTGAAAGTACTAGTCTTTTGAAATCACATTTAACTTCGCTGAACAGATAATACATCGTGTGAGCCCTTCTTGGTCATCACATGTTCGGTTTTAGTGGAGTTCATTTATGAACACGCCACTCTTGCTGCGGCGATAGCCGGTTTTCCGTTCTCGGTTTTCACCGTTTTATTTTGGCATTCTTATCTCGTGAACCATGACAGATACTAATTTGAAACTTGGTGTACTTGTGGGCCTTGGGGTCTAGTTGTGACTTGTGGGATTCAACCCCCGATACACTCTCGGTTCAAGGGCAATTGGTTACAATTCCCCCAGTGACTAATGTTTCCTTAAAAGTTTAACCTAAAAAGGCTGGGATAGGACAATCTAGTATTGTCTAGTAACCCATCACTTATTCACTTAAAACAGCTCGAAGAGCCGCTGAAAATGCGTTACTTCGTTCTTCCACTATTCACGAATAATCGTTTTTCAAATAGTGGAATTTCCGTGTGATTTGTGGTACCTCTATGCGCTTGTATTTTTGTTGCACGCCTTACAAGAGAGATTTATGATTTTTCTTTTGTTCCGGCACTAAACATTCTTCACCAATCTTACCACTGACCAATGAAAAACAGCGTTTGTGTTTAGATTAAAATTTCCCGAGTCATAGTAGAATTTGCGTTGTGGGGACGGCCGCACATATTCTGAACGTCATAACTAGAGCAGATAGTCGAAAATTAAAAATTCCCTTTGTAGAGTCCCAATGATTCAGTATGTTTAATTAAATGACACAAAAATTAGTTGGCTTTTCAGTTAAATTTTAAAGGCTTCCGTTTTGCGAGTTATGTGCAACTGGGCCCGGATTGCCCAATGTAAATTGCCTGACCAAATTCGCAAAATTGCTAAACATGCCTGGTACTAAGGTGAAAATTGGGAATGTGTGAACATCATTGTCCACACGGGTCTTTGGACCCACCCAAAGACCCATCTAGATGTATCTTTCGGTGATACTCCCCCCCCCCCCCACATCCAAACGCTGGCAACTGGGCCCATATTGACCAATGAATTAAACGTCAAGGGCGAATGGTTATTAGGCTGTTCGTACACAGTATATGGTACAGAGATGGGCGAATCCGAATCGATTGGGATTCGTCCTTTTGGCGGGATTCGAATCTTCTGCTTCTCAGGCTGGATTCGGATTCGGACTCGGATTCCAAACCCTCAATCTTACAAATCCGCTCAAATTTCTATTCTACATCCTTTCAGTTTCCGTTTTCCCAATTTTTACACAGTGGGCTTTAGACAATCAAATTGTTTGGTGTCCACCACCAAATATGTTAAGTAATCTATCACATTATCTGATTACCTGAAATATCAGTGTTTTTTGTCAACTCTGATTTTTAAACTATAACCTATGAACATGATTTAATTTTTGTTAAGGTCGGATTCGAATCCGGATTCGACTTCGGATTCGATCCTCAGCACGAAATGGTGGATTAGGACTCGGATTCGTACCTAGCCCTGGATTCGGATTCGGATTCGAATCCTTTCATGATCGGATTCGCCCATCTCTGATATGATATACCTTTTACTTTTACACATAACGTTTGAGCGCTTGCGCACTTGTTCATATTGGACCCGAAGACTGATTCTGCCACGAAGGGTCGGAAAGCTGCAACAGTAGTCTAAGACCTAGCTGACTACGTATCTATTTAGCTCAGTCAAATGCAATTCGCCGTCAGCTTGAGCTGACTAAATATTTACAGTATCTGAAGTTCCCATTTTTTGCTGTTGTTCCTACTGTTGCTTGATTTTTGCTCAATATTTTTGATAGCCGTCATCGCATCCACAATTCGCGTGGGTCACTGGTAAGGTTGACAAATTGGCCTCTTTTGGAATGTGGCATTTCGAAATGATGGAAATCTTGAGTTAAAAGATTTATTGTTCTGATAATGCGGGTTGTCCCCAAAAAACAGATTTGGCTGTTTAAACAGGTAAAAAAAAACAGGAACAGGGCAAAACAGGATACACCAAAACGGAACAGAACAGGTGAGAAAAAAAACAGCTGGCTTCAAAACAGCTGTTCTGTTTATTTTGGGTCCCTGAAACAGAAAACAGTAAACAGCAAAACAGGAGGAAAAAAACAGAAACAGAAACAGAAAACAGGAACAGTGCCCATGCCTAATGGGCATGGTACCCATACGTTGGAGCACCATGCTCTGGAGCATGGGCATGGTACCCCTGTGAAATTTGGATAAACTGAGACTGGTTACATACCTAAATAGGGCCTTCTCCCTGTCCTAGATCAAAAGATACCTGATTTTACTTTCTATCCAACCTCATTTTCCAATTTACAAAATGTTAGAGCACTTCCAAGATACATAGAGTTTTTTGGAGGCCACTTCTCTTCTAGTGGGCTTATCCTATCCTTTTCCAGAAAATTGCTGCTAGGTAGCATGGATGAGGCAAGCTTTTCAATCTGTTCACTGGAGCAAATATTTCCTTTAGATTGTTTGCCTTTTATTGTATTTATTTTGAGTTATTTTTTTTTTACCTGTTTTTACTCTGACTTTTGACTTTTTGACAACATGGAGAAGGATTGAGTAACCTAGTAGCAACTACCTGTAAAAGGATAGGGTAAACCCACTAGGAAAGAAGTGGCCTCCACAAAACTCTCTGTATCTTGAAAGTGCTCTAACATTTTGGAAATTGGAAAATGAGGTTGGATAGACATTGAAATCAGGTATCTTTTGATCTAGGACAGGAAGAAGGCCCTATTTAGGTATGTAGCCAGTGTCAGTTTAACCAAATTTCACAGGGGTACCATGCCCATACTCCAGGGCATGGTGCCGTAACGTATGGGCACCATGCCCATACGTCCAGGCATGCCCAAACGTTGGGGCACCATGCCCAAAAATTGAGGATTTGTGTATGACTGATTGATACGGCTTCGTATCAGCCTCTCTGGAAGATGATACAATAGCGTATCAGCCTCCATAAAAGTAAGTTTCATAATATAACTTCCTGTGAAGTGTAGAAAGTGGGCGACCTTTTAAAATCCAAGCGACTTACTATTAATCTCTTTTTTAGGAAAACTGTTTCATTCAAAATCGTGCGCGCCTCCAACGGTGACGCCTGGGTCCAATCGACAGATGGTAAGATGTATTCACCTAGCCAAATAGGTGCCTTCATCTTGATGAAAATGAAGGAGACAGCTGAGCACTACATGGGAACCTCTATCAAGAACGCCGTCATTACGGTACCTGCTTACTTTAACGACTCTCAAAGACAGGTGCGTGGATGATTTGCCTTTTTCTATTTGGGTTGGTTCCGTATTTGCTACTTTTGCAATACTTAAAGGACCTATCTTACCTATAATACTTGTGCAACCTACTTCTTCAGTCGCACCATCCGTCACTCAACCCGGAGACTCGAATTTCTTACGATACATTCTGGCCCCCCTAACGAACCTTCACTGATGTGCTCACTTGCCGTGTTTTGCCACCTTCGGTGCATATCATGCTGTTAGACCTGCTATTTAAGTTCCTCCCTGTTTCTGCTGGAAGTCAACTGGCTTAAAACTTAGAACAGGCTTACAACAGCCAAAGCTGTGAATAATTTGTTGAAAGCAGAGCCTGTAAACTATTGCGCTATTTTAAAATACTGGAACATAAACAGTAAATAGTGCGAGGGGGTCCTTTCATTAAGCGTCGTTTATCGTCAATGTGGGCGACCGAAAACAAGCATCACCATTAATTTCCGTATAGAAACTATGGGCTGGTTGTTCCGCTATTCACGAATTATTGATTGTCAAATAGTAGAATTTCTGTGTGATTTGTGGTACCTCTATGCGCTTGTATCTGTGATTATTTTTTGTTTGTTCAGGTAATAAGTGTCTTCACCAACCTCACCACTGCGCACTGAAAAGTCGCGTCTATGTTGAGATTAAAATTTCCCGCGTCATACTAGAATTTAGGATGTTTGGACGGCTGCAGATATTTTGAACGTCATAACTAGAGCAGATAGTAGAAAATCTTAGCAGAATCCAGATTATTCAGTGTATTCAGTTAAATGACACAAAAATAAGTTGGCTTTTCGGTTAAACTTTAAGGGAGCTAGGGATAAGATAAAAGGCAGAATACATTATATTACAAAATACATCCATTCCCCCCCCCCCCCGTTTTCTGTGTGTCGGTCCGATAGAAACACTGGTAACCACTTTTCTCCATATCCTGCTAATTCTTCTGCCCAGTTTTTAAATAGTTTTATCCCATCATTTATGTTTGGTCATATCTTTTAGGTTTGTTAGTTAATTTGTTTCTTTTGTGTAATTCTTAAATATTTTATTCGTCTTCTAGCTTTGAGCTAATTGGAAAGAAATTTGGTCCTTTCAAATTATGAAAGTTGAAGTAAAGGTCTCTTGTACCTATCTTATCAATAAGTTTTAATTTTTCTCCTGTTCAAACCCTGATTTTTCACCCAAATAATTAATGTTTGATTCTTGTGTGTATTTTGCTAACTCAACTTCTCATACTGTTTGCTGTGTGTGATAAATGTATACGATGATCAATTTTTATCCCTCAGTTCCAGGAATACAAATTAATAAATATAAAATAAAAAATTATTCCTTGTTGAACGCGATAAAGTCAGCCGAGTCTTCCTCTTGTGAGAAATCTCAGCCGACTTGTACATTTAGTGCAGTAAAGTATGACTCGCAGTCAGTTCGAACATAAAGAGTACTTTATTCCTTACTTATAGGCCACAAAAGACGCTGGTCAGATCTCTGGTCTCAACGTCCTCCGAGTAATCAACGAGCCAACAGCGGCCGCCCTCGCCTACGGTATGGACAAGACCGAGGATAAAGTCATTGCTGTGTACGATCTTGGAGGTGGTACCTTCGATGTCTCCGTTCTGGAGATCCAGAAGGGCGTTTTTGAAGTAAAGTCCACCAACGGTGACACCTTCTTGGGTGGTGAGGACTTCGACAACACACTGGTGAACTTCTTGGTGGCTGAGTTCAAGAAAGAGGTAAGTTTTACAGAGTTCGGAGGGATATTGGCCAGAAAGCGGCGCTTGAGAGAGAGGGAGAGTGGTATATCCAGAAACCGTCGTAGCACAACTAATTACAGTTTCATATACTTGTTAAAAAAGGCACAAACGAGTTTCGATACCGATTTGTTGGGACTTTACCTTAAATTGCACTTCGGAGCAATCTAAGATATGAATCCAGATGCGATGCTCCTACGGGTGATGATTCTGGTAATTGGTTTCGTCTAGTTGGTACTGGATTCTGGCGCTTCCCAGTACAGCTTCCAGGGTTTTGTTTGCAATTCAGAGCGGGTTCCAACCTGCTTACTGTAGTTACTACGCATGACGTCACGAATGCGGGCTTTTTGCCGTCAAGGCTGGAACGATTTTTCTATTTTGGAGCAGAATATCATGTCACGGGAGAATCCGACCAATCACGTTACAGAGATCCGTAGTTACCACGCTGATTACGCTCTCGAGCACGATAAGCAAATAGTTACTATTAATTGATATTTCGAGAAGGTTGGAACGTAGCGTAGTAACTTTTCGTGAGGTTGGAACTGAAATATTAACTATTAGTTACTATTGTTTGAAGGGTGGAACGCGCTCCCAGTGTCCACAGATCGTTAGAAGGCATCTACGGTTTTGGATTTAACGGATTCTTCGGGCAGATCGTTCCAAAGTGAAATGACTCGGTTCTGGAAGAAATGACTTCGGGTTCTTGTTTTCGGGAATGGCTTCTCCAGACGTCTCGAGTGCCCACGGGTTCTCCTTGATTCTTGATGAGGGGTGTACGTTTATTTTGTTGCCGGGTTCGATTGTTGGGAATGGCTGTTCCCGGCAAGAATGATTGGTGGTTTGGACTGGCGAGAAAAGAATTATCTACTTGCATTATCAGGTGTTCTAGCCGCACTTTCAACGGTGATGTATTCAGTTTCGCAAGGGCTTGATCGTATGTTGCGGTCCCGGAGTCGGCTAACAATAAAAATAAGGGTAATTCGGCAGTTCATACTAAATATGTTTTAATGGACCTTAGAGCCTGGACAGACTGGGCTCGAAACGGCGCCGATTTGACAAACTGCGCAGATTTTTCTGCTGAAAATTAGTCTACAGATCTGCGCAGACTGGTGCGATCACCGGGAGGCTGGGTCCTAAGGCAGCTTTGGGGATAACGAGCAGTCTTTAATTAGGGATACAATCGAAAGTGGACCAGTTTTGTAACAATTCAGTTTCAGTTATGTTAGACTATCGTGAACTATCATGATTTTCCTTTCAACATCCCAGGATTAAGCTAGGTTATTTGGGGAGAAAGGGAAAGAGTTTCTAGATGCCAAAATGTCATCACTTACGTCTTTTTCATGTCCGTTCTGTGTTTTCTACTATAAATTAATAAGGAAGCATCTGTTTGACATCTTTTTACTTTTCCTTAAGTAGAACAAACTTCTTATTCGCACATTTTTTATACTTGAGAGTGCTAAACAATACCAGCATAATCAGAAATGCTGTTTAGTTCTAATTGATCTCCTAAGTTTAAAACAGCAGCATTAAAAATTAGGTGTATCTTGTTCCTTATCCCAAAAACCCCAAAAGCTGCATTTTCTTGGATCTAGTGAGCATTTGGGTGCCTAATTCTGTGCAGAAACAAGCCACGTGTGACCAAGCTTTTACTTCTTTCGATCTTGATTCGGGTCAATTCGGATCACGGAAGTCGTTTACAAAGGTACTGATAGCCGTTTATACGACTTGCTCGTCAGATGCAAATGGTTGTTGGGAGCGAGCTGACACTTGGCAAAAGCCTTGAAGCTCAAAAGCCTGGCCTGTTTCTGCATTATTTTGTCGCACTGGGTCTTATCACGCGTTAGGAGCTGGAGGATTATTATTATTTTATTTCTTTCCGGTGAGATTGGCAACTAATTGACAAGAACGTTTGAAGAATCAGCCATCTAAAACTCCACCCTTTATCAAAGGCCATGTTGAAAGCAAGCTATGGTCATCTATGAAGTTCAGAGCCTCGTTTTTGTTGCATGCTGCAGGTCACTTCTGGGCCGATTCCTGACTGATTCTTTCTACATCCGTTTTTGCACTGTTGTGCTTCCGACCAAGACGGCAGCGGTTCTCAAGAATCACGGACTTGCTCACCGACCAAGTCCGTGCTTCCCTGCAAGGTGCTGCAGCGCTGCCGCTTCAACCAAGAAGAAAGTGAATCCAATAACGCGTATTGTGCAAAGCAAAGAAGTGCTGCAGCAGCGATGCGGCAGCGCTATTGCAACAAAAACGAGGCTCAAGTGTGTAGATCCGGAGGGCGAAGGCGGTAAAGTCCAGAAATTTCTGGACATGTATTGCCCGGTTGTGTTAAGTAACTCCGCAGACTTACTGGGAACATCCGACGTGATTTCAGCTGAAGATGTTAGGTGTGCTACTTTGACGTAAGCCTCCTGTTAGGGATGACATCGAGCATAGAGAGATCTAGAGTGGGGCTTCGTCAGAAGCTACCATTGGACTCGGTCTATTGCCAGCGTTGGAGCGTCAGGGGAGGGGGGTGGGGCATTGCCGCTCTTGGGTAGCCGGATATGGAAGACGTCTTTCTATCCGGTGCATGGTCTGCCTCTCCGTCTTTGCTCGGTTGGAAGAGTAAATTGTTGACGACCCTTGCTGGAGTGGTATATGGCAATCGGAAGTATATGGCCATACCGTGGAGGGACCACCGGTTGACTTAGTTTGGGTCCTAGTAGATAGTTTTTTCCCAGTCTGCCATTGCCGGTTGGACGCGAATATCACTGTTTCTTTTTGGAGGGGTGAGGAGTCACGATTCAGAGAATGAAGGTATAAGTTATCATTTCTTTTTTTTTTGTATTACCTTTATTTATTTATTTTTCCTTTTCTTCTCTTTTTTCTTCTTCTTTTTTTTGTGTGGTATATGGAAAAAATGACTAATTTGTGTTTAAATGAAATTAAGTTGTTGTTAAGTTAAGTTAAAGTAGTTTGTGGTAGCCGCCCAGTGCCAGTGCATTTATGTCTTCTCATGGGCGGTTACCTATCATGATGGGTTATTATGTAATTTAGCAATAAAATAATCTAATCTAATCTTTAGATATGATTTGTCATAGTCGAGCGGGACGACGGACATTTCTGTAAACGCAACTCTTTTCGTAAGTAGGCGATGAGCCAATGAACAAAAGAAATGTACAGATATGCGCTTTACAACAAAACAGAAATATAAAGCAAATTTAATGGGTCCGTGGTTTCTTCATCTGGGTATTTTTAATACAGTTGCACGTTCGCCGTCAGGAGAAATGTGGCCTAGACTATAGTTAACACCTAAAAATAAAAATAAGACATGCTGTTTCCCACGGATTCCTCGAAAATGAAATAGTTCCATTCGTATCAGCCAGAAATCTCACCGATTCTTACCAGCCAACAAGTTGCTGATGATTCGCTGTTTCTTTTTTAGCAAGGACTCGATATTAGGAAAGACCCGATGGCCATGCAGCGAGTCAAGGAAGCCGCTGAGAAAGCTAAGATCGAGCTCTCGTCCGCCAGCCAGACGGACATCAACCTTCCATACTTGACGATGGACGCCTCTGGACCGAAACACTTGAACTTGAAGGTAAATATTTAGATATTTGTATCCCTCAAATGGAGTAGTAAAGCAGACAAGAGCTACGAGTTCGTATGGCACTAGGTACGAGTAGGTGGTGCAAGAAAGTAGATGGAACCGTCACAAAATCTCCTTAAACCCTCTAGGTTCGGACCTAGATGTGGTGTCTGAGCATTTCCGGCATCACCTCGGATCAATCTCGGGCAAATGACTTTTCAACCTTCCAAGATTAGGTCCATTCGTTTGATCCATAGACATGCCACACTCTTTACGCTACCTCCAGGATCATCTAAAGAATCCTCTCTTACCGCCTATCAAGCGTCACTCGACTCTGAAATTCTGGTACCCCCAGATCCCCCAGCATCTGTTAGTTATTCCCACAAAGTTCCATCCCGATCTCTCCAGTCTAATCCGGTCACATATTCCCCCCCCCCCCAACAGTACTCGGATCCGGTTCGGAATCTAAAATATGTTATCTAGGTCATCCCTCTTCTTTACAAGTTTCATTCAAATCGCTCCACTCGTTCGACCCCTATTAGAGGCACACAATTTCCGGGACTTCCCCTGCAGCTCCCCGCCACTGAGGCCGAATACGACTCCGGACACATTCGCATCTCTGACATCTCGTCTTCCCCTCCATCAAGTTTGATTCGAATCGGAGTATATCTGCTAATTTTTGGTTCCCGCTTCATCCTCCTCCTATTGTGACCGGATCTGGTCCGGACAGCAAATAACAAACACAGACCGCATAAACTCGGTACTGTCCAACTTGGATCTCATTCGACCGATTCTTTTGTTTTTTGTGTATGTCACAAACTTTCGCCTCCCCTCCATTTCTCCCAACCGTTCCCGCATGTGGCTGGGGCACAATTTCGCATATCTAGGTCATCAGTTCTTATCACCCATAAAGTTTCACTCAAGTCGGACCACCAGTTCGCATCCCACGGAAGTCAGTAATTTACGGGTTCCCCTTCCCTTAATTTCTCAAAAGTGGTCGATCCAGAAACGGAGGTTTTCCTAGGGCATTGTGTCGGGTCTTCACCAATCCCGTCCCAATCTCTACGCACTAAACGTTTCACGAGACTTCTGGTGCCCCCCTACCCCCGCCCCCCACACAAGGATGGATCCGGTCCGGACTTGACATGGAACATCCGAGACGATAGCTCGTTCCACGTACCAAGTTTCATTCAAATCTATCACCCGTTCAAAAGTTATGTAAGCCACTAGATCTCGGATTCCCCATCCCTCTCTTCACTCCGTCACTTCCCCCACGATGGTTGGATCGGAGAAGACTATTCTCAGTTCAGTCTGTTTGGGTTCAAGAACAAATAAAAGCAAGAACTGCTGTCTCCCTATCTCTGTCATACAACCCCGCAAACGAGCGGAGGTGGAGCTTACCCGGGACATCAAAAGTCGTTACCTCTACAGAGAAGGTGTAAGCAGTAAACCACCGAGGAAGAAAAATCGAATGGAGGCAGAAGTGATAAGCCCGTTCACACTGGACTGGACGCGGAAACAGCGGTTGCCGGCTCATCGATTCAGACAAGCTTTCGGGGGTTGACAAGAAAATTCAGAAGCAATTAAGAATGTATCGAAATATGCAGAAACTGGCATTTGATGCAAAGCAGATATTACGAATGTGTCAATATCGAGAACAAGAAGAAATAAATTTCATTCCAGGTATTTGCTCTCAACTGAGAATACCAGATGAAAACAGGCAGATTCTTAACGAAAAATGCCATGGTTTAGAGGTTTAGTAGGCTTAGTGGAAATGAACCAATATTACGCAGATGGACCATTATAGCCTACAATAGGCTTCTATTGTGACAAACTAACCAGAAACTATTTTGAATTAAATTAAAAAAACAAACTAGGACTCCTATGTGGGTCCTAGACAAACTAGAGCCCATATGGCAAGGCCTCAGTACGAAAACCAAAGACTTTATTTGATGGGAAAATACGCCGTTGATATCGAATTATTTGTAAATACTGACAAAAGAGATAGACCAGGCTGAGGCGAACTTTCGTCTTTCAATTAACTGCTGAATTGAAATCTAACTTACTAAATCGAAATGTATTCAATTACACATTTGGGAAAAAAAGAAGAAAAACAAATAATATACACTCACCTACTGGTAAGTCTATTATTTGGCTATTCCATGCTATTCTACCTTTTCAGTAATTTCAGTAATCCTCACAAGCCGTAATTACGTTAGTCTTACTTTACACTCGCCTGACAAAGTTAAAACTAAAGATGTTGAAACTCAATGGGTCATGACTTCAGTGAGTGTGCGTCAAACCCCGGTTTGCATTGTATGGTTCTCCCCAGAGACATAAAAAGGAATGTCACAAGGGATTTCAGTCTTCATATTGATGGTCATGGTATAACAAAAGCGAGGATGAATGACCATCGTCAAGTTCGCTTTTATTTTTCGCATCACTAATATTCACTAATCAGACGCCAGCGTCTACTCAAACAAAATCAACGCCGTTTCCTTCCCGTGTGAACAGGCCAGAACATCCGTCTCGCTAGTGGCTACGTTGTTTTCTTCGTAAATGACTCAAGCGTGTAACGACGGAGACCAACGAGTATACAGGGGCAACCAAGAAGGCTCTGTATCGGCCTACCTCCGCTCATTTTTGTCGGAACATTTTTAGTCGGTGGATGGATGAGAGACCATTGTTCTTACTCGTTATTTGTTCTTGGCCCTAGTACATCAGGAAGTACCGAACTCGCGGGATTACCAGAATCCCCCCCATCCCCCGACTCCCCACAGTGCCCAAATCCAGTCCGGTTTTGTCAACGATGTATAAAGGACCCGCGCTTGATCCCGTCAAGCTTCATCCCAATTGCATCACTCTAAGCGTTTCCCAAGATGTCCGGTTGCTTCCTCCAGTTCCTCCCGAAGTCACTGGATCCGGTCTAGATTTGAAGTAGGTCGTATAAGACACTAGCTCTTTCCAAATATTAAGTTTCATCATGATCCGATCAGGCGGTCGAAAGTTATACATACTTCAATTTTCCGGATTCCCCCTCCCTCCGTTCCCTCCCATGTGGTCGGATTGGGGAAGTGACTGTTTCCAAGTTTATTCGCTCGGATCCTTGATATGCCTGCCAAGTTTCATCCTACTAGCTCATATGGAAGTCCCGAACTACTGCCATAAAAACCATACCTCAATCACTTTATACATATGACAACATTGTAGATGCCACGAGGACAACAAATACAAAAGAGTACTTTTACAGTGTGACCGAATAGGGCTTAGATACAACAGTATAGTTACCCATCACTTATTAAATCGGGATGGACTGGGATAGTTCGTCTTATCGAGCCAGCAGTGCAAACACAATTATTAGTTGTACTGCTCAATTTTGAGGGAAATAAATGAATAAATAAATAAATATAAATAAATACTTGAATCTAGAAATAAGAATGAAACTTTATACGCTCTTTTAATTGACATAAAAGGAGCGTTCGATAACTTATCTCACGCTTCAGCAATCCTGGCTCTTCTTTCTAGGGGTATTCCACTCTCTATTTGTCGTGTTTTGCGTTCTTGGTATAGCCGGCTGTCGGTTAGGGTAAATTTGGGTTCTCTTCTCTTTTCTTCTTATTTGCCAGTGGGTAGAGGGGTGAGACAAGGTGGTATTTTATCTCCTTATTTATTTAATGTTAGCCTAGCAGAGTTTCTCCGGTCAATCCGAATATCCCTGATTTCGGCTCTTCGAGATGTTTCTTACCTAGCTTATGCCGACGACATAATTTTACTGAGAAAATGAAAAGCTGCGTTGGCTGAGAATTTTAACCGTCTTGCCACTTCTCTGTCAGTAAAGGGTCTTTCCGTTAGTGCTGGTAAATTCCAGCTTTTTTTGTGGTAAATAGCACCGTGGAAGGAAATGAATGTCTTGATTGCGGTAATGGGATTATTTTTTCAGCATGTGATACAGTGACGTACTTAGGGATCCCATATGCATCGTCAGCTAAGGTTTCTCAGTCTATAATTGTCAACCATATACAAGAAAGAATTCGCAAGGCATTTGGCCTCTTAATTCGTTTTCGTGGGCGATACAGGAAAGACATCCTCGGGTCATTGTTCACCGCTGTTGCTTTACCTCATGTTCTTTTTGCTGCAACAATCGTAGAAAATTTTCGAATTTGCGACATATGTGCTATTAAAATTTCATATTTCAAATTTTCCAAATTTCTCCTCGGGTTCCACATTTCTTTCAGTAATTCACAGTTGGTTTCCAAGTAAAAGACCCAGTTCTAATTTTGAGGAAAAAGATGACCAACTTTTATAAAAAAGGTTTGGTAGCCCTCCAAACCCACAACCTGTACCCATTTTTAACAAGTGAATAAAATAGTGCGTACATAATTGTAACTTAATTGTCGACATCGTGTGTATTTTTTATAGTATTTATGTGTTAATGAATGGACCAGATGGTTTAGGCATAGTTCTTTTTTATACATTATTTTGTACTCCTCAGTTCTGAAGGAAATAAATGAATAAATAAATAAATAATCCCAAACGTCACTGCTAGTGCCCAAGATGAAAAAAAAAATTCCTTAGCAGGGTTAAAAATTCAGTGTATTCACGATAAAGAATAATCTATCCAAGATTGAAAAAAAGCTTTTCAGTTAACTTTAAAACTCTCAACGTCTTAAATAATAGTGACTCTGGCGATGTTTACGAGTAGCGAAAGTGATCCTTTTTGTCCGCGCAGAGGCCGTTCCACCGGTCCTAGTCGGGCTGGCTTGGAGACAGTTTGCATGCATGGCCAGTTCCAACAGCCAACTCAGGGTTATCCTGGTACAAACTTGAAGTAGAAATTCAATGAACTTTCTTTGATTTTGAACTTACTAAAAAGGTCCTTCCTCTTTTGAAGGCAACTGCAGGTTCGGACGCCATCTTCTCCATTGAAGGTGCGATCCTCGTGGCATCTTTTCAAATTATATAGGAAGACGGCAGTGCTTCTCGAGAATCGCGGACTTGCTCACCGACCAAGTCCGTGAGTCCCACTGGTCAGTTCAACCAAGAAGAAAGTGAATCCAAAAACGCATATTGTTCAAAAGCTAAAGTGCTGCAGCAGCGATGCGGGCTATTGCAACAAAAAGGAGACTCAAGTGTCAGTTGAGTTACTTTCAGCCGTAAATTAGCAAAATATTCAAAAAGTGACAAAAGCGTGAATGGTTATTACAAGTATTCATAGTAAAAAATGTCTGGTTTGGGTTTTAGTTTTTGGGATCCCAAAACGTAAGTGGAGGGATACCTATGACATCGCAAAAGTTGTCCGTCTGTCGGTCTGTCTACACGATAACTCTCGAAGGGTTTGAGATATTTTGATGAAACTTGGTGGGAGGATCGGTTGGGTCAAAATACAGGTCAAGTTGGAACATGGGCTTTGTAGCCCTATATTTGAGGGTGAGGAGGGGTTTCAAATTAAGGGACGAAAAAAATATTTGTTGAAAGCTATTAAGATAGTTGATTTAGGGGTAAGGAGACATGCTAAATTCGAATATGAAATTTATTTTCTCGCCGGACAAATAGTTTACCCGGAACCCGGCAAAAACCGGAAAATTTGTGGAAAGTAAGAGTTTAATATGAAGTTGGTTAGTGGTTCGATTTAGGACGTGCCGAGTCCGAATATGAAATTTA
This sequence comes from Branchinecta lynchi, assembly GCA_023053575.1. Classification (NCBI taxonomy): domain Eukaryota; kingdom Metazoa; phylum Arthropoda; class Branchiopoda; order Anostraca; family Branchinectidae; genus Branchinecta; species Branchinecta lynchi. The sequence goes on from JAKZAP010000008.1 coordinate 16,398,516, forward strand.
TTTTCTCGCCGGACAATTACTTCGGCCGGAATCCGGCCAAAACCGGAGAATTTGTTAAAAGTAAAAGTTTTACTTAATTTGATAAGATGTTCGATTTGCGGGTAAGAAGACATGCTGAATTCGCATATGACAATCATTTTCTCACCGGATGTATAGATCGCTCGGAATCCGGCTGAAACCGGAAAAAGTAAAAGCTTAATCTGAAGTTGATTAGAGGTTGGATGTAAGGGTAAGGAGACTTATTGAATTCGTTTTTGAGCTTTAGTTTTTTGCCAGACAAGTAGTTTGTCCGGAATCCGGCCGAAACCTGAAGTTGGGCAGAAGTAAGGAAGGAAGGAGATACGACGTAGGCTATAGTGTAAACCATATGCTGAATCCGTATTTGAATATTTGACAGCACAAAACGGATATCTGAATATATCTGAACTTGTTGAAATTCAGCTGGCGTATCCGGTTTGTACTGTCAAATACGAACTTGGTCTTCTCAGATTATTACCATTGGCCTTATCCTGTTTTTAAACATTAAAAGTAAAAATGCTTAAGAAGTCTGTTGAAGACCGAGTATCTACAAGACCGAATTGTCGGGAGCAAATATTAAAATTTTTGGGATCCTGTCGAAACCTTTGGTCTTGTATCTTCGGCGATCGTACACTGTTAGCAGACATTCCCATAAGCATACCTCTACTGTACAGATTGCTGACTGGATTATTTTGTTCCACAGCTCACCCGTTCCAAGCTCGAAAATCTCGTCGGCGACCTCATTAAGCGCACCATTCAGCCGTGCATGAAGGCCATGAGCGATGCTGAAGTCGCCAAAAACGAAATCGGAGAGGTGCTCCTCGTCGGTGGCATGACCCGAATGCCCAAAGTGCAAGAAACCGTCAGAGAAATCTTCGGCAAAATGCCCAGCAAAGCCGTGAATCCCGATGAAGCCGTCGCTGTCGGCGCTGCCATCCAGGGAGGTGTTTTGGCAGGAGACGTAACGGATGTCCTGCTGCTAGATGTCACCCCATTGTCGTTGGGTATTGAGACCCTTGGTGGTGTCTTCACCAAGCTTATTCAGAGAAACACAACCATTCCCACAAAGAAATCTCAGGTGAGCCTTAAGTATTGTATGTCGGAAGAAGAGTTAGAAAAGTGATTTAAAAAGGCTGATTCCCTTTTCGCTGTTTGAGGGGATGCGGAGGAGGGGCTAGGTTTGTTCTTAGGAATCATTAGGACTGGCGCAGAATCATATTTTTTCTTTGCGATTATCTTTTCTGCTTTTCTTGTTTAAAAGGATTTTTCGTCTCAAGGGATGCGACTTGGAGAATTTTCATTAGTTTACGTATTTTTTACTAGTTTATTTTTCGAAAGATATTGAGTTGTTTTCTACACTTTTGGCGGAACTTCCTTTGTAAAATCGTTTTCTTGGACATCTTTGTTCGTTTTCAGTTTACTGAAACATTTAATCAAACAAACATTTGTGGACCCCTGTCCCCGAACCTTATTCTGCTAATTTCCGGTAGAATTTTTCGCAATTTTAGACAGAAATTGAGTTTTTTACCCTTTTTTGACGAAACTTGCTGTCGAAAACCGTTTTCGTACCTCTTCGTTTGTAAAAAAAAAATTCAGACAATAAAAAGTCTGGGGGCCCCTGTCGCCGTACTCTGAAATACGCTACTGGGTCTGAATAAGGTAGTTCATGACTTGAGTTTGCACTTAGATTCCATTTCGTGCATTTTAGGTATTCTCCACTGCTGCTGATGGTCAGACCCAGGTCCAGATCAAGGTCCACCAGGGCGAGAGAGAAATGGCAGCTGACAACAAGATCTTAGGCGAATTCTCATTGGTCGGAATCCCGCCCGCACCCCGAGGAGTTCCCCAGGTCGAAGTCACCTTCGATATTGATGCCAACGGCATCGTCAATGTATCTGCAAGAGACAAGGGAACAGGAAAGGAACAGCAGAGTAAGTAAATACTTCAGATATTGAAGCTGAAAAATGGGCTTACGTGACACCCTAACTGTGAGGATTTGAGACAGCGGCGATTCCATCTTTCCCCTTTTACAGCACAGCTCTGCAGGGTTCGGTGGTGGGGTGGGGGGCATTTGGATAGTGACCTTTTCCACCTGCCCGAAGACTATTTATATTCTCGTCAGCCTCAAGACAATCGGATTTTTGAGAAATGAGGATGCGTTTTTGTGTCACTTGCCCTTCGGCCAAGTGCCATATAGCGATTGTAATTTCTGTCCGTCAGTCGGTCTGTCGGTCCCGGTTTTGCTAGTTCGGGCACTTCCAGATAAGCCAGGACGATGAAGCTTCGCAGGTATATCAGGGACCTGACAGGATTAAATTAGAAATAGTCGTTTCTCCGATCCGACCATCTGGAGGGGAGTGGAGGAAGGGGAATTCGAAAAAATTCGATATTTAACTTACCAACGGGTGATCGGATCTTAATGAAACTTGATATATGGAAGGACCTCGTGTCTCAGACGTTCCATTTTAAATCTAGACCGGGTCCGGTGACATTGGGTGGAGTTCAAGGGGGAAACCGGAAATCTTGGAAAACGCTTAGATTGGAGAAACTTCGTGGAAAGAACAAGCACAAGTCCTAGATAGGTGACTGACATGACCGGAACGAATCCGCTCATTTTGGGGGAGTTGGGGGGGGGGATTTCTACTGATCCCGCGAGTTCGGTGCTTCCTGGTGTGCTATCAGGATGATGAAAATCGAAAGACATGTCAAGGACCCGACCAGATTAAATAGAAAATAGTCACTTCCCGGATCCGACCGTCTGGGTGGGAGTGGAGGGAGGGGGAAGTCGAAAAATTAAGCTGCTTTTAACTTGCGAACGGGTGATCGGATCTTGACGAAAGTTAATATTTAGGATGTCCTCCTGTCTCAGACGTCCTACTTTAAATCCGAGCCGGATCCGATGACACTGGGGGAGTTGGAGGATGGAACCGGAAATCTTGAGAAACGCTTAGAGTGGAGGGATCGGGATGGAACTTGGTGGGAGGAACAAGTACAAGTCCTAGATACGTCATTGACATATCCGGATCCGGGCATTGTGGAGGAGTTGGGGGGGGGGGGTCAAACTTAGCAGGTATATCAGGGATCCGAACAGATTGACTTGAGAATAGTCGTTTCCACGATCGGACCATCACGGGGGGAGTGGATGGATGGGGAGTCCGGAATCTAGTGCATGCATAACTTTTGAACGGGTCATCAGATTTGAATGAAACTTCTCAGGTGGAAAGAGCTGTCGCCTCAGATCTTCTGGGTCAAGTCTGGGTCGGGTCCGATCCTGTGGGGGATGGGGGGGGGGGGTCGGAGAACTCGAGAAACGCTTAAAGCAGACGGATTGGGACGGAACTGAATTGATAGAACAAGCATTGGGCTTAGACACGAAATTGACGGAGCCAGATGGTTTCGGGGCTCTGTGGGGGAGTTGGAGTGGGGTTCCTGCGAGTTAGAAGAGTTCCAGATGTACTAAGCCAACGAAGCTTTGCAGGCATATTAATGACCCAACTTAATTTACTTAAGAACCTGACGCAACATACTCCCGGAAACTTTCGTTGCTAGATCTGAGCATTTTTGGGGGAGCGAGGGAAGGGAAACATGGAAATTGACTTATGCAAATTGCGAACGAGTGGTCTGATTCGAGTGAAACTTTATGGGTGATAAGAATCGATGACTTAGACATGTAGAACATGCGTTCGAACTACATGCGACACGGTTGGGCGAATTGGGGGGGGGGGGGGCTTTGACTGCCAAAAAAAACAAAAACGGATAGACCGAATGAGACGCAAGTTCAACAGTGCCGATTTTATGCGTCCTAGATTTGTTATTTGGCGTCCGGGCCGGATTAGGCCAAGGCGGGAGGGGGGTACCGGAAATTTGCAGAAATGTTATGCTCCGATTTCAGTAAAACTTGATGGACGGGAAGAGGGAGTCAAGAGATACGAAGTTTATGTTTCCAAGTCCTCCTCGGCCGCAGTGGGGGGAGTTGGAGGGAGATTGCCGGAAACTTTGAGGCTCGCATAGGGGTCAAACGAGTGTATCAATTTAAGTTATACCCTAGACGACATATTTAGGGTTCGAGCTTGATCCGACAACGGTGGGGGGGGGGGGGACCGGAATTTTCCAAAAATGCTCAGATTCGACTGAAACTTGGTAGAAATTATAAAAGAAAATGCTTTAGATGATCCTTTTTTAGTTCGAACCAGATTCGGCCACGGTAGGAGGAGATGGAATGACTACCGGAAATCGTATAGCACGTCTAGGGATCAAACGAGTGGATTTATTTGGCTGAAACTTGGAAGTTTGAACAGTCATGCGCATTTGCTACAGAGAATCCGAGACGATCCCGGAACTGCTCAGAATTGAGTGAAACTAAATATCCTATTTGTATTTCTGAACCGCATTTTTGGATGGCGGGTGCATTTTGTGGCGTTCTCATCTACTTTCTTGTACCGCCTACTCGTAACAAGTGCCATATGAGCTCGTAGCTCTTGTTTTACATCCTTACATTCTGTGCCAAGATTTAAAAAGGGTGGTTGTGGGTGGGTCTGAAGTGTGAATCAAATTGTTCTTTCATATCCTCCCTCACCAGAAAAAAAAAAGAGAAAGTGGTTGCTGTTTTCTAAGATATAATTGAGTCCTGCTTTTCTTATGTCTAACACGACAAAGATGTATCAGTGACGGATTCAGGGTATTATTGCCCCTCACATGTCAGCTGATATCATTATCTACTGTTATTTCTTCTTATGATCCACACCCGACCCACTATTGATAATGGCCTTTGGCTGAAATAAACCTACTATTATTATATAATAATGGCGTTATATGCCACATGGGCCTTAGGGTGAAATAACGCTGTTATTATTATATAATGGAAGACCTATCCTTGAAATTATTTCCCCCAACTTGCCTTGTATCTGTTCACCACCCCTTTTTGCTTAGTTCTTATTTATGATAATTATAACTTTTCGAAAGAAACAGGTCTGTTGTGGGGCAGTGGTAATACATTTTTCATTCGTGTTCAAATTCCCTGAAGTAACCTTCGGTCGTGATACATTTTTTTTTGTTCAGTCATCATTCAGTCTTCCGGTGGTCTGAGCAAGGACGAGATTGAGAACATGGTTAAGAATGCCGAAGCCTATGCCGTTCAGGACAAGGTCAGGAGAGAACGGGTGGAGGTCTGCAACCAGGCTGAGGGCATCGTCCACGACACAGAGACCAAGATGGAGGAATTCAAGGCTCAGCTCCCAGCTGAAGAGGTAATATTTAATAGACCTAGTGCGCTTACCCGGCCTCAATCGCGTACATAAGTCTTGTCGGAAGTTTTGAACTTCCGACGTTTTCATGGCTCGTATTGGACTGGGTTTTAGTGCTGTTCCCGGTACGTATACAAGTGAGGGCTATAGCCTGTTTCCCCTTCACTGATTTCGTAATTCATAACTCGCGAGGCCTGACAAGTACACTCTTGATGACTAACTCTCGTTGCCGATGCAAATCGCCGGGTACCTAGCTGAAGATCAGGGTGCGGTATCACATCTGCTCCCAAATATTTTCGTGATCGGCTGACACAGGATTTGAGGTGTTGAGTTTGGGTCGTTCGTGAGACGATTACTCGGTCTTCCTGAGGATCACGGCGTACTAGTCGGTACGAAAGCACGTCGGCACAATCCGCGAAGAACTTTAACGAGTGGCGAGCTGAGCAAGTGCATTGTTGTTAAGGTGAACCGGAGTTATAGTGACGTCCGGCGAACAATGAGGTCGGCTATTAGTCCTAGAACTTTAAAAACCGAGGAAGATGTTAGAAGACACACGAGTCAACTGAAATGATGTTTTTTTTTTTTTTTTTTTTTTTTTTTTTTTTTTTTTTTTTAAATGCCGCGTAGCATCTTTTCCGTTCTTCCTGTCCAATATGATTTGGCCAGGTGACTACGCTTCCACTTCCCTCGGTGACGCCAACGGTCCTAACATCTGATATTTAATTTTTTGTTTTTTTCAATGACCGACCTATATATTTAGCGTCACCTACACTTTCCTCTATCTCTACATTTAATTATCTTTTTTTTAATATTCTTTCTTATTCCCTCTTTTAAACCTTATTTCTCATTTTACCATTTCAACACATATTTAAAACCTTTTCTTTGTTTTCCTTCCTTAATATCTCCTTTCCTTAAAATTTTCATTCTTTGAAAACTTAATATTTACAAAAATACTTAATATTTACAAAAATACTATCCCTCGTTATTTTTTTGCAACCAAACCAAAAAAGGGGTTTTGTCCTGGAGACAAAAACAACACAAAAAATCGGCACAATCCGCGAAGAACTTTAACGAGTGGCGAGCTGAGCAAGTGCATTGTTGTTAAGGTGAACCGGAGTTATAGTGACGTCCGGCGAACAATGAGGTCGGCTATTAGTCCTAGAACTTTAAAAACCGAGGAAGATGTTAGAAGACACACGAGTCAACTGAAATGATGTTAAATACAGAAGAAACAAAAACGCTCTCAGGTTTTTTTTTTTACACGAAGAGTCCCTCACTCTTACGGACACTTGCTTGGTGTAAAAGCTGCATCTTTCCCAGTTGCTAATTCTTCCCATTTATTTCAGTGCACCAAGCTCAAAGAAGAAATTGAGAAGGTTCGCGAAATCTTGGCCAATAAGGACGACAAAGACCCAGAAGAAATTCGCAAGGCAATGAACACATTGCAACAGTCATCACTGAAGTTGTTCGAGATGGCATACAAAAAGGTAAGATCTGGCTCTGTTTCTACAGCAGTATGGGAATTGCACGGATACAAACGATTTTTGTATATTTGAGCTCAATCCTTTTCTCGTCGGACGGAAAGCGACCCCTGGCTACTAGTTCGAGATCTTCCGAATGACGAGTCGGACGGGATTTGAAGGTCGGCGAAGGTTACAGTAGAGGCATGTTACTTTACTTTACAGTTACCTTAATGTGAGCGGCCGGTTTTGGGCTAAATGAAGGAAGATCCAATATACCTATTTTTCTAATGCCCTTAATTACCTATTTTTGCGATCTCTGACTGCTAGTTCAAGATCTTCCGAATGACGGATTTGACGATCGGCGAAGGCTACAGTAGAGGCATGTTACTTTACTTTAATGTGAACAGTGCAGTTTTGGGCTAAATGAATGAAAATACAATATACCTATTTTTCTGATGCCCTTAATTGTCTACTTTTGCTAACTGGTAGTTAGCTTTAGACTCAACAAGTGCATGAAAATGGCAAAGTCTAATGTCAACAAACGTTCACATAAGCGTACCTCTACTGTACATTTACCCGTTTCTTCTAGCCGGAAACCGATCCTGACGTGTCAGAACTCGCTTGGACTGATTTCCGTTTTCGACGACTAGCACATTCGAATACCAGGGCAGATGATTCGTTAAAGTTTACTGAAGGGGGCGCTGAATACTAAAATCTAATTGCGGATCAATTTTTTAATTCACATAAGCAGGCATGAAAACCAGATCAAAGTGCGTTACTCCATCGCACCAGTATCCCAAATAACCGTTAGTAGTTTTCGCGATCCCAAAACGTTAGTGGAGGGATACCGATGACAAAGCAAAAGTTGTCCGTCCGTCTGTAAGCACGATAACTCTCGAAGGGAATGAGATATTTTTGCGAAACTTGGTGGCAGGATTGTTCGGGTCAAGTTCGTAGATGGGCTCTGTAGCCCTACATTTAGAGGTATGTGTGTGTGTGTGTGGGGGGGGGGGGGTCAAAGTAAAGGACAAACAAGATATTTTAAACAGCTAATGGGATACTGGATTATGGGGTAAGAAGACATGCCGAGCACGACAGTGAAAACGATTTTTTAGCCGGAAAAGTAGTTCGTCCCGAAAAACCGGAAAGTACGTTAAAAGTAAAGGTTTCATTTGAAGTTTGAAGAAGGGGTCAGTACAGGTACAAGTCAAGTTCGAAGATGGGCTCTGTAGCCCTATATTTGAGGGTTGGGGAGGGGTTTCAGATTAAGGGACAAAAAGAATATTTTTTGAAAGCTATTGTCATAGTCGATTATGCGGTAAGAAAACATGCTGAACACGATAGTGAATATCATTTTCTCGCTGGACAGTAGTTCGTCCGGAATTCGGGAAATACCGGAAAGTTTGTTAAAAGTAAAAGTATTATTCGAAGTTGATTAAATGTTTGATTGAGGGGTAAAATGACATGCTGAACAAGATGGTGAATATTTTCGCCGGACAACTAGTTCGCCTGGAAACCAGCCAAAACCGGAAAATATGTTAAAAGCAAAAGTTTTATCTGAAGTTGATTAGATGATAGATTTAGGGGTAAGAAGAGACGCTGAGTCTGTATATGATAATCATTTTTACCCGGACATGTGATTAGTCCGGAATCCAGTTGTACCTGCATTTTTTTTTTAAGTTTTATTTAAAGTTGATTAGATGTTCTATATAGGGATAAGGAGATACGCTGGATTCGTTTCTGAATTTTCTTATTTTGCCGGACCATTAGTTCGCTCGGACTTCGGGCGAAACCGCAAATTTGGCAGAAGTAAAGCAGGAAGTTTCGGTCAGTATCGTCAAAATAGATATGGCTTATAGAGGTATAGATAGATAGAATATCTGAACTCGGTTTTCTCTGATGATAAGCCTATAGCGAAGACCGGATCTGGCGAAGATAAGACCCAATTGTCTGGATCAAATCTTAGATTTTTGGGATCCCATCGACACCTTTGGTCTTGTTGTTATTCGAATCCTCAGCATGAAATTGCGGATTCGGATTCTTGCCTAGCCCTGGATTCGGGTTAGCCCATCTTTGGCGTGGATGCTTATTTCGTTATTAATTTTAGATGGCAGCAGAGAGAGAAGGCCAGCAACAACAGTCCAGCCAAGAGGGAGAAAAGAAGGAAGGCGAGAAAAAGGAATAACTCAGCTAAACTAGGAACTGTTTGAATTGTAGTGAACCGAAGTACCGGAGTACAGACATTGGCCAAAAGCAGGCCCCCGGAACCCGAATTGTGTGAATCGAATCAGATTAAGTGATTTGGTGCCGGTCATACCGATTGGATTCTGTTTCGTTCGCGGGTGTGCTCGGAAGCCCGATTTATGGGGTAGCGCGCTCGTTGATCCTCTTGTATATTGTTTTATATTAAATGTCACAAGCTTATCCGTGTTCGTGTGTGGAGGCGGGGGGTCGTCTGGCCGACAACTGGCCCAGTACACTGTCATGAATAATATTGGCACACGCGTTCGCAATTTCAACTGACACTTTAGTTGTCAGCGCGAATTTTAAAATAAAATTGTCGAACCTTCAATTCTTAGATGTTCATAAAACCTAACAGTACACATCATTTGAAATGTTGCCTCCGAGGATTACTTAAAGGTAGTAGTGGACATGTATGCTATATATGACAGCAAGTGTTGAAAATGTGTATCCTGTGTGAAATTTACCCAAGTAGTGAAGGAGTAACTAATGATACCTACAAAGTATGTCAATTTTTGCAGGTATAAAATTCGCAGACAATGCTGCGAGGGGGGGGGGGGGAGAATACAATCAGCGAGGTAAAAATTTATTTTCTCCTCACTTCCGATGGGCCTAGCGTACTGCCTCAGTGGCGACAAACGCGAGTACTTAGCGTGCGGCCCGAACAAAACTTCACATAACTTCACAAGTAACAGAAAAACCCTGTGATTGAATCGTTCGAAAGTCAGCTCTTAAATAAATGCACTCCAGAAATGTGAAAAACATGTATCACTTCGCTTATACGTGGAGAAGTGTTCCCGCAAACAGGCAAAAAAGACAGATTTAAATCGCTTCACCCAAAGTCCTTACGAAATCTTTGTTTACATGCATTCCCCAGAGACATGTTCTCGAAAAAATTTCGACTCGTTTCATGAAGTGACGATGTAACTTAAGGCGTTTTTCCGCAACACAGTTGTGGGCCCCACACTTCTGGGTGTCTGTCGCGGAAACAAGATTGTGTGCCCCACCGTTGAGCCACAAGTTGAAAGTCGCAGAAACACCGCTTTGTCTGTTTTCGGGCGGTAATTCATGTAAAAATCTCAATAAACAGAACCCCAGGCTTTCTTCCTTACCATTCCGTACAAAAAGCATCCTCGGTTTTATGTCTACGTACTTGAAAAGCTTTTAATTTTATTGTTTAGATGTTATTTTGCTGCTAAATTTGGATTTCTAGCCAAAAATCGACAATCACTTCGGCAGTTGTTTGTCGGATTCCAGCCACAAAAATCTTGCTCGTCGTGGAAACACTTGTGGGACGCACAAAAGGCCACGGAAACACTCTTTTCGACCCACAAATAGTTTGTGGGAGCACGGAAAAATGCCTGTAAGCTCGTATTCTAGGCCATTTGGCGCACCTTGCTGAGACGAGCCTGCCCTCAAGCCAAAAATAAGAGCTTCAGGTAAACAAAAGATGGAAACACATAAGGATTAAGAGAACTAACACGAACATCCACCTAAGGTCTCCCTCCACTTCGTAACACCGTGTCAAAAACAATACATTCTTTCCATCTTCTTTTCGCGGTTTTAACAAGTGTCACAAGTCAAAATTGTCAAAAACTAGGTCAAATAACGACATGTCATTAGGTCTAACTTAACGCAAAGATGAGTCTATTTCAGATTCAAACGAGATTAAGATTTTAAGAACGTTCTCGACCAATCCGGCTCCGAAATCGGGTCGAAACGCGACTTCGGAAAGACACGATCGTCGTTTTAACGGAATACAGAGGGGAAGACGATAGCGGAAGCTAGTGGGTACACATGTTCCTCGTGTAAAAAGGTATGCCTGTCGAAGCCATCGTCACAGGAATTTACGGTGCCCATCGTTCCCAAATGCAAACTGCGACAGTCAAAAGCAAGTTTAGCAAACACTCAGCCGAAACCCAACCACCCAGAACAAGCAAAAGAAAAACAGCCTTAATTCTTTCATCCCAACGCAATCACGCTCTTGATGAAGTTCAAGATTTTGTTTTGTTGCGCGCCTAGAAGCCTAGAACATTGGATACATTACACCAAATGTATCCCCATAAAATATTGATGTATTGAATGAAGCTCGGAAACCAACCAATCAGATTTTATAAATTTTATATTGGAGCAGGTCAGAGTTTGAGTAACAAAAACAGGTATCAAGCCTTGGGCATAAGACACTCATCACAAACCCCTGATCTTTGGACACCCTCTGCCTAACGTTGGATACACTACGCCAAGTGCTGGATACTCTTGACTCAGTAAAATATTGATGATTTAAGTGAAGCTCGGTAATCAACCAATCATTTTTTTATATTTTATATTGGAGTAGGTCAGAGTTTGAGTACCAACAACAGGTATCCATCGTTGGGCATACGGTATCCAAAAATCAGTGTCAGACTGCCTCAAAGCCATCAAACCTGGGCACCTCAGTAGCTCGTTTCAATGGCGCATGAAGCTATAGTCTTATTTGGAAAAAGGAGGCTTATTTTGTTCTTTCCCGGACAACGTAGACAACATGGAAAGCTCTTTACACTCGGAATACGAACGAAATGGTCAAAATGTCAAGCAACTATCGTTACAACACTTCTTAATGTTCAACAGGGTCCGAACAAGTAACGGTGTCTGACCCACACTACCCAACCCTGAAGTACCCCCTAACAAGTCAATCAAACATTCTACGAGTGTGTTCCGACCTTCCACCGACAGTTACTAGAAACTACCACCAATACTTCCTGTTTACACGTTAGTACAGGTTTTTAGGAAGGTGGTATCTGGTAGTGACTGTTGGTCGGACGTTCGAACACACCCTGCGTCAGTCAACTCTGGCAAACTCGGCTTAGCGATTCGCGAGCTAAGCCGCAGCCACAAACAACCAACAGAAACAAATGGAACTTGTAGGCAAAAAGCCATCTTTCATCGACGTTTCACCAGTACTAACTCAGGTATCTTTCAGCCAAGTTAGGCTACACTGGTATAACAATGTAAAAATCGTAAAAAGCTGAATATCACAGTATTAAATTAAAACCGTATTTTTTAGCAAATAACAAAGCTCACAAACGAATCAGACGGGAACAGGCTCTCTGGACGCGCGAGCATAACGAGAATGTGGGATGCTGCGGACAGTCCTCAGTCACCCCACCTATCAACACAACTTGCTCTGGGGGGTTAACACTATCTTCACATTTCTGAGTGCTCCTATTACTCTCTAATATCCCATTAGTTCCGTGATCAAACAAAAACTAATGGACACCGTTTGTCAACACCGCTTCGTCAGCTTCTCCTTGGTCTCTCGCAGGAGGGCATCGAAGTCGACAGGTTTGCTCGCGAACCTTGCATCCGCACGGCTATCTGCAACCAAAAATAAAGATAAAGACACTCTTCTTGTGACCACTGTAATACGATCGAAACTGAGCATCCTTGATAAAAGGGGTAAAAAAAAAAGATTTGGAAACGAAAACTAGAGATAGAGGAAAGTGTAGGTGACGCTAATTAGTTAGGTCGGTCAAAAAAATTAAAGAAAAGTTTTGTTGTAAGACCGTTGGTGTCACCGAGGGTAAGTGGAAGCGTAGTCACCGGGCCAATTCATATCGGACGGGAATGAGGTAAAAGGTACTACGCGGCATTAAAAAAAATATAAAAAATAAAATAAAAAATAGAAACTGCGCATCCTTGTGCTATCTGCTTTTAGCGTACATTTTGCATCGCGCGGGATGCAACCTCTCTAGCTGTCACATGTCTGTTCCGACGAGGGATAGTTCGGGAACTTCCCGATCAGCTATGGCTTAAAGAACATCATCCAACAAGAGCTAGAAGCTCATATGGCACTTACAAGGCTGGGTAAGAGGACGAAAGTAGGAATTTACCAATTCGTGGGTTTGTTGTGATCATTTATAAGCAAAACCCTTGAGATAAGAATGAAGATGGACCCTTAAAAATCACGAGATGTATCGTTCGGTAAAACATTTTTTATTTTTGCACTTGGCTGTGATGATGCGAACTTTAAGGTCGCTAGAACTTCATCCGTAATGGAAACCATTGAGGTAAAAATGATTCTGGGCCCTTTCAGATCATGAATATACATGGTTTGGAGCCGGGCGAGAGCATACAAGAAGTGAAACCCGATAAATCGCGACTGGCACAAGCTCATTGCTGAGTATAGTAGAATCCGACCAAGTCGGTGGATTATTATTATTACATGGATTATTATCAGAATGAATTGAAACGAGCAAATTTATCACACTTTGTGACTTAAAGTTCGGACGTATTAACTGAAAGCTTAACTTAATATAAAAGAATGGAAATAAATAGGCAATCGGTCTCTAAGTTGACAATTCGCAAAGAATAAGAAGATTGGAGACTGCTAAAAATAAAGCTGTTTTAGCAGTAAAAAAAGACGAAAAAAAAAAGACGAGTAGTTCAATAGCTTGTTCACAGCGGCCGATTCTCGACCTGCGGCTGATTTACGCGCGTAAATAGCGGTTAAAAAAAAAATCAAAACATCATCAGCCGCCGTATCTTCCAAATGGGCGCGTATTTTCGCCGCGGTTACTGACCGGGATAAACTAAATCCTTTGGAATGTAACCTTTGATGACTCAGGCCAGTAAACGGACTGTTATTAGGAGAATTACGTCAAACTTGGCGAGTTTTAGGTCAATCCAGTTCAAATTCTGACAGAATGTGAACATAACATGATTTTTACAATAAGCATACCAGGATACTAAATGATTTCGGAAAAAAAGGTAGAATAATTTTCTAATTTCAACTGCGTATGTTCTGGTCTGATATTTGTTTTCGTAGTTTTTCTTTGAAAAAGTAATAATTTGAACAATTTTTCCAACGAACCTTCACTGAAAAGTGACTGAACTACACTAAATGATTGCATTCTGTTCTCGTATTATTTATACTTATTATTAATTACATTTGCTTTTTAACTTAAAATTACCGAGTCGCATGAAATCTGTCAATATTCGATTTGTGACTTTTTTCTAGTCTAAAGGCTACAAGTCAACTATATTTGACTTAGACCAACTCACAAGATGTTTGTGTTAATTTTATATATTTTGTTACAAACAAAAAGAATATTCTGAATAAGATTTTTCTTTTTAATTCTCCCGTCAACCCCAAACAGTTGATCCTTTTTTAACAAATCAGCCGCTGCTAAAGCGCTTGTTCGGGTCCCATGTGAACAAGCTGTAAGAAATGGTCGTGTCTGTGAAGTGCCAATCTTGTCAAGTTCAAGCCAAGTTTCATCGTCCTAGCACACCTGGAAGTCCCTTAAACTGCAATCATCGGAATTAAAGACCCCCCCCCTACCCCCCCCCCCTCCAGCTCCCCCAGAGTGCCCGAATCATGTCCGGTTCTGTCAGTGATGTATCTAGGGCTTATGCCTGTGCTTGTTCTTTCCACCAACTGTCATCCCAATCGCTACAGTCTAAGCGCGTCACAAGACCCCCCCCCCCCCCCACATTGATCAGATCCTGTCGGCACTTGAACTGGGACATCTGAGACATGAGAGTTCTTTCCGAACATCAAGTTTAATTAAGATCCGATCACCCGGTCAAAAGTTGGACAGACTTCAAGTTCCCGGATTACCCTCTCTCCACTCCCCCCATGGTGGTCGGATCGTGGAAGTGACTATTTCCAAGTTAGTTTGGTCGGGTCCTAGCATGCCTGGCAAGTTTCATCGTCCTGGCCCTTTCTGGAAGTACCCTAACTCGAGAACAGTTGCCTGACCGATCGACCGAAAAGTGATGGGTGTATGGAACTTGAGCGAAGCTGCAAGTGCCATAAAAAACACACTTAGAACACGCCTACTAAGTTCTGGATCGAATACTTCACACCTGACACCGTCCAACTAGCTACTACCCACCAAGGCCATCTGGTCTGTTGCTAACACCATTTCAATCCCGGCCCCTTCACCCGTTCGGCACTTACTTCCCCCACTCCCCATTTCATTCATATCGCGCCGAGTTCCGACGCCGATCAAGCCATAAAACTGCATTTCGTGCTCATGTTCTCTTCCTACTGACTAAGTTTAAGACCCCCCCCCCCCCCACTCCCGTAGCCAAGCATGTCATCGCATTTACTGAATCCCTTCACATTTGGAGCCAGTTCAAACCCTGAACAAGTCAAGAAGAGCTGTGTGCTATTATTTAAATATCTTGAATGAATTAGAGATAGCTATCGACTTTTAGAAAGAATTGAAAGTGGGCATCACTAACCAAGGTCTGCATAGTTCTCTCTGCAGAATTTTCTTCTGCCACCGAATGAGATCTCGAATCTCGGCTTCGTTACATCATCATTACCGTGCTCCATGGCGTCGACTGCATCACTACCATGGTAGAATGTGACGAATCCATACGGCGTCCTAGGAAGACAAAATTAGTGCTTAAACTGAAGTCGACTTTCTGCGACTGACCGTATTTCACCAGTCAATTTTATGCCGGTCTCAGTTAAGCGCTTAAAGTTATGCCTTACGAGAAAGATTTTTTTTTTTTTTTTTGTTCAGGCACCAAGCAATCTTCACCCATCTCACCACTGCCGACTGAAATTTGAAGACTGAGTTTAAAAGTAAATATTCCTTCAGCCCAAGCTGACTGCGAATCATATTTGATGGTGCAAAACGGATACGTCAACTGAATTTTATTGGAGCTATATCCCTTCTTGGTGTTTCCAACAAGTTCGTTTTTCCAACTTGAGCGATTTTGAGCCTGAAGAGGATCCTTACCAAGAAGGGCAGAAATGTAGCTCCAATAAACTTCAGCTGACGTATCCGTCAAATATGAGATATGAGAATTTTCGTTGTGGGGACGGCCACAGATATTCTGAACTAGAGTAGATAGTGGAAAATAAAATAAAAACCTTTGCAGAATCCAAATAATTAAGTGTATTCAGTTAAATGAAATAAAAATAAGTTGGCTTTTCAGTTCAACTATAAAGGCTGCTTTCACTGTTTGTTTTGTGTTCAAGTATTACCCTTGCCAAGAAAGGCCGAAATATAGCTATAATAAAATGTAGCTGCATTGTCAAATATGATTCGCAGTCAGCTTGGGCTGAAGTTTTATTTTAAAATAGTTGAACACTTTAAAGCTAGGCTCTGCTTTTAACAAACTGCCGACAGCTTTGGCTGTCTTAAGCCCTTTTTTTTAAATCTTCTTTGGGCCCAAGCTGACTTTGAAACATTTATTCAAATAATGTCTCCGTTGTAAACATTCTTTTTTTATTATTGACGACCGAGCTTCTCGCAAACAATCGTCGAGAGCACGATAGGCATTCAAAAGTAGTGGAACAAGACAAGCCGTCGTCGGGGGGGGGGGGGGGGGGGGGGGGTAGAACTGAGTGTGTGAAATCCAGGTCTCCGGGTTCATGAGTTAATGGAGCGGTTATGGTTATAGACGCAGGGTTGCAACATCAAAAATATTTAGAGAGTGACTTTTGTCCCAAAACAGAGAGTGAATTGGGAGTGAAATTTGTTTTCATGAAATGTTCACTTTTGGTCGGAATTGCCTCTGTAAAAGTGACACATTTTAATTTTCCTTTCATGAAAAAAAAAAACTTGAAATAGTCAGTTATGTTCAGAATCTCTGCTGCAAAAATGACACATTTGGTCATTTTCCGAAATAGAGTGATTTTTATGTCCTACGTAGGACAAGAGTGACAAAAACAAAATAGAGTGACAATTAACACTATCGTGCGACATGTGGCAATCCTGTATGGACGTAGGCTGAAGTTTACTTGCACAAGTGAAGAAACATGGGGATCCTAAAATCCGCCTAGGGAA
Source organism: Branchinecta lynchi (assembly GCA_023053575.1). Taxonomy (NCBI): domain Eukaryota; kingdom Metazoa; phylum Arthropoda; class Branchiopoda; order Anostraca; family Branchinectidae; genus Branchinecta; species Branchinecta lynchi. Next base: position 16,415,268 of record JAKZAP010000008.1, read on the forward strand.
ACTACTACAAGTTCACATTTGACTTTTGTCAAGGAATATTAGCAAAACCAAACATACTTAGTTTTCAGTTGTCCAAGCCCAAATACGATTTATTCGGGATTTTGTTTGTCTGTCCATGATAGGAGTTGCATGTATCCGTTAACTTATACTAGTCCTTTACTTCCTTGATAAATATTATAAAAAGCCGGTTCAAAGGAAACTACTATGTTAGCGCAAACCTGGGATCCCCACCAGCCAAGGGTCCACCTGCCTAACACTAAGACACCCGACTATGCTACAGCAGTGGCATGCCCTCGAAACATGCACCATTTAAATCACCACTACTTTCATAACGGCTGTGTACACTTTCTTCCAAATAGGTTGTTATACCTAAAAATATTCATATTTTCTCGCCACCATAGCTGTGGGAGGCTGCATCCACATCCCCACCTCTTTTCAAAAGGTATTCTCTTCATTCAAAAATGGCTACGGTATCACCCCCCCCCCCCCCCCCCCGACGGCTCATGCAGAGAGGGAGTGCGTGTTCTACCATGCCTACAACAGCAACTATTAGTTACTGTTAATACTGCAATCCCGTGAAAACTTACTATGTTCACCGTTCCAACCTTATCGTTATAGTAGCTAACAGTAACTTGCTTACCACCCTCGGGAGCACAGGAAGCTTGGGAACTACAATCTCTGTGACGCGATTGGCAGAATTAACGCATGGAACGATATTTTGCCGAAAGCAGAAAAAGTTCCAGCCTTGACGCCAGAAGCCGTGACGTCATGAGCAGTTAACACGACAGGAATCAAAAGCCTTTTCCACCCCGAAGCTGACCATGGAACGATGCAAACGCATCGCAGAAACCAAGCCGAGAAACCGAGCAAAATTGCAATCTTACCCATCTGTTTTTTGCTTGATTTTCACTTCTTTGATAGGCCCGAACTTCTGAAACTTCCGATAGAGCTCCTTCTCATTCAGGAACTTGGGGAGGCCAGCAACGTGTATCACTTTTCGCTCCTCCTGCGGCCTCGACTTGGATCGGTCTTTCCGCCTTGACTTGGATTTGACGTCATAACTACTAGCGCTACAGCCGCTGCAAGAGCTATACGATCGCCTGCTTCGCCTTCGGCCATGACTAGAGGACGAACGACTCCTAGAGAACGAAATGTCATCTTCGTCAGAATAATTTAACTGTCGACACGCTTTTTCTATCTGCGCATTATCCTGAATCCACTTATCTGAATCCTTTTGCTACCAGATAGGTAGATAAGACCAAAATCTATTACTTCTGCTTTATGTAACGAACTTCGACAGCGAAAGTTCGTTGTATTGGGGAGTGACATTTCTTATTTTTACCTTTTTTATTAGCACTTGCCCTTCGGCCAAGTACCATGTAGCGATCGTAATTTATGTCCGTCCGCCGGTCCGGGTTTTGCTAGTTCGGTCACTTCCACATAAGCTAGGAAGATGAAATTTGGCATATCAAGGACCCGACAGGATTAAGTTAGAAAAAGTCACTTCCCCGATCTGACCATCTGGGGGGGGGGGGGGGGAGCTGGAGGGGGGAACCAGAAATCTTGAAAAACGCTTAGTGTGGAGGGATCGGGATGAAACTTGATGGGAAGAACAAGCACAAGTCCTAGATATATCGCCGAAATAACCGGACAAGGTGCGGGCACTGTGGGGAAGTTGGAGGGGGGGGGGGGGGTAATTCCGGCAATCCCGTGAGTTCGGTACTTGCTGATGCACTAGAACGATGAAACTTGGCAGGCGTTTCGGGAACCCAAACAGACTGACCTGAGAATAGTTGTTTCTCTGATCCGACCGTCGTGGGGGGAGCGGTGGGACTGAGAATCCGGACTCTAGTTTCATGAATACATTTTGAACGGGTAATCGGAAATGAATGAAACTTGGCAAGTGGAAAGAGCTATCGTCTCCGATGATCCATTTCAGTTCTGGACCGGATCCGATACTTTTTGGTCTGAGGGGCACCGGAAATCTCGTGAAACGCTTGGAGTCGAGGGATCTGGGTGGAATTTGGTGGTATACCTAGCGTTATTGTCAGAACCAGATCATATAGGAGCTCTTTAGGTATGGGGGGGGGGGGGGCAGCTGGAGGGGGGTTTCCCGAATTCCAGTGATCGCAATTTAGGATACTTCCAGATGTGCTAAGTACGATGAAACATGGCAGGCATATTAGTGACCCGAACAAATAGAAATATAGTGCCCTAGGAGAACTTCCGTTCCTGAATCCGACCATTTGGGGGGGGGGGGGGGGCGAGGGAAGGGTAATCCGGGAATTATTAGCTTCCGCAGGTTGCGAACGGGTGGTTTAATTCGATTGGAACCTTACGGTCGATAAGAACTGATGACCTAGGTATGCAAAACCTGTGTCCGAACTACATGCAGCCATGGTTGGGGCAGTTGGGGGGGGGGGGGGGGGGGTCTGGAATCTGTGTGACATGAACAAAAAATTAACGAATGTGCAAAATGACATGCAAGTTGAACAAAACTGATTTTATGCGGCCTAGATTCGTTTATTTGGCGTGTGGACCAAATCCGGCCACGGTAGGAGGAGGTTGAAGTCGTCGACCAAGTCAAACTTGCTCGACAGGAAGAGGAGATGTTAGTTATTCGAGGTTTACGTGTCCGAGTCATGTTCGGCAACAGTGGGGGAGTTGGAGGGGGAGTACCGGAAATTTATGTGGCTCGCATTATCGGTCAAACGAATAAAGCGACTTGAATGAAACTTGGAAAGTAGAAAGGTCATATACATAGACAACATATTTTAGGGTCTAGACGAGATCCGAGCACAGTGGGAGGGAGTGACTGGAATTTCCCAAAAATGCCCAGATTCCAGTGAAACTTGACAGGTAAGAGAAGAAGCTTTGGATGATCCGTTTATGTTTCCGAACGAGATTCGGCCGCGGTAGGAGGCTTGGAGGGAGATACTGGAAATAGTGTGTCATGACTAGGGATCAAACGAGTGGATCTAACTTGGAAAGTGAAAAATTCATTTGCATAACTGGTCTTCTGACCAACAAGCTTATCTGAAACAATGGACGGTAGCCTGATACGTCAAGTAAAGAAAACAAACTTGGCAAGCGTGACAATCAGCAAAATGCCAATAGCGGGGTATGATACACTTATGACCTGTAGAAAACGCTTATGAAGTGTAGACATCGCACTAGTCAGGGATGGGTGGCGGAAGGCCTCTTTTCTTAACTGCCTTGTACTACTTAATTTCAGCTTACAGACCCTCAAACCAGCTGAACTCACCTAGATCGTGACTCTGACTCGCTACTTGTCGAGTCAGTAGAATAAGACCCACGGCGCCGAGATCGACTGGTACTGTACCGCATGCTGGTTCGGCTCTTTCTCCTTGACTTCAGGAAGGGGGAGGGACTCCGCGAGCGCAGATCGTCAGAATCGGAAGAGCTGCCACTGGATTCGCTATCACACGAGGAGGAGGAGGAGCTTGACGAGCTGCTGCAGCTGTAAAAAAAAGAACAGTCATATAAGGTACAGGTGAAATGCCGCCCAAAATCAGGAATCAGAACAGAACTCATCACAAGAGCAACGATTCTTTTGGGCGCGACTGTAATTCGCTAACTGTCTGTGCGGATTGTATATCTTCAATCCGCGTTTTTGCACCGTCATACATCTCCCAGGCGATATTAGAATGTTCGTTCAACGTAAGTGACATAATACAGTCAAGTGTCCAATCGTGTTAAATACCAAAAGAAAGTTTTTTTAATATTCTTTCTGCCCAAGCCGATGGCAAACACTACTTTCAAAAGCTGTAATCTAATTTTAATTGGCGTTTTCTTGAATTGAGGGACGTTTAAAGCTTACCGAAAAGGATGACAATGCGTTACTGCGTTGCTCTGCTATTTACGAATAATCGATTTTCCGCGTTTGTACTGCGATTCAAATTTTCCACGTCATAGTAGAACTTTGAGTTGTAAGGACGGCAGTAGATATTTTGAACGTCACAGTAGAGCATACAGTGAAACACAAAATAATTTAACACAATTAGTGCATTCAATTAAATGATACAAAAGTTTTTTTTTCAATTAAAGTTTAATGTTTAGCGCAGCTAACTATGGTACAGATATTTTCAAAGCTTCAATATAATTTCAACTGGCATTCTCAGTCGAATCGTACAGTTTAACAAACTAGATGACGAAGCTGCCAACGACGAGTACCGCGCATGTCTTCAAAAACAACGGGGGACTAACACAGAGAATTAAGCTACGTGCACACAGTCGGATAAGATTTCGCATGCGAATCTCGCATCCTACTGCGACAATCTGAGTGCGTGCACGTACCTCTAAGGCAGAGATGGGCGAATCCGGATTCGTCCTTCTGGCCGGATTCAAATCTTCTCCTTGTCAGGCTAGATTCCGACTCGGATTCCAAACGTTCAATCCTACGAATCCTCTCAAATTTCTAGTCTGCATCCTTCCAGTTTCCGTTTCCCATTCTTTACACAGTGGGCTTAGACAATCCAACTTTTTTATCTCTACCACTAAACATCCTCAGTAATCTATACCGTTATCAGATTACCTTAGATATCAGTGCCTTTTTTTTAACTCTGATTTTAAAACTACAAATTAAGTACATGATTTGATTTTTGTTAAGGTCGGATTTGAATCCGGATTCGATTCCGGACTCGAATCCTCAGCATGAAATGGTGGATCCGGAATCGGACTCGTACCTAGCCTTGGATCCGGATTTGAATCCTTTCATGACCGGATTCGCCCATCTGTGCTCTAAGGGCACTACCAGCGGAGCACAATATGTATACTGTATGCACCATTGCTACAGTTCATCTATGAAACTCAAATCTATATATTGTCAGTATATGTACATGCAGTGCTTTGTCAGCTTATTGTTAAATTTGTATACATCTCTATTTTATTCCGAGGGAAAGGAAATAGTAACACAGATAATAAGCGTGCTCCACCCTTCTAAGAATTAGTAACCATTAGTTACTATTTCCGTTTCAACATCACGAGAAGTTACTACGCTGACCGTTTCAGCCTCCTCGAAATAGTAACTATTTGCTTACTATGCTCGGAAGCCTAATAAGCGTGGTAACAATAGATGTCTGATCGTGATTGACTGGATTACCCGTGGAGTGATATTTTACCAAAAATAAAAAAAATGCGTTCCAGAATTGACGCCAAGAAGCCAAAATTCATGACGTTATTCGTAGTAACTAACAGTAAGTAGGGTGGAACACCCTCAATAAGAACGAAAGAGGACCTTGTGGCTGTGGGAGAGGTGCCATGTCACACTTCCCTCAGTATACAATCATGTGACCATAACATGCCCGACTCCTGAGCGAACACATTATAAGTGGCTATACTCCTACGTCCGCGCAAGGTCAAACCGATACCACTAGATCGGTTCTGCGGCTTTTGGCCACAAAACTCAACAAATTTGTTCAAGACAGCCTCAAAGTTGGCTGTTAAAGCGAATTGTTGCTATCTGTTTTTTGATCCCTGTACCTTCCCTTGTACCAAAGCGTCACACATCATGACAAAATTGCAGGAACACTCAATTCCTTTAGTTTCTTAATTGTAGTCTCTGACCCTTTGCTCACCATCCATCAAACTATTCCGTAACTCCGCGAAGCCTGGATTCTCAAACTCCTTCCATTAGCCTAATGAATTATCAGTGAACAAATTAAAAAGGCCAAGTTTACGAGGTTTCAATTTAATTTTTTAAGCACTCTTCGAATATTTTGAACGTCTCCTTTTATTTTTACTATCTTTCTTGCTCGAAATTAAAGGAGAAACAAATGCAATGTCTGATGACTGAAGATTTAATGATCAAGAAGTCGACTGCAGCAGCGTGCACTGGGAATATCACTCGGGCAAGCCTCGCCCAATCTGGACCACCGGAGATAGGTTCAGAAAAAGCGAATCTTGGGGTGCATGGCCTCCGAATAGGCTGTTTCTGCTTAAGCGAATTGACACTATCTATTTACTGATCAGTTTCTGAGACAAAAACACTCCTAACCCAATTTAAGATTTAACACCCGCTAGATAATTTGCCTTATCTATCTATAAACCACAGCGACTAACCCTTGCGACTATTGTAAATACTGGCCTTATCGGCTGCGACATCTGACCCCAATGCAGCACTAATCTGTCACAGCATATTTTGTTAGGGTGCGTCCTAACAAGAAATGACTAGTCAGTCACTACTATCAACTTTATTGTGTTGGGTTACCAGTGCAGTTGTTGGAAAACAAACGCACCCCCTCGCTCTCAGTTAAAGCACACCTCGCACTATTTATTGTTTATGTTCCTATGTTCAAAACTATTTGAATACTGTAAAACTAGGCTCTGCTTTTAATAAATTATCAACGGCTTCGGCTGTTTTAAGCTTTTCCTAGGCCATTGACTTCTAGCGAAAAATTGGCAAAATTCAGACAACCGGTTTTGCGCATCTAGAGCATGAGACGCAAACACTCGTCGGGAGCATACTGCGCATGGAAAAGAGTGAATCGTGACAACTGCAATATTAGTGAGCTCGGGTAGACTGCAACGTATTAAATTTGGGTCTACAGACTCAAGAATTAACGAATGCGACTACGAAAGCAGGTGGCATTGGCATTGCAGGTACAACAGGAAACGCCTCGTCGTCGAATCGAGAAAACAGGAAGTAAGTATCCGGTCTTGTTCACAGAGAGTACACCCCAGGTTAAACTTTCAAGGTTTCAGCCAGAAAGCAAGTCAAGAAAAAACTTATAATATACTTGCACCAAAAAGGCTTTCACCTCTTTATCTAGGGAGTAGCTCCAGACCAGGTCAAAATACTCCTAACGAGTAGCGCCAAGACCTACGCTTTCCATGAATGACAAATGGGACATACTCATAGCGCAACCCACTACGCTTGTGGTGTTAGGATTGCTGCAAATCGAGTGTGTGTCAGTTTTTTCAAGTCTTGGCGCTACTTCCTAGTGTTATTTTGCTCTGGTCCAAGGCAAGTACGCGAAAACCTCGAATTCCATCTATCTCAAACGCGGACGCCAACACGCGGAGAACAGTTCAGAATACCAACAAATAGCCAAGTGAGTTGTGGTTATAAGTTTCATAATCGATGACCGATACTTTTCGAACCCAGTCTCATTAAAAAGCGCATCCTTATAAAGTGACGCAGACAAATTTCCTGGCCAAGTTTACTTTCGTTCCAGCAACATCTTGCTGGTACAACCTTCAGTATGAGCGCCTACATAAATAATTTTTAATGTAACAGTGTATAGTGCGGTGTTGTGAAACAATAGCTCAAGAATATTGTAGGGAGAGAAGCTTCAGCCTAATCTCTTTTTCTACCAGTAAATAAAGACATTTATTTTTGCCTATACTGACCAAAAATTTGTCAGGCTACGCCAAGTTTGCTTGATAACGTCGTAGATATACTCCTTGGCTTAGGCCTTGGTCTACAATAACAAGATAAGGTTTTACTAGGCATACAAGACATGAGGAAAATAGAATTTTCAGGGCAGGTATTTTGTTGCGGTTTGTGAGATCTGGAGATTTAGAATTTGCGACAATGTTCGGTTGCTTTCTGTTTCTTTCTTTATTTTTGTTCAAGTCTTATGTGGTGTTGATGTTTTAGGGAAATTTCATCCGTTTCGGGCTAGCCTCTGGGCATTGAAGAGTTAGTTCCATTTTTTTTTTTTTTTTTAAATAAACCCTTTTATATCTCTCAAAAGTGCTTTTTCTGACAGCACTTTTCTTTGAAATGACGCGCGCTTTCGCATTTGAGGGACACCTTTCTCGAGGGTGGTCCGGATTTACTCTCAGGCATCATGAAATCCATAAACGCCGCGTCATGAAAGTTTCGAAATATGCACGGATAGCACTTGAAGACCGATTAGTTTAGATTGAGAAAGTGTAACAGTTAACTTTGTTGTGTTTTGCACACTTCCTCTGTTGTGCAACCCGTAGGCTAAACAAAAATTATTACTATTATTATTATGATTGAAAAAACTGTTGAAAGGTAGTTCAGTAGTGACTATTGTGTGTCAGCAAAAAAACCTGACAATACTTTTATACTTGTAATTCGATGTTTCAGGCCACTGACCTCTAAATAGCTCGTCCGAAACAATGGTTCTGTAAAACTTGCTAGAAAAGAAAAATTCCAACGAACCACGACTGCCCAATAGGGGTCGGCACCGTTTCTGTTTCTGTTTTTTTACTACCGTGAGAAAGTGTAACAGTTAACTTTGTTGTGTTTTGCACACTTCCTCTGTTGTGCAACCCGTAGGCTAAATAAAAATTATTACTATTATTATTATGATTGAAAAAACTGTTGAAAGGTAGTTCAGTAGTGACTATTGTGTGTCAGCAAAAAAACCTGACAATACTTTTATACTTGTAATTCGATGTTTCAGGCCACTGACCTCTAAATAGCTCGTCCGAAACAATGGTTCTGTAAAACTTGCTAGAAAAGAAAAATTCCAACGAACCACGACTGCCCAATAGGGGTCGGCACCGTTTCTGTTTCTGTTTTTTTTACTACCGTTTTCTGTTCTGTTTTTTTTTTAAATAACAGAAAAACAGAAAACAGGTAGCCGTTTTTTTATTGCCGTTTCTGTTTCTGTTTCGTTTTTTATATGACCGTTTTAGCCGTTTCTGTTTTTATTTTACCTGTTTTTTCCAACTTTCCGTTTTTTGTTACGACTTATACGCGTGGCGTCCCGGCGTAATCTAGCGATTTTATTTTTCCGCCGGATTGTGCTATCTACCGATATTTTCCGCTTTTCGGAAGGAAAGATTTGTGAGTCAGAATAGAGAGATTGCACCCTACCCGACGAAACGGATATTTTTACCCCATCATTAGAGGAAGCATAACAACAAAATTAACAGAACGAGGTATAGGACTTCCGACTTACAGACTAAATTATCGGCCTTTGATAGCCATTCTGAGCCAGTGAATTGCTGGAAACGTCGATCTGGTCATTTCTTGCTTCTATAATAATATTTTTGCGAAACGGAGTCTCACATTCCATTGGTCGGTTAAGACGCGTTTTTTGAAATTCAACCAATAGGAAGCACGAATCGTTTTGTACTGAAAGTTTGAAGCCTTCAATCTCCCATTTCTGATGAAACTTTTCTACAAAGCTGTAATTATACAACCAAGAAAAAGTCTGCGAATTTTTCCTATGTTCAAAAGTTTTTTTTCACTTTTCGGTAAAGATGCGCACTTTAAGGGTGCTAGAAATTCGTTTTTAAGCAAAACTCTATTGGCGCAAATGATCATGGTCCCTCGGGGATTATGAAATGGATAGTTTGATCAAAAGTATTTTTTCACTTAAGGTGCGCACTTCAAGGGAGCTGGCAGTTCATTTCTGTACTTTAAGGGATGGTCGGATCTGGAAAGTGACGATTTGTGAGCCAATCTTGTCGAGTCTCTGATGTTCCAGCCAAGTTTCATCGTTCTAGCACATCTGGAAGTACCTTAATTTGCAATCACCGGAATTCCAGACCCCCTCCAACTCCCCCCACAGTGCACGAATCCGGTCCGTTCTGTCACGGGTGGACCTAGTTCTTGTGCTTGTTCTTCCCACCAAGTTTCTTCTGGATAAGTCCACTCTATGCGTGACACACAAGATTTCGAGTATTCCTCTCCACCTCCCTCCCCACATTCATCGGATCCGGTCCGGACTTGAAATGGGACATCCGAGAAACGAGGTCTATCCAAATATCAAGGTTCATTAAGATCCGATCACCCGTTCAAAAGTTATATATACCTCAGGATTCCGGATTCCTCCTCCCTCCACTCCCCCACGATGGTCGGATCGGGAAACTGACTATTTCCAAGTTTTTGGTCGGATCTCTGATATGCCAGCCAAGTTTCATCTTCCTAGCCCACCTGGGAGTACTTAACTCCGGATCACCGGAATTCTGGAACCCCCTCCAACTCCCCCCACAGTGTCAAAATCCGGTCCAGTTCTATCTATGATGTACCAAGGGCTTGTGCTTGTTCGTCCCACCAAGTTTAATCCTGATCGCTTAACTTTAAGCATGTCACAAGATTTTCGGTCACCCCCTTCCGACCCCCCCCCCCCCCCCAACATTCATCGGATCCGAACCGTACTTGAAATGGAACGTCTGAGACATGAGGTCGTTCAAAATATCAAGTTTCATTAAGATCCGATCACCCGTTCCAAAGTTATACAAACTTCGGATTCCCCCTCACTCCACTCCCCCAACGGTGGTTGGATCGTCGAAGTGACAATTTCCAAGTAGTTTGGTCAAATCCCTGATATGCCTGCCAAGTTTCATTGTCCTACCACACCTGGAAGTACCGTAACTCGAGAACAGTGGACCGACCGATCGACCGAAAAGTGATCCTTAGATGGCACTTGAATGAACCCCATGCTCAAACGCTGGGGCATGCTGACAGGGGTGACCAATCTGACCATGGTTCTCATACGTCGTTGTATCCCTTCTTCCGCATAGGAGTATCAGTATACAGTACTTTGGGAACTAAAACAATTTGGTATTTTTGACCTTGACATTTTTTGTTTTTAAAGGGTATTGATACCCTTCTGGGGTGGGGAATAAGGGATACACATACGTATGACATCCATACTCACCCCTTCCAGCATACCTCAGCATTTGACCATGGGTATAAGAAAAGGGCTTAGTTTACTAGATAGGTGCAGAGTCCTTTTTTCTTCACCTTACTCGACCTTCTCTCACAACCTTAGACCCTCCATGAGTCCCCTCCTAACACTATTGACTTTCCAAGAGCCGCCTTACCATTCCAAATGGTCGCCTTGCTGTTATCTTATAAGCCTAAAGAAGTAGAAAAAAAAACAGAAATTACCTGTTAAAACGGCCGTTTTTTTGTAAAAAACGGTCCGTTTCTGTTATTCCGGAAAAAAACGGAAAAACAGAAACGGTTTTCCGTTTTTTTTATCACCGTTTCTGTTTCTGTTCCGTTTTTTATTTGCCGTTTTTTACCGTTTCTGTTTTAGCCAAAAACAGAAACGGTGCCGACCCCTACTGCCCAACCTAATTCCCCTGTTCCAATCCTAGAAGTATTTCTGATAATTACCTTTCGTCTCGCTTCCTTTTACTGTCCTTCACCTTCTTATAAAAATCCGAGTCTTCACTCTGTTCGACCTCCTGAGAGATGGCACTGAGTTGCTTCGCCGCCTCCTCGAGGTTAGCCTCAGTCATGTCCTCAATTTCACCCTCCTCAATATCCTTTTGGGAGGGGGACACATCCCCACTTACACCCGAGCATATGTTCTTCTCGTATTCCTTCCGGATTAGATAGTCTGAGAGAGTTAGTTTCCGCTTCAGGTGCTTCGTAGAGTCGGATTTACTAGGGGAGTCTTCCGAGTCCTGTCCGAGGATCCGTAATTGGATGGCCTGGAAAGAAAAACAACTAAATATACACAATCAAACGGGAGTCTTCATTACTGTTGACCCATAACATCTCTTGACTTCCTTTTTGTCTTATGCAGCATTTACAAGTAGAGGAAAACTTGAACAGAATCCGGTCTTGGTGATAAGCACACACGCAGGAGTAAAAAAAAATGTTTCGTCAAGCCAAAAATCTGACAAAATAAATTTACTAACCAACAAAAAATGTTCTGATAGCATTTATGACATCGGATCTGATGACTACTGGTCTCAAAAACTAGCTAGACTTTTTTTTAAGACTTCACCAGCAATGCCGACTAGATTCTTTTCAAGTAGATGAATTCCTTTCATCTTGAAAGGAATTCCCGTCCCGCTCCACTGCAAACAAAATTCTTGCAGTATTTACTACTGGGATTAATCTTGTCTTTATTGAGATAAGATTATCCCTAATTCAGATTAGTTTTATCCCAAATAGAGATTAATCCCAGTAACAAATACTGCATCCTTCTTCGGAGAAACTTTTTAAAGTATATACTTTTTCTCGAGTCGTCTTCACTCCTTTCAAGTCGACTAAACTTCCTTTCTACGGGACATTTTACAAATATACGTTTTCCAAATTCCTCATGTGAGTGTTTGTCACTTCCTGGCGGATTTGAGCCCTTCATCCCCCCCCCCCGTCCTCAAAATCCCTGATTCCGCCAAAACGAAGCATGTAAACGTCAAAAACACTGCCGTCCGATCAACAATTTACCACTTAATGGGCGACAATCAGTTTTCATTTCGACATTAGTTGCGTTTTTGCAGATACCATGTTATCAGATACCACGGTAACTGGATTTGCATAAAAACAACAATTGCCCAATTTGCTCTTTTAAAAGTCATCCCAAAGGAAATACTAGCATCCACTCACATCAGAAGTGCCCAACTCCTTTCCCACCAATTTGACACACGTAAATAAATCTGAAGTACAACTATCAGTTACCACGGTCGGGACCATGGTATCTGAATGTCAATTATTCAGATACCACGGCGAAACTCGGAAAAGCCCTTTTCACCCTGGTATCAGATACCTCGGTAACTACGAAAACGACTGTAGGCCGTGGTATCAGATACCATGGTATCTGCAAAGACACAACTATTGTTCCTTCCGCGGTAAACCGGGGAAGAGGGGGTTGGGCCAAGAACTGTCAGCTTGGGACGGGGACTGAGGATAAAAAAAAAGATAAACAGTGACTGGTTTGAATTAAGAGATTATGATTTAGACCCTAAACCAGAAAAAAAACTCCTAGTCGGTTTACCGCGAGTGATCGGTTACTGCTTTGATACCCTAAGAAGCGAAGTTGCAGCCCTGACCTTCCAAAAGGGACTTCAAACCCTAAATGTAAGGAGTGTGGTTTTTCTATCAGAGTTAAATTGTCTTTCTAAATCAGAATGATGGGCTGTTGGAATGCCTTTCACTCTAAGTAGCAATGAATCGTTGCTTTTAAGAATTCCTTGGACAATCTGTACATCGAGGAATCTACAAAGAACTGTGTTTAGACTAGGTATGTAAGGGCCAACGTTGCATTATTATGATTAATCAATTGCACTATTCTTATGATTAATCAATCTGAATCGTGATTTAAATGAGTTAAAAAAACAGAAAATTCTCGTGTCATTTTGCTTTCAAGTAAAATACGAAATTCAAATTCTCACCTTACTCTGATCTCCGTCCTGCACTTCCCCATTGCACGAGTCGAATCCTTCACCAAACTGTACGTCTTCCCCAATGTCATGATTCTCCTCTGTCTCGTTAAGAAGTCCGTCCAAATAAGCATCACCATCATCACCCCCCACTCCGGTGAGCACAATCTCAAACTCAACAGACTCCTGTTTGATTTCCGTTTCACCCAAAAAATCCTCGGAATATTCACCAAAGTCGCCCTCGTACTCATTTTCGTTCACAGCATACTCCTGACTGTCACTCATTTCACAACCGAGGTCATCAACTTCCGCTTTCACCTCCTGATCCATCTGGATCTCGTCCAATTGATTATCCGACTGGACGCGGTCCATCTGGATTTCGTCCATCGGGAAGCTATCCGGCAAGTCAGTCATTTGCGAGGGGTCAGACATATCCGAGGAACCAAAATCACCAAAAATAGTGAATCCAAGCTCGTCCTGATAGGTTCCCCCTAGGTCTTGGTAGGAGTGAGAGGACTTCCACGAGTCATTCCTGGTTCTCGGTCTTGGGGAGGGTTCCGTTTTAATTTCGGACTCACTTGCGGATTCCCCATTACTTTCTGTTTTGACTTGACAGGGAGGATCAGGCTCTTCATCTTCGGAGAGCTTTGGGTCGGGCTTATTGTTGTTTTCTTCATTGTCGCTATCGGAATAAATCGCCTTGAATGCCCCCGGCTTCGAAAGCCGTGACAACCCTTCATCATCCGACGATTCAGACTCAGACAAACTGCAGTTTTTATTCACCCGCATTTTCTTCTTTTTCTCTTTTGTTTTGACTTTTTTCCTTTCCGGCTCCAAACTGCTCTTGGGCGGCCGGCCTCTCTTTTTGTGCTTCTCTGGTTTTACAAGCTCTGCCTCCAGTTTCCTTTTCATCTTGGCGGGGCTTGTTGATTTGTTCATTCGGTCCTTCTTTTTTCTTCCCCTTTGTCGCTCTTTCCTTGGAGTGTATTCCTCGTCTTTGTCGATGTACTTGTTCTCCCGGGACTTCCGCGGCGAAACAGCTTTCGAGCTTGTTACATAAGAGGGAAGTCGGTCAAACGTGTCGCTTTCATCAACGCCTTCAATGTCGACAAGCTCGTCTTCGGAGTCGTTCTCAATCTGGAGAATCTTCTCGCAATAGCTGACCTGCTGGTACTTCGGCGGCATGAGTAGCGTTTTCTGTCGCTTCTCGGTGCTGCTTTGCGCTGATAGCACAGGCTTCTCAGGCGTTTTCGCAGGCGATTTGGGGGTTTCCACTGGCTTTTTCCGCTCCGTTTTCTTCGGTTCCGGCGCCTTCTCTGCAACAGGGATGGGCATCGGTTTTTCCGCCCATTTCTCGATTTTAATCGGCATAGGAACAGCTTGCTTTTTAATTTTAAGAGGCGATACGGTTTCGACAGGAGGAGGCACAGGCGTTACGGGTTCCTCTTTTACAGTCGACACTGGAAAATCAGTGTAATACGAGGGCAGACGATCGTGCACCTCAATCTCTTCGCCAACAACGATCTCGTTCTGGAAACCTAAGGGGAGGATATGCGTGAGAGAACTGCATTAGTGCCCATTGCCTAGATGTACTCAACAATGGTCGGATGTTTTCAGGCCGCCAGGTCGTTTGAAATACTACAATTAGAAACAGCTACGGTACGAACAGTCGGTTTTTAGCTCATAAGCAGAACAAAAATACAGGTGAAACAATCTTTTGTCCTATGTGTGGCAGCGGCCATGAATGGGTGTGAGTCACGAGGTGTGCGAGTCCTAGTAATAAAGTGAAAGAAACGGAAAGCATCCGAAGAGGGTGTTTTCAATCAAGTATACGCGGCAGTGACGATGAAAGATGGATATGCGCTGAGTGTGAAAAACACAGGAAATTCGTAACGAATAACAGAACAAGGCCACTATATTAAATAGGATTTGGTCGCTTTCACGTCAACACACGTACACTAGAAAATAAAATCTTGCGGTAGTTCTAATGGGATTAATCTTGTCTCTAAAAAGATAATATTATCTCTGATTCGGATTAATCTCGACTCAGTAGAGATAAGATTAATACCAGTAGCAAATACTGCAGTTAACTTTAATCCTTACTCGGAGAAAGTTTTCACAGTATAGACCCAGATCATGTCAATTAGCCATTAAAATATTACTGCAAACTTAACGACTAGCCATTCAGGTTTTTTCACTTATTTGCGGCTTCTAACAAATCTAAAAAGTTTCAGGGGCACTTGATACATTAATGCTTTCTGACACCTTCTCTTTCAAGAGCCCTATCGTATCGTCCACTCGAATTTTTTACAAAAAAGTTTCGGGGACAGGGTTTCCTTAGCCGCGCGTCACCCCCTATTTTCCTTAATGTTGTGCCTTAAAACCAAAAATAATATTTCATCGAACAGAGAGAAGATCTAAGAACAAATCTATGGAAAAGAAATTAAGGTTTTTCATGAGATACCGTTCCCAAATTCGATCAAAACTTAAAGGCAACGAACACGCTGCTGCCCCTCTAATACCCCCCCCCCCCCCCAAGCGACAAACCTGCTTCTCTTCCTACCACTAAGAAGGGAGAGAGTGACCAACGATTCCGGCTGTCTACATCAACCAACTCCACATATTTTCTTCTGTCAACATATGTTTCTGAGGAGATGATCGAAGTTCCCTCCTCTTGAGCTGTATGGGTATGGAACCCCGGGATGGGGGTTCCTCAACTGTGGCTACTTACTTTCTACATCCATTAGCTCAAGCATCTCAGGGGTTTCCAACTCAAGTTGTTCAATCACCGGCTGAGCTGAGCAGTAGTCGTGGTCCACTTCGATGAAGGGCTACAAAGCAAATGTGAATATATTTATTAATTCTTTAGAAATCTTTTTTTTTTTCAAAACCTGCGACTGAAGGCTGATTGCCAGCCTCCAAAATAAATCTTTAAGGACGGTTCAATGCGTAGGCTGTCATTCAGACGCTTTAATTGACGATCAAGGCTAATGAACTTCTCCTTTGTACAGCGCCTTATGCGCTCCTTCTATACTATTTCGTTCTGGTGTCACTCATGTTCTGCGAAAGAAGGAGATAAAAAAGATGAGATCATGTTATTTTATATATGCAAAGCACCTGCTCCACTTGTCGAAATTATGCCATAACCATACTTTGACGGAGAAGTTTAAAATTCAAGATGCAAGTGTTACCCTTTTGGATGTTTCTTCGTCGCTATCAAAAATCATTGACAACAGAACCCAACCATTCAGACGCTTTCTGAAAACGGCGGGTTATAAATAAATTACTTACTTACTTACTTTCTAGGACTGATTCTCTACTCTACTTTTCGATGATACTCATTACCACGACTCGCTCTCTAAAATACTGCCAACGTATTAGATCACGTACTCTTTGTTGTTCCACCGAAAACAAGTTTGTTTTCCCCTTCTAGCCAGTAACTCATGTTGTCCAGTATTACAGTCTTTTCTAGTACCAAACTAAATACCTGAATACCGCTGTGATAGTCGGATAGAAACATGCTTCTAGCCTTAAAAGTTTACCAAAAAACTTGTCGTTCCAGTTTCCACCACGGGCACACAGGTGCTGCATTCCAGTTCAACATACCCGGAAGTAAAAACTAATCAGTTCCACCCATTAACTGTCGCAGTGTTTTAACTGTGAAAGCACACAACCTATTAAGCGCAATCTTAACTAAGGTCCCGAACAAAGATTGTCTCTGACTGGTTCATAATACCGACTGAACCAGTCAGAAACAACGCCAACTGAGGGGGTCACCTGTGAAAAGGTCAATTGTAACATTAGATTTGGCCTGGAGACTGGAACCGAACCATCAAAAGCAGCGGCCGAACTCGGAGACTCGATTCAGAGAGCAACGGCAAAAAACAACAAAAAAAAAAACAAGCTCAACACTTCCTACACGTCGTGGGTAACCTGGAAAAAACTAAGGCAACAACCATCTAATTAAGCATGGGACGTACTGAGGGGAGGGGGGATAGGTGGAAGGTATATATTTCTGGCTATTCACTCCTCTCTGTAGACGGAGCTGAACAAACAAAACATCTGTCGGAAACAAAAAAGGCTTTCTACATTCTAGCCGAGACAATGTGAAGACTTACCTTGGACTTTCCTAGGGGTCTCATTATAGGCTTGCTAAGAAGAGGCCGTGCTATTATAGTTTCCTCCATCTTCGGTCGGGCCGGTAACACCTGAAACATAGCTGAAAATTACCACCACGCAACCTCATCTAGCAATTAAAAAAGATGACATCCATCCACCATGCACACATACCTCACTGCTTTCTCTCTTTAATTCCCACTACCCAGACCCCTGGAAATATTTGAAAACCAGTTGTAAATTACCTGCACCCGATATGTCCAGATGCGATTCGGACACGTATGTCACAACTAGGGCATCTTTTCTTGCAATTCATGACATTTCCCTCGAACCGGAGCCCTTCTGCACAATTCCTGGTACCCCAGTAAACTCCACCACCAAGATCAAATCGGTTCAGAATAAAATATCTAGAACCCACGAAAAGTGTGCAGACCAAGTTTAGTCCCCCAATCCCTCCATCCGTTTGATCCGGGGCATGTGCTCATTCTACCTACTTGGAATTTCACACACCAGCATGTTGGCAAATTACACATGCCACAATCAATCAATCAAATTAATTCTAAATAGCTTAAGGCTAGAAGAGTTGACCAAAGCTTCTACGAAATACACACAAACGACAACAATTTAGTAATACACTTTACAAGTAATAACATGAAATAAATGTTGGAATGGAACCGTGTAAAAATTCGGTTGACAAATTGGCAGGATATGGCAAAAACTGATTGCCAGTGTTCCTCTCGGACCGACGCACGGGGCATTGGACGGCTCATCTCGGGACAGCACACTATCTTCGCTCCGAAACTTTTTGAAAGGCTATTTCTGCGGTCAATTAATACAAGTCTCCAGTTTTTCCCCCTCCCTCCAACCCGACCGGTGGTCAAACTCCACGAAGCATTTCCTAGAGCATTTGGTCAGTTCTTTGAACATGTGTTTAGTCTCTTTTCCTAGCTTATGCGGAAATGACGAACAGAAAATAGGATCGACATATGGCATTTGAACTGAAGGCTGCAAGCGCCGTAAAGACCATGACCCTCCCTCCCTGTTAGAAATGCGCGAAAATATGGCTACCGACAGCTTCCTCTGCACTATACTTTTAAATAAATTCAAGAATCAACGATAAATTCAAAACTTAAAGTAAATTTTTATTCTGTTGGTTATAAATTTTGGGTGGGGTCCTGATAAGTTGACGGCCATCGGTTACCCTCGCTTGCGCATTGTTTTTTTTTTGTGTTTTCGGGTTGATCTTGCTGAGTGTCGCAAGGTTTGTGGGGCGGGTTCACGTCTAGTGATGAGTCATGGAATTATTAACATTTATTTTTGGAATTAGTTATGTTTTCTTTTATATTGTACCGGGTTCTTGTCAATCGACCTAGTGTCTCCGGCTTGACCCTATTTTGATTATGATTTTAACACAGAAGTGTAATTAAAACCTTGAACTAGCAGAAATGTCAGTCGCCGGACCTGAGAACAATATTTATTTCCACATGTTTAAAACGAAAAAAAAATTAAAGGACCCTCTTTGTTTTGCCTTTCATATTATTCCTAACTCCTTCTGGAATTACAAGCTTCTGAAATTCCCGCCTTCCAAAATAGTTTCGTTTGTACCTACGATCTTTAAGCACTTTTCTTCAGTTGATCCGAGTTTTGTCAGTTATGGAACGCGAACTTGCAGCAAGCTTCAAGGTCCGCCGACAACTCTTTCCCACATAAGGACATGAGAAGCTTCAAAGTGTCATTTTTAATTTTGGAAGACATGGTAGCGCAACAGGTCTATTTTCTGTTACGGACTTCTTTTATGTCGCTTGGTCTTCCTATTTTTTAAGCACAGCTCTTTTCAATTTTCAAATACTTTGCGTCCAGCCGTCTGAGAGCGGGAAGGCTTGATAGAGAGCATGTTCCATCCTACTTAACGCTTTTTGCAGTAAAGGCTGGAACGATTTTTCTATTTTCCAGCAGAACATCATGCCACGGCGATTCGTAGTTACAACGCAACGCTCCCGAGCATGGTAAGTAAATAGTTACTATTTCGAGAAGGTTGGAACGGTCTGCGTAGTAACTTTTTACGAGGTTGGAACGAAAATAGTAACTATAATAGTTATTATTGTTAGAAGGGTGGAACACGCTCAGAGTACTAACAAAAAAATCGCCAATTTAATGTGGAAAGTAACGGTATTGCTGGAAAACAGTATTTCTGAACCATTTCATCGTGAAAAGATCATTTCTAATAAGATTTGTGCTTTTACAGTAATTATACAATGCGTTTCTCGTTCAGCATTAAAGTGAAAACCATAAAATATTACCACTTTTTCTGGAGATGGCGAGAGACTCTTCGCAGGCGACGAGGGGCTAGACAATGAACTAACCGAGCTTCCAGCTCTAAAAGACAACTTTAGGAGCGATTGTCCGCCTCTGAAGACCGACTTCTTCTTCACTACAACTGCTGTGTTTAAGCTGCGTTCAACAATTCTCAAATTTGGTTCTTCGGTCTGGAATTTCATTAGTGGATTCGTCTTGTTTTTGCTCCGACTGCCGAGGATTTTAAGCTCCGCAGAGGTCACAACTCGCGGGACGTGCATTGGGGGGTTTAGAAGGCTCGTGCGGAGTGGGACACCGACCTTCCTTAGAAGCGGAACTAGGAAGAAAAAAAAAGATTAAAGGACACGTCGTACTTATGATAGTAATTCATCCTACTTCAGAAGTATTTCCATCCATTCTCGTTACCACGATTCCTTCAATTCAGAAGTGTATCCTATCTCATGTATTGGCAATACACTGATTATCACGCTTGCCACTTTGTTCTCTTTACGTCACATATCACACGCCCGATCCTTGTTTCCGACGAGATTATTCGTCGGGAGATTGTTTATGTAAGTTTTGCCAAGATTGTCATCCAAGCCAAGGGACATGGAAAGAGACTACAAACAGCCGAAGCCGTTTGTAACTTTCTTTAAGCATAGCTTAGCTGTAAAGTGATCAACTGTCTCAGAGAATCTAAACAGAAACACGATGTTGTGCGGGATGTCCTTTAATGCATGTCATTCCAGCTTCTCTGCTTTCGGCGAGAAAAAAAGTTGCGACATAAATTCAGCACGTCTCTCTACTTCACAATTTCAAGCCCCTTCCCGTCTTCGCGAGTTGCCGTGCTATTCTAAGAAACTTTACTAGAATAGCGGAGTTTGATTTTTTGTTTTGTTTTAGCTTTGTTCAGGTTCTTTCAATAACAAACCAAAAAACAAAAGGTCCAGAGCCAGGCTGAGAAGACAAATTCGTTGTGCACGGGATGGAAAGACTTCTTTAACTAAATAAACACTTATAATACAGTATATGCCATTCATATTAATGGAAATATGCGTGTTCTCCCGTCAGCACCGATCCCCAAAGTCACCCGGTGACACGTCCAGCGAAACCAACAATAATAATAGAAGATCATTTTTGGCTAAGGTCTCACAACCCCCTCCCTCACCCCTAAAAATAGGGACGTAGGGCTATTTAGGAACTTAACCATGCACTTTGATGCAAAGAATAGGCTACTGTAGTCAAGTACCAACGAAAAGTCTCAACACTTTGCGAGTTAGCAAGGCGGATGACAAACTTAGCTTGAAGTACTGGAGCACATTAACAAAAGAAAACATACACAAAAAAGAGAACAAGACAAAAGGTTTCGATGGGATCCCAAAAATTCAATATTTGATCTAGACAATTGGGTCTTGTCTTGGCCAGATGCAGTCTTCGCCAAACTCCTTTACTTTTGAAATTCAGAAGCAGATTAAGGTCAAACAGCTAGTCATCTGAGAAAAACAATTTTAAACATGGACTCAGCATGTGTATTAACCCCTAAAAGTCATATCTATTTTGACTAAACAGATCGAAACTTCAGAAACTTCCTGCAGTACTTCTGCCAATTTTCCGGTTTGGGCCAATTTCCATAACTACTTCTCCGGCGAAAAAATAAAGCTATAAAACGAATCCAGCATGTCTCCTTACCCTTAAATCAACTATCTCGATAGATTTAAAAAAAAAGAATTTGTGGCCCTCAATTTGAAATCCCTCACCCACCCTCAAATATAGGGCTACAGAGCCCATCTTCGAACTTGACCCGAAGGATCCTCCCACCAAGTTTCATCAAAATATCTCATTACCTTCGAGAGTTATCGTGCTTACAGACGGACGGACAACTTTTGCGATGTCACAGGTATCCCTCCACTTTCGTTTTGGGATCCCAAAAGGCGTTCTGAGAACCCGGAAGCACACTGTCGGGAGCTTCATAACAGATAACATAAGGATGCGGGGTTTCAACAGACAAGACTTGGGATGTATCTGTTGTTATTTCGAAAACTTTATGCAAAATCCCAACAGATGACGTCGTAAGGGTTGTCTGTCGAAATCGCGCATCCTTGTGTTATCTTTTATTAAACTTCTGAAAGTGCGGGAATGAACTGACTACTCCTTGCTTTCCGTCACTGAGCCTTGCACTTTCAATCTATGATTTAGAGTAAAACGGATCCCTTCGGGCATGGTCATGCATTTTCATCTGTATCAACGATTTCAAAATAAAATGCTCTGCATCTAATTCTAGCTGAGAGTTCTACCAGGAAACAGCGATGGGGCATACCTGTTTTTATTTTGACCTCCGTTCGTTTCACTGGGGTGGGAGGGGCCTGAGCCAGCGTGGGAACTTTTGCCTTCTCCTGTGTGGGAGCTTGCCACTCCTCGACCACAATTGGTTTAACGTCCTCAATGGCTTTAGGCTCCGTGACAACTGGAAGAACATCTTCAAAGCTGGTCGGAAGCCACGAATCGGCAACAATTTCGTTTAGAACGCTATCATCGAAGTCCTACAAAAGAAATTAAAACGTTCCAAGTCAGATGACGCGCATTAGTAGGCGCATTAACAACATTTGGTATAAGAAGGCAACAGAAAACTCAGGCTGTTCTCTATACTGTCATAAGCCCGATAACAGATAACGAATGTTTACGCATCCTTGTGTTGAATGGCAACGATCTTTCTCTTATGACCATCTTAAGTGTTATAGGTCGATACGACATTTCTGCTATGGTCCTTTTAAATGTTACTGTTCCGAACAGAGCGCTTGGAATCTGATTCAAAGGGCCACACTAAAAATAATTAAGTTTTATTTTAAGTTTTAAATTTTAGTTAAATTTCATAACTGTATACCAAAAAAGCATAGCGGAAGGCGTGAATCAGGTTTTTCTCTTATTAGTTTGCTAGTTGCGTTGCCGGCATTGGCTGATGAATTAAGCTCATTAAAACAAGCAGCTACTTGGTCCCCCGCGATGTTTGCCCACTGAACACAATCTGTCAAGACGCAAAATGAAACAGTGGGACTCCCATGGCTTGTAGGACCAGGCGAACCTACACTAAATATATAACAACACATATGATGTTAATCACGCATGGAATCTATTCTTTCGCAATAGCCTGGTTAATAGACGACGTCGATAGATAGTGACGTCATAATGTATTTTTCTCCTTCTTAAAGAGGAGTTTTCTTCTCCTTCTTTTTCTTCACTCCATCAATGCCCGTACTTTTTCACGGGTCGGCAACTCCACTATTATTATTGTTACTAAACTGGTCTAAAACTAAGGTACTTCTCGATTCTTCAATACTGAGAGATATTTAACAAAGCTGACACTAAAAGTAGGTCCTTACCCCAACCGAGTCAGTGACAAAATCCCAGTGCTCATCAACAGCTCCTTCAAGAATATCACTAGAAAAAAAATCTATACTGAGAAAGCTGTCCAAACACTAACTAAACCTTCAACTTAGATGGTAAACATTTGTAGCCAAAAATAAGGGCATCAAAGCTTAAAAATCATGCCATCATAGCTCAGAGCACGAAATTAGAATAGTAGTGTAGAGTCTCTTTGCTTGGTGACTCGTAGCCTCTTTGCTCCTGGCTACCGATTGTGGACCAGGGGTCACTCCTGTTCCGAATGTCCTGATCTTATCGTTCGCGCAAAAACCTCTTCACCAATCGAACTGTTGCTTTGTGGAACTTTTCCGAACTACCGTCACCAGCATCACACCAGACGGGTTTAAAACGCAGCTTGAAGAAGACTACCTCGCGCATGTGTGGAGAGAAGAATATTAATAATAATGTACTTTATTTCCTAAATAGCTTGTATTATACATGCTAGCACTGGATCGTCATTCATGCGAATAACATCTGACAATTGCATAAGTAGACGTTTCAGTACAACTTGAAAATATAACTTGACTCAACTAGAATTAAAATATTGGGGAAAATCAGGTACAAAAGATTTCAGGTAACGATCAGTCGAGTTTACGGGTGGTCTTTCTAGTCTCTGCGAATCAGCTTCTCTCTGTCTCTGTCGCGTGTTAGTCCTGCTATTTGCTATAGTCTCAAAGTCAGGTAGAATGGCACAATGATCATGTGATGCTAGACACTTGCTCCGGAATGGGCGCCGCCGAAGCAGAAATAGTCCCCGGAAAGAGTCACCATCTGCAAGCTTTTCATCGGGATAATACATCCTTAGTGCTTGCAAGTGCAAGTTAATCTACTGTCTCAACACCTTTCGCAGTGCTGCCCCGCAATTCCGGACCCGAATAACGACTATCACTAGCCGCGTTCATTTTCGTCGTTTTACTACAAGCGTTTTCTTTATAACGCCGCGTTCATGTACGGCTGAGAATAAGGCACTTTCTTTGTTCAGTTGAACTGCCGTTCCATTCTTCGTTCCTGAAACGACGAACTGCGGCGGAACATCAGTTTCAACCTTCCAAATTCGCGGAAAAAATAAATAAATTAATCTTGTAAAACAAGTTTACAATCAGTGGGCCTGTTATGCTGATATTCACTTTTTCTGTCCGTCTGTCTGTCCCAAAGAGATTAAGTTGGAAATAGTCACTTCCCCGATGCAAGCATCGTGGGGGAGTGGAGGGAGGAGGAATCCGGAATCTTGACGTATGTTTTTACTTTTAAACGGGTGATCGGATCTTAATGAATCTTGCAACTTGGAACCGTGTCTCAAGACGACTCACTTCAAATCCTGACCGGATCCGATGACTTGGGGGGCGTTGAACCAGAAATCTTGGGAAACGAACACATCGATGACATAAACCGGACCCTGTTCCGGCACTGTGGGCGAGTTGGGGGAGGGGGTCCGGAATTCTAGTGATAAATATTCCTTCAGCCCAAGCTGACTGCGAATCATATTTGATGGTGCAAAACGGATAAGTCAGCTGAATTTTATTGGAGCTATATTTCGGCCCTTCTTGGCAAGGGTCCTTTTCAGGCTCAAACCGCTCAAGTTGGAAAAAACGAACTTGTGGGAAACACCTGTTTGCTAACGTATCCGTTTTGCATCATCAAGTATAATTCTAGTGATCCTGCGAGTTCGGTACTTCCTGATGTGCTAGGACTATGAAATTTAGAAGGCGCATAAGGGATCCGTCGATCCGACCTGACTGACTTGAGAATAGTCGTTTCACCGATCCGACCATCATGGGGGAAGTCGAGGGATGGGGAACCCGGAATCTAGTGGCATGCATAACTTTTGTACGGGTGATCGGAATTGAATGAAACTTGACAGGCCATCTTCTCAGGTTCCAGGTCAAGCCCTGATCGGACCCGATACTTGTGGGGATGGGGGGGGGCACGGAAATCTGAGTTGAGGGAATTGGGATGGAACATGGCAGGTAGAAGAAGCATTGGCCCTAGATAAGTAATTTACGGAGACATACCGTATTGGGGCCTCGTTAGGACATCGCCAGTTAGGATAGTTCTGGATGTTCTAAGGACGATGGAACTTTGCAGGCATATTCGTGATTTAAGAACCCGACACAATGCCTTAGGAAAATTGTGTTCCTAGATCCAAAACCTGTGTTCCTGGATCCGACCATCTTTGGGAGAGTTCAGGGAAGGGGAATCCGGAAATTACTGACTTCCGTAAGTCGAATGGGTGGTCCGATCCGAGTGAAAGTTTATGGGTGATTCAAGTGAAACTTGGTAGATGGTAAGAGAAAATGCTTTCGATGATCCGTTTACGAGTCCGAAACAGATTTGGCTGCGGTAGGGGAGTCGGAAGGGGGGGGGGGGGGTACCGGAAATCGTGTGGCACGTCTAGGGCCCAAAAGAGCGGATCTATTCGGTTGAAAACTGGAAGGTAGAACAGTCATTTGCCCTAGATGAACCGCACCGCATTTTTGGATGGCAGCGTATTGTTTTACGTTCTCATCTACATTCTTGTACCACCTACTCGTAACAAGCACCATATGAGCTCTTAGCTCTTGGTGTACGTTGTTGTGGCTGCTACTGCAAATATTAAGTTAGTTAGACTTTCAACATTCTCTTCAATGACCTTTATACAACGTGTCAAAGAAAACGCTAATATGAAAAATTTTAAAACGACATTTTTCGTACCGACAACGACGAAGGACGAAAACGAACGTTGCTAGTCTATTACAAACTCGTGCGTTCGCGGATCTGCCCAACGTCTAATTCCCAAGACCTATGTTAGATCCACTCAGTTATTATGGAGCATAATCGTAAACTACTGCACCGCCGTTGACTGATCACCGAAGTCCTTATCATTGCAGATTCTTTCTTATCTTGTGGTCACCTACTGTATACAGCCTCAAAATGACAAGCTCACACAGTACTAGAAATGTTCGGCATAGCCCAAAGCTAGCACAACAAACTATTACGTATGATTCCATAAACAAAGAATATGGACAATCGGAATGAGAAAGCTTTCTCCTCAACATATTTCCCAGATTTCCTCCTATCACCTTACTGAACAACCCAGAGGTCGTCCACGCCTGCTTGGCATGTTTCTTGTATGGGTTAATCGCACAAAATCCAGAGGCTTGACTGAATCTTGTCGGCATACCCAGAGATAATCTTAGACTACAGTAGACAAGAGCTTTCCATTCTCAAGGAAAGCTCCAAATTTCATCAGAGTCTATAATTTTTCAAAGATCCTAGCAGCTTGGTGCGTAATGCGGATAAAAATGGATTGGGGGGTGGGAGTGGTAGCTAGCTGGTATCCATACATGATATGAAACATTATAAGGGTAGTTTTGAATATCTGCTCCCAAATCAAAGGTAACTCTTGGGCTAGAGGAGTTCACCTGCCTTTGGAGCATCCTGATCTATGGCTTTACTTGAGCTTCAGAGCAGACTCTAAACTAGGAAGCAGTCTAAAAACCAAAAATATTTAGAAGGGTCGGAAAAGCTTGCAGACAGCAACTAATCTAGCTCACGATAAATCCCTACTTTTTGTTTATATAGGCTAAGCAAAGGGTTGTGTACATCCTCAGATTGGCAGAGCCTATGCCAAACGCTGGTCAACCTAACCCTGACCTAACTCACTAAAAACAAGTTTGATTGGTTGTTTACTAAATCTCACATGAATGACCAATAGATTATTAGGTCAGTGTACCCACTTTGTTTATAGCACAGCAAATAACATAAAAAAAACAGGTATTTGTTGTGGACAGGGGCGTCGCAAGTACATTTTCGTTGGGGGGGGGGGGGAGAGCCAAAATTTTACCGAATCGCTCAAAAATTTTACCTTTTTTTTTAATTTTACAAAAATTTTAAGAATTCGACCTTAAAATTACGGAACAGAAAGGATTATGTAGGAAGAGTAACATTAAAGGGCAGCGTGAAAGACGATAAGCCAACTAATAGGCGGCTTTTTGGCGAAGCCCACTTGGAGAATTTTTCGAAATCCAAATTTTTGTTTCCTGTAGGCTAAAATTTAACTGCTTCTCTTCGAAATTCTATCATTTACCGTGGATTAAATACCGAGACTCTAAGAAGTTCCAGGAACCGGATGGAACGACGTTATGGCAGCAGCAGGAACTGTAGTCTAGTCAATACAACCCATAATCCCCATAAAGTGAGCG
Organism: Branchinecta lynchi; assembly: GCA_023053575.1. NCBI lineage: Eukaryota > Metazoa > Arthropoda > Branchiopoda > Anostraca > Branchinectidae > Branchinecta > Branchinecta lynchi. Next base: position 16,442,348 of record JAKZAP010000008.1, read on the forward strand.
CCAGCGGCGAGATATTTTTTTTTGTTTTTTTCCTGCCAAATTTAATTTCTATCCAGCTTCTAGCTTTCAATATGTCGCAATCTCCATCCTAGAACTGGCTTAAAACATATTTGACGGTGCAAAACGGATAAGTCAGCTACATTTTATCAGAACTATATTTCAAGGACAAGTTAATGTTCCAGCTTGAGCGGCTTGAGACTGAAGAGGACCCTTGCCATGAAGGGACGAAATATAGCTCTAATAAAATGTAGCTAACTTATCCGTTTTGCACAGTCAAATATGATTCGCAGTCAACTGAGGCTGAAAGACTATCGATGGCTTAAAACCCCAGTCAAATGACGCGCCCTTCCACAAAGTAGAGAATATTACTAGAGATTATTAAATTATTATTATTAAATAGGAATATTAATTATTCACAACATTTCTGATTATATCTTCTTTTTGGGATCCAAATTAAAAGGACTATCGATGAAATCATATATCATCCCTTTTGTCTGCGACCAGTGCTGCACAAATTACAGAATCCCAGTTATTATACCTGATAAGTTTGGACCAATAGCATGTTCGGGATTCTGTGTAACTACCGTATCCCGGTTATTATACCGAATTGTTTCGGTATCGAAAGACTACCGAACAATATTCATATACGGTATACTTTCCGAGAAACTGAAACATAAGTCAGGGTTCGTGGTTAACTATGCAATACTCAGAATCCCAATCATGATACCTAGTGCATTTGAACCGATAGCTTATTCGGGATTCTGTGTAACTACCGAATCTCCATAAATATACCGAATACTTCTGGCATCGAAAAATACCAAATGATTTCAGTAAATTCTCTCACCAAATTCGTGATAGCTACCGAATACTGGCAATTATACCGAATCTCGATCGTTATACCGAATAGATTTGTACCGATAGCCTATTTAGGATTCTGTATAACTACCGAATCACCGTAAATATACCGAATAGGTCTGTTGTCGAAAAAATACCTAACATTTCAAAAGGTAGGGAGGTGCTACCCCCCCCCCCTTCCGACGCCCCTGGTTGTGGACTCAAGAAATCCTGCTTTTGCACTAATAAGTATGTAATACACAAGAAAGCAACCTGTATTGAATAAATGATATTACTTCTTTACCAATCCTAAAACGGACTAACCTTGCTATGTCTTGGAACTCATTCCAAGAAAATCCATCTTCACTGCAATCTTCATCTGCATCAAGCATGTCATTTAAAAGAATGTTGTCAAAGTCTGTGAAACCGTTGACTAGATCCATGATTTCTGACTCATTAGTAAACAGCTGCAAGAAAAAACAAGAGCTACGAGCTTACATGTCACTTGTTACGAATAGGTGGTACAAGAAAGTAGAGGAAAACGTCAAAAAATACCCCCGTCAACTCCTTAGAATCGGGTCTAGAAATAGGATATCTAGTACCTAAGTCCGAGCATTTTCGGCATCGATCGGATCATCTAAGGCAAATGACATGTCCACCTTCCAAGTTCAGATCCACTAGTTTGATCCCTAGGAGTGCTACACCATTTCCGGTACCCCCCTCAAAACCCCCACACTGCGACCGAATCTGGTTCAGACAAGTAAACAGATCATATAAAGAATCTTCTCAACCACCTATCAAGTTTCAATCGAGTCTGACCATTTTCGGGAAACTATGGTACAGTTCTCAGATCCGGTCCAGACGCAAAAATATGTCATCTCCCGGCATATGGTCTCTCAACTTTCCAAGTTTCATTCATATCACTCCAATAGTTTGACCCCTATGCGCGCCAAAATATTTCCGGGACTCCCCCTCCAACTCCCCCACTGTAGTCAAATACAACTAGGACACGTAAATTTCGCATCTCTGACATCGTCTCTTCTCGTCTTTCAAGTTTGATTCGAATCTGAGCATATCTGCAATCTTACGCTTTCCACTTCATTCTCCTCCTACCATGGCCGGATCCGGTCCGGATGCCAAATAACAAACTAGGCCGCACAAACTCGGTACTGTCCAAATTGTACCCAATTGGGTCCATTCGTTTGCTTTTGTGCATGTAACAAAGTTTCCGCCCCCCCCCCCCCTTCCTCCAACTCCCCCAACCATTGCCGCATGTGGTTCGGACACATGTTTTGCATATCTAGGTCATTAGTTGTTATCACCCATAAAGTTTCACTCGAATCGGACCACCCCTTTGCAACCTACGGAAGTCGATAATTTTCCGGATTCCCCTCCCCTTAACTCCCCCAAAATTGGTCGGAACCAGGAACGATAATTTGTCTAGGGCATTGTGTCAGGTCAAGTCATGCCTGCCAAGTTTTATCGTCCTTACTTACCACATCTGAAAGTATTTTAACTCGCGATCAAAGGAATTCCAGGAAATCCCCTCCGACTCTCCCACCCCCCCTCCCCCCGATAAGATTTGGTCGGCCAAGACATTTCTAGGGCTTATGCTTCTTCTTCCCACCAAATTCCATCCCAATGTTTCGACGCTAAGTGTTTGACAAAAGTTCCAGTGACCCCCTCCAGCTCCACCCACAAGTACCGGATCCGGTCCGGACTTGACACGGAACATCTGAGACGACACCTCTTTATACTTGCCAAGTCTCATCACCCGTTCTAAAGTTTCGAATGCCACTAGATTCCGGATTCCCCTTCCCACCACTCCCCCCACAATGGTCGCATCATACAAATGACTATTCTTAAGTCATTTTTTCCGAGTCCATGATATGCCAGCCGAGTTTCATCACCCTAGTACATTAGGAAGTGCTGGATTTGCGGGATCAGCAGATTCCAGACCCTCTCCACAACTCCCCGTACAGCGCCGAATCCGGTCCGGTTATGTAAGTGATAAATCTAGGATGTGTGCTTGCTCTTCCCACCAAGTTTAATCCTGATCCCTCCATTCTAAGCAATTCCCAACATTTCCGGTTTCCCCCTCCAACCCACAAAGTCATCGGATCCAATCAGGATTTTAAGTGAGTTGTCTGAGACACAAAGTTGTTCCAAATATCAAGTTCCATTAAGACCCGATCACCTATCCAAAATTTATACTCCACTTACCCCACTATGCTCAGATCGGGGAACTGACTATTTCCAACTTAATCTTTTGGGGTCCCTGATATGCCTGCAAGTTCCATTGTCCTAGCTTATGTGGAAGTGCACTAATTAGCAAAACCCGGACCTACCGACGGACAGAAATTACGATCGCTATATGGCACTTGACAGAAGGGCAAGTGCCATACAAATCTATTATGATACCTGTTTGATGTTTCATTGAAAATTTGGTCTTGTTCCAGAACAAGCAAAGCAAAAGAGACTTGTAGACTGAGAAAACCATGAAATACTATACCCTACCCAAAATAGGTCTTGGGGGGGGGGGACTGCTTGCTACAGGGATCCAATGAAAGCTTCCGGCAGTAAGCACCAACAACATCAACAGGCTACATGCCCTTGTTGCTAATAAATGCAATTAAGGTAAAGGTACTGGAGTAGGTCTTTCTTTCAAGGTGTGTCTCTCATCTTTTGGAGAACTGTGACATAAGAAAGAGATATTCAGTTTGAGAAGTTTGCTGCTGGTTTGACAACGTAACAGAAAAATAAATGTAATTCCTATACTCATCAGAATTCTTTAAAACAGCAACCTTACTGAAAATTCTAAACCTGTTCTAAAGCCTAGCCTAAGGTAAATTATTGAAATTAGGACACACTGTAATTTGGACAAGTTGGTTGAACAATGCATACTGGACACCTAATTTTATTAATAGAATAGCCAAAAATTGCAACAGTCGAAAAGTTAAAGCACAACTCTTACTAGAAATGATCTTTTCCCTATGAAATGAATCAGAAAAAAGTTTTTGGAAATACCATTACTTTCCACCTAAAATTAGCGATTCTGTTGTTAGCACTTGCCGACTACATCCAGCCTTCCTGCTCTCTGATGCTGCTGCTTGGTCAAAAGGTTTGAAAACTGAAAATGCCTTGGTCAAAGAGTGTGAAAACTAAGCAAATAAAAGAAGTAATAAACAGAAGATTATCACATTCTTATATGTGAAAGAGTTGTCAGCGGACGTTGAAGATTTCTGCAAACTTTTTGTTGGGTGACGGGAAAACTCGGAAAGGCCAAAAAACACTCAAAACTCGTAGTTACGAAACAAAACAATGGAGAAAGGTGGGGATTTTAGAAGCTTATAATTCATATGGGAGCTAAGTATGTTATAAAAGGCACAATAAGCAAGAGCTTTAATCACTGCTAGATTTTGGCAATTCTGTAATCATCTAACAATATAAAATTATAATCAAGGCCAGGGTTTCTGTTGAAGAGGGCTAACCAATCAAAGACTCTAAAACTAGTAAAAGTCGGTTATTTGCTCGAACCCATCCGCAATCAATGACATAAACATGCTCGGACTCATCCGTGTTCAATGACATAAATCCAACTTTTACCATGGTTAAGAGCAATTTTTTCATCAACTGTGTTTCACTGAAGTTATATATCATTTCTTTTTTTTTTACTGAATGGTAGAGTAGGGTACAAGCAACTGCAATATGGAAAAATGTTAAAACCACCAGGTTCATGCCTAGATTTCTTTTCTTTTCTCATCACAGACAGAAGAAATTCCATTCTTGGCAAGGTCCTCGTCAGACTGTCGAATGTCAGGGACAACAATGGGGAAGGAGTGTTATCTCGGACGTTCTAAGAACAGCTGAAACATAGCTGACAAAGCATTGTAGCTGAACATATGATGGCAGTCTACATAGTTTGAATGTATGTTTCCCAGGTAGCTTGGAGTATGTCAAAATTTTGTATTTACATATATATACAGCCCACATATCTTTGGTTAATCTGTTATGTTTGGTATGTTAGTTGGTGCCTTTTACTTTCTTTAATTGTATTATAACATTGTAATTGAGAAGCAGGTCATAAATAAACATCAAAGATGCAAAGAGATACTTCCCTATCTTGTAGTTTCAAGTTTAACTGAAAAGGGCTGGGATAGGACAATCTAATTACCCATCACTTACTCACTTAAACTGGCTTGAAGACCCGCTGAAAATGTGCTACTTCGCTGTTCCACTATTCACAAATAATTGATTTCAAATAGTGAAATTTCCATCGTATCTGTGATACCTCTATGCACTTGTATTTTTGACATATGCCTTACGAGAAAGATTTATGTTTTTTTTTTCAGGCACTAAGTAATCTTCACCAGTGTCACCACTGCAGCACCACTGCCCACTGAAAAACCACATTAGTGTTGCGATTAAAATTTCCTGCATCATAGTAGAATTTACGCTGGGGGATGGCAGTCTACTACAAATCCATGATTTTTGGATACGCTATGCCAAACGCTGGGCATATCTAGCATTTAGCATAGCCTATGCCTAACACTGGATACCCTATGCCAAACACTGGATACCTGTTGGTAACCTAACCCTGACCTACCTCAATAGAAAGGAGTTCTGATTGGTTGATTTTTTAGCTTCACTCAAATCATCAATATTTTACTGGGTTACAGTATCCAGCACCTGGCATAGTGTATCCAGCGTTAGGCATAGGGTATGCCAAACGCCAGACATAAATATTCTTTGAGTCCAAGCTGACTTTGAAACATTTATTCAAACAATGTTTACAACGGATACGTTAGCTCTGATTCTTCATCAGCGATATTTCGGCCCTTCTTGGCAAGGTTTCCTTCCCCGAAGTTGAACCAGAGGATTGACAGCCTGACAAGGACCCTTGCCAAGAAGGGCCGAAATATCGCCAGACATATCCGGCGTTTGGCATAGGGTATCCAAAAATCAGGGGATTGTGGTTGACTGGGGGATGGCTGCTGATATCAGGCTGATATTGGGAACATCGTCACTAGAGCAGAAAGTGGAAAATAAAAAAAAAACTTCACTTGGGTTTAAAGTTAAACTTTAGGCAGCACAGACACAGTGGAGGTATGTTTATTTGAACAGTCCCTTTAATGTGAACGGTGCAGTTTTGGGCTAAATGGTAGAATGAAGATCCAAATACCTATTCAGTCGTTTTCAGACGCCTCTAATTACCTAGGCTACTTTGGCTAACTCACAGTTGACTTTACTCATAGCTGATAGCAAGTGCATGAAAATGACAAAGTATAAACATTCACATTAGCAACCTCTACTGTATCTTGTTTGAATGCTAAACTATCATTAATTATGAACCAGTTATGAACTGACTGAACCACCATTCAGCCTCAGAGGAAAGCAATCAAATGTCATACCCTTTTCCTGTGGGTCCTCCCACCATCAAGACCCGACATAAAGGGGAGGTGTAAGGCCTCCTCGGTCATATTTGCCAAATAATTGATGTATAATCCTCAGGAAAGTCCCACACTGCACCAACAAAAGTGAAATATGTAGACCTATCCGCCGGCAAATAACCATGTGTGAACATCCATTCACGGTTTCTGCTTTTCTTCAGGAAAACGTGGGATTTGCAAGTACGGGATTGTACTCGTCACAAAATTACCCGATGTACAGTAAAATTGTTGTTAAAATATCGGGATTTTTTCTCGGCTGTCTTTCAAGAATATATTTATTCCTGATGGTATCAAAAAAAAGATACAAGTCTGTTTTATATAACTCGCGGATTTCTTCTTAATTTTACTGTTCTATATACTTGTGTCAGTCAAGATAATTCTGAGTTTTTGCTTGCTGAAGAAAACGGATCACCAATCTCAAGATTCTCAAGTTCTCATTTCTAAAGCCTATGCAGATTGCAGATCCCAGAGCATATGAGGAAGAAAATCTCTATCAGTAATACACAAATCTAAATTTTTGGGCATGGTGCCCCGATGTCTGGGCATGCCTGGATGTATGGGCATGGTGCCCATACGTTAGGGCACCATGCCCTGGAGCATGGGCATGGTACCCCTGTGAAATTTGATTAGACTGTCACTGGCTATATACCTAAATGTCCTAGATCAAAAGTACTTGATTTACTTTCTATCTAACCTCATTTTCCAATTTTCAAAATGTTAGAACACTTCCAAGATACACACAGAGAGTTTTGTGGAGGCCACTTCTTTCCCAGTGGGTTTACTCTATCCTTTTCCAGGTAGTTGCCACTAGGCTACTCAATCCTTTTCCATGTTGTCAAAAAGTCAAAAGTTATAGAGTAAAAAAAAATGAAAAAAAATCACCCAAAACAAATACAATAAAAGGTAAACAATCTGAAGGAAATATTTGCTCCAGTGAACCAGTCTAGTACACTAGCCCCATTTCAGGCACGGTGCTCAAATGTCTAGCACCATGCCTGGGTGCGAGACGTTCAGGCACTGTACCTTGGATTTCATGTATGGTGCATGGATTTCAGTATACAGTGCATGCATCAAAAATACAGTTTCTGTCATCACTACTGAGCACCAGCTCGGACAGGGCTGAAATTACTACTATGAATTAGAGAAATCAAAGACAATCCTTTATATATTTTTCGCAAAAAAAAAAAAGGGCTCTAATCGTGATGGAGATGAAAAACCTAACAGCACCCTATCTATTTTCCAGGTATTTTCCCTATCTATTCGCCAAGAGCCAATATTCTTGTTGGCTGCTAGGTAGAAAAGGCTGAGGCACAGGACACTTTGCATGCAAAACCCTTGACTATGTAGAAAAGGAAATGAGGTTTTTCACATCTGTCATCAGCTGAGCCCTTTTGTTTTTGTTGTGAAAAACATTTAAAGGATTGTCTTTGATTTCTCTAATCCATGGTAGTAATTTCAGCCCTGTCCGAGCTGGTGCTCAGTTGTTATGACAGAAACTGTGTTTTTGATGCATGCACTGTATACTGAAATCCATGCACCATGCATGAAATCCAAGGTACAGTGCTTGAACGCCTAGCACCCAGGCATGGTGCTAGACGTTTGAGCACCGTGCCTGAAAAGGGGCTAGTGTACTAGACTGCAGTGAACAGACTGAAAAGCTTGCCTCATCCATCGACCTAGCAGCAATTTTCTGAAAAAGGATAGGATAAACCCACTAGAAGAGAAGTGGCCTCCAAAAAACTCTTATGTATCTTGGAAGTGCTCTAACATTTTGTAAATTGGAAAATGAGGTTGGATAGAAAGTAAAATCAGGTATCTTTTGATCTAGGACAGGAAGAAGACCATATTTAGGTATGTAACCAGTCTCAGGTATACCAAATTTCACACGGGTACCATGCCCGTGCTCCAGGGCATGGTGCCCCAGTCCAGTACACTAGCCCCTTTTCAGGCACGGTGGTCAAACGTCTAGCACCATGCCTGGGTGCTAGACGTTCAAGCACTGTACCTTGGATTTCATGTATGGTGCATGGATTTCAGTATACAGTGCATACATCAAAAACACAGTTTCTGTCATAACAACTGAGCACCAGCTCGAACAGGGCTGAAATCACTACCATGAATTAGAGAAATCAAAGACAATCCTTTATATATTTTTCACAACAAAAACAAAAGGGCTCGGCTGATGACAGATGTGAAAAACCTCATTTCCTTTTCTACATAGTCAAGGGTTTTGCATGCAAAGTGTCCTGTACCCAGGGGCGTCGCAAGGGGGGGGTGCGGGGGGTGCAGCACCCCCCCACCTTTTTGAGATTCGGTAAAGTTTTGGGCCGGAGGCCCAAAAGTTTACTAAAATTGTTCGGTATTTTTTCGATTTACGGGGATTCGGTAGTTATACAGACTATCTGTACAAATCTCTTCGGTATAATGATCGGGATTCGGTATAGTTGCCAGTATTCGTTAGTTATCACGAATTTGGTGAGAGAACTTACTGAAATCATTTGGTAATTTTTCGATGCCGAAACTATTCGGTATATTTATGGAGATTCCGCAGTTTCCCGAATAAGCTATTGGTTCAGAATTATTCGGTGTCATGATTGGGATTCGGTAATTTATTAAGCATAATTTCCAGGATTCGGAAGTTATCCACGAATCCTGACTTTGTTCCAGTTTCGACGAAAGTATACCGAATATGAATATTGTTCGGTAGTCTTTCGATACCGAAACAATTCGGTATACTAACCGGGATACGGTGGTTATACAGAATCCCGAACACGCTATCGGTCTAAACTTATTCGGTATAATAACTGAGATTCGGTAACTTATTCGTTGTAATTGCCAGGATCCGGAAGTTACCACGAACCTCGAAATTCAGAAGAGGTCGAGTGAAGCACTGGTCGCAGACAAAAGGGATGATCTGTGATATCATCGATAGTCCTTACTTTTATCTTGGATCCCAAAAAGAAAATCTGATCATAAATATTTCGAAAATTCCGCCTGCAGCACTTTTCGCCATTTTCTCTATTTTGTGGAATGGCGCGTCATTTGACGAGGGTTTTAAGCCAGTTTTAGGATTGAGATTTCGAAACATTAAAAGCTAGAATTTGAATGGAAATTAAATTTGGCAGGAAAATGCAAACAAAAATTTCGCCTGCGGCGCTCACTTTATGTTATCATAGGTAGTATATTGACTAGACTACAGTTGCTGCTGCTGCCGGAACGTCGCTCCATCCGTTTTCTAGAACTTCTTAAGAGTCTCGGTATTTCATCAACGGTAAATGATAGAATTTGTAAGAGAAGCAGTTAAATTTTAGCCTACAAAACAAAACAAAAAGGATTTCGAAAATTTTCGCCTGCGGCGCTCGATTTAATTTTCTGTTGGCTATTATAGATAGTAGCTGTTACTGCAATCATGCCCGGCAACGTATTCTCTATGTGGGCTTCGCCAAAACGCCGCCTAATAGTTGGCTTATCGTTGTTCATGCTGCCTTTTATTGTTACTCTTCCTACGTAATCATTTCTGTTCCATAATTTAAAGCTCGAATTCTTAGTTCTAGGATTCGGTAAAAATTTTGAAAGATTCGGTAAAATTTTGGCTCTGCACCCCCCCACCGAAAATGTACTTGCGACGCCCCTGCCTGTACCTCAGCTTTTTCTACCTAGCAGCCAACCAGAATATTGGCTCTTGGGGAATAGATAGGGGAAATACATGGAAAATAGATAGGGTGCAGTTAGGTTTTTCATCTCCATCATCATTAGAGCCCTTTTGTTTTTGTTGTGAAAGATATATAAAGGATTGTCTTTGATTTCTCTAATTCATAGTAGTACTTTCAGCCCTGTCCGAGCCGGTGCTCAGTTGTGATGACAGAAACTCTGTTTTTTCTGTATGCACTGTATACTGAAATCCATGCACCATACATGAAATCCAAGGTACAGTGCTTGAACGTCTAGCACCCAGGCATGGTGCTAGACGTTTGAGCACCGTGACTGAAATGGGGCTGGTGTACTAGACCGGTGCCCCAAGGTATGGCACCATGCCCATGAGTTGGGGCATACCCAGACGTTGGGGCACCATGCCCAAAAGTTCAGGATCAGTGTATGACTGATCTCTATTGGTTGGATTTTTAGGTTAGGCATGTATCTTATTTCCTTTCCATCACATGGATGTACACTTTGCAGCTAAGATTTGCTTGCTACCAACTTGTTTTCAGGGGAAAATGGTTGTCGTGGAAACACTTTTCACTGTAACCTAAAATCGGTCCTCCCAAAAATTGGAAATTATGCAAAAACATGTTCAAAATTTGAAGACTGATGACGTGATGAAGGTACCATAGAGGAAGACTACTTGTAATAACAATAATAATAGTAATAGTAGGTAGTAAAAATTAAAATTAAAATGAAAAATTAAAAACCAAAAATTGTACTTAAAACTTAAGATTTAAAAGTTAAAATTAGAACTAAAAGTTAAAATTAAATATTCCTTCAGCCCAAGCTGACTGCAAATCATATTTGACAGTGCGAAATACTGAATTTTATCAGAGCTGTATTTCTGCCCTTCTTAGCAAGGGTCCTCTTCAGGGACAAAGATGCTCAAGTTAGAAAAATGAAACTTGTGAAATAGGATTCTTGAGTCCTTGACAAAAAGGGCCGAAATATAGCTCTAATAAAATTCAGCTTATGCATCCGTTTTGCACTGTAAAAAAAAATCAAAGTTAAAAATTGAAATTAAAATAAAAATAAAATTAAAATTGAAAAACTAAAATTAACAATTAAAACGAAAGTCAAACTCTCAATTTAAGATTTAACTATAAAATCAAATTTAAGAATCAATAAAGAATTCAAGTTATATTTAAGTTCTTATTTTAACTTTAATAGATTTTTCTATTTGTTGTTCCGCCATAGTTTTACTTTCTAGTTGATGACAGTGAAGCTAAATCAGAACCAAGAAGCTTGAACCGTTCCAAAATCGGGTGATGTGAGATGATCACTTTCTTCTTTTGGTCCCTATGTAGACCAACAAATTTCCGGAATCCCGCTCCACCATGTCCACATGCAGTTCGGTCACATAAATATCAAATCTAGGGCATTTGCTCCTATCAACCACTGAGCACTTCCGGATCTTAGACACATAATTAAGTTTCATCCCATTCCCTCCATCCATTTGGTCCCTATGCACGATATCAAAAATTGGCGGGTCCGAATCGCATCTGATGCAGGATAGAGGGATCCATCCAGCCTGCATCGGATCCGAATCCATCCTGCATCGGATCCGAATCCATCCTGCATCGGATGCGATTCGGACCCGCCAATTTTTATATCTACGGCACTTACTACGGAACAAGTTTCCCTTGAATCGGAGAACATCCTGAAAATTTCGGACGCCGGAACTGGTCTGAACCTCAAAATAAAAACTCTAGTACCTATGACCTTTGTAAAATACAATTGGTACCTGCGCATGTGCAACGATTACCGGGCCTCCCTCTCCGCCCAGAGAGTTCGTAAAAACTAAATGTCTCATCTAATAGTGCTTTTCTTTCTATAAGACACCAAGCTTCTCTCAAATAGGAATACTTCTGGAAAAATTTAACAAACGCCCCTAAGAACTCCCCGTACCAAGGTCGGATCTGGTCTGGACTTCAAAATCACACAGATGGGACCCATGATCTTTGTATTATCCTAAGTTTCATCCCAATCCCTACATTACTTTGGTCCCTTGTATGTTCCAAAAAGTTCACCTCCAACCACAACCTCCCTGTGGTCATCGTATCTTTTTGGTCCCAAAGCACATAAGGTTTACTTCGACTTGGGTCACGCAGGTCGCGAGTTTCTGTGTTCCCCTCCCCTGGGCATTCAGCCGAGTCCTTCAGAAGCTTGTCAAGTTTCAATATGGTACCTTCCGAAGGCTAATACCATAATACAATAATAACATGACAACGCTGACGATTTTAAAGGAAAAATTGAAAAAAGTACCTTGGAAAATTCGGGGACTAGATACCTATGACTTCGTACAAGTTGTCCGTCTGTGACCACAATAACTCTCGAAGGGAATGAGATATATTGATGAAACTTGCTGTGAGGATCCTGGGCCAAGGGACAGGTCAAGTTCGTAGATGGGCCCCACAGCTGTATATTCAGGGGTGGAGGAGGGGTTCCAAATTAAGGGACGAAAATAAATATTTTTTAAAAGCTAATGAGATAGTTGAAGGAGAGAAGGAGACATGCTCAATCCAAATATAAAAATTGTTCTTGCCGGAAGTAGTTCACCTGGAATCCGGCAAAAAAAAAGAAAAATTTGGAAAAAGTGAGAGTTGTATCTGAAGTTGATTATGTGTTCGATTCAGGGGTAGGAAAACATGCTGAATCCTAATATGGAAATTAATTTCACGCCGGAAAATTTGTTCGCCCTGGATCCGGAAATTTAGCATGAAGTTTTAAAAACCAATGACATAGTCGAGATAGTCGTATAAACTGAGGAGACATGCTGTTGCAACTTTCGAACATACTAAGGATAAACAAAAAGTGTATGCGACCAGTTTACTATATACCAGTTTCGTCTTTACTTATCTTTACTTATCCAACTGGCATTTACTGGGTCTAAATGCATCCGACAACTGTTTGGTGAACAGTTTAATAAAATGTGTTGGCCAATTCTTGAGAAAAATAAGTGGCTGAATCAGTCCATATCCTATCCCTTTATTCACACAGGCGAAAGCTCTGCGCGTGAGTGACGTAACTTTGTTTAATCTAAACGCAGGAGGGATGGTGACTTCGGTCGCGTGTATAACGCGCAAAGTTGATTGGGTTTAATTGAAGACTATTTAAACCTAGCATACGTATTCTTTGGGTTTTGGATTTTCGGGGGGGGGGTCGAAGGCGTTGATATTGTTCAAACTTCGTATGAGGATTCACTGACAAAGTACAGGCCAAGTTCGTAGACGGGTCCCTTAGTCCTATATTTAGAGGCAGACGGGGAGGTGGTTTCGAATTAATTGTAAAAACAAATATGTTCTATAAGATGATGGGATATTCGTTTAAGTGGTAAGGAGGCCGACTGAATCCATATCTGAACTTCTTGCCGGACAAATGATTCACCAGGAATTCGGCCCAAAGTGGAAATTGGATGAAGCTCAAAGTTGTTTCTGAAGTCGATTAGAGGTTCGGTATCGGGATAAAGAGACATATTCAATCGAATTTTGGAATTTATTTCCTTGCTGGATAATCTGGCAAAATTTGCAAAAACCTGGAAATTTGGATTGAAAGGTTCGGCTCTCAATATCATAGATCTTTTGCTCTACATGCAGTTCGCCGGGAATGTTAAAACAAAATAAAAAAAATCTTAAAGACCTTTTTGAAGTCGATTAGGGACGAGGTATTGGACTAAACATGCTTGCTGAATCTATATCTAAACTTCTTTAGTTAGTTGTTTGGCCGACTTACAAGGTATATTCAAATAATGCATGAAACGAATACGTCAGCTACGATGCTTTGGAAGCGATATTTCGGCCCTTCGTAGCAAGGGTCTTCGTTTCGGGCAGAGTCAGGTTGCAATAAATAACTGAAGCTTCTACCGACTATAAATATCTTTCTCTACTAAAAACTTCAGTTGGTTTATCACTTATCTTACCTTTTTTTTTTCTGTTAAAATCTGTTAAATTGGAATACCAATTTCTGTGCCAAATGATGGTTTATTAGCTGAATCGAACGAAGCAGACTCAAGCTTCGTGAAAGTTTATGCCTACCTACCTACTCTAAACTTGACTAAAGCAAATTAGGCAGCTGCTTTTGGCCCCGAACCTTCAGCAGAAGTGGGAAATGTACAAATTATAATGTTTAAAGGAAGTATTGTTGATACTTTTTTTTTCTAAAGTCAAAGTTTGTCAATTAATAAAAGAACAGAAGTAACATTTTGTGTTGCTAGATCAGAAAAAAATTCCTGAATTCCTTAGCTGCCTATGGGGCCTTGATCTCTGTGTCCGGGCCTGGCCAGGGAACCGTTGTGTCAATATGGGGTATGAGTATGACAGCCTATAATAAAACCCTGAATTTTGTATAGGCTATCCAGAACGTTTGGTATGCCAACAGTTTAGACTAGCCTATGCTGGGAACCATAAATCAGTTAAATACTGACCAGATTAGTGAAATTCAGGGAACAACCAGTTGTTTAGTAGGTCAAAGTGCCTAGCATTAACATAGGCCATGGTAACTTTTTTTTTTCCTTCCTGATTCAGGCTGGATGTGGATACTTTTTCTTTCTTTGGAGGAGAAAATATCTCAGGGGTTATAAACCTGTCCTGGCGGTTTTCATACTCGCTCACCCTCTTGATTTTGATGAAGTATAATTTCCAGGATTTAAAGAACTAAAATGAGAAGAAAAATACTTCTTGCTATGCACATTTCTGCAATCAAAATTCCTTTAAAAGCTTAACCAAATAGGGGTAAGAAATGACAGTCTGGTTACCTATCATATCTTTACTTAAAGTTTAACCGAAAAGGGCTAGGATACGACAGTCTAGTTACCCATCACTTGTTCGCTTAAATAATCTTGAAAACCCGATGAAAAAGCGTTAGTTTGTTTTTCTGATATTTCCAAATAATCGATTATCCCATTGTGCTTGCCGCTCTTCCCGTTCTTGTGATATCTCTATGGTGCCTGGAACATTTGGCAACAATACCAGCAGCAAACGAGTAAATAAATTGTGTATCAAATAAACAAAGAAGTGTCTGCAGTGCCAAAAACTAGTGCCAGATAGTGATAGTGATTTTCGCGGGCGAATTGTGGACGGATTCACCATGGGAAAGCGTCCACATTCCCAACGTCCCTACTGAAGACTACTGTGGACAGAATGAAAATCCCCAATAGGTGTTGTAATAATTCAATGTATTTGAATCTAAGATGTAAAAATAAGTTGCCTGTTCAGTTAAACTTTAAATAGGCTAGAAGAACCGACAAAAACGCGGTACTTCGTTCCTTTGTTATCTACGATTCTTGAATTTTAGCTGACGTATTTTCTCTTCTGTAATTGTTGTACCTCTATATGGACGTACCTCTATGTGTTAAATGTTCGGCAACTACAGCGGTAAACAATTGCCGATAAACAACCAACAATGGCGGATTTCCATTCTTCAAGCCAGGAAGATGAAAGTAATATGGAGAGTGAAAGTGGCGAAGAAGTAACGCGGGATAGAGGGCTTTCTTCAGATGTGATTCCGAAGTCCGCATTTCAGAATCTTCAATTTGTTGGCCATCGAAACGCACACTTTTGCAGATATCTAAATTCTCCGCAACTTGACGATTTTTTATTTGTCATGCAACCAGCGGAGATTCCCAACGTCACTACTAGACCACGAGACGAAAAACATAAGAATCCCTTACAGGAGTCAAAAGGTGTAAAAATAAGTTGGCTTTTCAGTTAAACTTTAACCTTTTTATTTGATCTAAAGCATTAGTAGGCCTACTTATTCTGCAATTCTAGTTGGCTGCTTGTTTCCTCTGATGGATAGTTCTTCCTGGATTTATGACTAAGGTATATCAAGACTGCTTTAAAAATGTATGTTGAGGCTTCCAGCATAACCTTTAGTCTTCTCCTTTAGGTAAATGGCGGACCCCCTTGAATGTGTTGTGTGTGGCACTCACATCACTTACCCCCAGAAAGCCCCTAGATTGGATGCAAAGCTACAGTCTAAAAGCACAGTCAGGGACAGACTTAATGGCATCCTTTCAGAAGAAGAAGATTCTCTTGGCGTACAGAACAACCAGGAGAGAATTTGTGAAATATGTTCTACTTTGCTTGCGAAGTATGATAACAATCTCTCATATTCACCAAGAGCCAAGGAACAGTTGATACTACGATGGCGGAACAAAAGACTTCTGAAACATTTAGACCCCTTGTCCTTCTTCGATGAAGTTGAGGTTCATGAAGAAACAGTCATAATTGATTCATGCGATTATGTTGCACCCACTACTAGTTTTCGAAAACGAAAGGACTCGACAGCTAGTGTTTCTTCTAATGATGGTTCAGGCACTGGGAAAGTAAAGAGAGGGAGGCCTAAGAAAAGCATGAGCACAAAATACATTGAGCACAACTCCACTCATCTGTGCAGCCACTGTGGGGTGAAACTAGTCGAGTTCCAGAATCATTTCTGCATTTATAGTCCTTCCTGCCTGATGTGTGGTGCTATGGTTGGTGCAACGCGAATCACATCCCACATATTGCAATGTCATCCTGAACTTCAGCAACAGAACTGTGGAAAGTGTCGATCCTGGTTCTGGACCATTGAAGACTTGAAGTGCCATGTTGAACAGGTGCATTCGACTGTCAGCGAAGCAGCAAAGGCTGCCGAAACATTATTGAATCTTTCTCAGTCTGGTTCAGAAGTTCCAACAGTGCCTGCAGTAGGGGCTTATTCAAAAGATTTGGAGAGAAAATTCCTGGGAAGTTGTTTACCCTCAGTTCCTCGTAAAGAGGTTCAGCTGAAATACTGCCAATATTGTGGCATCAAAGTATCTTCTGATGTTTTCAAATGGCATGTCACCACAATGCATGAAGGAATTAGTGTAGAAAACGAAGAAGAGGGTGTAAACCAGAGCAGTACAGTCGTAGGTGGAATGATGCTGTCAAATGGTGAAGGAAAGCGATCAATTGTGTGCTGTGGCAAACTCTTCCCTACTGCAGGGGCTGTGACAGGTCAGTTTGTCTTTCTGTTCTACATATAAAATGTCATGATTACATTTTATTTTCTTTCGCTGGATCTGATAATGACAAGTCTTAGGTACTGGAGGGCTATAATTTTTTTACTTTTCTTTTTGCCAACATTGTGCTGGTTTCTTATTGCAAATGCTAGTCTTGCGTTGAGGTCGCATATAGTCCGTGTTGCGCCCGCGCGGTGTCGCACCTTTCACACTGCAAGGGCACGTGCCTTCCGTCCGCATGAAAGTGAGCAGCTAGCTCTGATGAAGACGGAATATTTGTTTCTATGGGTCTGTAATATTTATGTTCAATATGAATGTTTTTCATGTATGAATTGTATATACTGTTTATCTGCATTATTATGTGTGTGGGTTCTGGATTCTCGGCGGCAGGCCCGTATCCAGGAATTTATTTGGGGGCGGGGGGGTGCCTACTGGTAGGACAAAAAAGTACAGAAAACACATAGACCAGAGGGAAAAGCCTATAGAAATGATTATTTCTGTATGTTTCGGGGGGGGGGGGGGGGGGGGGGGGAAACAGCGAAGCAACTAAGTAATGCATCTCAGCCCTTTCGGTTAAAAGTACTTTCAGTCACACCTATGTCAGATTTACGTTTAAGAGTGCGAAAGGGGGCTTGAGACAGCGCCGCTCCCCCCCCCTTAGGTTTCCGGGAAATGACGCCTCTGATACAAAAGCTTGCGTTGCGTCATATCAAACACAGAGCAAGACACGCGGAGCTCAGTGACGACAGCACTAGGCAGCAACTGTTGATGGCGGGTTCTAGTCATTGTTGCGAAAACGGTCCTCCTGTCAAATAGCCTACGTCTAGCAGAAGAATAAAGGATTGTTTCTGTTCCTGTATGTACTCGTTGTAACCTTCTCTGTTGTTGTTCTTTTTTTCGGGGGGGGGGGGGGGGGGGGGGCTTCTAGCTGGAGAGTGTGGGTTCCCCAGAGTACCAATCAGGATCCTAAACTTGGCCTTGAAGCATCGTACTTCGGAGTCATGAGTCAGTAAATCTTAATAGTTTTTTTGCAGAACACGTGCAGCAGTGCCATGTGAAGAAATTTTCTAAGCCATCCAGGGCACCTGGAAACCTTCAGCAGGAAATGCTGCCTGAAGTGGCATTTGAAGAAGAAGTGGTGGCAGAAGACTACCATGAAAATGTCGTCACTGTTGTTACTGACGAGGTGAGAATCCGTAAATAGTTGAAGTAGGCCTATTTACAAGGATAGCGAATACCCCCCCCCCCCCCCCGAGGTTTTCCGCAGCGTGAATGATAGGGTGACCCCCATAATGGGACACAAGTGGTTTAAGGGGGGAGTGGGGAGGCTTGTCGTTCACCGGAACTGGACTGTCTTCTGAACGGTAGGCGATTAAATGAATCTTGGCGCACTGTCTATTTCGAAAAGACATTGGAAAGTGGAGCTTCAGAAACCGGAGAGCTGAATTTTGGAATCGTCTCCATGATAATGCCGTAAATGCAGAAAATATTGATCAGTTTAAAGCAGGAGAGGAATTTATGGAAGCGAAAGCTTTTTTGGTGCATTTATTATCGGTATCTTCTGGTCCGGGCTGGATCTGACCAGATCTTTTTGTTCATCGCACTTTTATCATTTTCGATTCTTGCACTTTTTAGTGGAATGTTCCTTGGAACAATCCACTATTGCGAGCGCTGTAACAGCTTTCGGCTTTCGGTTTTCACCGTATTTTGTGGAGCTCATAACTCGTGAACCAGTGCAAGTGTCAAGTTCGGACTTGGTACACTTCTGGGTATTGCGGTCTAGTTGTGCCTTTTGGGGGACCCACCCCCCACCCCAACCCGGTTCAGGGGCAAATGGGCCCAGATTGACCAGTGAATAAAGTTCATAACTTGACGAGAACTGGACATAGGACGATGAAATTCCTTGGACGTGTAGACCCTAGGGCTGGGAAATTGCTTTTAAAGTTGCACCTCCCCCACCCACCCTGTTCATGGGCAACTGGGCCCAGATTGCCCAGGAGTAAAGTTCGTTACCGTTGCCAGGAATCAACAGATATCAAGTTGAAACTTGGTTGGATTGTGAGCATTGGGGTCTCTTTTTACTTTTTGCGGGTCTCAAACCCCACCCCCACTTGGTTCAGGGGCAATTGGGCCCAGATAGCCCATTTTTTATTGTTTTTAATTAGACAATAACTGGAGATAAGCCGATGAAATTCCTTAGTGCTTTTGGATCATAAGGACCGGGGAGAGTTGAACTACCCCCACCCTACCTGTTCATGGGCAAGTGGGCCCAAAATTGCCCATGAAAAAAGTTTTTGAACCGTGACTGGAATAAAACTCTAAGCTGGTATACTTGAGGGAAAAAGTCCCCCCTCCCCCTCCGTTCATGGGTAGCTGGGCCCAGATTTCCCATGAGTTAAGTTCGTCTATGACAGGTCTGAAGTCCAAATCTTGTATATTTGGGGAGATATGTCTATGGATGAGGATTTGGTGAAACATCAACAAATAAGACGACGCGACGTACTTTAATCTTTAATGAACAGTTGGAAACTGGACTGTTTTGTCATATGATCGATGATATACCGTTGTTAATGAATTGTGACAAAGGGGGCATTGGTCTGCTACGAATTGGTTTATCGCACTTGTTATTACCTTGCCAATGGAAAAGGTTTGAAGGGTGGGACTGGCAGGCAGACCGTTCAGTGTTCGAACAAATGCTATTCCTGCGAGATCTTTAAGATTTCTTTGGATTTATACTGGGGGTTTGTTTGCATTTAAAGCTTTTAAAGGGGGGTGATTACAACGTTATTTCAATACTTGTTTGGTTATTGGGGAAGAGAAATGTCTTGGTTCTAAAGCTGTTGTATATAAATGTGATAAACATTTTGCTTTTACACTCCACGTCTGAGCGCTTGTGCACTTGTTTCGTTCCTTTCAACTCTGCTTCTCTAGTTAGGAATCGGCTACAAGTCCCTTTGAGGATAGGTTGTTTTGGCCCTTCATCACTTAGATTTCCATTTCTAGGGAGACATCAGTGGATACGAAGTGTATATTGAATCCAATGGTGCTTTGCAAGAAGTAGAAGCGAATTTGGAATCTCTGGGAAGCACATATGAGGTTGCTGAGGACTGTCTATGATAAGAAAGAGAGCTTTAATTTCGAATTTGTTTTGTGATGATCCAGGGTAGAGTGAGTGATGGTTCCGACTCGCTCTGCCGGGGAACGGGATTCAGTAATATGTATTGCGGAAGCCACTTGTAAACATGTCAGTTGGCAAGTTCGAACATGCTTGGGTCCCCCTGTCTAGAGATAACCATCGGTCTGAGGTCCTACTTCTCAGCGTAGCCGACAGTTCGATAAACTAATCCGGGTGTGCAAGCGATTGTCCTACTCCATATGTTGTATCCAAACTGTCTTACGGGCTGAACGGATAATTCAGCTGAGATTTATCCTAGCGGTTTCGGCCCTCCTTTGCAAGGGTCATCTTCAGGCTGTAGGACCATAGATAGATGAACCGCAGTTCGCGAGGAGCTGCTATCCTCCTAGGGTAAAGACAGCACCCGTTGAAACCAGCCGCTATAAACGTTATTCTTACTGAGTAGTATTTCCTTCTTAGTTCTTCTTTCTTGTACGTTTAGAAGATCACTTTCGTTCATAAACGCTTCTTCTTTTTTCACACTGCGGGCGTAAACCTACATATGAAGAACTGAACGTTTCAGCTCGACACGAATCTAGAGACTGAAGAGAACCCTTGCCAACTAGGGCCGAACTATCGCTAGAATAAATTTCAGCTTACATTATCCGTTCAGCACTGTCAATATGATTCTCAGTCAGCTTGTGCTGAAGGTATACTCTTCCAAACTGATCTGTCTTTTACCTATAAACCCTTGCTTATGACATCTTATCCCAGGCGATGTCTTCGTCGGGAAAAGAAAAACAAACTGCGGGTGTGAGAGATCAGACAGCAAGGAGACAAGCGGGCGGGCCAACGAGAGGTAGCGCTACGACAGGCGAAGCAAAACCTTAGGGGAATGTTTGTACGGCCAAGTGCCATATACCGATCACATTTCCGTCGGTCGGTTAGTCCGGTGTTTGCGAGTTAGGGTACTTCCGGATACGCCAGGACGATGAAACTTGGCAGGCACTTGGCAGGACCCGACCAAACTAGCTTGGAAATAGTCACTTGCCTGATCTGACCATCCATCGTAGGGGGAGGGGGAGCTGTGGTGGAATAGGGAAAACAGGGACATTCATAACTTTCGAACGGGTGATCGGATCATAATCAGACGTAATATCTGGAGAGATCTCGTGTCTCATTTCGAGCCCGGACCGGATCCGATGAATCTGGGGGGAGTAGGAGGGGGGGGGGGGGCCGGAAATCGTGTGAAACTCTCAGAGTGGAGCGATCGGGATGAAACTTGGTGGTAAGAACAAGCACAAGCTCTAGATACATTACTGACAGAACTGGACCGGATTCGGACACTTTGGGGGAAGTTGGAGGGGAGGGGTCCGGAATTCCGGCGATCTGTAGTTAATGTACTTCCAGGTGGGCTAGGACGATAAAACCTGACAGGCGTATCAGGGACCCGATCAAACTAACTTGGAAATGGTCACTTCCCCGATCCGAGCATCGTGGGGGGAGGGGGAGGTGGCGGAATCCGGAAAATAGGGACATGCATAACTTTCGAACGGGTGATTAGATCTTAATGAAACTTGATATCTGGAAAGATCGTGTGTCTTAGATGTCTTATTTCAAGTCTGGGCTGGATCCGACAAATCTGGGTGGGGTGGGGGGGGGGGGTCGGAGGGGAGAACCAGAAATCGTGTGAAACTCTCAGAGCGGAGCGATCGGGATGAAACTTGGTGCAAAGAACAAGCACACGCTCTAGATACATCACTGACAGGACTGGAACGGATTCGGACACTGTGGGGGGGGTAGAGGGGGGGGGGGGGGGTCCGGAATTCCGGGACCCGTAGTTAATATACTTCCAGGTTGGCTAGGACGACAAAACTTGGCAGGCATCTCAGGGACCCGATCAGATTAGCTTGGAAACAGTCACTTGCCCGATCTGACTATCGTGGAAGGAGGGGGAGACGGCAGAATCCGGAAATTATTAGCATGCATAACTTTCGAATGGGTTATCGGATCTTAACAAAACTTGATATCTTGAAAGACCTCATGTCTGAGCATGTCTCATTTCAAGTCCGGACCGGACATCTTGTGACACCCATAGAGTGGAGCGATCAGGATGAAACTTTCGACCATCACTTCCATCTGACCCAGCCTTGCAAGTGCCATGTGAACTTCCAGCTCTCGTTAGATCGAACTTTTCAAAAGGATCAGGTCGGAGCGAATAGTCGTATGAAAGGAGTGTCAAGTAGCCTCTTTGAGTAAACCGCAAAGTTGTTGCGCAACAGATAAAAATGCAGAACTCGGGCTAGTAATTAGGCTGATGGAAGCCCTAAGGCATCATGAAGTTTTGCATGTTTCTCACAGATGTGATGATGGTGTTTACGCTTCGTTTTGTAAATTGTTTTCGTAAATAAACTGCGGAATTCGAGTTGTTCTTGCCTTCGATTAGTTCGTTTGTTTGTGTTTACAATCAGTGCTCAGGGAAAAATGAAAAATGCCAGATTGACATGCGTCACCAAGCGAACTGATGCTCAAACAGAAGTTGACGGGTTTGGTATATAATTTGTACGTAATGGCAAGTTGTTTATCCGTCATCAACTGTCTTTATCCGTCCGTCATCTAGAATACGGTCTTTCTACCTTCACCTAAACTTTACTCTATCACCAAAGTTCGGAACTTCAAATCGCCCATATATGCCGCCGACAAGTATCCAATCTTAGCTGGAAAGAAGAAGAGACAGGTGACTCCAAAACCAAAATGCAGATTAATCTCTACCCTTTTGACGACCCAATCGAACAGCAAAAACAGCAGCCGTGTCCAGAACGAAATCACAGAACCAGCCTTAACTCCAACCAATTTTCATGGGAAGAAGTTCACAAAATCAGCTATTTAAGGAAGAATCTTTAATTGTTTTCCACAAGTTCATTTTCCAGCTTGAGCATGAAGAGGACCCTAGCCAAGACGGGCCGAAATATAGCTCTAATAAAATGTAGCTGACTTATCCGTTTTGCACCGTCAAATATAATTTGTATGTATTGCTAAGTCCTTTGTACTTCATTAATTGGCCTAATGCCAGATCAGCTCTCAAAGCGAAACAGCTTGTCGTCCTCGCATTATTATCAGCTCCATCACACAGAAATAGTAGAAGTATTAATAAATAAATAAAAAACATTTAGTTTTTAAATTACAGGTTAGTGCAAAACTAATCGTTGGTGAGATTCGCACTTCGTTTATGCTGATAACTAAACACATCCTCCAGAGCTTTGGTTAAACGTTGATTATGATGAGGATCATGTGGGATCCATAGGAAATAAACCGCACGGTGGCTCTGAACTGGAATACGGAAAAACTCTCTCTTAATGAAATGGCAGCTTTAAGTTCGAGTTAGTGCCTAGCTCTAGCTTTCCTTTGGTATAGGCTACATTGTCCGTTCGAGCTGTCCGGTGTTTTCAGACGTAAAAACCCTGTTCTACTGGCCAAACTTGGTCCGGTTCTGGATTAATTCATTCTTTCTTGCACATTTTTTTCACCATTTTATTATCAGTCTCATCCAATCCATGCCAATCAGCTCGGTATTTTGGTCCTCGCATGCCGCGCACCAAGTGATTAGTATTAAAGGTGGCAGGCAAGTAACTGAGGGACCCGTGTTAGAAATGCTTGTTCATCCATTTTCGTATAGTCCCTTCGTCTATTTTGAGTTATTGGACTTTCATACTCCTCTCCAACCAGAAAAACAAACATAGGCGGAGCATAACAGATCCACTATGGACCTTATACGCTCCGAAGTGCGAATTAAGATGTGTTAAAAGTCACCTGAATGAAGAGTGCCAAGTATCATCCCTATCTGTATGACTTCCGTTAACATTGCCTGCAGGAAACCCAGTCCAAATACGAAATAGTGTTTCCAAGCTATGATTTTTGCTCCATTTTGCATCTGTCCTTATTTCAGTACCGATCAATTTCAGAAATTAACAAATGTCTTCAATCAACCCTTCTTCTGGATCCAGTTAAGCCCAAGCGTATATCTAGCAGAAATTCCAATTGTCTTGGAGTCTGCATGTGCGAACCTCCAGAAACGAACATCCCTATTTTGAAAACGTCACGCTCGGGAGAAGAATGCTCTCCGGGACCATGTCTGTAAATGCATTGTCCATGGTGTGTTCCAGGATGGTTTCATTGTTCAGGTGTCCTTTAAACCGTCAACACCTGATTTCATCTGTGCTTTAAGATTCCCGAGCCGATGACTCGAAACGCGCTTATTTACACTAGGCTCTCGTACGTTTCCTCGCTTTCGTCGATCGTATGCTGATCCACCCAAAACGTAGTTCTGTAATCATCAGTAGATAGCATACCACTCTGGAACTCTTTTCGCCTCTGCAATGCCGACTTCATTACCGCATACTTTCGTAGTTCGCCTTGCACGTGAACGGAGAAATGTCCGGAATCACTAGATGATTCAACTGAGGGCGGAGTATGGACGACATCCCCCTTTTTCCAAGGAGGTAGACTTGTAATATTGACCTCGCTATGCCTTCTGGGTAACCGGTGGAGGGAGTCTGTTCCTCGGAGGTTTCGAAGGCTCTTTGATTTCAGCACCCTGCTATCGAGGGGATTTCCTTTGGAGTTATGCGAGTCATGAAAATCGGACAGGTCCGACTCGCTCAACGCAGGGGCCACTTCAGTTCCGACTTGCTTTGTTTTTCCCTTCAAATTGGTAGAGTAATTGCTACCCGCATATTTTGGCTGGGATAGGTCTTGTCGGGACCCCCTGACTGGCCGGGACCAGTCCTCTTCATTACAAATAGAACTCGCGTCATCTTGTATCACTTCCTCATTCGGTGCTGATCCTGCAATCGAAGCTCCATCGGATTGGCTTTCTTCGTCCAGTCCATTAGGTACTGGGTAAGAGTCATCTAGTGTTCGTATTAGCAAAGCTCTCTTGTTGCGCATTTTTACGCAAAGAACTGACAACCTGTAGAGTTGAAGAAAAGCAACGAGTGTGTTTTTGCAGGTAAAGAAGATGTTGAGGTAGCTGACGACGCCGTAGTGGAAGATCAGGATCATCCTAGAAGGTTAAGAAACAGGTTGAATGTGGTGGGTGACCAGGCTGCCCCAGTAACAGAAAATTCGTGGAAGGATAGAGAATATTACTTACTGATAGCAGAACCAAGTTTGTTCTGAGGCATATAAAGTTAAAATGAGTTGAACCAAAAATTAAAATAAAAGTAAAACCGGTTTCTGGCCTCTTCTTTAGCAGGTAACAACGTAAACCTGTTTCGAAAAGTTCAAGGGCCGACCCAAATTTCACCTACTTAGCTGACTTAACAAAAAGCATGTGTTCCATGCTGTTTGGAGATGAGGATTTCTAGAAATCGGACATTTGTTAGTTCTGTCCTTTCAATGAACTGCATCTACGGTTTGTTTACTTCTCAGAGAAAATTCACCACTTTTAAACATTTTCGACGAAAACAGCTGTGGAGAGAGACTAGTGCGCCCCAGAAACAGTAACCAGGAAATAGCCACCATCATCAACTGGAAGCTATTCATCGGGATACAACGTCTTTATTGCTTGCGTTTGCAGTTTAAGGTAATGGTATAAATTGTTTTCACCGGCCTCTTCTTTAAGGACTCCGGGGGCTACTACTGTCATCTTAAAGTACGTTCACACACAGTCCTTCTCGCAGTCGGATCCGCATTTCCTCCTTCGCTCCGAGATTTTGACGCATCGCATGAATGTTTCTCCATAGTAACGCGAATGTGAAATTTTTTCGCATGTGAAATTTTCTCTCGCGAGTTCGTGTGCACTTAGCTTTATACGACCCTGGTCGTAACGTAATCTAACCATGTTTAACCACACTGAAATGTGGAAATGTGGCAACTTGCCTTAGGAGTAAGAAGGGTCCATCTTGGAAGACGACCGTGGTGACGATGGCTATGACGTTGATGTCGACGATATTCAAAAATTTTGTGCAATCTTCGTCTTCTTCCTCCTCATTCTCAGCCGATTTTGCGGTTTGTCTCTCTTCTTCACTTTCATCACCGTTGTCATTGCCCAGACGGGTCTTACGCCCATGGCTCGCGCTAAGTACCAGCGTGAACTGGATTAAACTCCACGACCAAATTCCTAGAAGATAATTCAAAATGAAATGGGTAAATTGGGTAAGTAAGATAATAAACAAGAGCTACGAGCTCATATGGCACTTGGTGTGAGTAGGTGGCACAAGAAAGTAGATTAGAATGTCACAAAATACCCTGCCATCCAGAAATGCGGTTCGAACCTGTAAATAAGGTATCTAGTTTCACTCAAGTCTGAGCATTTCCGATATCGCGCCTTGGTTCATCAAGGGCAAATGACTTTTCTACCTTCCAAGTTGCAACCCAATAGATCCACTCGTTTGTCCGTACACGTACGTGCCACACGATTTTCCGGTAACCCCCTCCAACTTCCCCTGCCGCGGCCGAATCTGGTTCGGACTCGTAAATGGATCATCTGAAGCATTTTCCCCTACCGCCTATCAAGTTTCACTCAAATCTGAGCTTTCTGGCGGAATTTCCGGTAACTCCCCCCCCCCCCTCCCTCCTCCGCCGTGGTCGGACACGGTTCGAACCCTAAAATATGTCATCTATCTAAGGCATGTGATCTCTCTACACATTCAAACCGCTCCACTTCTTTGACCCCTATGCGAGCCAGAACATTTCCGGAGCTCCCCTTCCAACTGTGGCTGAATACGACTCGGAAACACAATCTTATTCCCGTCCATCAAGTTTGACTGGTATCGGAGCATAGCCTATCTGCAAATTTCCGGTTCCCGCTTCAACCCCCCTCCGTCACCGTGACCGGAACCGATCAAGATGCCAAACAACAAATCAAGGACGCATAAACTCGGTACTGTCCAACTTGCATCCCATCCAGTCCATCCGTTTGTATTTTGTGTTTTTTCAACCCCCCCCCCCCTCAACTCTCCCAACCGTTGTCACGTGTTGTTCGGACGCATGTATCGCTTGTCTATGGCCATGACTTCTTATCACCGATAAAGTTTGACTCGAATTGGACCACCCGCTCGCAACTTACGGAAACCGGTGATTTCCGGATTCCCCGTCCCTCAACTCCCGAAAGATGGTCGGACCCAAGAACACAAGTTTTCTTAGGGCTCTATGTCGGGTCCTTAAGTCAGTAATTTTCCTGAAAAGTTTCGTCGTCCTTAGAATATCTGGAACTATCCAAACTGGCGATCATCGGAATTCCGCGAAACACCCTCCAACTCGCCCCACAGAGCCCCGATTCGATCTGGTTCTGTCATAGCTGGGGCTAATGCTTGTTCTTCCCACCAAGTTCCATCCCAATCCCTCGACTCTTAAGCTTTTCACGAGATTTCAGGTGCCTCCCTCCACCCCCCCCCCCCACAAGTATCATATCCGATCAGGACTTGACTTGGAACATCTGAGATGATAGGTCTTTCCACTTGCCAAGTTTCATTGAAATCGGATCACCCGTCCAAAAGATATCCGTGCCACTAGATTCCAGGCTCCCCTTTCCCTGCACTCCAGTGATGGTTGGGTCGGGGAAAAGACTATTCTTAAGTTAGCCTGTTCGGGTCCCTAGTGCGTCTCCCAAGTTTCATCATCCTAGCACATCGGGACGTACCAATTCGCGGGATCGTCAGAATGCTGTACCTCCTCCCCCCCCCCCCCAAAGTGCCCGAATCCGGTCCGGTTATGTCAACGATGTGGTTCTTGTTCTTCCCACCAAGTGCCATCCCGATCCCTCCACTCTAAGCGTTTCCCAAGATTTCCGTCCCCCCCCCTCCAGCTCCTCCCAACGTCACCGGCTTCGTTTCGGATTTGAAGCTGGTCTTCTGAGATACGGTATATTTCCAAATATCAAGTTTCATTAAGATCCGATAACCCGTTCAGAAGTTATAAATATCTCAAGATTCCTGATTTCCCCCCCCCCCTCCCTCTACTGCCCCGACGATGCTCGAATCGGGGAAACGACTATTTGCAACTTAATCTTTTGGGGTCCCTGGTATGCCTGCCAAGTCTCATCGTCCTAGCTTATGTGGAAGTGCCCGAACTAACAAAACCCGGACAGAGCGACGAACGCACAGAAATTGCGATCGCTACATGACACGAAGGGCAAGTGCCATAATAATTACGATTTAATGAGTATTCTTTAAAGTGTATGAAAATACCTTTGGATGTGTCAATATTTTTAACACTTACATCAGTAAAATCGTCATAATTAGTTAATACATACATAAACTATACATAGTTAAGAACAATTGTATTTTTTAACAGAATAGGGTTAGAACCAGCAACATAATCAGCAGAATGTTTTAGCTACTAATTGGGATCTTGCCAATGCTTTCGGTCTTGTTTGTGGTGGTTCCATTCTGAAAACTGCCAAAAGTGTTGGCCGGCACAGCAGCCATTTCAGTCAGAGAAAGTCAATTAAATTACCGTCCGAAGCAAAAACTGTCAAGTAGCCAGAGCGTGTTGAAATCGAGCTTTTCTCGTTTTAATTCCGCATCCGTTACGGTTTGGGGGGTTCCATCCGAAGAAAGCTCTGGTCTAATGCCTCTTAATTGGCTGCGGTCTCTACTCCTAGCGAAAACTAATTGCGAAAATTTGATTTCTCGCGAGGTTTCTAGAGTGCGATTTTTGTTTTGTTTCGAAGAGTAAAATTTCGCAACTTTCTTACTGCAAGCAATCTGACAGAAAATATGGAGGGAGGGGAAAGAGTTCACTAACTTGACAGGGGTAGGGAAGGTACTGTAAGAGGTAACAAGGAGCAACTCAAAGACGAAACATTACCTGCAATACAAAGAATTAATGTTATGTGATCGTATCTTCAGATTTCTTCATTCTTTTCATGCCCAGATTGCCGGTTGCGTAAAGCAGATTTTATGAAAGCCCTTCTTCAAACTTGAACCTTTTGAAGCTGAGCCATTGTCCAAAGGTTATTTTCAAGCTGGGTTTGAGCCTACAGCTGTTGAGGTAAGATGTGTGTCAGAAGAAGTGGATAAAGGATTTGAATGTTGCATCATGGCGCCAAGCCTCAGATATCAGATCCTCGTTTTTGTTGCAATAGTGCTGCCGCATCCCTGCAGCATCACTGCTTTGCTTCTGCACAAGATGCGTTTTGGATTCACTGCCTGAACAATTTCTTCTTGGTTGAAGCAGCACCTTGCAGGGAAGAACAGACTTGGTGGGTAAGTAAGTCCGCGATTCTCGAGAAGCGATGCCGTCTCCCTCGGAAGCACTGTAGTGCAAAAACGAATATAAAAAGAATCGGTGCGGAAGCGGCCAAGAAGTGGACCTGCAGAGTGCAACAAAAACGAGGCTCAGGAGTGCAGAGCGCAAACTACCAGCATCAAGAGAAGAAGGTGAGCAAAGGTCCCAGCCCCAACTCAGTGCTGTTTTCAAGAAACCAAAGCTGGATTTAGCCGGTATAAGGGCAATGGATTTTTACAATGGGTTTAATTGATTTCAACAGGAGATGCTGTAAATAAGCAGCTTTCAGGCCTGTTACCTTTTTTGGGTAGTTTGTAATAAAACCTACTTTTATAATCAATTCAACTTATTTATGACCCGTCAACCAGGAGGGCGTGTAGCCCTAGTGATGGAATACAACAATATGTATATTAAATGTACCTTGGCTTTGGTAAAGAAACAAGCATACTTTGAAATGAAATAGAAATTACGAACTGTAATTTTTTCAGACATTTTGATTTTTGCATTTAATCTAAATTACCACGTGGCAATGTTGCAACCCAACCACTTCTGAGAAAGGGATCCCAGGACCAAAGTTCTACAACGGTACTGGTCATAGAAACTATGATATGTACTTTGAGATTTCGATACGCTAGTTAAGTAATATATTTCATTCACTATATTCGCCTGTCCTGTCAAGTAAATTTGTTTATCGATTACCACACTACATAGCGCTGCGATTTAAGATGAGGGAAACGAAACTGACCATTTGGATCCGAAAAGTAAAAATAATGTTTTTGAATATTCCTGGAGCCCTAGCTGACTTTGAAACATATATTCAAATAATGTATAAGACGGATACGTCAGCTACGATGCTTCGCCAGCGATATTTTGGCCCTTCTTTGCAAGGGTCCTCGTCAGACTGTCAATCTTCAGGGTCAACGCCGGGGAAGGAAACAAACCTGTAATCATTACTCGTTACCCTGAAGATTGACAGCCTGACGAGCAGAGGCGTTACTAGCCAAAATGTGTTGGGGGGGGGGGGGGGGGTAGGAATTTACGGACAGGCTGGTAATTTTTACCGACTGTTTTTGCAGATAAAACGACTGTTTTCAAGAAAAAAACAACAGTTTCGAAAAAATCGACTGATTTTCAGAAAAAAACAACTGTTTTAACGAAGATTTGACTGGTTTTCAGAAAAATCGACTGTTTTCATGAAAAAAACAACTGTTTTGACGAAAAATCGCGGTGCTTCGCGCCGACTCGGTTATTTTTTACCGACTTTCCGACAACATTGGGGGGGGGGGGGCGTCCCCCCTGTCGGTCATGACGCCCCTGCTGACGAGGACCCTTGTCAAAAAATGCCGAAATATCGCTGACGAAGCATCGTAGTTGACCTATCCGTTGTATACATTATTTGAAAAAGTTTTTGGATGCAATCTTCTTGTAAATATAAATTATTCCGCATCCTGTTTCCAGCTTGTGTATTGCTGGTCTATGTAGCTCTCTATGTAGCTGGCAGTTGAAAGTTTCGGGGTCCCGTGACGACGTCGCTGCTACCCCCTAGGTTTTTGCGAAATTATGCCTTTGCCTTGGAGCTTGGTCACACTTGGCTCATTTCCTGGCTTTTTGGGTTGCAAAAGTAGAAAAAAGAACAAGATACAACTAATTCTGAATGTTGTCGTTTTAAATTCAGGAGATCAATTAAAGCAAAACAGAGTGTATAATTATGTTACAAGAACCCTAATTGACCCCTAATTGCAGTCCGCTCATTATTCCCGAGTTGCCACAAAGCCCATCAAAGCTCACGTCCCCTAGGGATTTTCGGCTTTACTTTTAATAATAGCTGCGTTCTTTGTCACGGGAGTTCTCACCGGTGGTCTCCGGTTTTTCTTATAAGCCGTTTTTACATCCATCGGTGACTTCTCACCAGTCTTATAACCCGTTTTTTAACTAACCAGTGTCCGGTTTTATCTCACCGGCGCGGACTAACCAGAACCTGTTCGTGAGCCCGGCTTCAGCGAGGAGTTAGCCAGTTTTTATCAACTCACAGGTGAACCAAAAAAACGCGTTTTAAGGGAAGAACCGGACACTGGTGACTAAACACCAGAGACAGCCCGGAGTGCAACGAGCGCAACTAATGGAGGTTGGAATAAAAATCCTCTGATTTCGTATCCTGTTTTTCTGATGGGAAATTTTGAGCGGCTACTTAAGTAATGCTGAACACGGGACGCCATACCGTGGCTGAGAATGGGGGAAGAATTATCTTGGGAACGGACACTCGATTCAACCTATCGGTCAAGATTTTAACTTGTCAAGATAGAGACGGTGTATGGTAAAAAATTTAAAAAGAAAACAACAACAACCAAAATAATTAAATTCACTAAACCGAAACATTATGGAGCTCCATGGGTGATTACAATTTTGCTTTACGGATCTCAGGACAGCCGCGGACGGATCAGCTATACAGAAATCTTCAATGAGATGTCTGTTCCTGGTCTAGGGGTGGGAGGCGTAGCAAATATTTGGAAAACCGAAAGAAAATTGAACGGACTTGACGAAGTGTACTTTCCGAAAACAAGACTTCGAATGCGAAATTCGCGTCACTCTGGGAAAACCCGCATACGATGCGTTAAAGGCTCGGAGCGAAGGAGGAAATTCGCACCCGGCTGCGAAAATCGAACTGCGTGTGCATTTACCTTAACAACCTGAAAGAAGTGAACACATTTGCAGTTTTGTCACTGGTTTATTCAGTTCAACTTCTATTTCCAAAAATTCTTCGCGATGAAGAATAGGTACTGGAATTGTCAAAAATGAACGCTAGAATACTTTCGGAGCGTGTTCCACCCTTCAAACAGTAGTAACAATTAGCTACTATTTTCGTTTCAACCTCGTGAAAGTTTACTACGCTGACCGTTCCAATGTTCTCGAAATAATAACTATCTGCTTACCACGCTCGGGAGCGAAGTAAGCGTGGTAACTATGATCTATGTCACGTGGGACCGATCAGCCCCTGACAGGACGAAAATAGAACAAGAGCTAAGAGCTCATATGGTACTTCATGCGAGTAGGTGGTACACGAAAGAAGATGAGAACGTCACAAAATACCCTCCCATTCAATATTCGGACCCATACACAGGATATCTAGTTTTACTCAAGTCTGAGCATTACCGGCATCGCCTCGGATCATCTAGGGCAAATGAGTATTCTACCTTCCAAGTTTCAACCGAGTAGATCCACTCGTTTGGTCCCTAGACGTGCCTCACGATTTTCGGTACCCCCTCCAGCTCCCCCTACCGTGGCCGAATCTGATTCGGACTCCTAAATGGATTATCTGAAGTATTTTCTCTTACCGCCTATTAAGATTCATTCAAATCTGAGCGTTTTTGGGAACTTTCGGTAACTCTCCCCCCTCCCCCACCGTGGTCGGATCCAGTTCGAACCCTAAAATATGTCATCTGTGGCATGTGATCTCTCTACACTCCAAGCTTCATTCGAATCGCTACACTTGTTTCACTCCTATTGAGCCACACCATTTCCGGGACTCCCCTTCCAACTCCCCTTGCTGTGGCTAAATACGACTCAGACCCATAAAAGTCGCATATCTGGCATGTCCTATTCCCGTTTATTAAGTTTGACTCGAATCGGAGCATAGCCTATCTGCAAATTTTGGATTCCAGCTTCACCCCCCCCCCCCCCTCCCCTATACCCATCCGGATTCGATCCAGACGCCAAATGGCAAATCAAGAACGAATAAACACGGTACTGTCCAACTTGCATCCCTTTCTGTCCATCCGGTTGGTTTTGTGGATGTTAACCCCCCCCCCCCCTTGGACGCATGTTTTGCTTGTCTAGGTGATCAGTTCTTATCACCCATAAAGTTTCACTCGAATCGGACCACTTGTTCGCAGCTTACGGAAGCCACTGATTTCTGGATTCCCCTTCCCTCAGCTCCCCAAAGATGGTCGGATCCAGGAAAACGAGTATTTCTAGGGCATTATGTCTGGTCCTTAATTCACTAATACGCCTGCAAAGTTTCATCGGTCCTTAGAATTCCAAATTCCATCCCAATACCTCGACTCTAAGCGTTTCACGAGATTTCCGGTGCCGCACTCCAATTCCCCCCACAGGTATCGGATCCAACCAGGACTTGACGTGCAACATTTAAGACGAGAGCTCTTTCCACTTGCCAAGTTTCATTCAATTCCGATCACCCGCTCAAAAGTTATGCATGCCACTAAATCCGGGCTCCCCATCCCTCCACTCCCCCCGTGATGGTTCGATCGGGCAAACGACTATGCTCAAGTCAGCCTGTTCGGATCCCTGATACTCCTCCCAAGCTTCATCGTCCTAGCAAATCAGACAGTACCGAACTCGCGGGATCATCAGATTCCAGAGCTTCCCCCCCAACTCCCCCACAGTGCCCGAATCTGGTTCGGTTATGTCAAACTATGTATTTAGGACTTGTGCTTGTTCTCCCCACCAAGTTTCATCCCGATCCCTCCACTCTAAGCGTTTCCCAAAATTTCCGGCTCCCCCCTCTACCGCACCCCCAAAGTCACCGGATCCGGTCCGGATTTGAGATGTGTCGTCTGAGACACGGGCTCTTTCCAAATATTAAGTTTCATTAAGATCCGATCACCCGTTCAAAAGTTATAAATACCTCAAGATTCCGGATCCCCCCTCCCTCCACTCCCCTACGATGCTCGGATTGGGGAACTGACTATTTTCAACTTATTCGTGTGTGGTCCCTGATAGGCCTGCCAAGTTTCATCTTGTGCGTGGAAGTGCCCGAACTAGCAAAACCTAGACAGACCGACGGACGGACAGAAATTGCGATCGCTATATGGCAGAAAAAATCGTTCAAGCCTTGACGCCAAGAAGCCAGAATCCGTGAAGTCATGCGAAGTAACTACGGTATGTACGGTGGAACACGCTCCCAAATAAGCCAGTGATCCTAGGGAAGAACGAGAAACGTCACCGAAACGAATCCTCAAAATTGACTCAAACCTCATGTAAACCAATCAGCAGTTTTTGTTGTGGTGACCTTTCTAGCTCTCAGCTAGGCGGTCTCAAGATTATTGTCAATTAGTCCCGGGCAGGGTCGTCGCCAGGGGGGGGGGGGGGGTACCACCCCTCTCGACGAAAGGAAAAGCTAAAACGGGCGCTCGGAGAGCGCCAGGTCTAAATAAATAGGTTAAATCGGGCGCTCGCAGAGCGCCCGGACACACAAATTAAGGTGATCTGGGCGTTCAAATAAGCTGATCTGGGCGCTCAAATAAGCTGATCTGGGCGCTCAAATAAGCTGATCTGGGCGCTCAAATAAGCTGATCTGGGCGCTCAAATAAGCTAATCTGGGCGCTCAAATAAGCTGATCTGGGCGCTCATAAGCTGATCTGGGCGCTCAATGGCAGTGCGCTAGAGCTTGGAGATACAGCTACTTCTTACCTACAATAAACTGCAATGCTTTCCGACTCTAAATACAACAATACGAATAACTACTCAATCGTATGTGCCGTGCAATCAGCCGCCGATGAAATACATTTCTAACACTGGTCGCCAAACCGGTTCGAACTTTGTTTTCATTCGCGTCTTGGAAAGCGCTGCGAATAGATCGTTTCGATAAGTGTTCTTCCCAAAGTTTAAGCTTGGAACAAGGCCGCATCCGACGCAGTTAAGGCTGCAATTTTGCTCTATCGGAAGATAAATCCCAGCGACGATCCAGAGGAAGAGTTTGAAAGAGAAACGTACCATCAAGGTATAGGGCCTCAGATGTCGATGACCCATCTATCGGTGAAGCTGAAGAAGATGATCGTGATGTTTTACGCTACTGAAATTCCCTGTATATATCAAGACGTTATTCAGAGCCTTCAGGGCTGCTTGGATGACTGTTTCACGGCCACCATTCCTCTGGCACGATGTTTGGTACCGCCGTTTGGTAATATGGATATTGACAAGTTTGCAGACTGTTTTCCTGCGCTCCATTTGGAAAGAGCCGAGCTCCAAGATCAGCTTTTTCTGTTCGCCGAGATCGCAAAAAAAGATCTTTCATTGCAGGAATACTTCGATTGCTCCTATGCCTGGCAGTACGAAGCATTCCAAGACTCTCTAGCGTTTCTAGATCGGTAGAGAAGGCATTTGTGCTAAAATCGCTTTACCTTTGACCTGGAAGTGCTACTAGGTATTTCTGACGGCCCCAGTAAGCGCTGCTGGAGCAGAAAGAAGATTCAGCAAGTTGAAAAATGGGATGACAAACCTACGTGCCACAACGGTTGACGAACGTCTTGACTATCTGCTCGTCCCTCCAACCAAAAAGTTTTCACTGGCGAGATGGATCTGGAACAGCGGTGTGGTACAGGGAAGAATGTGAAGACAGGTCAAGTACAGAATTGATCTCTTATGTTCTCTTTTACCTTTAATCTTGTTCTCTTTTCTTGCATATGTATAACTGATTTGACTTATAAATGTGTTCTCGTCCGGTTTTGTTACGACAATTTGTATCATAAATTTTACTATAATAGAAGAAAGGATGAAATAGACGGCTGGGCGCCGGCAGGCGCCCAGCCACCCCCCCCCTCGAATTTTCACTAGCGACGCCCCTGGTCCCGGGTGTTTGTGACATTTGGACGGACGGAGAATACAGAAAAAGTGCATTTGAATGCCATCTTTACAGGCAGCTAAACGTACCATTTTTGTTTCATTAATGCCCCGACCCCTTGATTTTAATGAAATTAGAAAGTTTTACAACTTACAGTTTGTACATAGCGCGGAGATTTTTTTTTAAAGCACTACTCCTCTAGAAGTGATCTTTTCACTATCAAATGGATCAGAAAAAAGTTTCTCAAAAATACCATTACTTTCCATTTGAATTTAGCGATTTTCTTGTTAGCGCTCCACGACTCTGCACAGCGTTCCTGCTCTCCGACGCGGCGGCTGGGCGCACAACATTTGAAAACTGAAGGCGCCGTGGATAAAAAGTCAGAAACTAAGCAAAAAATTAGTAAAAAACATAAGATTCTCATATCCTTCTGTGTGAAAGAGTTGTAAGCCGACGTTGAAGATTCTGACAAACTTTGCGTTGTGTAACAGGCAAAACTCGGCACGGCTGAAAAGGCACTGAATATTCGTAGGCACAAAACGAAGCACTGGAGAAAGATGAGGATTTCAAAAGCTTCTAATTCCATAAGGGAGCTAGGTATATTATAAAAGGCAGCATAAGCAAGAGGGGTCCTTTAATAGGGCGACATCTAGCGCCCTAGATGTCGCCCTTTCGCTAGATGTCGCCTTTCCGCTAGATGTCGCCCTTTCGCTAGATGTCGCCCTTTAATAGGGCGACATCTAGCGTGTGAGTCGACCCTTAGTAGGGCAACTTTCGCTGGGGATGTTTACGACCCCATCTGCTTATGCTTTCGGAACTTACCAAGTATAGCGTATGTTAGCTCAATGTTTTTCAACACTGCTTCTTCCTTGAATGCTTCAAAGAGCTCGACGATGTCAGCGGCCATGCCTATGTAGACCAAAAGAAGTTGTGAGAGCTGGTCTCGGCTTAGGTTTCCTAGGAAATATAAACATCTGATCGTCTGTTAAGAAAAGAAAGGGAGAAAACGAAGGAAAAGCTAACTTGATTAATAATTTGTCTTAGGTTGTCAAACGATACACTTGCAAAAGTTTGATAATAGTTAACCCATCAATCAATCAATCAATCAAGTTTAATCCGAATAGCTAAAAGCTAGAAAAGGAATACAAATTTACAAAATACACAGACACACAAGAAACAAATTAACTAATACACTTACAAGAAATTACCAGAATTAAATGATGGAATGAAACTACGTAAAAATTGGGTAGAAGAATTAGCGGGATATGGGGAAAACTTAATGCCAGTATTCCTCTCGGACCGACGCACGGAAGACGGGAGGGGAGGGGGAAATAGATGTGTCATCTGGGGACAACACATGAATGTAGGCTACGTTTATGAAAAGATTTCGAAGGAAAAGGTTACACATCTCAGGAAGTAGTGAGTACAGTTGGTTTTCGGCAGACATAGAGTAGGTTGAACACTTTTTTAATGAGCAGAAGAGATTGACTGGCTTATTTCTGTGAAGGCTGGATTTGATTTTCTGCTTTTGTGAACTATGTCGGCTGGTGTTAGGGGTTTGCTGGAAAAAAGTGTAGCTATGTTCATAATAATCATTTCTACGGATTGGTGTTGGTTTCTCCCGAAATTTCATTTTAATTTCCACAGGAGTTTTCCCACTCCTTTCGCATCTATAGTTTGGCTGGACCTTGACTAGAATTTCGGTCAAGACGTAAACACCATCCCGTTTCGGATCCAACGAAAACTTTCTTCTTATATCTCACAAAGCATAACATGTTTATTACGAAGGGGCAAAAGTGGGCAACATCAAATGCTGCTTCCCGCTTCTATTTGCTTCACCAAAATATACTGACATTGCAAAAATTTCTTTAAATTTTGTTTTTGTTTTTCCTTTGTCTGTAAATACAAAATTGTTCTACGTAAATAGAAATCGAACGTGTCGATAATAGAATTTCGCATTAATTTGATCTTACGTAAATAAAATTTGATTCACTAAATAGAATTTGATGTTGTCCACTTCTGCCCCTTCGTACTTTATCGCTTCAATCCGGTTGCGCATTCCTTTGTCTTGTAAAGTCATGTTCACCCATTTTTGAGGTTGGCTGCCAGAGCGTTTCGCACTGTCCATGAATTGTGTAAATATAGACCTTTGTTTTTCTCTCCTAATTTACATCTCACCGAAAGATGAGCGGAAAATGACCGTTGGTTTGACCGGACACTATGGATTCACGCAAAGACAAGTAACAAGAAATGAGCTAATTAGTCCCAGTCACGCTTTTGTTTAAAATCAGGTGACAAAAATTTAGTCGAGATGTTCGGCACCATTTACAAGTTTTATAGAAGGTTTTTTATTATATTCGTGTTTTCCGGTCCAATCTGACAAAACGGTATGTGCCTCAGTTGTAAGGTGAAAAGTAGCAATCCATTATATAATTGATGATTAAACAATCGTTACAGTTATGACCCTTAGGGTGTAGAAGTGTATAAAGAAAATTATTAATTTGTAGCATACGTCGTGTTTGTACAGATAGGTCGGTATTTGTTTGTATGCTTTCATTACTATTTTTTTTTTAGATTGATTTCCTCGTATACCCGAGTTGATCAAAGTCAAAGCACACAGGATATAATTTTTTATCTTTCCTTCACCTTATATTCACAGGAAAGTCACTGATTAACACACAAGATATGATTCCAATTAAATGAATTAAAGGGCTTACCGGGCGGTGGATAACATATGCGGAACTAGTTGACGGCAACTGTAAATATTTGTCAGAGATACGAAATTTTTGGGCATTATTTATTCTGCATAATGAACGCTGATCAGAAATTATCAATTTACCTACCTACAAATTTACTAGTGAAGTTTGTAATGATGTCTGTTCTAAAACCAATCTCGTCGGAATTATTTCTTTGCTCTTCGTTTGTAACGTCCAAAAAGCAATAAAACGAAATTGCCAGCGTTTGTCAAGACTTGCAGAGTCTTCTCAAATCGAGATCGGTGCATGCATACGTTCAGCGGTAGGTGCCATTAGAACGTGAATTCGCGTTCCCTTGGCGAACTAGCATCGTATAAAAAAATTGTCATCAGTCAGCAAAATTCGAGAAATTCGCGACCCGACGTTTCATCCCGTAAGTCAAATTTTATCACATCACGTCTCAGTTTGTAAACGAAAAAAAAGTGCGTGTTGTGGGCACCTATCTTAGGTTGGGTGGAGAATAAGTCCAAATCCGAGTGGAAGACAAACTTCTAATCGTGAGCAGGAAAAATGTTAGCACAGAACGTAAGAACACGACCAGGATTGCCATATCAAGAAAAATTATTAAGTAAATATTGGCCCAAAACAGAGAGCGAATTGGTGGTGAAATTTTATTTTCATTAAAAACAATGGTCACTTTTGGTCGGAATAACTGTTGCAAAAATGACAGATATGGGCGTTTTCTGAAATGAAGCGAATTATGTTACACATAGGACACGAGTGACAAAAGAAAAGGGTGAGAATTCACACTATCGTGCGACATATGGCAACTCTGACTATAACCCCCGAAGTAATACTGTCAGCTTAGGATTCTTCTCCACGTAATTATTTTTTTCAGAAGGTCAAACATTTTGACATAAGGTCGATAGATAAACTGGATCTTACCCTTCGGGAGGAGCCATCGGCCAATAATGAGCATCACCATCAATATCTGTTCAAGGACCTTGGTCCACATCTCTCGTGGAAGAGATATATTGACAGTCTGAAATATGAGTTCAAATGTAAAGGAATTTAGACAAAAGCACAATAAAATCAATAGGTGCTGGTTATCTGTTTCGCTCGGCTGGAATGCACCGCTTTGGTGAGGCAGGCGATCCGACCCGTGCTTTTCCTCCTTTCAAACCTGGGTCTTCTACGTGTTTAATTTATTTAAAGATTCACGTTAAGTTTTAAACTTACAAATTAAGCAACAACAACAAACTCTAGAAAACGGCAGAAAAGACAAATGCGTAATGCACGGGCGGGAAATATTCTTTTTAGCAACTAGACCACTTGTACCAAAGGCCATTCATACAATTGGAAAGAGTACGGTTCTTCTGCCACTACCCGTCTCCAACATCACCCGGTCACGCGTCCAGCGAATCCATCAAAGAACCCGTCTCTTCACTTTGCGCAATTAATAATTCCATCCATTCTCATTCCCAATATTTAGAGCTTCTTCTCATTTCAACCCACCTAAAGGCACAGTCATTGGTTAGAGATACCGATTATGCGAATTTCTCCGTATTTATTATCAAAACAGGGGGGGGGGGGATATTTATCAATTTGCTACAACAACATAATCACGAATATTCAAATGTGTGTCTGTAAATCGCCGTGTCGTTTCTTTTGTTCTTATTGTGTTAGAATATGTAATTTAGCTGTTCTTCGCTGAAGACGGATGCCGGAAGTGCAACCGAAATGTTCGAGCTTGTATTTATAACTTGTATGTATTTATCAACAAAACCACCGAAAATCTCGTTGGTCCGCTTGGCTTTCAGGGACACTTTTTGCTTATTCTGCTTTTTATAGTATAACTAGATCCTTTATGCAATTATAAGTTTCTAAAATCCCTACCTTTCGTCATTGTTTCATTTTGTACATACGAATTTGTAGCGTAACGTGTTGTTTTTCATTTCGGAAGACAGGGTAAACCATCAGATCTATCTTCTGTTTTGGACTTCTTTTGCTTTGCTTAGTTTTCCCACTTTTAATAACGGCGCTTTCAGCGACTCAATCTGCCTTCCTTGAATCTTTCAAGGGTCATTCCACGAGTACAAAAAGGCTGTACAGGGTCGTAAACGCCACGGTTTTCCGCCACCTTTTAATACTCTATATGACTAAGTCGAAAACACGCCAGCGATCCTCGGGAAGAAGGAGTAAGCGTATCCTCAACGACTCACATCCTGTGTCAATCAATCACCGCGACCTTTGGGAGCAGTTGTGACACCACTTCTGCCTTTCTTCCGCTAGATACCCGGAGAGGCCGGAGATTTTGCATCGGCAAGTAAAGAGTCGTCAAGATTATTCAGGTAGCCTGTGCAGGTAGTTTCAGGTTTAAATCTATAAATGTGAAAAGGGTGTTTACCGCCACCCAGGAAATATTACGCCCCAAGAGGATTAGTTCCTCCAGAGGGTAGGATAAAATCTTGTCAGATCTAATATTCTGATGGGGTGTGGAGCGCCAATCGGATTAAGTATCACGGCGATTAAGGGATTATCAGTTACCAACTGGTCTAACAGTATTTATAAGAGCGAGTGTTACTACAGAACCCGAAGTAAGTGAGAAGAGAAATAATCACGGAAATAGTCAAAACAAAGAGTGTGAAAGAAAAAGACATTTATATCGTTGACGGTTTCTCATTTTGGCTCAAGAGCGAAGAATGACAATATTTACTATGTTTGCTTCAAAGAATTAGTTTGGGGGGCTTGAGTTGTTGAATTTGTACAGTTTCTTTACTTGGACTTAAAATAAATAATTATTTGAAACATTAATCTCAGGCTTAGTATTAGCCACGGTTAACGTAGAGTTAGCGTTGATGGCGGTAACCTCTCTTCGCATTTAGGATTTAGATCTGGAATTACATGAACCTGCGCTACCTGCACTAATGACTTGGCGGAAAATATATGGTGGCGGACTCGCGATGGACCTACCAAAATATCTGACCCTTTCGTCTTACCCAACTAATCCTCTTGATGATGCAAGATACGGTGGCGTTGGGACACCCACTTCATACTTTTGTGTATCTTCATTATGTCACGGCAAGTTCGCTTTGGTAATTACAAGCTTACTTACATAAATTAACATTGACTGTCCCAGTTCCAACTGGGGCGAATATTGATATCTTTGGCGATCGCAATACTTTGCTCCCCTCCCTGTTTGGAAATTCAGTTCTAGGATCTTCGAGACAAGAATACTTACGAAGTTGAACAGATGGGCAAAGCCATTTTCTACTCTGGAATTCTCCCTCTGAATTCCCAACCTCTCTGCCGCGAGATCGAGCTCTAAAATCCAGATTGGAGGCACGATACTTAGAAGATAGAAGAAGACACTCGGGCAGAACCTGAAAAATGGAGGTGAGTAAATTCTTTTAATTTTTTTTTTTTTCAAGTTCTCCTCTAGGAGGCGTAACACTCTTAGGCTATTTAAGCAATATATTTTAAGCATTTATTAATTTACGCGTTTTGATACCATCAGGGGCGTCACGTATGGGTGGGGGGGGGGGGCGCACCCCCCCCCCCACCAATGTTGTCGGTCAGTCGGTAAAAAATAACCGAGCCGAAGCGCTATGATTTGTTGGCAAAACAGAAGATTTTCGGGATCGACTAAAACCAGGCAGGGAACACGAGAAGAGCAGGAAGGCATACTAAAACCAGGAAGGGCATACTAAAACGAAGAAGGCTGTCGCCAGAATTCGCCGCAC
Organism: Branchinecta lynchi; assembly: GCA_023053575.1. Taxonomy (NCBI): domain Eukaryota; kingdom Metazoa; phylum Arthropoda; class Branchiopoda; order Anostraca; family Branchinectidae; genus Branchinecta; species Branchinecta lynchi. The sequence goes on from JAKZAP010000008.1 coordinate 16,484,681, forward strand.
TGTTCCCTTCCTCTATTTAGCATTCTTTGAGGGGTCGGCAACTTAGTACTTTCAAGGTACTAAAATGAGGAAGGAAATGGTGGATTTGAATATCTTAGTTGCCGACCCCTCGCTGGACTCGGAGGATTTTAGTCGTCTACCGTCAGAACGAGAAATGAAAAGGTGAATTACAATTTGTGCAGTTCCCGATCCCTCACTGAACTTACTGCCTCCCATGTCAGGATACTAAAACGAGGAACAGCCTTTGAATTTGGAAAGTTGCCGACCCCTCAAAGAATACTAAACAGAGGAAGGGAACGGTACGGCTTTCCAGTTTTGAAGCCTTCCTCGTTTTAGTACGCCATCCTGCGTTTCTCGCGTTCCCTTCCCTTCCTGGTTTTTTAGTCGATCCCTAGATTTTCTTCTTGTAAATTGTCGGTTTTTTTCTTAAAAACAAACAACGGTCAATTTTTGGTCAAAACAGTAGTTTTTGGGATCCCAAAACGTAAGTGGAGGGATACCTATGACATCGCAAAAGTTGTCCGTCTGTCCGTCCGTCCGTCTTTAAGCACGATAACTCTCGAAGGGAATTAGATATTTTGATGAAACTTGGTGTGAGGATTCGTTGGGTCGTCGGACCAGTCAAGTTCGTAGATGTGCTTTGTAGCCCTACATTTAGGGGTGGGGGAGGGGGTTCAAATTAAGGGGCAAACAAACTATTTTGAAACAGCTAATGTGATAGTCGATTATGGGGTAAGAAGACATGCTGAGCACGGTGGTGAAAACTATTTTGTCATCGGACGAGTAGTTCGCCCGGATTCCGGCCAAAACCGGAAAGTTTGTTAAAAGTAAAAGTTTTATTTGAAGTTGATTAGATGTTCGATTTAGGGGTAGGAAGACATGCTGAAGACGATGGTGAAAACCATTTTCTCGACGGAAAAGTAGTTCGCCCGGAATCCGGCCGAAACCGGAAAGTTTGTTAAAAGTAAAAGTTTAATCTGAAGTTGATTAAATATTTGATTTATGGGTAAAAAGAAATGCCGAACACGATGGTGAAAATCATTTTCTCGCTGGACAAAGAGTTCGCCCGGAATCAGGCCAAAACCGGAAAATTTGTTAAAAGCAAAAGTGGGTCAAGAAGAGGGGCTGAGTCGGTTTATGACAAAGGTTTTTTACCCGGACATATAATTATTCCGGAATCCGGTTGTAACCGGATTTTTTTTTAAGTCAAACTTTTATTCAAAGTTGATTAGATGTTCTTTATAGGGATAAGGAGATACGCTGGTTTTGTTTCTGTATTTTTTTTTTGCTGGACTAGTAGTTCGCTCGGAAATCGGCATGAAGTTTCGGTCAGTATCGTCAAAATAGATATGGCTTATAGAGGTATATCTGAACTTGGTTTTCTCTGATGATTAGCCTGTCCAAGACTGGATCTGGCGAAGACAAGACTCGATTGTCTGAATCAAATATTAGATTTTTGGGATCCCATCGACACCTTTGGTCGTGTTTTCTTAATAACTAATCCGAAGTTTTCGCCGGCAACGCAGACCGAATATTGTTTAAACACTTTACCATTGCCCTGGCAACGTAAACCTAGTTCAACTTTAATTCGGAACAAAGCTTCAATTATGCACCGGTGTTTTCAGACGCACTCTAACTGTCCTACAGACACTCAAAAACTCCCATATATATGTCTGTCCCATGCGAGCCCAAGGATTGGCAAAAACCTTCATTACAAAATCTCTATTTTTAACCGATCCGGTAATCACAGTGCGTTTACACTCAATCAATAATTGCGGGATAAACGGTATATATGCTGATTCAAATTCTGGGTGGCTGATAGACCAGAAACGACATTTTTTTGGCGCAAAATATGGAAGTAACAGAAATGTTAAAGCTCATGAACAGCTTAATTAGGAAGGTCGATGTCTGTCCTAACGGTTTGTCCGCTGGCTATCAAAAATGATGTGTGGCAGAACTGACGTGGCATCTCCCAATAAAGCAAATACATAATTATAAGTGGATTTGATGTTTAGCCACTGTACCTGAAGACAATCTAGAGATCACGGTTTATGTGGTAAATTGCTCGTTCGGGCAAAAGTTAGTAGCGGTACACATCGGTATGCCCAACCGTCAGAAACGATTTAATGGATGGAATATAAAACAATTACGCGGTTTGTAATGTCCAAATATAGTAAGAATCATAGGTTCACTTCTGATTGAACATAGTGCCGAGTACGAGCGTTGTATCCCCTCGTCCCTTACATCACTTGCATCGTAGCTGAAGAATGTAAGCGAAGCTAATTTTTTGTTAAAGTTTAACTGAAAAGCCAACTTATTTTTGTATCATTCAACTGAACACACTGAATTATTTGGATTCTGCAAAGGGATTTTTTTTATTTTCCACTATCTGTTTTAGTTATGACGTTTAGAATATCAGCGATTGTCCCCACAGCGTAAATTCTACTATGACGCATGAAATTATGATCTCAACACGCGGCTTTTAAGTGGGCAGTGGTGAGATTGGTGAAGATTGCTTAGTGCCTGCACACAAAAAATCGCAAATTTTTCTCGTAAGGCATACATCGAAAATGCAAGTGCATAGAGGTATCGCAAATCACACGGAAATTCCACTATTTGAAAATCGATTATTCGTGCATAGCGGATCACCGAAGTAGCGCATTTTCTTCTGGTCTTCGAGCCTCTTTAAGTGAATAAGTGATGGGTTACTAGATTGTCATATCCCAGCCCTTTTCGGTCAAACTTTAAGGAAACAGTTCTTGTGTTAAGTTCAGAGTCGACCAGAAGTCGTTGTACTCAACCAAAAGCTAAAGTTAATATTGTTAGAAAAATAGTAACAAAAAGGGAAGGTTTCCAGAGTAGACAGAGGCCCTATGGAGGAAGGGCACATCGAAACAGGGAGAGAATTTATAGAGATTTCTTTTGAGTATAATGTTTTGGGGTTTATTGGAGAGTTGGATGATCGAGTTCATTCAAGATTTAAAAATTAAGGTAAAGTGGACGAATTGAGAGAAAATTAAGAGATTTAGTATTAAGCATGATAGAAAAAGTTTTGTAGATAGGTTAGTTTAGAGGAAAAAAAGAATTCGCAAGGATTGGATCCGTGGCTAATTCAAAGTTAAAGTAGAAACGAAGATGTGATTTATGCAGAGACGTTTTCAGACACACAATTACTGTGCTGTATACACGCAAAAACTCTCATTCGAAAATGTCTGCCCCTTGCGACTCTGTGGATTTTACCTACAACCTGACCTGAAGAGGACCCTTGACAAGAACGACCAAAATATCGCTAGAACAACTCAAAGCTAAATCCTCCATTTAACAGCATCAAATATTATCAGCAATGGAGCTTGAATCATACTTTAAAATGCAGATCCATCCGTTTATTTATGGACCAATAGAAACAAAAATCAAGTTTTTAACCGCGGATAATCTTTTTTTATTCTAACTTATTTTATTTTTTTCAAAACAAAACTAGGGAATCAGATTTTGCACCTTTTGTTGGTACTCCTCGTTCCCTCAGTGAATGCATAAACTATTGTTTGCAACACTTCACACTAAATTGATTCATGTACCCCTTACAAAAGAACGATTTTTCGGCAAGATTTCCCGGTATGTAGGGGGAGCTCGGGGTTGACCCAGACACTAATTTTCCTTTTCTTGCTAGGCCGCCATTTCTTGGCGGATTTACATTGTTTTTGTTGTCAAACGTGCAGAATGTCTGGGAGAATAGCTGGTAATTTTTTCAGATTTTTTCCTACATCAAGTTTTTAAGTAAACTTTTTTTCTGTTTTTCAATTTGTCCGAACCAACCCCGTACCCATGGGGTTGATTCGGACAGGCCTCGGGTTGGTTCGGACATTGTTTGTAATGTATTATTTTTTTCTTCGACTTTATCTAAATATGTTAAAAAGTGGAAATGATAATATCGCAGCTCAAAAGTAAACAAAAAACTAAAGAAAACAAATGTTTCAAGAGCCGAGGTGGCGTTAAAGTGAAAATCCTTCATTTGTCCTTTCAGCTAACCTAGCAATTCCAGAGACTGGTAACTTCAAAATTACATCGGCAAAGTTCGGTCCATCTTTAGTTGGACCGATTACTCGAATCGATTCTACAGAAAGATGATTTTAGGCTCACTCATTTGCAGAAAGAATATCTTCAAGCCCCTCAACGAACTTTCATTCAAAGAACCTCCTCTTCTTTCGACTTTTCCCAAATTAGTTAACTATATTAAATCATTAAATAAAAAAATCTAGTTTTTTACTTTATTGTAGACAATTCTACTTACCAGTTTTCTTCGGTTGTGGCCATCTCTTTTTAGCGCGTTCATTTTTCAAACTAATTCTGTTAACAAATAATACAATAAGGTTCTGATAACTTTTTTTTTTTTAGCATTTTTCTAAATCAGTTTCGGTTTTGTATGTCATATCAGTAGAAAAGACTGTCCGGACCAACCCCTTTAAAACTGTCCGAACCAACCCCACCCTGACTGAAATAACAACATGGCGTACTACAGGAAAACTAGCTGACCTAGCTTGAAAATACTAAGCAGGCTACACACAGCAATTACTAAACTATCTATTGTCATTTAATCGCCTTCCAATTATCGCTAATCTTGGACGTACAGCTTTTTAACCGACCATGGGCTAAAAATTTTTACCTCGAGAAAACCAATTTTTTTAATCTTTTTGTCAAAACCAGAAAAGCAAGTACCATGAAACTTTGGTACAAAGTTAGATCACTAGAAGCTAGATGTTATGTATTTTTTTTCGATTTTAGCGACAACTTTTAATATTGGTTTTGCGGGTGTCCAGACCAACCCCGTGTCCGATCCAACCGCGAGCTCCCCTATATACCCGTATCCAGATTTTCTTCTTTTTTTAGGGGGGGGGGGGGGTGGGTCTACACGCGGATAGGAAGTAATCCGCACCAAACAGTCAGACAATATCAGAGATCAGAAGATGAAATCTATAGAACACGATTATTTTTTTATGTTTTGGGGGTGGGCCCCTGGATACGGCCCTATATCTATATATACATTCATACATGATATAAAAGTAAATACCAAATAGAAAAATAGTCATTTGTATAAAAAGTGTATTTTCTGACACTGAGAATGGTTACGTCGATGGTAATCAAATGACTGTAAAACAGTACGGAGCAATGCAATATATTGACGTCCTGTTGAAACAGAGTTTGCTTTCTGACGACATGGTTAGTTTTCTATTCAGTGTATTCTCTCATGACGTAAATTAGGCTAAACTAGACCTACGTTGCCGGGGCAACGTGAAGTGTTGCGGCAACCTTTGTCCGGCTTCGCCGACTAAAGTGTTGCGAGAGCAACACTTTGGTTTTGTTTCTTCGCTGTCGGTTAAATGCTGAAATTGTCAACTTATCGAAGCTTTTAAAACGGTATGTTATAAAATGAATAATCACATGATCAAAAGCTGTTCTTTAGCGTTGTAAAACCAACAACAAAATAATATCGGAAGAAGGGACTAAATTGACTTGGCGGTCAGTTGAACTTTATCCTTTTCAATCGTAGATATCGTGACGGATGAAAACTTGGAACAATATCTTATATAATCTAGTTGGTATTATAAAGCTATCCGTAACGTTTCAGGACTAAAATACCATAGATGACACTATTAATTATTACAAAAACTACCTTATTGTTTTAGATTACCGTATCGTTTGTACCCGTTGTGTAAACAGTTAATCCTCGGTTATAGCGATAGACCATCGATACAAACTTTTTTACCGTCATATTTACGGATATCGAATACAATGCACCAATTTTCAAAAATTTCTAGCCCCTCGTGAACCGATTCTTACTTACAAGTCCCTCTCCCGTGATTGACATCAAATTCATCGGAACAAATAATGGATACACCAGCTATTAAAAGTTGCAAACCCCTCATCGCTGAAGATGATTATAGCATAAAAGCCGTTTTGGCTGTTTTGGAACAAAATTGTTCTTACCATCTAATACACCTGATACAAATAACAGGTATACCAACTAGCAAAAGCTGCAAACTCCTCATTGCCGAAGATGATTATGAGCTAACAGTCGACTGTTGCTTACAGTCGACTGTTGCTTACAAGTCCCTTACATGTCTCACAACTGGTATCGCCTATTTTTGGTTTCAGTGTGTACCTTACTCCTGAAGTTGTCAACCCCTTGAAACTTTCAAACTGGTTTATCTCATGAAGGATTTTTGTTAAAAAAAAATGGATGACAGATACTTTGATCAGCTCATCAAGGGCATCGATTGCCCTAACCACAACAAAAGAATATCGGAAAAAGGGACTAAATTGACTTTGCAGTCAGTTGAACTTTATCCTTTTCAATCGTAGACATCGTGACGGATGAAAAAAACAATATCCTATATAATCTAGTTGGTATTATAAAGCTATCCGTAACTTTTCAGGATTAAAATACCATAGATGACACTATTAATTATTACGAAACTACCTTATTTTACATTATCGTTTGTACCCGTTGCGAAAACAGTAAATCCTAGGATACAGCGAGAGACCATCGATACAAACTTTCTTACCGTCAGTTTTATATAAATCGAATACAATGTGCAACAATTTGCACAAATTTCTAGCCCCTCGTGCACCGATTCTACTGACAAGTCCCTTTCCCGTGATAGACATCAAGTTCACCGGATAAAAATAATGGGTACACCGGCTAGCAAAAGTTGCAAACCCCTCATCGCTGAAGATTTTTGTGGCATAACAGCCTATTATTACATTACTGACAAGTCCCTTGCATGTCTTACAATTGGGAACCTAATTGTTCTTACCATCAAATGACAGGTACGCCAACTAGCGAAAGCTGCAAACCCCTTATTGCCGAAGATGATTATGAGCTAACACTCGACTGCCGCGTACAAGTCCCCTACATGTCTCACAACTGGTATCACCTATTTTTGGTTTCAGTGTGTACCTTACTACTGAAGTTGTCAATCCCTTGAAACTTTCAAACTGGTGTATCTCATGAAGGAATTTGTGTACCAAAAAATGGATGACATATACTTTGATCAGCTCATCAGCGGCTATCGATTGCCGTCGAAAAAAAAAATTCTACCTGTCTTAGTTCAAAAGTTGACTTTTTTGCCGTAGGCCAACTTTCTAACGTCACCACTTAGAAAGGAGCAAAGGATAAGCTCTAGTTTCTTTAGCAATGAGAGAACTTCTAAAGTTTAAGAGATACATCTGATACCATTTCTCTACCGCAAACCCAAGTGCAAAAAAACGAATGATAAACTCAGCTGAAATCGCGTACACAAATGGAACCAAATTGTTCTTACCATCGAATACACCGGAAACAAATAACAGGTACACCAACTAGCAAAAGCTGCAAGGCCCTCATTACCGAAGATGATTATGAGCTAACAGTCGACTGTTGCTTAAAAGTCCCCTACACGTCTCACAACTGGTATCACCTATTTTTGGTTTCAGTGTGTACCTTACTACTGAAGTTGTCAATCCCTTGAAACTTTCAAACTGGTGTATCTCATGAAGGAATTTGTGTACCAAAAAATGGATGACATATACTTTGATCAGCTCATCAGCGGCTATCGATTGCCGTCGAAAAAAAAAATTCTACCTGTCTTAGTTCAAAAGTTGACTTTTTTGCCGTAGGCCAACTTTCTAACGTCACCACTTAGAAAGGAGCAAAGGATAAGCTCTAGTTTCTTTAGCAATGAGAGAACTTCTAAAGTTTAAGAGATACATCTGATACCATTTCTCTACCGCAAACCCAAGTGCAAAAAAACGAATGATAAACTCAGCTGAAATCGCGTACACAAATGGAACCAAATTGTTCTTACCATCGAATACACCGGAAACAAATAACAGGTACACCAACTAGCAAAAGCTGCAAGGCCCTCATTACCGAAGATGATTATGAGCTAACAGTCGACTGTTGCTTAAAAGTCCCCTACATGGCTCATAACTGCTATCGCCTATTTTTGGTTTCAATGTACCTTACTACTGAAGTTGTCAACCCCTTTGAAATTTTCAAACTGGTGTATCTCATGAAGGAATTTTTGTACCAAAAAATGGATGACATATACTTTGATCAGCTCATCAGTGGCTATCGATTGCCGTCGAAAAAAAAATTCTACCTGTCTTAGTTCAAAAGTTGACTTTTTTGCCGTAGGCCAACTTTCTAACGTCACGACTTAGAAAGGAGCAAAGGATAAGCTCTAGTTTCTTTAGCAATGAGAGAACTTTTAAAGTTTAAGGGGCACATCTGATACCGTTACTCTACCGCAAACCCAAGTGCAAAAAAAAAAATTATAAACTCAGCTGGAATCGTCACAGACATGGACAGAAACAATAGATGGCAGCACTTTCGGACCCGTGGGAAAAAGCCACTTTTTTGTCTGTAGATTTTTCTATTTATCACTCAAAGAAGATATGTTGGCTGTGGGGCCGGGTAACTGCCGCATATATTTAACACTTATAGATTTTAGTCCATCTTCAATTTGAAACTGGTGCCTGCCTGCTAGCGTGCTAGAACGGAGCTTTCCACTCGAAAGCAGAAACATGGTTTGATGAAACGAAAGGTTCGCTACACAACTTGAGATGGTCCTCTCCGACATAGGCTATACAACTCCACTTCACTTCGCAAACCGTAGGCTCTGGCTCGATGACAAGCAAAAACCATCCTTATTGGCCCCAGGCAAGAGTTCTACGGAGCTTTCCAAAATGTAATGTCATATTCATCAATCCGGCCTAAGGTCCACACTTTCCGTAAAAACCGCACAGGTTAGACCCTTCCCAGTTACCAGGAATAAAATGAAATCGGAGTCATAGGAAAAAAAAAAAAAAAAAAAAAAACGAGGACAAAACCAAAGTGTTGCTCTCGCAACACAATAATTAATATTCATAAATTAAGAAACCACTCATCACCAACCATTTCATCTCCTCTCCATGCCGTGAGCAAATCGACACAATCCCTTCAAATATCAATATCAAAATCCCTGCGCCGAGGAGCCAGTAACTCGAATCACTTTTCGTGTTCACCACCCTCCACACAGTTACAAAAGAGTGAATAACGAAGAGCCCTCTAGCCAATCCGGCCTTCACGAGCTTCAGACAAGTCATTTTAAATACTAAGCGTGTGGAGTCCGACGTTTCTCCAATAAGCAGTGTTTGTTTGCGGAATTCCGCTTTGTTTATCCCATTCCCTCTCCTTTGATGATTTTCTAAGAGACCCGTGCGTTGAAATCAGTGAATGGTCTCCGTGGGGTCCCGAACCTGCATCTATTTGTTTAAAGTTTAACTGAAAAGGCAGCTTATTTTTACATCTGATATCTGAATACACTGAATTATTTTGTCTCATCTAAGGATTTGTATTTGTTTTTTTCACCCGGGGCTTTAGTAATAACGTTCAGAACGTGCACTGCTGCACGACGTATGACAACCCAAAATTCATCCAGACGCGGAGAGATTGAACTTCAACAAAACCCTGCATTTCCCTGTGTTATGGACGATAAGCTAGGAAATTAAAGGATGAAATTTCTTGTTGTTATACGACTGTTACTTTTCGGCAACGGCCTACCTTTGTGCTGAATATTTCAAGCATAGAGGAATAAATATAATGAGCTTGATTCGTAAGTGTATTGATTTGCAAGTGTATTATACCTTGTTCTTATGTTGACAATCCTATGTTATCACTTTTAAGAGACATTTGGAATATATGATTGATTGATTCAGCCACATAGTGGTACCACAAATCCGAAAGACTATCTGCGGATAGCGTACAATCGAAGTAACGCGTTTTTATCGGATTTTCAGGCGTGTAACTAGAGTAACAAGTGTAAGTTTAAGTAACAAGTACAAGTGTAACTAGACCTACGTTGCCTGCAGCAACTTTTGTTCGGCTTTGCCGACTAAAGTGTTGCGAGAGCAACACTTTGGTTTGCTAACGGTTAAATGCTGCATTTGTCAATCCATCGAGGTTTTCAAAATGGTATATTGCAATCCATGAAGAATAGTTTTTCTGAACTAATAGCACAATCTGTAATCACATGGTTATCCCTCAGCGTCGAACAAAAAAAACAACAATATCGGAAGTAGGGACTAAATTGACTTTGCAGCCAGTTGAACTTTCTCCTTTTCGTGACTTGTGGAAACTTTGAAAATTATCCTATATAACCTAGTTGGTATTATAATGCTATCCATAGCTTTTTAGTTCAAAATGCCGAAATACCTCTACTAATTATTGCGTAACATATATCGTTGTTTTACATTAATGTAAAACTGTTTTTTATTTATATGAAAAGAATGTTGTCGTGTTTATTTACATTGTTTTGTTTAAGTGTTTTAATATGTATATTTTACTTTTGTATTTTATTCATACTCCGCTGTTACGCAAAAAGCGGGTCATGAATAAATAAATAAATAAAATAAAAATTAGCATTTGTATGCATTGTGTTAACACTTAATTCTACGCTACAGTGAAAGACCATCAAGACCACACATACTAGGAAAAGTCGGAAGCCCGGAAGATGATTACGGTGTAATCGCCGACTGTTGATTACAAGTCCCTGACTTGTCTCACAGTTGTGTTCCGCCTATTCTCTGTTTAAGTGTTTACTCTACCACTAAAATTGTCAATCCCTGAAAGACTTTATTCTAAGTTACGGTGATAGACCATGGAGACACATTTTCTTACCCTGAGATTTAAAGAAATGAAATAAAATGTGCACCAATTTGCACTAGTTTCTAGCCCATTGTGAACCCCTTCTAGCACCTGATTCCTACTTACAAGTCCATCTCCCCGTGATAGACATAGTATCAAATTCAAATACACCAGAAACAAAGAATAGGATTAATAGGTACACCAACTAGCGGAAGTTACAAGCCCCTCATCGCCGAAAATGATTATGGTCTAAACAGTCGATTTTTGCTTACAAGTAAAAACAACAACAAAATATCGGAAGTAGGGGCTAAATTGATCTTGCAGCCAGTTGAACTTTATCCTTTTCAATCGCCGACATCGTGACTGGCGAAAACTTGGAACATCATCTTACATAATCTAATTGGTATTATAAAGCTATACGTAACTTTTCAGGATCAAAATACCATAGATGCCACTCTGCTAATTATTTCGAAACTATCCCGTTGTTTTACATTATCATCTGTATCCCTTGCGTTAACACGGTCGGAAACGTCTCATCGCCGAAGATGATTATGGTATAACAGCCAATTGTTACTTACAAGAGTTACAAGTCCTTGTTATGTCTCACAATTCGGTTCCGCCTATTCTTTGTTTGAGTTTGTACCCTAACACTATAGTTGTAAACTCCTCAAAGACTTAACTAAATGTTACAGTGATAGACCAAGGAGGCCTTTACCCTTACCCTCTGATTTATAGAGATGAAAAACATCTGCACCAATTTTCACAAGTTTCTAGCCCTTCATGAACCCCTTCTAGCAACCGACTCATACTTACAAGTCCATCTTCCCTTGATAGACATGGTACCAAATTGTTCTCACGATCAAATACACAGGAAATTTAGGATTAATAGGTACACCAACTACCAACATTGCTAACCCCTCATCGCCGAAGATGATTATGGTCTAACAGCCGACTGTTGCTTACAAGTACCCTACATGTCTCACGATTGGGATCGCCCTATTTTTGGTTTCAGTATGTACCTCACTACTGAAGTTGTCAACCCCTCCAAACTTTCAAACTGTTGTCTCATGAAGGAATTTTTGTACCAAAAAACAGATGGCACTACTTTAATCAGCTCATCGAGGTCTACCGAATGCAGTTGAAAAAAAAATTCTATCTGTATTATTTCAAACGTTGACTTTTTTGCCACAGGCCAACTTTCTAATTTCACTGCTTAGAAAGGAGCAAAAGATAAGCTGATTTCTTCAGCAGTGAGAGACCTTTTAAAGTTTAAGAGGCCCATCTGATTTCATTTATCTTCCTCACTCCCAAGTGTAAGAAATGGAAAGATAAACTCAGCTGAAATCACAAACAGAAACGGGTAGAAAAAATAGATGGCAGTACTTTCGGACCCGTGGGAAAATGATACTTATGATTCTGTAAATTTTTCTATTTATCACTCAAAGAAGATGTATTTGCTGTGGCGCCAGGGAACTGTCGCACAAATTTAGCACTTATAGATTTTAGTCCATCTTCAGTTTAAAACTGGTGCTTGTCTCCTTGCCTGCTAGAACGGAGCTTTCCACTCGAAAGCAGAAACATGGTTTGATGAAACGAAAGCTTGGCTGCATAACTTCAGATAGTCCTCTCTGACATAGGCTACACAGCTCCACTTTAGTTCGCACACTGTAGGCTGTGGCTCAATTACAAGCAAAAACCATCTTTTTTGGCCCCAGGCAAGAGTTTTACGGAGCTTTCCAAACTGTAATGTCATATTCATCAATCCGGCCTAAGGTCCGCACTTTCCGTAAAAACTGCATAGGTTAGACCCTTACCACTTTCTGAGAAAAAGCGCAAATCGGGGTACTAGGAAAAAAAACACACGACAAAACCAAAGTGTTGCTCTCGCAACACAACTAGAGTAACAACGTAACAAGTGTAACTAGACTGTCGGATCTCAGCCCTGTTCGATGAAACAGGGCTCGGTAGTTTTCAGTGGATTAGTCTGCTGAGGATTATCAGCTGTCATTTATTTAATGAGTCGTGGTCACCTTGGGCTGAAGATACTTAAACTTCCTCTGTTCTTGGCTATTAAGCTACCCTGCTGGGGCTGGAGCTAGAATTTCGCGCCGAACGAACGATCGGATGCCAAAACTTGAGTGGCGGGATACCAATGGCTTCAAAGCTTATGGTCCATTTACACACTGCGTAAAATCCGAGCGTAGATTGAAATCCGAGAGTATTTTACGCACGTTTTGAGCTTGAAAATATTTCTAGCATTACGGACGTAGGCTACTTGAGAAATCGGTCTGTTTTGTATCTAAATCCGTCCGTATTGCTAGAAATGTTTTTAAGCTCAAAACGTGCGTAAAATACGCTCGGATTTTACGCAGTGTGTAGACCCACCATTATCCGGCCATCTCTTAGCATGATTACACACGAGTCACTCGACAGGGTTGAAATATTCTGCTGAAACTCTGTGTGCGGTTCAGTTCGGTTCAGCTCGTCGACTGAATTTATATTTCGGGGTGTGGGGTTACATATTAAGGTGTGAAAAAGCTTTTTATTCGTGCTAATGAAACTGTCACTTTTGGAATAATGAGATACCGGACATCAATATCCGAACTTTGGTTATTCGTCGCCGGGCAAGTGGTTAGCTCGAAATCCGACAAAGTGGGAGTCAATGTACTTTCGCTTTGGGATCCCAGAATCCGACCGGGCTTTTCAAAATACGGAAAAGACGAAGTGTTCGTCCTGTATCTTCAATTCGCTTTGGAATCCCGAAAGAGGTGACGGAATACTTATTACATACGGCTTCGTAAAGTTTTACCATCCGTCTGTTGGTAAACATTTTAGTCAAACTGGCGTGAAAATCCTTTTGGTCAATATTGAAGATCTATAGATGAACCCCGTAACGCTAGATTTACGGGTGGGGCGGCGGGATACAAATTGAACTGTAAAATACTAACTTCAAATTCAACCTAACTTATCGAACTTCCTAACTAACTAAATGAGCTTCCAGCTGTTGTTATGTTGTAGTCCGGCGTATAGTAGTATTTTTGTTCTGACTGTCCGTGGGAGATAATTTTGATTTTTAATTAAATTTTCACCAAGATCACACTCTTTTATTGCTCTCATCTGAAGGTGAAATGGTGAAACCTGGTATCTAGTGTAACCCGATATCTGCAAATTTCGTGGAAGGCGATCACGGCCTTCCAATTATCCCGAATTCTCTCCGCGTTTCTTTTCGTGCTTGCCACCGCGTTACCAGCAAGAAGAAATAAGAGAATACATATTTTTTACAAGGAATAAATATATTCTTGTTACCAGGAAGGTATACAGAAAAGGTTAAACAAAACGCAGAGCAAAAGTTGTGCTGGAGTGATATCAATTTGTCGTTCTCAACCATTTTGTTTTGTTTTCTTTCTTTCTCGTGCCTTTTTTCCCTTATTTTTCTCTCTTTTTCATTCAAAGTTGAAACCATTAGTTTTTTTTAAATTAATTATTTTTTAAATTAATTTTTTTCTTCAACAAGCAATTGCAAATATTAACTATTTTTATTTGAGTCAGCGCTGTAGGGTAGAAGCTTTCTATGAGGTGTAAGCTGATTGGGGTGGGGGAAGGGCTTCCTTCAGCTCATCCTTCAATCGCAATTCCCCAGAAACCGTATTGCGGTATCTTAAATTAACCTACATAACGCCTATTGCTCGCGGAAGACTCGATCGAGTTTTAGTCTTTCTCCCTCAGGACAATTAATTAGCCCAGCTGATATTGCAGAAAATTGGGAGGGAGCACTAGAACGACAACTGTGAGCACAACTATTATTTGTTCTATCTGCAAAATCCTAGCACCACCGAATTTTTTCACAAATAGCAGAAACCAAATCGACCCCTTTAAAGGACCCCTCTGACTTTTTATGCTTTCCATTATTTTCGAACAGTTGAATACTTTCAAACTAGGCTCTATTTTGAACAAATTATCCAACGCTTTGGCTGTTTTTAGACCTTTTCGAGGCCTGTTGACTTCTAGCTACGACACGGAAACATTTACATAAATAGTTTTCTGATGGAAAAGCTTTTCCCAAACAACTGTAGATAGTGTGACACATATCGAAGGTAGCAAGACACAGCTCTTGAGAAAATCAGTGAGGTTTTGTATGAAATTTGTGTGAAATTCGGGTATCGGGGTTTAAGAATGGATGGAGCGATCACGGAAATAGGTTGCATTATTATTATAGGTAAGACAGGTCCTTTAGGGAAATCGTTCCTCTTTCTCGCCGGTTCCGAAATTACACATTGGGCTGATCGCGGTCACTGACCTCAGTGACACACATTTTCTTCTAGAAAATTTGGCTGATTGTTAGGCAAAAATGACATAAGAACCTTAAAATAAGATATTGAAAGAAATAAAAACAGCCAAATATTTAGCCTTTTTTAACTTTTTACTGATACGTAGGATGAATAGGTTTCTTTATCTTTGATAGCTGTGCGTTGGGCTACTTTGGGAACTCCCAGACCTGCACTTTTGTATCGCTTCCACTAGACAATCCCACGGTCGTACACAGTCCTAGTTTGAGCTAGCGTCGTGAAAGTAAGATATATTGATATACTGATATATTTACACAAAGACCGAGGGACACGGAAATGAAAAACAAAAGAAAAAACCTTAGCTACTTTCCAAATTTAAACTAAATAATACCTTCTCGGTAAAAGCTTAAAGTTTAACCAAACAGGGCTAAGATACGACAGTCCATTTACCCCTCGAAGACCGGATGAAAATGCGTTACTTCGTTGCTTTCTTTCGGATTTGTTGTACCTCTATGTGCTTGTATCTATGGTTGAAATATTGAAAAAATAGCCTACAAACAGTAAACGATTGTGAAACAGATGCTTTGGCACATTAAATTAATACAGTGAAAAAAAAAATAATAATAATGAGTAATTCATAATAATGTATTAATAAACTAATATATTTCATGTAGGCTAAAAGACTGTCGACTTAATTTTTTTTTTTTTTTTCATTGTGTTACGATGGCCCTTACGTTTTCTTAGAATAAATATCATAGCATATAAAAATAAGTCCAAGATATAAAAATAGCTGAAGTTTCACTTAAACTTTCAGGAGTCTTCCCATATTGCAAACGGGAGAACGCTTCCGCATTAACTTCTTTAAGAAATGTCAGTGGTTACTGTTCCAGAACAGTAGTCTAGTCACTCCCGGCGAGGAAGGAAAACACCACTTTTCTACAAACATGATACACCTTCCCAAATTCGTATCGGTGGCAATGCTTCATTAAACATTTTGGCAGTAGACGACATATTAAATTATTTTCTAATTTATTCCTACCAGGTCTTGAAAGCGTCACGCGCCTCAGTTCTACTGACACTAGCCAGGGATATGGCAAGAGAAAAATATGTGGTAAACGTCGTTCACAAGAAATCGGTTTTAGGCCGGTTCAAATGCTTCAAGGTCGAGCACGATGAAGGAATCCCCAAGAAAGTGACAGAGGTAGGTTTCGTCTTTTCTTTTATCTTCGTTGTCGGGTCACAGAAAGATCTAGTTTCCTACGCGAGCCCCAGGCACGCACGGACTGCATTTCGCTTTGTAATGCAATGTGTTGCACCCAAGGAGGTGACTCACTTTTTTTTTGCGATTCCTTTCGACTCCCCAAGGAGACCTCGGAGAATGCTTCACCTGTAGTGTTTTGTTGTTGTTGTCCGGCATTAACTTTTTACCCCTAGTGCCAAATACATATGTGATACTGCGTTTGTTCTATTATTTTACCCTAGTTTACTGTTTGAAACCGATTCCAAATATCTCAATGGCTTACTACTTTCATGCACGTCCAACATATACTGAAATAAAATGTAAACTGTTGTGTCTTAGTAGCCTCTATAGAGATTCTACGCAAGCATGCGGGTAGCCTCCGACGCCACCACTACTTTTCTCCTACTGTGCGCCATCTCCACCACATGGTAGGGGTCGGTCTAGGTGGTAGGTGATTTCTCAGCTTTTTAGCTAGACTTTTAGCAGACTAAAAGAAGCAGTAGTGTACAGATTACACATACTTTCAAGAGACAATAACTTGACAACACAAATCATGAGACCTTGATAAAGTGGAAGGGAGGAACCTGCGATATGGTTGAGGCAGCTTCATATTTATACTGACACTACATTTTATTCACTTAACCAGGTCTGAAGTTTCGGACAAAATCAACATTATGTTTTGTTAGTTTCTCAGTATATACAGAATCGGCTGTCAAAGCGCACAGTCCACGTTCTCAGCCAAGAAATTTCATGATGAATGACATAAAACCCGAAAAGTGCAAGTATAAAATTTATGCGTTAACGTCGTTCCACGCGACCTGGCAAAGGTAACCCAAAAGTTAACCGTGTCACGCGTGGTCTAATTGACCACTATCAGCTTGCGTTCCCTAATTTACTTCCTTTGTAAAAGTGGGTAATCGATCGATTGTAAAGATATTGCCCCGTTTCGGAAACCCACCTGTATCCTGTGTTTGTGGAGAAAGCAGAAAGTTTGAGGGTGCGAAGGTGGATATGGGTTGTCTTTTTTGTTTGAGCAAGTGTGACCTTCTTAGTCTGCAGATTGCGGGGTCCATGTATATTTATAATATAAACCTTATATCCATGTATCTATACGAGTTCATATATAAGTATAACGCTATTAGTAAATTATTTTCTTTCAAATCACCTTTTTGTCAAGATCATCATATCCGCCACACTCCCACGACTTCGAATAAGAGGGAATTTTAACTGGGATCATAGAGGGGTCATATTCGTTCACAAGAGAGATAAATACCCAGTGGCGAAAAATCCGGTGGCGCTAAGACTCTACTACGGCCCTACCAGCTTCAGTAACATAGATTATTCGGTTTGGGAGTTAACATGATCACAGAGAGACGAACGGACTACGAAACTGATGCGAAACATGGGTAACCCTGACATTCGTCGAGATCGCAAAAACGTAATGACCGAGACTGATAAGCAAAACTTGATGGTATTTAGTGTTTTTGCTCGCCGTAAGGAGGACTAGCACTGGTGAGCTTCAATTGTAGCAGCGTAGCCCAAAGACTATGTCACTCTGTCCAAAGTCTCGCGATTTTGCGTTTCCCCATACTGATTAGGCTGTAAGAAACGTTCCCAGGATTCTGAGCTGTTCATCGTTATAGTGCTAAGCGTCGCTGTAGTGTTCTTAGGCCTCTGGGTCGACGTCGAATGACGCTGTAGCCGAGGATCGGCTTCGATCTTTACTCCCAATATTAATGGTTCGAAATATCGGATAACATCATAAAGAACAGGGATGATAATTTGGTGACGACGGACAAGTCTGCTTTCGAGGTTGTGTAGATGGTCGTCCTAGTTGATTTTTGCTTCCTGTCCCGAGAGACACTAAGCAACGAATTATGTGGAATTCTTAGAGTGCAAGCCAGACTTGTTGTTTGATCAGCATCGTTAAGGTTTTGTTTCTCAAGCTTCTCAAGACTCAGTGCCTACGGGTTACCACAATACTGGATTTTCACAGATGACGAGTCGTTAGTAGTGACCATAAACCGTTTTACTAAGACGCGAAGCTCTGTGGGAAGCGAAAGCTTAGTACAATTATGTGCTTTACTGTGTAAAAACCGTCTTGCCTCTTTTGAGGAAAAGTGATAAAATATGCAGCAGGACAGTGCCGTAGCTCTTTAGTGAACCCCACAATGAGTGACAAGAAGGACTGAACGTGTCTCGTTCTGTTACCGAGATCCATTGCTCCAATTTATTGTGCTGAAATCGTGATGCCACTTCATTATCTTTGTGGCACTTTGCAATCGTGCATCTGCTTCATCGTTTAGCAGATTAATCCTTCGAACTTCACTTCGGGCGTATGGGTAATTTCTGTACGCATTTACCACACTTGGACCCGGGTAGCGAAGTACTTCGCCTATTTATATGAATTACGGTATTTGGCAGTCCGCAGCAAGATTCAAAGCACCGCTCACTCTTGTGTTACAGTGACTGACTGAGGACCGTAATAGAACGTATCAGCTCATTCAGAATGAAGTTGCTGGTCACCTTGCCGTCCTGCCGTGCTCCGTTGAACTAGTTGTGACAGTTGATGTTGAGGTTTGAGATCACCAAGAAGAACTTTACGCGTGATGTGCGTGAACTTGTTGGTCTAGTAGTCCCAATCTGCAACAAGCAGGGTTAAATACTAAGTGAGGAATTTTTTTTTACTAGAGTGGAGCGTAGAAATATTGACCAGTGAGGACATTATTCAGCAATGGCAATTTGCAAGCAGAGATAGTAAAGTTTAGTGCATATACCAGTAAAGTTTCACAGGCCGATTATTATAACGTCAGTTGCTCTGGTTAATGAATTGATCTGCCGGAAGTGAAAAAGGTAATTGACAAGTAATTCGGCAGCTCGTAAATTCAGCCAGTGAACTGGAAAGTGTAGCAGCGGCGACGTGCGGAATCGTAATCGTGTGAACAAACTTTCATATTCATTTTAAAGTATTTGTCAATACGTATCGCTACTTCCGAAAGTAGTTCACCTGACCGCTTTGACCATTCATATTGCTATTGTCTATACGCACGCAAACGATATGCACTGATTTTTGCGGATAGTTCCAGACAATGAAGCAAAAGAAAAAATTCAGTTACGCTGATCAGTCACAAAGACTGAGAGTTAAAAAGGTATCAAAAGACGAAGATTTGTTCGGCAAACTGTGTGAGTTGTTTGGAAGCGACGCCGACCAGCTCCGCCAAACCTTGGCAGAAAATAGCCATTCGATTCAGTATGATACAGAAGCAGTCGAGCAGATTTTCAGTGATGGCATCTGGAAAGCAGTGCCAGCTATTGTAAATCCAGAGCAAGACGTTAGCTTAGAAAAGATGGACGAGTTGCCGTATTCCACGGAGTCTTGTGTAGTGGAAGTGCCAACAGCCCTTATCAGTGAGACTGCAGATCAGCACAAGTCCATTGACAACGATCGGATAATGGTGACAGGGGCGTCTTGGGACATCGACTCGGCTTTTGCTGAAGCAGAAAGCCTTGCTTCTGTCCCGGAAGAAACATTTGACGGTGCTCTGCCACCGGGCTTAATAGAAGGTGTTCAGAGCTCAAGAAAAAGTGTCATAGATAACATGAAACGGACACTTTTTGATCTTCACGGAAGTACGAACCATGCATTCATAGCAGACGCTTTGGATACGCCTCCCTCCGCCACAAGTTCAAGAAAGACGAGCCTTGTCTTAAGCCCTAAGGACCTAAATGCTGATATTCTGAGGCTTCAGTGTGAAAGCGTTCCCGTGTACCTTGGATTTGGACGAACAGTACCAGGAGACGGAGCTAGCACCTTTCAGGGGACTAAGCTCCCCACATTCACCGTCCCTTGTAGTCCGAAACAATCGAACCGTTCTTTGAAAAGTGCCTTGTCAAAAGTGTCATCCGGCGAAACAGACTCTCGTGCTGATCGTGTGCGAAAGACATCTGTGGACACTCCGACCATGAAACAAGCCGTACAAAGAAAGCTTTCCTTGCAAAGTGAATCTGATCCTCCCAGTAAGTCTGTTGCTCAAAGAAAGGTTTCAGTTTGCTTATCCGCAGCTGAGGTAAAGAGTCTCCAAGAAAATCTTGCCGTCGAGCTCAAACAAGCTGTCGAGAACTTTGCCAAAAAACGACAGTCTTCAACCTTCAAAGCCCACAGCGTTGTCGAAGAAAAGCCCGTGAGTATATCAACAATAGACAATATGGACATTCTTAAATCTTCCTATAATCCAGAATATTTCGTGGGAGGGGAGAATACCAGAGTCTTCAGCAGAGCCGCCTCCGAACGATTAAGTTCAAGCAGCGTTGAGCTACCGCTTTGTTTGATGCTCTCTAAGCCAAAACCCAAGGATGCTGTCTCCGTAAAACAAAGCAATGTGTACGATTCCGTATACGAAGCGAGTGTGACCGATTATGAGCCTGAGAGTCCTCGTGACAGCCTTGAGCATTTTGACTTCTCCGACCCAGCTGAAAAGGAGGAAAGCGGATCTGTAAGTTCGTCGACGGACTCGGGAGTGCCAAGCAGCGGCGGATCTAAGACGGGGGGAAACTCGCCTTCACCCCAGATTCAAGAACGCCGTCGCTCCATACCCTGTCCCTTAACCTTCTACACTAACCCCGCTCTCGACAGCCATTCTGAGGGCAGTGTTGCAAGCCCTCAATTCAGTGACATTACTCTAGGGGGTTGCTATGAGGCCGATCGAGCTTTCGAGGAAGACACTGAAGAAACCTTCAGTCAGATCGTTATCGATATTGCCAGTGAAGGCGAAAAACGAATCCGTTTCGCCCCGAGCATGGAATCCACCGACTCTTTCTCCACAATGGCACCTGATGCAGAGAGAAATGACAACAAGTTTGCTCGGGGTCAAATTATAACTCTAGCCTTGTCAGCCGTCCGTCTTTGGACACAGTTTAAAGCCTATCTTGCGCAGAATAGGGGCAAAGCCGAAACAGTCGCTGGTAAAGCCAATGATGAGATCACAAACGTCGCTGAACCAACACTAGCTGAAATAAACTCCAATATCAACAAATCCGCCAATCCTGTTAGAGCAGGAGCCAGGCGTGTAAGTTCTGACCTGCATATGAAGTATATACAGCTTGCGCGTGACCGAAGGTGGCTACCGAAGGCAAGGATTCATCAGGAGACGAGCGACTGGCTACAAGACGTCCCGAAGGTATGCTATTGCATGTTTGTTTACCACACGACTGATTAGCTATAGAGCACAGATTTAGGTAAAGGTGTTCATCTGACCATCATCAGACATTATGCTGGGGTTATTAGACCTCCTTCCATTATTGGCATAGTAAGCGGGGCCCAGGCGACTAACATACTGGAACCCGATAACTTGAGTTGTTACGGCGACTGTCTGCTGAGTAGGTTTTTCTCTGGATTTGTGGCTAGACTCGCTGCAGCTCGGTCCTAAATTTTCTTAGGAACTACCACAGGAAGTAAACCAATCTGAGTTGTGTCACCAAGTGTTTCGCCGTACATTTCTTGTGGTAAACAAGTACTTCTGCTCTGCCAAGCTTGAGCAAGCTTGTGTGAACAAATATTCGATAAAGAAAAATTAGGCTGGTAGTCGCAGATTATCTTTTTGCTTTCTTCACACGAACGTAAGAGCATCCGGAAACAAAGTTGCCACTTTTCTCTGACGGAACCTGTGACGCTTAGCCGCAAATTGTGACATTATGGCACCAACTAAACTCGGTCGTTTTTTTTTTTTTTTTTTTTTTTTTTTTACCAATAATTAAACCGAAACTCGATTTTCAGCTCATACAGGCTACTTTTGCATTTTTTACGATCTTAGCGGTTGCACAATTATGGCTCGCTTAGTTGAGGAGGTCACAAATCTATGACCTGTCGCAATATTCTGCGACCAGTGCCCGGAAATGATTCTTCAGACAACCAGAAAACCCGTAGAGTCATCCTTGAACTACCAGAGCTCAGTCTCAGACGGCATTTGAAGAAATGTCTTTGATTAAATGGCATTTGAAGAATAGAACAGAAGAAGAATAAAACAGAAATTGATCGAAAAGTTTCACAGCTAAAACGCCCAATGTGACTTGGTCGTCATCATGATACGGCACACTTTGCCGAAATATGTGTGAAACTTCTTGCAATCGTCGATGATTTGTTATAAAGAAAATTTAAAATAAAAAACTAAATAACAAGAACAACGTGAGTAAAACACTGTGTTTCTTCCTTTACGTACGACTGTCGGGCTTGCCGTCCGTTTAATATTTGTCCGTTCATTTTTGCCATTGGGTGGAGCATGTTGCCGTCTACAGACTTCGTTGTCCAGTCTGGCTGATCTTGGTTTGTTAAAAGATACCTAGTACTTATTCTGCCTTTTATATTATCCTTCGATTCCCTATGGAACTTTCCCAAATCATGCAACGCAACTTCGCTGATAACCTCAAGGTCCACCGACAAAATAAGGACGTAGAGTTTTCGAATACTTTGCGTCGAGCCTCCGCGTCCTATAGCGGGGGGTCTGGACATAGTCGACAAGCGGAAAACTAATTTCACGGGGTATTGGTAGGCTATTTCAAACAAGACGTAAGGTTGTGATGGGAACCCCCAAATCTAATATTTGATCCAGACAATTGGGTTTTGTCCTCGACAGATCCAGTCTTCGCCAGACTCATCGTCTGAGAAAATCAAGTTGAAATATAGCTCTATAAACCAGATCTATTTTGATGATACTGACCGAAACTTCCTGCTTTACTTCTGCCAAGTTTCCGGTTTTGGCCGAATTCCGGGAACTACTTGTCCAGCAAAAAAAAGAACGATTCAGAAAGGAAGTCAGCGTATCTCCTTATCAATATAAAGAACATCTAATCAACTTCAAATAAAACTTTTAATTTTAACCAACTTTCCGGATTTTTGCCGGATTCCAGACGAACTACTTGTCCGTCGAGAAAATAGTTTTCGTCATCGTGTTCAGCATGTCTTCTTACCCGATAATCGACTATCACATTAGCTTTTTAAAAATACTTTTTTTTGCCCCTTAAGTTGAACCCCATCCCCCACCCCTAAATGCAGGGCTACGAGCCGATCTACGAAATTGACCTTATCATTGACCAGGCTGGTATCCACGAATGTTTTTATAATTTTTTTTTTTTGGGGGGGGGGGGGTTGCTTTTCGGGTTTTTTTTTGCCTGCTGGTCGGACAAAAAAGTCCAAGAAAACATGGATCAGAGGGAAAAGCCTATACAAATGATTACTTTTGTATGTTTCGGGGGGGGGGGGGGGGAGTTAACCCCCCCCCCCCCTCCTGGATACGCCCTTGCCCTAGACTCAAAGAATCCTCACACCAAGTTTCCTTAAAATATCTCATTCCCTTCGAGAGTTATGGTGCTGACAGACGGACGGACGGATGGACATTTGGACAGACGGACAGCTTTTGCGATATCATAGGTATCCTTCCGCTTACGTTTTGGATCACAAAAATATTATTTCTGAACCATTTTATCGGAAAAGATCTTTCTAGTTGTGCTGCACGGTTTCGTGCAGTTCCGCTTCGATTTTTTGGTTGTGGTTTGTTCTGATCGTAATTTAATAGTGGATGCATGTGCATGGTTGCCACGTTTGAACAAATGTAAAAGGTGAATTTGGCCCAAAACAGAGAGTGAAATCGGGGTGAAATTCTGTTCTGATGAAAAGACCTGAAATGGTCACTTTTGGTGGAATCCCTGCTGCAAAAATTACGCATCTGAATTTCTATTTTCATGGCTATGGCATAACCTAAGCAAATAAAGCAGGTACTTCGCATGCTTAAAATAGCACTTTCTCGTCTTTTGGAACTCCTCCTTTCGCAGAACATGTGAGACAGCAGAAAGAAATAAAATAGATGTAGCGCAAAAAGAGCTTTATAAATTGCCTAAGGCTGTAAGGCCCACAGTTGGGAACGATGCGCTCACGTTATGAACATAAAATTGCCGTGGATCAGAAATAGTGTTTCCGTGACCGTTTGTGTGGCCCACAGATCAGTTCCCCACCAACAAGGTGTTATCGACTCGCAAAGTGAATCAAATCTGAATCAAATCAATTTTGCGACACAAAATTTGGCGGGACATTCAAATTTAACGGCTAATAAGTACAGATAATTATAACAAATTAATTGATCAAGCAGAGAGACATGAAAATGGGTATCCTTAAAAAAAAAGACAAAACGGCTTTTTTGCGAGTTTCAACTTCTGTGTCGATTGTGTGGTGGCACACACACTCACACAGGTGTCAGAGTTTATACCTGTCGGTTCTAACTGCGTCCGTGACCGGGCTGCTACTCGATGAAATGTGTCTTCATTCTCTCTTCGGCATAATCGGCCTAGAGGTGGATTTGGCGTTGTACATTTTGCATTTTGGATTATTTTGATATACGTTTGGACCGGTTCATATTCGAGATGCAATCTACAGAGGACGTCAAAGAATAATCTGGAAGCCATATTGCGGAAGTTCCGGGAGGTGAAGACCCGGCTTAAGACGGTTAGGAAGAAGTTCTCAAACTGCCGTTAGGTGTCGCTGTACCCGACGCTCGGATCGGCTGTTAGAAAGTTGAGACGTTTTCCAATGTAGTTTTTCTTGGTCAAAATCAACTGCGTCATTATTTTAGTCCGGCTTTAATGCAGGACCAGGCTGACCACACTGGACATTGTAAACCATATCAATATCAGGGCCAAGGGGCGTGGCGGTTGTGCTGAATATGGAGTAGGAGTTGTATACAACTACCACATCTTGTGGTTTTACTGCTCTTTCTTTTTTTGGCGAGACACTACAAGCTTGTCGACGACTCCACCAGCTATTACTTTGCTTCATAAGAATGCTAATTAATTGACAAGGATGTGGCTGGAGAGCTACGGTTCTGCCTGGGGCATGTTACGCCATTACTCAAATTTACTTTCAAACTTTCTCTC
This sequence comes from Branchinecta lynchi, assembly GCA_023053575.1. Taxonomy (NCBI): domain Eukaryota; kingdom Metazoa; phylum Arthropoda; class Branchiopoda; order Anostraca; family Branchinectidae; genus Branchinecta; species Branchinecta lynchi. The sequence goes on from JAKZAP010000008.1 coordinate 16,509,789, forward strand.
CCACGCCATCTTCAGACTATTTAAGACACTGGGCTGCTGAATACTTCAAGGCTCACTAGAGTACAGGGCATATGTCACTTACTTTCAATGATGCGCTAGATGGCGTTTAACACTTTTGGGATCCCAAAACGTAAGTGGAGGGGTACCTATGAAATCGCAAAAGTTGTCCGTCCGTCATTCCGTCGTAAGCACGATAACTCTTGAAGAGAATGATATATTTTGATGAAACTTGGGGTGAGCATTCGTTGGGTTCTAGGACCAGTCAAGTTCTTAGATAGGCTTTGTAGCCCTACATTTAGGGGTGGGGAGGGGGTTTAAATTAAGGGGCAAACAAAATATTTTGAAACAGCTAATGCGATAGTCGATTATGGGGTAAGAAGACACGCTAAAGACGATGGTGAAAACCATTTTGTCATCGGACAAGTAGTTCGCCCGGAATCCGGCCAAAACCGGAAAGTTTTTTAAAATTAAAACTTTTATTTGGAGTTGATCAGATGTTCGATTTCGGGCAAGAAGACATGCTGAACACTTATGTGAAACAATTTTCTAGCCGGTCCGCGTGTGACAATCATTTTTTACCCGGACATATAGTTCGACCGGAATCCGGCCGAGTTATAAGTTAAATTTTTATTTGAAGCTGATTAGATGTTCATTATTGGGGAAAGAAGATACCCTGAGTTCGTTTTTGAGCTTTCTTCTTTCTCCGGACAAGTAGTTCCGGAGTTCGGTCGAAACCGGGAAATTGGCAGAAGTGGCAGGAAGTTTTCGTCAGAACAGATATGACTTATAGGGGTAAACACACATGATAAATCCATAAATGAATTTGGTTTTCTCGGCTATTTGGCCTTAATCTGTTTCTGAATTTTAATAGTAAAAATGTTCAAGGAGTCTGGCGAAGACTGGATCTGGCGAAGACAAGACCCAGTTGTCTGGACCAGATATTGAATTTTTGGGATCCCATCGAAACCTTCGGTCTTGTTTGTCTTCAAGCCTCAAGTAGCACTGTTCAAGTAACTGCGAAAAATGAAAATCGTTTACTCGTGAGCGCATCAGCTTAGAAATCCGTTTGAAAGGAAATTTCATCCCGACTTCCTACAGCTAGAAAGATCTAGATACATTTTTTGTTAATTATGTGCTCTTATTTGTATCATGTTATGCTAGTAACGATGATAAAGAGGTTGAAGACAACAGACGTATAGCATCTTCTACTGATCTTCCTCTTAGCTTGTTACCGGGAGATTTAAGTATACAGTTGAACGCAGGGCCTACGGCAAGTTGTGATGACATGGTGTGATGTTTAAAGTGTATTTAAAAAACGTAAACATGTATAATTAGTTTGTTCTGTTTAGGGTTTTCATTCGTACTTTTTAGTTTGTTTTTGTATTACTCCGTTGCACCTGAAAAGCGGGTCATAAATAAGTAAATAAGTAGCTACTATACTAATGAGAAGCACATGCGATCCAAACAATGATGTTGATTCACTTTCTAACTTAAATAATTGATCAGCGGCTGAAATAATTATCGGTGTTCTGCTCATTGTTGGCCACTCATTGGCAATAATCCATGGTATCAGGTGTTCGTTAAACGATTACACCATACCAACAAGGGAATCGTCCGGCGCTATCCATGTAGAAAGAAACTCAGCGGAAACTTGACAATCGTGCGAATTTCCAGTTGAGCTGGTCAGCTTTCGCCAAAAGTCACTTTCTTGAGTTGCAGTCCCATACTTTGATTGATGTGAATCAGATCAAACCCGATCCGTACCACATGATCACGTCACTGTTTGAACGTTAGATTGTCCATCTTGGACTTTCCAACGAGTTGGCTTCTTTTTGCATCCGAGGTAGGGCATATACGGTTGCTTCTTCTCAGAACTTCCATCAGTGCCAGCATCCTGGGCTCCACCTCCGTACTCTAGAGATCACAACCCACGGTAGATGGTCCCTCTTTACTAATTAAATGTAGCAAAAGAGTATGAAAGCGCTTGGCCAGGGGCTTGGTTGGTTGTAACGAACAAGTGAGAAGTACACTTTCCGCCACCCCCTCGTGCGATTGTGATGTGATTGACACTAAGCATCAACCTCAAAAGAGTCAACGACATCTTCAGTTAACTTAGATTGCAACCAAAGTTAGGATTTCGATTCTGTTGAACTGGTTGTCATTGACAGTGGCTTAGTATTTCATTGCTAACTCGGGGGGGGGGGGGGGACACTTGGGTTCGTTTTCCGTCGGGTGATATTTTTGGCCGGGATTCTGTGTCCATTATGTGTGCCTTTGTTTCTCATGGAATGCCTGGTCAGGACTGTATCCGACTCGATGTTTTTCTTCCGTCACGTTCAAGGAGGAATGGTTAGCTGAAGGTGAGTTTTATCCCCAATTACTGGCTTCGCGTGTTAAGGCCGTTCTTGCGGTCTGGCTATCCTCCGAAATTGACAGAATGCTGTCAATAAATCGTGAGTCATGCGTTCCTGTCCCACTCCAATCGGAGTCTCTCATTTCAAGCTTTAAGCTTCTTATGATGCAAGAAGGTGTCCTTAGAGTTTGACGGGTTGCGTGTTGGGCCAACCGCTTATAAACTGACAAGTCCCATGTTCCGCAGCGGCAGTTACAAGAGGCGATTTCCAAGAGGAGGAGGAGGCTACGGACCTGTGCATTGATGGTCGCTGCACAAGAGAGTTCACCCTGAAATGACACTGACAGGTATATACAGTCAGAGCAGACCTACCACCAAAAAACAGGCCACAAAATCTATCGTTTGCTACGTCCGATTTACTCGTTTCTACAGCTCGCCCCGCAAGGTTTGAGAATTCTAGAGTATGCAGAAATAGATTTTGCATGTGAATCTCGATTTACCGACGATACTTAAACTTCCAGTTTTCGCCGGATAAAGTAGAATTGATCTGTTTTATTTTGTGTGTACTCAGATTTGCCGGACGAGATTTATCACGTCCACACTTGGTATCTCTTACTCACGTGCATCTGAAATCACACTTCTTGACTAGCTGTGTCATGAGAACATTTCAGGAATTCATCCCTGACAGACGATGAAAGTTTCCGATGCTAATGTTCGCAATGAACGAACTGTCCTTATTATCAAGTGATTTCGAACGCAGCACCCAATTGTACTCGTAGAAACCCCACTGCTTTGCCTTTTTGTTGTGATAAATTCGCACGATTTAGATTTTTTTTTTCCTCGATCAAATGTTCCGTCTCCTCATCTTCATTGATCACAATGTCGCTCCTGGCGAGTTGTTCTTGAAGAAACGAGCCACGGTTCCTTTAGTTGACGCGAGTTAGCCTGCTCGCAAGATCAGTCAGTGCAGTCGACCAAGTGTGGGAACAGAAAGTGAACGTGAATGTGGTGTAGTTGTTAAAAATGGTGTTTGAAGGGGATGAGGATACGATTATTTCGAGAGTCGGAGTTACCCTCAGAAGGTCCGCAAGTCGAAAAGTAAGCCTCTTTTCACTATTCGTACTGAAGCAAAATATGAAAAGAGTGGTAGGCCGGTGGACTGGATGCATGTGAAAGTGTATCTTCAACGCTTGATGCGCACCGATTCGACCTAGTGGTACTCGTTGCGTGTGGGCTGGTAAAGGGGTTGGTTCTGTTCGCCGCGGTTTGCCTGCTTTACATCCCACTGTGCGTATTATTCTTAGTCCGATCTGACGTAAACTAGTGTTCTTTGATTACGCTTCTGCAATCGCTTACGTTACGTCGACTCGTTGGCACCTGCAGCGGACCCCTTTAGACGGGCGTAGGCATACAATGGCAGAGTATACTGTTTGTCATTGTTTTCATGGAGGGAAACTTTTTTTTTTATGGTATTCAAGGTCTCTCTGGACAAACTTGCAGATCTTCTAATCAAGCAAATCTTTTGTGTTAATTTCTTTTTCCTCGTCTTACTTTGCCTTGTCTCTTAAGCTGAGCATATTTCAACCCTTTAGCCTAGGCAAAACTTTGACATGACAAAGAACTACGTAAGTTGTTACTTCAACCAGTGACCCATACATTTCCTGTTAAGTTTCCTTACAGAATGTAACAGCTCCTTACAGAATTTCCTTACTGAATGGAAAACATTACAGGAAATGTATGGGTCCCTGCTTCAACGTAACGACCAATAGTTGCAGCGTGTATAGGGTATGCGGAAAAAGTTTTTTTTCAGTTTGAAGGGGCCTTTTTAGGGTTAAAAAAACTCCGCAAATAAGCAAATTTAAAAATAAATAAATTAGTATATGTGTGTCGTCACTGCCTCTTGGTGTACATCCAATTTACGCAGTGTGTATTACCATATCTGTACGCTGAAAAACGGACATGACTCCACTTGCCGTTTCCCCGCTCTGTGCCTCACTAAATCTTTTTATTCTTAGGGTTTGAACTCGTTTGAAGAACTCCGCAAATACGTCAAAGATGGAGGCGACATGGCAAAGGAGATTGCTGCCATTCTTCACGAAAGGTAACCTCTCAAAATCCTTGTAAGTGTAATATAACAAATGGGCTTGAATCACAAACTTAAACATATACCAGCAGACAAGGTACATTTTTTTTTCACAGTAGAAAGTTCTTCCAAATACTGCAGCTTTTGAACTATCTTGCTTTTTGAAATTAAAATGGGTCAAATCCACTTTCGCGTAAAAGACTTGGTAGCGTTTGCCAATCTTCCTCCATTCCACAGATGTGCCTTGCGAGATTTCGTTTTGTTTCGAAAATAATAGTGCAGGGTTTGTATAGAACAAGAAACCAAAACAACGCTAGCTGGATCAGTGATTTCACAGGAAACTTGAAGAAAACCAATTCGGCTTAGCACAAATGAGTGCTTTCTGCGTGGGTAACTGCGAAAGTCCCTTAACCAGGTCACAGTCGGTATTTGAAAGTGTTCAAATGCGTTACACAATATCCCAGATATTCCCAAACTTAATAATGTTTACTAAACAAAAAGGCCACACAATAAAAAGAACATGTAAAACCAAACAAGAGAGACGTGTACACCTTCCCTAATGTAAACCGATCTATCTATACAAAGTGTTAAGTGCTTTCTGTACATATTTCGAAAATTACATGAAATTTGAGAATACCAGAAAATACAACCAAACCACGCCCAACAGACGTATCCCTCAAAAGCGAAAGTATCTAGCTCTGGAGGAGTCGAAGGTTTTCCCACTCCGAAGCACTGCTGTACACCTTTTCCTTGCACCGACACGAAATAAGCAATGCTGGCCATAAATTGGCGATTCATCTTTGAAACGCTTATAAATATGCTTATTTTAGGGTACTAACATATCGGTGCCGGCACCACCAGAGCACCGCCGCACCGGACAGTTGCTGTCTACAAAAATCGGGCAACCCCTCGGGAGGAGTTAGTGGGACAAATTCTCTACACCAACTTTGCAAAGAGGTCAAAGGTTCGGTCACATATTTGCAAAGACAGATAGTACAGGAGGGGTCTCCAATCTCGGACCAAATTTCAAATTTCCAGAAAGCATTCCCTTCAGCAAGATCTATCTGGCTTAAAACAGAACTAAAACATATGGCAAATATACAAGTTTGTAGCTAAAACAAAAGAATGACTGTTCAAAGACCAAATTCTTCTTCCATATTTATGACTCTGAGAAAGAATTCATACAGAATCTGAGCTCGAATTTCTAACCTGTTTTAGAATACGACGAAAAAGTGCCTAATCCGAAGTAACAACAAGAAACATATTTTTTTAAGCAGGTAGTATTTGGTAAAAGATTTTTTTTTATATCCGATCGGTATCTTTTTTCTGTGCGTATTTGTTTGTTTTTATCGTGTGCATTTACTCCGTTGTTAAAAGTTCAGTGTAATTTTTCATTTTCTTTTTTTCATTGCGCTATTTCCCTTTTCTAGTGCTGAAACGAAATTTCGTCATAATCATCATTATCGCAAGAAAATGCTAATAACTTGAATAAACTGGAAATGGACTAAAAAATATTAAGATTCTGTATCTTCACTGTTGGAACTTAACTGAAAATTTAATTTGAGATTTTTCGGCCGATTTCGAGGTTACATAAATGGAGGTCAGCGACCCCCTCCTGTAAATGGTCTACGCCACATTCCTGTCGCCATGCCGCCGAAGCATGTCAAGCAATTTCTCTTTTTGGCCAAATAACAAGCTATTGGCATTACCTTCATGTCGGTATACATTCTGGTCAATATTGTCCAGCAGTTTAAAGCGCTAATCATCAAGGAGAAAGCCAATCTTTTGTAGTGGATGTCATCTCATCCAGATGTTTGATGATTATCCTCGGGTGGTTTAATTTGTGTATTAGGAAGCGCGAATTGGTACTTCAGACTGCGACAACCTGGCCTTTGGCCCCTTAATTGCCCCTTCGTTCCAGATCTAATAAAATGGAAGATCCTATAGTTTCTGCTGGACACGAACCTACCAAAGGTCAACAGGTGACTATCGGAACACTACATACGGTACATATCGAGCTGAAATGAAGTAATTCTCTCGGGAAAGCTCGGAAGTAACAAGAGAAACTCGCTCAAGGACCTGTCTTACCAATAATACTGACGCAACGCATTTTCGTAACCGCTCCATCCATTCGTAAACCCGGAGATTCTAATTTCATGTGGTACATTCTCGCCTCCCCGTTCCCCAAAGAAAACTTACTGATTTTGTCACTTGCCTTGTTTCGCGACGCGTAACATTGTTTGCGAGAATTTTATTCATTTGGAAACCAGTTACGTAAATTTTTACTTCTTTTTGCTAGAAGTACAGGCCTTGGTAAAGGCTCAAAACAGCAAAAGCCGTGGGAAGTCGGTTGAAAACAGAGCCTAGTTTTGAAGTATTCAACTATTCTAAAATAGTGGAACAAAAACAGAAATAGTACGAGGGGTCCTTTAAGTTAATTTTTGTTTGCTAACTGTACTTGAGTGACTTAGCTGACAGATCTCGCCGTCGCAAGGGACAATCTGTTATCGATGTCCGGGATTCCAAAACAGACTTCGGACGGACCCCATCGGTGTCGTCACGGGAGACGCTTTTTCGCGAGCCAAGATGAATTTAGTCTGGAAAATCTGGAGCAATTAATGACGAGTTAGCACAATTCTTAGGTGCTACTTCCTTCTCGATTTAACTAAGAATTTCAAAGAATATAATGAATTTCTTTGGCCGTAGCGGCCGTCTCTATATGTCAATGAGCTGTTACAGGAAGGGACTTTTCTGCCAGCCCGAGTAATAAGTAACATCGCTACAGTATTAGTTGAGTTTTGCAGTTACTATTGTATCTGATACCACGGTCAAAAGTCGTTTTATCAGTTACCGTGTTATCTGGTACCACGGTCAAAAGGTATTTTTCCAGTTAACGTGGCATCTGGCAAGGTACCGTGGTATCAGATACCACGATAACTGCAAAAACGACTAATTGCAGATCTAGTTACCGTGGTAACAGATACCATGGTATCTACAAAAACGCAAATGTTGTTATTAGAGTGAGGTTCGAATTAAACTGGTCGACTAGCGGTAGAAGGATTATTCATTTGGATGCTCCCCCCCCCCCCCGCCTACATCACTAGACTTAGGCTATGTAGAGTGCAGTTCATTCAGACAGATTTAATTCTGGTCAGAACGAAGTTCCAAATAATAATAAGAAATTCGTAAGGTTCATTTATAAAACGGAAAGCCATCACATATTACAGACCTGTAGGAGCTGTAAGTTCTATTACCATATGTTTTTTCATGATGGCCTTTTTCATTTCTCTATTTATTATCACCAGAAAACGGTAAGCTTTAAGCTTGTCACTACGATATAAATGATGCACAATACTAATCACGACAACACTAATATTCATATTCTGCGTCTACATTACCTCGAACATTACAAGAAAACTTATGCATATATAGAAAACGTGATCATTACTAATCCATTTTCTTACTCCATTTTTTTCAACCCACATTTCTCTTTTCGTTTCTGTCTCCTTCCTTTGTTTGATATGTTTCTTTGAGTCAGAATTTGCATGAAAGGCAAGCACCCCCCAATGTCAGGGGGTAAATTTGTGGTGGGTCTTTCTTTGTCAATAAACTAAACTGAAAAGGATCTACAAACGACTGAGTGCTGTTTTAAATGTTTTCATAGAGTAGAGGCAATGATTTACCAAGTCTTTAATGTGCTACCTCATAGACCACTACTCAGGGGAGGGGGGTTGTCTAAGCACATCCTTCATGTCTTGTAGTGCCATGAAATATGACTCACAGTCAGCTTCGGCTGACCGAACAGTTTAATCGAACAGGGCTGCGATACGACAGTCTAGTTACTCATCACTTATTCAATTAAATGTGCTCGAAGACTCGGTGAAAATACGTTTATTTTTTGCTCCGCTATTCATACAAGCTAACAGATTTTTATCGAATAAACTTCTTCTTTTGGATTTGTGGTACCTCTAAGTGCGTGCTTGTACCTTTGTCTTGAAATATTTGGCATACAATGGTAAACAACTACCGAGAAATAAATCTTTTCCGGGTCCCTCCCAATAGTGGGCCTAGTCACCGTAGAATGGAAAATTTCTGAGCTTTACTTTATAAGCCATTGAAATCGACGGTTTTCTTCAAAATTCAAATTTCCCCAGTCGGGATGAACTTTGTCTTGTCTGGCGATCGCTGCATATTTTAAACGTCACTAGCCTACTTGAGCCCAAGAAATCCCAAACCCCTTAGCAGAGTTAAAATAATTCAATACATCCAAATTCGAGGTACAAAGCTGGCTTTTCAGTTAAACTTTAATTATCTTAAAAGAAACAACTTTTGAAGTATCCATTAACATGTTTACTCTCTTTAGGGCTGAGCTCGAGTCAGGCTACGCGAAGGGCCTTAGCAAGCTTGCCGCCAAGCTTATGAAGGTTTCCCGGGAATCTACTGGAACAATTGCCTCTGCCTGGCAAGCAGTGGGATCGGAAATGGAAACAGAAGCAGAGCTACACAAGTAAGTCGACAACTCATTTTGTGTTGATCTTCAGCCCGGTTGAACGGTTAAAGTTTAAACGAAAAGGAATATGATAGGAAAATAAAGGTGCCGGTGACTTTTTCGCTTCAAGAGGCTTGAAGACCCCATGAAACTACGTTACTTCGTTCTTCAACATTCGCGAATAATCGAGTTTCGAATAGTGGAAGTTCCGTGTGATTTGCGGTATCTCTATGCCCTTTGTTATATGCCTTACGGGAAAGATTTATGATTTTTTTTTTGTTCAGGCACTAAGCAACCTTCATCTATCTCACCACTGCCCACTGAAGAGCCGCGATTGTGCTAAGATTAAAATTTCCCGCGTCATAGTAGAATTTTCGTTGTGGGGACGGCCGCAGATATTCTGAACGTCATAACTAGAGTAGATTTTGGAAAATAAAAAAAATCCCTTAACAGAATCCAAATAATTCAGTGTCTCCAATCAAATGACACAAAGATAAGTTGGCTTTTCAGTTAAACTTTAACACGGTGAACTGACAAGCGAAGAGTCGCTGGTTCGAGTCTCAGTTCTGCCTATCGTTTAGTTTGGAGGGAGGGTTGGTGAAGTCCCCCTATGTAGGGGCGTCGCAAGTGAACTTTGTTCGGTGGGAGGGGGAGGGGGGGGGGGTTCAGAGGCAAAATATTTTACCGAATCTTTCAAAAATTTCACCGAATCCTAGAAACTGAAAATTCGAGCTTTAAATTATTTTAACTTATTGAACAGAAAGGAGTAACGCTAAAGGGTTGCACGAAAGATGATAAGGCAGCTACTTGGCGTCATTTTTGCTAAACCCACTTGGACAATATATTGCCGGGCACGATTACAGTCGTGGTTTCTATTTATTATACCCAAGGCAAAATTAATCAAGCGCCGCAGGTGAGAATGTTCTGAATTAATTTGTTCTTCCTGTAGGCTAAAATTTAACTGCTTCTCATTTAAATTCTGTCTTTTATGTGGATTAAACACCAAGATCCTAAGAATTTCCAGAAGCCGGATGGAGCGACGTCCTAGCAGCAGCAGCTATTGCAGTCTAGTCAATACTACCCATGATCGCATTTTTTCTAAGTTCGCCTTTTCCTGCCAAATCTAACTATTTCCATGCAGGTTCTAGCTTTTCATGTTTCTCAAATCCCAATCCTGAAACTTGCTTAAAACTCTAGTGAAGCGCCATTCCAGAAAATAGAGAATATTACGAAAAGCACCGCAGGCGGAATTTTTGAAACATAAGAGCGTGTTTTTCCGACCGATGTATGCGACAAGCGCTTCACTCGACCTCTTTGGGGTTCGTGGTAACTACCGAATCCTGGCAATTATACCGAATAAATGACCGAGTATCAGTTATCATACCAAAATAAGGTAGACCGACAGCCTAATCGGAACTCTGCACAACTACCGAATCCCGGTTATCATACCGAATATACAGAATAATTCTGGACCGATAGCCTATTCGGGATTCTGTGTAACTACCGAATCTCCATAAATATACGGAATAGTTCTGGCATCGTAAGTTCGCTTACGGAATTCGTGATAACTACCGAGTCCTAGCAATTATACTGAATCCCGATCATTATACCGAATAGATTTGTACCGATAGCCTATTTCGGATTCTGTATAACTACCGAATCCCCGTCAACATACCGAATAGTTCTGGTATCGGAAAAATACCGAACAATTTTAGTAAAATTTTGGTCCTGGTCCAAAATTGTATCGAATCTAAGAAAGTTGGGGGGGGGGGGGGAGCTGCACCCCCACCCCACCTGCCACTGTGAGACAAGAGAAAGTCCAGCGAGAACTTTGATTAACGACCGTATTTCTTGGCTTGTAATCACATTGACAGTACCATCGATGGAAAAAAAGAAAGCTGCGTTGGTCGGTACCCTGCAGTTCGTTCTAATAAATGCTTTAAACCCTACTATGCTTTAAAACTCCCTATGAGCTTTTTCAAGCATTGACGAGAATGAATTGCAGGGTACCGACCGACCCGGCTTTCTTTTTTCAATCGACGGTACTTTCAGTATGATTACAAGCCAAGAAATACGGTCGCTAATAAAAGTTCTTACACTTGGCATAACTCAATTTTTGGCTGTGTCTCAAAATTGTACGAAGTGGGCTCACGGAAAAGGCTTCACGAATGGTATTACTGAAGATGTAACAAGTAACAAGACCAAAGGTTTCGATGGGATCCCAAAAATTCAATATCTGATCCAGACAACTGGGTCTTGTCTTGGCCAGATCCAGTCATCACTCCTTGAACATTTTTACAATTAAAATTCAGAAAGAGATTAAGGCCAAATAGCTAATCATCTGAGAAAACCAAGTTCAGATATGGATTCAGCATTTGTATTTACCCCTATAAGTCATATCTGTTTTGACGAAAACTTCCTGCCACTTCTGCCAATTTCCCGGTTTCGGCCGAACTCCAGAGCTGCTTGTCCGGCGAACAAAGAAAGCTCAAAAACGAACTCAGGGTATCTTCTTTCCCCAATAATGAACATCTAATCAACTTCAAATAAAAATTTCACTTATAACAAATTTTCCGACTCCAGCCGGATTCCGGTCGAACTATATTTCCGGGTAAAATATGATTGTCAAACACGGATTCAGCATCTCTTCTTACCCCTAAATCGGTTATCTAATCAAGTAGAAATAAAACTTAAGCTTCTAACAATTTTCCGGTTTTGGCCGGACTCGGGGGGAACTACATGTCCAGGTAGAATTTTTTTTCGCATAAGCGTTCAGCATGTCTTATTGCCCTAAATCGAACATCTAATCAATTCCAAATATAACTTTTAATTTAACAAACTTTCCGGTTTGGGCCGGATTCCGGGCGAACTACTTGTCCGTCGAGAAAATGACTATCACCATCGTCTTCAGCATGTCTTCCTACCCCTAAATCGAACATCTAATCAACTTCAAATAAAACTTTTACTTTTAACAAACTTTCCGTTTTTGGCCGGATTCCGGGCGAACTACTTGTCCGATGACAAAATGGTTTTCACCATCGTGTTCAACATGTCTTCTTACCTCATAATCGACTATGACATTAGCTGTTTCAAAATATTTTATTTGCCCCTTAATTTGAACCCCCTCCCCCACCCCTAAATATAGAGCTATAAAGCCCATCTACGAACTCGACTCGTCCGACGACCCAACGAATCCTCACACCAAGTTTCATCAAAATATCTCATTCCCTTCGAGAGTTATCGTGCTTACAGACGGACGGACAGACGGACAACTTTTGCGATGTCATAGGTATCCCTCCACTTACGTTTTGGGATCCCAAAAAGGAAGCCTTGTTTGGTAGTTGGACTCCGGACTTTTCTTGTGTGATGTTCTCTGATGATTGCTAGTCATTAATCGGGGAATGTTCAGCTTCAATAATCATAAAAGCATTTTTGGGTACATCGACTTTTCGAGATGATGTTGGTTCAATGAATGTCTTAAGTTGTAAGACCAGATTACGCTGTTGCGGCGACTTTTCTTTACTTGCGCCAAGAATTTCTAGAAACCATGTGTGAGTATCAGGTTGAACAACCGTACCAACATCTTTAAAGCGAGGGGTTACCCACTCCCCGGCATCTGCTGTACATTATTTCCGGCACCGACCGAGACCAGCGGTGCCGGCAACAGTGGCGGCCATAGATTAGGCGGTTTCCTCTTTTAAAGATGCGGATATTAATGTTCTAACACGTGCTAACCAGTGACGGCACGGATCGGGCAGTTACTGTACAGTAAAATTGAGAGTGGGCAATCCCTCGCTTTTAAGTTACGTGCACAAACAGTCGGTTAAGATTTCGTATGCGAAAATACGGGACGAATGTCTTTTCCGACATAAGTAAGTAAGTAAGTAATTTATTTGTAACCCGCCATTTTGAAAAAGCGGAGTATATGAAAGAAAATAAATAAAACACATAAAGGCACTAATTGTCAATCGGCCATGAAGCAGTCGATAATGTCTTGCGCTGGTTGGGCCCTGCTGTCCATGATTTTTATAGCGACGAGGAAACATCCAAAAGGGTAGCACTTACATCTTGGATTTTGAACTTCTCCGTCTATGTATGGTTATGCCATCATTTCGACAAGTGAAGCAGATCTTTTTCATATTTAAAATAATACGGTTTCATCTTTTTAATCGCCTTCTTTCGCATATCAGTGACACCAGAACAAAATAGTATAGAAGGAGCGCAGACGGTGCTGTACAAATTTCCCAAAGTTTTGCGATTACAGCGCCCCCTGTTGGCGACGATGCACCCATGTGCGATACATGATAGATTTACAAACTTCTTGAACAACCGAAGAGGTTGTTCCAATCCAATGAAATTCTGGCTCTTGGGCTCCGATCTTTTGGAACCCTTTCGGCAGAATTTTGACAATGAACGATCCATGAGACATAAGCATTCCGAAAACAGGTCACTTGCTTTGACCGCGAAAAGTACCCGAACAAAAGCCCCCATGACTAAATGTTCCCATGATAACACGTATTCAATCATAGATTCAGTAGGTCGCCTAGGTTTCCAGGCCCATTATGTAGGTTACAAATCTTCGAAGTTTTTATTTGCAGATTTGGGAACCAAGTCCCTGTCCGAATGAACTCCTTTAATCTGATGTTGCAGAACAACAGCAGTCTTGCATGTTCTTTCCTCGGCTACCTTGATCGCCCATAACAGACCATTTGAGAGTCCAAGTAGACACAACACAAAACCGAATCATCAAACGTAACACAACACATCTCTTATGCCATGTCATAGACTTCAACTAATCCACTTCGAAAGAATACGGTGTCTGGCATGTGGCAAAACAAGATCGAAGAGCTCGATATTTGACGCAGACAGTTGGATCTTGACTTCACGGGACTCCTTGAACGTTTTTACTATTAAACTTTAGAAACAGATTAAGGCCAAATAGCTAATCATCTGAGAAAACCAAGTTGAGATGTGGATTCAGCATGTATGTTTACCCCCATAAGCCATATCTATTTTGACGAAACAGATCAAATATCCTGCCTTAACTTCTGCCAATTTTCCGGTTTCGGCGGAATTCTGGAACTACTTGTCCGGCAAAAAAATAAAGCTCAAAAACGAATTCAGCGTATCTCCTTACCCCTGTATCCAACATCTAATTAATTTAACTTCTAACAAATTTTCCGGTTTCAGCCGGATTCCGGGCGAACTGTATGTCCGGGTAAAAACTGATTGTCATACACGGATTCAACATCTCTTCTTACACTGAAATCGGATATCTAATCAACTAGAAATACAACTTTTGCTTTTAACAAATTTTCCAGTTTTGGCCGGATTTCGGACGAACTACTTGTCCGGGTAGAAAGTGATTTTCATATCAGTGTTCAGCATGGCTTTACCCCTAAATCGAACATCTAACCAACTTCAAATAAAACTTTTACTTTTAACAAGCTTTCTGGTTTCGGCCGGATTCCGGGAGAACTACCTGTCGGGCGAGAAAATGGTTTTCATAATCGTGTTCAAATGTCTTCTTACCCCTTAATCGACTATCTCACTAGCTGTTTAAAATATGTCGTTTTTCCCTTACTCTGAACCCCCTCCCCCACCCCAAAAAGTAGGGCTAAAGAGCCCATCTACGAGCTCGACCTTTTCCCTTGAGCAAAGGATCCTCAAACCAAGTTTCATAAAAATATCTCATTCCCTTCGAGAGTTATCGTGCTCACAGACAGACGGACAACTTTTGCGATGTCATAGGTCCAGTCATAGGTATCCCTCCCAGAGGCGTTACTAGCCAAAATGTTTGGGGGGGGGGATAAGGTTTTTACCGACTGTTTTTGCCGATAAAAACGACTATTACTGAGAAAAAATTACTGTGTTGACGAAAAATCGGCTGATTTTAAGAAAAATTACTATTTTTTAGAAAAAATCGACTATTTTTTACAAAAAAACGACTGTTTCCAAGAAAAAAATGGAATATTTTTAAGAAAATCGCGGCGCTTCGTGAAGACTCGGGTATTTTACCGACTGGCCGACAACATTCGGGGGGGGGGGGCCTCCCACCCTAGTCGTGACGCCCCTGATCCCTCCACTTTCGTTTTGGGATCCCAAAAAGACTGGAAATACGAAAACAGTCTATTCGTATAATTTGTTTTATTAGTACATTCTGATTTAGCTGCGACGTTTACGAGCGAGGGCGTTACGACCATGGGGACCTTTCTCATGGCAACCTTTTGTTTTGGGAAGATTCGGAAGTGAACGTTCTGCAGGCAACTCTGTAAACTACCTATATTTTTCATCGAGCTTAATGGCCTTTCGTCTCATTATAGTGTCTCATATCTGTCCTTACCCACTTGTACTTCATACCACTGCACTTGGCTATGTCTACTAATGAGACATCAATTACGTGACTTTTCATTCTTAACATACGTTGACTTATTAATCATTCTCTATTATGAAATACTGCCAGATCCCTGCTGAGGCTATTTAAGCTTCGGCGGGTCTTTTAGATATCTAGTATACAAACCTGATCTTTTGTTTTCCATATTTGGTTGGTGTCCATTTACGTAAGCTCTTGAAGGTCCCAGTTTCTTACATGGTCTTAGCAGTGTGACTGCTCCCAAATACTTGCTGACTGCAGCCAAGTTTGGTGTATGTTTGTAGGGTGGTTATCGACGACTACGCCTTTTAAGGAGCGGAGAGCTTGCACCTCTTCTTGGTTTTCTTCGTGCTGGGGCGATGTCAGCCACGTCCTTTAATTTTTTCCACCTTCAATGGTACATAGAGCCGGGGATGGACCACTTCATTTAAAATAGCATCAGGTTCATTGAAGGTCGCAACATTTGTAAGGAGCGGAGACCTCACACTACTAGAGTGTCTTCTTTCTATCACGACCTCAGCTATGTCCCTTTAATTCTTCCACCTTCAGTTGTACATAGAGCTGATTATAGACTTCAGTCATCTAGAACCATGTTGAAAACTTTGTAGGAGCAGAGAGCAGACACCTCTTCGTGGTTGTCGGCACTGCTGGGGGTGGACCAGGTCTTTTCAATAGCATCACTCGTTATTCGAGGTAAAAAAAAATGTGTGAGAAGCGGAGAGCTGGTACTGGATGTCTTGTTTCTACCGTGACGGTAGAATCGGCTGGGCTACCTTCTTCCTTCGGTTGTACATGGAGATAGAGATGGAGCTGGGACTATAATCGTGCCACAGACTTTGTAAGGAGCAGAGGCGCCACTTCAGTGTTTTTCTAACTTCAGTTATGCATAGAGCTGATTCTCCTTTCACTCTGATGAAGGGTGGACGAGGTCATTTAGAACGTACCGAGGGTCATTGGAGGTCCCAATCTTTGTGAGGAGCAGTGAGCCGGTACTTTAGTGTCTTGATTCCGTCACGACTTCAGCTCTGTCCGTTCAACTTTTCCACCTTCAATTATACACGGGGATGAATCATCCAGGATCAGTAGAGGTTTGTTTTTCTTCCCTCAAAAATGAGAGAGTTCATCTTGAAGATCAATGAAACAGCAATGCAACCGTAAAGCAGAGATTGAACTATGCTTATGCATGGTTTACTTCCGAAGTTCCGGCACCACAGTTTTCCTGAGTAGCGGAACTGCCCCCCGTAATAGTATTCTCCGTAACATGGTCAGCTTTGTCTAGGACTTTACGGGTCACAAAACGGAACACTAGTTTATTAGATCAGAAAATCTCCCAGTCCCTCACGTGGGCTTGATGTCCTTCTTTCCAAGAGTGCTCTGTTCCCTTCCCTTTTTTGAGAAAGATACGTCTTCTGAAAGGGTCTAAGGTCAGCTTAGTAGTCTGCGACAGAAAGCAGGCTTTCTACGCTTTCAGATGTTCTTGGTTTGCACTGCAATCGAGTAGTAGTTGCTCGTCTTATAACAGAAGAAAGTATTGCGGTTTCCTGCCAAGGTTCCTCAACATTCTAATCTCCTTGCATTCGACGACCATTCCACCTTAAATACCAAACGATCTTAATACCGATTTTCCCACATCAATGGCGTATTTCATATTTCTCGGGTCGGGTGGTACTTTAGACAAGGCGAGCCTTTGGCTTCGCCATGCCGTTGTTCTTATGTGGAACGCAACAAACCAAGCTCGTATGAATTCTATTCTTCAGGCCCAGCGGCCAGGTTCGAAAATGTTTGTAGGCCCAGGGGTTCTAATTGTTAATCGGTTGGGGTTCGATTTCACTGATTGTGATTGTAGTTGTAAGTATCATCTGGGGTCATCGGTTTAAAACAAAACGATGATGAGGATCGTTTTAAGACAGGAATATCTTCTGGCTGTCGGGCTTCTGCGGCGTCACCAGTCAATTCACTTCGATGCATGCCTATCTCAGTTATCTTCTTTTCTTCACCATGGTTCAGCGGAGATGGGGGCGGTGGAGTCAAGATTTTCCTGTTTTTTTTTTCGAAGAGACAAATCCAAGAAAGTTAAACTTTATTCGGCAACATCTAGTATGCGTGGACAACACCCTGTTCGGGAACTTCATTCGATGGGGAGGGTTACTGGCCTGGTCCGAGCTTCTGAAATCGCTGACAATAGGAGAAGGGATCCAGAAGGGAAGAGCCCGTCCCGACAGTTTTATGGATCAAGCTTTGTCCGGGTCCTCTAATACAGCCGGGCTCAACATACGGCGTTTCAGCTTGAAACCTGTTTTCTGTTGATAACCTGTTTACTTTACAATAATAATAACTTTATTCAAACCAAGGCACAATTACAAAACTGACTTGCATTCATTCCTTGTTAGTTGGAGAGTTTCTGACCCCTTTGTTCATCGACTGTCATGACTTTTGCCCGGTTCGGCGACGCCTCGATTCAGAAATTCCTTCCGTCAGTGCAAACAAATGTTTGTGAATAATGGTCAATTGCATATCTTGTAGTTCCAGAAACCGATTGTACAGGCCAATCCTTGCGTCGGTTTTGCACCTCTTCTCGATTTTGTCTTCTATTGTTCGCGCAAAGTGTGTTAATTACGTAGGACAGGAACGTTCGATCTCCGAAATATTGTCTCTTCTTGACGGCGGACCGGTGGTTGGGTTTGCATAAAATGAAAGCTGAAGATCGAATTAGGATTAGGCGTGGCTGATGGGAAATTGTGTTTGTCCGAATGTTAATTTGTGTTATACTCTCCGGGATGATGATCATGTTTCTGCGCTTCTGGGAGGTTTGTTTAAGCAAGGCAGCATGATCGTCCTGAAATATGGCACTGCTCTGATGTAGTGAAAACTGAAAATTCGCTGTTTCAGTGCGACTGCTACATGCTTTCTTGGATCTCTCTAGTTGCCAACATATCACACGAATCGACCCGGTTACTTCAAACTGGTTACAATGGAGTTGCCCGCTGCTGCTACCGAGTCCCGCGGATCTGTAGCGTAGGCCATGAACTTGTCTCTTAACACTAATAGTCCGATAAGGATACGGATTTCACAGCCGGATTTTCATCACTTCCACCAACAATCTCAACTTTTCTAAATGGAAGTGATGGTTTTGCCGAAAATCCGGGCAAGATATTCCATCGGGGAGCGCCCGTTCCTGATCGTGTGTTCGCACTATAAATAACGTTGTGAGGCCGTTCGATTACGCGTCCGTGCACGGGCGACTGTTTCGCTCTGAGAATTTTTTTTAGTCAGGAATGCTGCTGATGTCCTCTTCAACTGACTTCCTGTGAGGAGGGCACTCAACAGGGACGTGTGTCCAAGTGTGTCCTTAGCGCGTTTTAATGGCTGTTGTGCTTTTCTCTGCTTGTTTTGTTCGATTCATGGCCTTTGGCTGACATAAGGTTACTGTTATTAGTTGCGTTTTGGATTGCCGTTCCCGATCTCAGTTCTTCTTATTTCTGGTTTTCGATCACCTTCCGAGCTCGCAGTTTGCTTAATTGTCGTTTTTGCTAAAACGGAGACCGTGTCAGTTCTCAGTTCTACAACACCTGCGAGTGAAACGGCAAACTGAGACGCAGACGCAGTTCCCGGTCCGAGTTCGCCTGTCATGAATAAATTAACCGACAAAAATCGAAAGTGTTGGATAGTGTGTTTGGAATTGGATGATTGCAAATTGTATGTTTTGACTACAAGAATGGCCTTTTCACTGTCAAATGTAACTACCCTTTCCTGACTTGTTTAGGCGATTTTATGAATAATCGCCCTGCTTATTTTCCGTTTTTATATACCTGCGTCCTGAAACGGCGAAGCGTCAGGCATCAGGCGAACTGAGTGTAAAAACGGAAATTAAGCTGCAACGGCGAACTCACAAGAGAACTTACACAGGCGATCAGAAACGCAACTATTATCACGAATTCGAGGTATTGGCCCCCAGTTTCATAAAACGTCATTTATTTTTTTCTTCTAGGACACTGGCTGTCTCAATGTCGGAAGAGCTTGTGAAGCCAGTTCGATGTGTCATAGAGAACCACCACAGGTCAAGAAAAGCCGTGGAAGTAACTGTGGATAAAACGGCCCGCGCACTCGCCGAGTGGAGGGCGGCTCAGGCAAAAGCGAAGAAACATTGTTATTTGTGTGCTAGAGACAATGAAAAGATGCAGGATACCGGATTTAGTGAGTCAAGGCATGGACGCAGCAGGACACTGTCAGAAAAAGAAACAGCCAAGGTAGGTGTTAATAGTTGCGTTTTTGATCGCCTGTGTAAGTTCCCTGTGAGTTCGCCGTTGCATCTTAATTTCCGTTTTTGTGCTCAGTTCGCCTGACGCCTTCGCCGTTTCAAGACGCAGGTGAACAAAAACGGAAAATATGCATCCCGGCAAATCATTCATAAAATCGCCTAAAGAAATCAGTAAATGGTAGTTACATTTGACAATGAAAAGGACATTCTTGTAGTCAAAATAGACAAGTTGTAATCATCCATTTCCAAATATACTGTCCAGGACTTTCAATTTTATTGGGCTAATTTATACACGACAGGCGAACTCGGACCGGGAACTGCGTCTGCGTCACAGTTCGGCGTTTCACTCGCAGGTGTTGTAGAACCGAGAACTAACACGGTCTCCGTTTCATCAAAAACGACAATTAAGCCAACTGCGAACTCGGAAGGTGATCGAAAACGAGAAATAAGAAGAACTGAGACCAGGAACGGCATTCAAAAACGCAACTAATCTAGTTTCTTAATAGTACAACTTTGTAGCTTTCTTCCGTAAGAGACGCTCAAGTATGCAAGTCAATAGATTCATAAAATAAACTATATGATTATTCACTTTGCTGAAAACCTCTGCAACAAGACCAAAGGCTTCAATGGGATCCCACAAAATTGTAATATTTGCTCCCGACAATGCGGTCTTGTAGATATTCGTTTTCAACAGACTTCTTAAGCATTTTTACTTTTACCATTTAAAAACAAGTTAAGGCCAATGGCAATAATCGGAGAAGACCAAGTTCGTATTTGACAGTGCAAACCTGGTACGCCAGCTGAATTTCAACAAGTTCAGATATATTCAGATATCCGTTTTGCGCTGTCAAATATGGATTCAGCATATGGTTTACCCTAAAGCCTACGTCGTATCTCCTTCCTTCCATACTTCTGCCCAACTTCCGGTTTTGGCCGGATTCCGGACAAACTACTTGTCTGGCAAAAAACTAAAGCTAAAAAATGAATTCAGCATGTCTCCTAACCCCTATATCCAACCTCTAATCAACTTCAGATTAAACTTTTACTTTTAACGAATTTTCCAGTTTCAGCCAGATTCCGAGCGATCTATATATTCGGTGAGAAAATGATTGTCATATGCAAATACAGCATGTCTTCTTACCCGCAAATGGAACATCTTATCAAATTTAAATAAAACTTTTACTTTTGACAAATTCTCCGGTTTTGGCCGGATTCCGTCTTGTCCCTAAATCGAACCTCTAATCAACTTCATATTAAACTTTTACTTTTCACAAATTTTCCGTTTTTTGCCGGATTCCGGGTGAACTATCTGTCCGGCGAGAAAATAAATTTCATATTCGAATTCGCATGTCTCCTTACCCCTAAATCAGCTATCTCAATAGCTTTCAAAAAACATTTTCTTTTGTCCCTTAATTTGAAACCCCTCCTCCACCCTCAAATATAGGTCTACAGAGCCCACCTTCGAACTTGACCTGTACTTTGACCCAAAGGATCCTCCCACCAATTTTCATCGAAATATCTTATTCTCTTCGAGAGTTATCGTGCGGACAGACGGACAACTTCTGCGACGTCATAGGTATCCCTCCACTTACGTTTTGGGATCCCAAAAAGGGACATGAACAAGTTCATAATTTATGAAAGTAAAGTAGCCATCGTGAGGCAGAAAATTGGTCCACCTGGTTTGGTGACCTACGAGACATCAGATCAGACCTTCAGTGGAAACTCCAGACATCTCAGATTTCTGCTATTTAGACACAGACACAGACATTTTTTTCAGAAACACATAAATCAAACAAACAGTTTACCATTAACGGCCACTTTTAAGACAAAAAAAAAATCCTGATTGTGGCCGTAATTCTAACCACCATGAATCCGCTATTTGGTGGAATGAATACTAGATTCCCAACGAGACGTCAAAATGTTCGGAATGGTCTGAAGCCGAGCGGAACGACTGCTGAAGTCTGCGCACTAGCCAAGGACTCTGGTACGAAACTGGGGATGTTCAGGATTATTCATGGTATACAAAGTAATTCATGGAGGATACTTGAGTTTTAGAAACCGACTAGTGCGATTGCTGGGATCATCTCAATCGTCCTAAAAGCGCTGTAAGCGCAGAAACCATCAATCAGTTTAAAGCAGGTCTGGTTCGTCACCTGGCTGATATTCAGTCTAGTGTCAACAGTGTCATGAAAAACTTGTACCGGCAAAATTCATTGTACGACATTTACATTGTTTTTCGTTTCGATTAGGCTGAACAGAAGGGTACGATACTTATGTGGACAGTCCGAAATAGTTTGAAGAAAAGCCCATTGGGTTGAATTGTCTAGAGTTTAATATAACTTAGTTAAGAAGAAACTTACAGTAGATGAGAAGAAGTTAATAGCTAAGATGAAACTTAACAAGAGCTACAAGCTCATATGGCACTTGCAAGGCTGGGTCAGAGAATGAAAGTAGGAATTCGGGGGTTTGTTGTGACCATTTGTAAGGAAGACCCTTGAGATAAAAATGGTCATGTGCCCTTGGAAATCACGACAATGTATGGTTTGGTGAAAAGTATTTAATTTTGCACTTGGCCGTAATGAGGCGCACTTTAAGGGCGCTAGGAATTCATCTGCAATCAAAGAGCTCGAGGCAAAAATGATCATGGGCCCTTTAGGATCATAAATATATATGGTTTCGTCAAATTTTTTTTTTTTTTTTTACTTTTTGGGATCCCAAAACGTAAGTGGACCATCTTCGCAATAAGTTGTCCGTCTGTCAGCACGATAACTCTCGAAGGGAATTATATATGTTAATGAAACTTGGCGTGGGGATTCCTTGCTTCAAGGGAAAGGTAGAGTTCGTAGATGGGCCCCATAACTGTTTAGTTAGGGGAGGCGGAGGGGTTTCAAATAAAGGGGCGAAATTTCGAGTCGATTTAGGAAAAAGTCGATGTGGGGGTAAGGAGTCTTGCTGAATCCGAATATGGAAACCATTTTCTCACCGAACAAGTAGTTCCCCCAGAATCCAGCAAAAACGGAAAATTTGTCAAAAATGAAAGTTTAATCTGAAGTTCATCGAAGGTTCGATTTAAAGATAGGGAAAGTTGCTGAATCCAAATATGAAAATTATTTTCTCGCCGGACAAGTAGATCGCCCGGAATCTGGCCAGAACCGGAAAATTTGTTTAAAGTAAAAGTTGTATTTGAATTTCATTAGGTGTTCGATTTAAGGGTAAGAAGACACACATGCTGGATCCATATTTGAACTTGGTCTTCTCAGATGATTAAGCTACCACTTGCCTTAATAAGTTTCTAAATTTTATTAGTAAAGTGTTCAAGAAGTCTGGCGAAGACCGGATCTCTAAAAGACCCAATTGTCTGGAACAAGTATCAAATTTTTGGGATCTCATCGAAACCTTTGGTCTTGTTGGTTAAGATGAGCACTTCGTTTTTAAGCAAAATACTTGTGGCAAAAAGAACATGGCGCTCGAGGATGATGAAATGTATCGTTTGGTCAAAAGTTTTTTTTTATCACTTTGTGGTTAATGCGCACTTTAAGCGAGCTAGAAATTAATTTCCAAGCGAAATCGGCAAAAGTGACCGTGGGCTCACGGGATCCTGAAAATGTATATTATGCTTAAAAATATTTTTTCTACTTTGCGGTTAAGATGAGTAGGCTACTTTAAGGGATGGTTGGATCTGGGAACTTACAATTTCCAAGCAAATCTTGTCAAGTCTCTAATGTTCAAGTCAAGTTTCATAGTCCTAGCACATCTGGAAGTACCTGAACTTGCAACCACGGGAATACCAGACTCACGCCCCCTACAACTCCCCCACAGTGTCCGAATCCGGTCCAGTTCTGGCACTGATGTATCTTCGTCTTGTGGTTGTTCTTCCCACCAAGTTTCATCCCGATCGCTCCACCCTAAGCATATAATGTCGCAAGATTTCCGGTCCTCGGTTCCACCCCCAACCTCACATTCATCGGATCCGGTCTAAACTTGATTTGGGAGATTTGAGACACAAGGTCTTTCCAAATATCAAGTTCCATTAAGATCCGATCACCCGTTTGAAAGTTATACATGCCCCAACATCCCGGATTCCCCCCTCCACCCTCCTCTCGATAGTCGGATCGGGAACTGACTATTTCTAAGCCAATCTTGTCGTCTCTAATGTTCAAGCCAATTTGCATCGTCCTAGCACATATGGAAATACTTTAAAACGCGATCACCGGAATTCTGGACCCCCCTCCAACTCCCTCCAAAACTGCCCGAATCCGCGGTCCGGTTCTGGTCACTGATGTATCTAGGGCTTGTTTCAATTCCAACCAAGTTTCATCATCCGAATTACTCCGCTTCAAGCGTGTAGCAAGATTTCCGGTTACCCCCCCCCCCACATTCATCAGATCAGGTCCGGACAGGTCAGGTCATCGGATCAGGACCAAATATAAAGTTTCATTAAGATCCGATCACCCGTTCGAAAGTTATACATGCTTCCCCATCCCTCCACTCCCCTCACGGTGGTCGGATCGGAAAAAAGTAACTATTTCAAAGTTACTTTGGTTGGATCCCTGATAGGCTTGCCAAGTTTCACGGTCCTGGCACTTCTGGAAGTACCCTAACTCGAGAATAGTGGACCGACAGACAGACAGACCGAAAAATGATTGGTATATCGCACTTGAGCGAAGCTGCAAGTGCCATAAAAATACTAAGAAAATAAACAAATCCGCAAGTAATCGACGGTAGTCATGAACGATTAAGAACAAGGCCAAAGGTTTCGATGGGATCCCAAAAATTAATATTTACAGACAATCGGGTTTTGTAGAGGTCAAGTGGTAATCATCTGAGAAGACGAAGTTCAAATATGGATTCAGCATGTGCGTTTACCCCTATAGCCTGCGTCATGTCTACTTTGACGGAAGTTCCTGCCTTACTTCTGCCAAATTTCCGATTTCAGCAGGATTCGTGGCGAACTATGTGTCCAGGTATAAAAATGATTGTCATACGAATACAGCATGTCTTCTTACCCGTCCGACGAGAAAATGGTTTTCATATTCGTGTTCAGCATGACGTCTTACTCCGTAATCGACTATCTCATTAGCTTTTAAAAAATATATTTTCGCTCCTTAATTCGAAATCCCTCCCCCTCCCCTAAATTTGCATCTATCAGGCCCATCTACGAACTCGGCCTTTCCCTTGACACGAAGAATCCTCCCACCAAGTTTCATCAAAATATCTCATTCCCTTCGAGAGTTATCGTGCTGACAGACTGACGGACGACCAATTGTTGCGATGTCACAGGTATCCCTCTAATTACGTTTTGGGATCCCAAAAATAGTTGAGGGCACTAAACGAGTATGTCAGCTGAATTTACTAGAACAATATTTCGAAAGCAAGGGAAGCCTGAGTCAGCTTGGACTGAAGGAATATTGATGGAGAAACAGTTCTTCCGTCAATTGGTACGACACACTGTCATATGCTAACACATTCATCCGAATGGATTGCAACTATTAAAGGACTCTATTAACACGCCTTGTATTACCTCATAAATCTCACACGTAGTGGAACATATTCTGCGTCTTGTGTCGAAAACATGTGTTGAGTACAATCCAAGTCATTCATAAGTTTGCGAGGCTGATTCGCGCTCTGAGCAACAGGGTCGTCGACATAATTTAATTCACGTAATTTCACGGTTGTGCAAGATACACTTTCCGACCAAGCACCTGATAGTTTATCTTTGTGTCACACTTTATTTTGCACAAAGCATGTAACAGAATGTCACTGACTGAGAGTTCTGGGCCATCGTTTAGTTATCTGATATGATCACAATATGCTAAAGCGCGTTATGAAGCGTTTGGATGCTACTCAATGTTTATTCCTTATTAGTATTGATCATTACAATTATTCAGTTTTGACCTCCGACGATCCTTACATATTGTCAATTGTAGTTCTGTATTGTTGTTCCAATTACCCTTACATTTTGTTTTGAGTATTTATACTTCAATCTGATAATCATGATAATAGTTTCTGATGATAGAGATTTAGTTTTCCTGCTCTGTTGCACATAGCCGAGCCAATAGCGTGACTACAACCTACCGAGTAGTCGGCAGGATATTACAGTGACGTGCTTTCATATGGTATTGCTTTATTTAACGAATGTACGAATAATAACAATATAGATAGGTTGCGGCTTCTTGGATTCAGTTCTGTTTTGTTGAACTTTGCTTCTTGTTTTGTATTACTTGCGTTTCATTGAGCTCTTGTTTCCGAAACTCTCAACTTTGTTCTCGACGTAGTTCTTAGTATGAGCTACGTGTTTTCAGTTTTGAAACACATTACCTAGAATGGACAAATAAAACCGCACGAGGAAAAACTTTTGAACGAATAAAATGCTGTTAAGTGAAACTACACGGAAATTACGTCGAAAAAACGCAACCTTAGTCTCCCGAAATTCGGAGAGTTTCTCCCCTAGCGTTCAGTTGAAACTTCCCTGTTTGACTTCGTCGAAACCCCCCTTTGACTTATATCTATTCTTGCTCCTATCCGGGACTACCGATGAGACTCCTTAATCGCTTGGGCCTATATATCATTTTAATAATAGTAACATAACAACACTGGCTTCAAAATAAGAAAGGGTCCGGCAACTTCTAAATATATAACATGCCTTCCAAGCCATCGAAAACAGTACAGCCATATTTTTAGAACCACGTCGCCCCGATACTGGATATCATCCATTAAGAAAACTTGCAAGATATCGGATTTCTCCTACGCGTTCTGGAAGGGAAGCGAAGCGTCTGGTTACAACGGTATGGCAGGTGTTAAAGGGCTTAGAAATCCAAGAACAGACTAAATACTAGCCAATACTCGCAGAACATGGCTCCTATATCAGAACAGGTATTTTGTCTTGAGGAAGAAGATGAAGAATTGTTACAGTGCAACCAAATCATTAGTAAGTTTTTATGCTGAAAACGAACGTCCTTTTGTTGTACCTGCAAGAATGGGGGGATGGGGGGGGGTGACAAGAGGCCACATTGGCCCCCTTTCAGGAACTGTCCCCTATCTATCTTTGGGGCATGCCTCTGAGAATGGACAAGTCTTCCCTGTTTAAGATAAAGATCAATTGCCGAATACTATCTTTACAAATAAATGAACAGCTTCTACAATTATTCAGAGATAAATAAGTAAGTGTTGCAAAGCGGACTACCAGTTACCGGACGCGAAAAAAAGGAAAATTTGGTAGGTCTAAGAATGTCTTTGTCGAGTTGTTCGCGTCAGCGCTAGCATGGGGATAGAAAGGCAGAAACCGGCTACCTACTCGTTGCCCTACTGGTTAAATGGTACGACGGGAGTCTGATGCAAACCAGAAATATCTGAAAGACACGACTCCTCTGATAAAACATAAGGTGTGTAAATAGACATAATTAATAAGAAACGATTTGTTTGCTCTAAGAGCCAATGGATACTGCAAAGCAAAATTGATGAATTAGGATATTCTATGAGTTTTGGACTCTAGTTGATAATCCGGCCATAATCTGGGCTGGACCGGAAATTAAAGACATACAAGAATTAATTAATGGACCAGCTTAAAGGGTTGACGGGGGGTAACTAATATGTGTATGCGATCTCCAATCAGTATTTCTTTCTGGAATCCCACAAAAACTTGTTGTCTGATTTTTAACGCAATTCAAACTCAACAAGCTGGAGCTTACGCATGCTTACCTATAAAAATTGCGCAATATGACAAAAACTTGCCAGATCACGTATGGAGCATTCACCCATTCAACGGAGCATTAGTACTGAATCGGGCATTCATATGGATCATTCTCCTATTAAAATCAACAGCCTTCTGCTCTTGATTTTAATCCTGTTGTTAAGTTTATTATGTAACTGTTACAGACAGATTAAATAGTCACGTTTTGTCGCATTCCTAGCTCCGTTGAATGGACAAGATGCGGAACACTTTTCGACAGAAAGAAAGTAGTGTTAGGCTACTCCTATCAGTGGAGATCAACTGTAGGCTAAGTTCGATCGATGTACCGATATATTCAGTTCATTTTCAATTTATTCTAAATTTCCTTCATTAAACAAAACAACATACATAACGCGTTCCCAAGAAGGGCACAATCCGTATCACGTGCGGGAGTGCATAACTTTCACTCAATTATTACGAACGATAACCTAACACACATTTCTCGTCTTAACCTTTTATCTTTCTTCCCCCCCCCCCCAGCCCTGGATCACTAATAATAATAATAAAATACTGACCTTCAACAAATACCAAATAAACAATTTAATTATTTGATTTTAGTTACATGATTCGCGATCAAACTGGAAAATCTTTAACGAAAAAAAAAAAACTCATTCAGCCCAAGGTGAATGTAAATCATAAATAACAAGACCAAACATTTCGGTGCGATCCCAAATACTGGATATTTATTGGGCTACTTGATCCAGACAAGCGAACCTTGTAGATTTCCAGTCTTCGCAAGACCCCTTTAACATTTTGCTATAACTTATAACATAGTACGGATATGCATTCAGCATGCTTATTTTACTCCAACATCTCATTTCTAATCGACTTCAGACCAACTTGGTCACTTGACCAAATGGGAAACTGTGCCCAGATTGCCCATAAGTTCTGTTTGTGAACCATGCCAGGTATCAAGTTCAATTCATATGCAGGTGTTGACATCGGAGTCTAGAGCCCCCCCCCCCCCCCAGACACACATACACCCTCCCAGGGGGACCTGGGCCAACACTGCCCAGTGATATAAATTCGTAACTCGACCAAGGGTTGGAGTTAGGACGATCAAATTTCGCGTACTTACAGACGCTTGGGTCTAGAAATACGTTTGTTGCAACTACCCCACTGTCTACGTTCATGGGTAACTGGATCCAAATTGCTCCCAAAGTTCATCTGGAAGCGCCATTTGGAGGGTTTGCCCCGCCCCCTGCCGATTCGTGGGCAACGGGGCCCACATTGGCCAGTAGCATAAATTTCGCCACATTCGTTTTGGGTTAGGACGGGGATCCCCGTTGTGCTGAAACTGACGCTGATTACGGATCAACTGAGTCCCACAAAAGCCTCCCCTTGGTGAAATTGCCATTTTACTAGAAATAGGTGAACGAGGGAAATATTAAATAAAGTTGCTCCCGTTCCATTTAGACACGTACAACTTTTTACGGGCCAAGAAGACAATGCAGTTCACTTGCCAGCTTGGGCTACAAATCATTGGCGAATCATTCGCGCCTCAAATTACAAATTAGTCCACCAACATTGTTTCGTGCGGAAGGTTTGAAACACGGGGATGTAAATTAAATGGCTTTTTCACATTGTCTTTGAAAAAGACGACAAAAAAACAAAGAGCCAGTCAGCACTTCATGACTGATTAAAAGTAAAACCATTACTATACGGAACTAAGCTGTGGTACTACGAAGAGGGTGTTTCGAGACTCGATGAGTGCTCAGTTGTCGGCGCATATTCTAATTGCGCGACGCGAAGGGTCAAATCTAACTCGTCAATGCATAGTTTCACACTAAACGTCTGAGCGCCTGCACTCTTGTTTACGCTATTTATGAATTTACGAAACAAGAAAATTAATTTAGTTTTTGGGAAAAGTTGAAAAAAGATTTACCTTGTAGATTTTTTTTTTTATAGCCTACTCCGAGTTTCTCTTTTGCTGAAAAATATACTACCATAATTTTAATGCGAGAAAAGAAGAAAAAAGGTAATGTGTAAGTAAATTAAAGCATGGCAACACGTCATTTCGACTCATTTCCCTGGAAAACGACCCCGTACGAACCAATCTCCCATTGACACAAGCCTATTTTACTCAAATAAAACTGTTTCTTAGAAAGATCACAGTCTGCTGTATTATCGACATCGGGTCTTGTCGGATTTGTATTCTGCGGATCTGTCTACTGGGAACCGCCGAACGCGGATTGCCCAATGCGAGGCCCAATGAAAACGTCCCAACTCATATCCCTTCCAAATTTTCGACTAACCATGAAGTCATTTATTCATTTAGTATAGTGTTGGGCGATATTTGGATTTTTCGAGATATCGATATTTTCACTTTCGATATTCGATATTTCTTTAGTATGTTTCGCTATAGGATACGTCTCGTTTCGCCAAAATTTACTAACGAAATTGTCGTTCGACAGCATCTTGCATCATCTCAAACTCCGAATAAATAAGAACTGAATTACGAAATAATATTGCTCCAATTTCGGATATATAAATGTAGATTATGTTGGATTATTCAATAATTATTAAAGAAAAAATATCGTTTTTGATATCGATATTTACCTTTCGATATTCGATATCGATATTTGATCCGATATATCGATATCGAATATCGCCCAACACTAATTTAGTAACAAAAAGGGTAACTTGCGCTTGTCGGCTTCACGATGAGCAGTCCAGTAAAATGTGTTTTTGTTTTGTTTAGGAAGTTAGAGGTAACGCTGTGAATTGTGATGCATGTAATAGTTACTTTCGATTAATAGAAATAAAAAAAAATATATAACAGTCTTATTGATTTTGCTTGTACTTTCAGCTCGACGGGAAGCGGAAAAAGAGCGAGGAGGCCTTGAGGAAAGCTGATCTGGAATACTATGTCTACTGTGTTCGTGCAGAAAGAGCCAGGTAAGAACAGCGGGGTACCCAATTCAATTCCCATGAAAAGTATTTGCGAATATTTCTTCTTCTTTAACGGTACACAAACAGAAACAAGTTCACTCAAAGGTAGTCCTGCGCAAGACGGAAAAACTGTTAAAGGACCCGTCGCACCATGCTCCCGACGAGTGTTTAGGAGAATCTTGCTCGTCGGAAAACCCGGTTACGTGAATTTTCCCCTGATTCTGCTGTCAATGAACCAGCCAAAAGGCTTAAAACAGCAAAAGCCGTGGACAGTCTGTTAAAGTTTAGCTGAAAAGCTAACTTATTTTGGTATCATTTAAACGAATACGCTGAACTGTTTGGATTCTACTAAGGGAGTTTTTTATTTTCCACTATCTGCTATAGTAATGACATTCATATATATACGGCCGTCACCACAACGCAAATACTACTACGACGCCGAAAACTTGAATCTCAATCAGGCCCGTATCCTGGAATTTATTTTTGGGGGGGGGGGGGTTGCCTGCCGGTCGGACAAGAAAGTACAAAAAATACATAAATCAGAGGAAAAACCCTATAAAAATGAGTATTTTTGTATGTTTGGGGGGGGGGGTTCAACCCCCTAACCCCCCCCCCCCCCCCTGGATACGGCCTTGATCTCAATATAAACGCGGCTTTTAAATGGCCAGTGGTGAGCTTGCGTAGTGCATGAACAATTTATTTTTTAAATCTTTTCGTCAAGTACACAACACAGGTACGACAAATCCTGCAGGAAAAGTCCTCTGTTCGAAAAATGATCATTCGTGAATAGCGGAGCAACGAAGTAACGCATTTTCATCTGGTGTTCAAGCCTATTTAATTAAATAGTTGATGGGTACTTAGACTGTCCTATTTATAGCCATTTTAAGCAGAACCTTGTCTTAAGAGTATTTAACTTATTATTGACTAGTGGAACATCAATAATAGATAGTGCGAGGTGAACTTTAATATGAAATATGTTTCCTACAACACAATCACAGCAAGTCAACAACAAACGTTGCATGTCTGTAAGTTTTACTAATTTTAGTATCTAGCTTTAACAGTCCTTTCCAAGTTACACTAGAAAGTGATAACCGTGAACGTGCTTATTGGTTCTATTTGTGGGTTCTACGTGACTTCCCAGAGTCAGGAAGACGCTGATACAGGGATTCAACATTGCCCCTGGTAGAGATTCTATTTCATAGCTCTACAGGGTATCATGCATGATACCCTGGGTATCATGCATGATTCACGTCCCAGGTAGGGACTCTGCTTTGTTAATTGTTGGCCTGAGGGTGTCATCTTTTTAAATGCTAATGAGATAGTCGCCTTATGGATAAGAAGACACACTGAGCACGTATAATGAAATCATTTTCTCGCCGGACAAGTAGTTCGTCCAGAATCCGGCCGAAATCGGGAAAAATTGTTCAAGGTAAAAGTTTTATTAGAAGTTGATTAGATGTTCGATGTAGGGATAAGAAGACGCGCTGAATCCGTATATGACAATCATTTTCTACCCGGGCATATCACTAGGAATCAGGATGAAACTGGAAATTGGGGGGTTTGATTTAGTGGTAAGAAGATATGCTGAGTCCATTTTTGAGCTTTAGTTTTTTTGCCGAACACGTAGAAATTTGGCAGAAGTAAGACAGGAAGTTTTGATCAATTTCGCCAAAGTAGATATGACGTATATGAGTAAACACACATGCTGAACGAATGCCCAATAATCTGGATCAAATATGAAATTCTTGGGATCCCATCGAAACCTTTGGTCTTGTTTTAATACCCTCGTAGTAATTTTTCCAAATTTTTCCAACCACATTTGGCACCAGCTTGACGCAACGTATCCACAAAAATATTCTTTACTATTCGTTGTTTTTCTACCAGTATTTATTGTAACCTACCATTCTTTAAAAATGCTAAAGAAATTTTCTTCATTACCACTAACCTACTCATTTAATTTTATATTTAAAACCTAATAAGGTTTAGCCTACGGCTGGGGTTTTCAAAGTAGCTGCAGGAGAAATATCAAAGAGAAAGAAAACTATTTAGCTGGTATCTGAAACAAAAAGTAAAAAAAAAGATAAAGATTTGGCAGTGTTTGTTTCTTTCAATAAATTTCTTTGCGGTTTATTCACTAGGATCAGTGAATCCCATCAGACCCAGTGAATAATTAATGAGCAAGCGAGAAAGCAGGACTAGTTGCTCCAAGGGTTGACACGGTTTCTTTTAAAAGCAAGTAAATTGGCTGGTGTTAGGTTTTTGCATAAAAGGGTACAGCTGTAGGCTAATACTCATTAAGTTCCGATCACCCGTTCGTAAGCTAAAAATTTCTCATTTTTCCGGATTCCCCTTCCCTCCACTCCCCTCTAGATGGTCGGATCAGGGAAGCGAAATTTCTAACTTAATCTGGTCCAGTCCCTGATATGCCTGCCAAGTTTCATCGTCCTAGCTTATCTGGAAGTGCCCGAACTATCAAAACCGGGACCGACATACCGACTGACGGACAGAAATTACAATCACTATATGGCACTTGGCCGAAGGGCAAGTGCCATAAAAACAATAACACTCAACAGGTTCAATTCTCTTTACCAGTTTCAGCCCCACCCGAACAACTGTGAAAAAAAAAAAAAAACTTATTCGCGTATTTATTAAGTGGAAAGTTTACCCGTATAAAGTGGCAGACAATCATTGCTTTTGACTGATAATAGCTTCATCCTCCGCCATATCAAGCAACTCTTTTAAAATATACTACGAGACGGAACTATCTACTCTAGTCAAACTGACATGAGAAAGTAGAAAATAAAGTTCCCACACAATCTCGTCCTTTTTCGTTTATTGCAGGAAATCGTGTTCCGGAAAATCTAATTAGTGTTTATTTTTTCTCACCCACCAACATTTATCCTGTTTAATTACTCGTTGGGTTTTCACATCACAATAGAACTACTAAATACCCAAGGACAGGGTTGACATGCATTTCGTCCTCAAGCCTCACCATCGTCTTTTGTCTCATTTTGTTTATATTTGCTTCAGTAATTTGTGTCTGATCCGCAGGTATATGGACTTGAAAGGTTGACTTGCTGCCACATTTCGGTATCACATTCAAATAACTAAAGGACAACCCGATTGGGTTGTGCTCAGACCATAAATGGTAATGTAATGCTTTGCAAATTATCTTTGTTCGCTGAAACCTTGAGTCCACCTACTGTTGGTTGTTACAGGAACTGTATCTTGTTTCAAAAGAAAACACTGTTGCTTCCAGACAACTAATATTCCAGACAACTAATTTCTTTTTTTTTTTTTAATATTTATTTTATGATCTCGTGCATTTACTACATTATTGAAAGCTCAGTGTATTTTTTTTCCTTTTCTTTGTCTATACCGCACTATTTTCCTCTTCTTAAGTGCGTAAATAAATTTTCATCATCATCATCATCATCATATGCGCTAAGAATGTCCGAGTGAATACGCGATGTTCCTTCTTGGTTTACATGTAACTACTGAATGTTGGTTTTAATGGTATACCTGGGTTGCCTACCCAAAATATACGACTGGCTAAAAACACAGCACCAGCAGGCCCAAGAAATATCAAAATTGTAGTAATAAATAATAAACAAAAAAGTAATATATAAGCTGGACAAATCGGTTTTGTCCAGCGAAGTACTCAAGACAAACTAAAGTGAGCGCCGCAGGCTTAATTTTTTCAATCCGAGCAAAATTCAACTACTCCTTTACAGCTAGTACCTTTTAATGTAGCTTAGACTCCAAATCTCAAGCTTGAAACCGCACATAAATGATGCACGCTTCAACTAAATAGAAATAGGGTAGGACTACGAAAGAGCCGCAGGCAAAATTTGTTAAATCGGCGTTTATTCGGCAATATTCGACGACTTCCCACACAAACTCTTGCTCTAAACGTTGCTCAGATCCCAAGCAGCAGCTGTTACCATATGTAGGCTACCTAAGACAAATTTAAACTCAGCGCCGCAGGCGATTTTTTTGTAATCCAACCTTTTTCTGACATTTCTAGCTTTTAGGGTGGCTGAAATCTTAGGCCTATAGCATCTCATCTACATTACAGGCCGTTCAAACAGATGGCTAGTAGGCGACTATGAAAGACGGCGATATACACTGACATATCTGTCAGTTCCCCGATAACTCGCAAACGGAGTGGGATATTTTCCCGGAAGTTAGTACGTGGTTCTACTTCCACTTTGTATTTAGACAGATAGTGCAATCATCAGGCGGCTGTGCCTGTTTCTTTTTCAGATAAGGAGATTTTTGCACAACACCAGGTAGGATAATGTTGAAACGTTGCGCCGCATGCGAAATTTTCGAAAATCAGCCTGTTTTCAATTTTCAATTTGAAAATAACCACTGGTAATGACATTTATGTCACTCTGGCAAGTTCATTGTCATTCTAACAAGCTCAAAACACACGCTGAAAAACACGACAAGAAACGGGTCATTTTCAGTGAAAATTCGCGTTGATGTCATTCTGGCAAATTACATACGACTGATTCTGACAAAATGAGAACACGAAACTGTGAATCTGACAAACTTAAAACATACTACTAAAATCTATATGGAACAATACGACCAGAAACAGGTCATGTGAAGGCAAATTCACGATAAGCTAATTGCTGTGTCTGCCTTTATCTGGCAAAAATGTTTACGACTGTCTCTAATTTACGACTAGAAAATCCCTTCGTAAAGTTCGACAAGAAACGGGTCTTTTCAGGCTAAATTCGCGGTAGATGTTATTCTGGCAAGCTCAAACATACAACTTTCATTCTGGAAAACTCAGAACACACAACTGTGAATCTGAAAACATACGAATAGAAATTTCTTCGTAGCCATACAACTAAAAAATGTGATGTGTGGGTGAAATTCACGTTTGGTAACTGCCTGCATGTCATTCTGAAAAGCTAAAAACATACGACTGTCATACTGACAAGCTCGAAACATACGACTGAGAGTAGATTCTCTCGATCAAGGGGGTGAGTCAACCCCCCTAGACCCCCCTTCGAACCGCCCCTGTGCCTACCATTCCGTGGCCATTTGAGGCGTTTTCCGGTGCCCTCAAAAAATCTCAAAAAATGTCTCCGCGGCGTATGTTTGGCCCATACTCTATATCAGTGGTTCCCAACCGGTGGTACGCGTACCCCAAGAGGTACGCGAGACCCTTGCAAGGGGTACGCGAAGGAACCAAATTGATTTTGTCTGTAGCTTCAAAATCTCGCCTCACTAATTTTTTATTGGCGAAAGCCTAATATTACCAGCAGAAGCATCACCAGGCAAAATGTATCAAGTTTACCTTTTTCTTTTTTTTTTATAGTAACTGCTTTTACGAACAAGAGCTACGAGCTCATATGGCACTTGTTACGAGTAGGCACGGCTCGGTTATGTCAATGATATATCTAGTGTTTGCTAGGTGTCTTTCCAACCAAGTTTCATCTTGATCCCTCCACTCATAGCGTTTTCCAATATTTCCGGTTCTCCCCTCCAGCTCCCCCCAAAAGTCACCGGATCCGGTCCGGATTTTAAGTGGGTCGTCTGAGGCATGAGGTCTTTCCAAATATCAAGTTTCATCGAGATCCGGTCACCCATTCAAAAGTTATAAATACCTCAAGATTCCGGATTCCCCCTCCCTCCACTCCCCCGACAGTGCCCGAATCGGCTC
Organism: Branchinecta lynchi; assembly: GCA_023053575.1. NCBI lineage: Eukaryota > Metazoa > Arthropoda > Branchiopoda > Anostraca > Branchinectidae > Branchinecta > Branchinecta lynchi. The sequence goes on from JAKZAP010000008.1 coordinate 16,545,646, forward strand.
GGTTATGTCAATGATGTATCTAGTGTTTGCTAGGTGTCTTCCCACCAAGTTTCATCTCGATCCCTCCACTCATAGCGTTTCCAAAGATTTCCGGTTGCCCCCTCCAGCTCCCCCCAAAAGTCACCGGATCCGGTCCAGATTTTAAGTGGGTCGTCTGAGGGATGAGGTCTTTCCAAATATCAAGTTCCATCGAGATCCGATCACCCGTTCAAAAGTTATAAATACCTCAAGATTCCGGATTCCCCCTCCCTCTACTCCCCCCACAGTACCCGAATCGGCTCGGTTATGTCAATGATGTATCTAGTGTTTGCTAGGTGTCTTCCCACCAAGTTTCATCTCGATCCCTCCACTCATAGCGTTTCCCAAGATTTCCGGTTGCCCCCTCCAGCTCCTCCCAAAAGTCACCGGATCCGGTCCGGATTTTAAGTAGGTCGTCTGAGGCATGAGGTCTTTCCAAATATCAAGTTCCATCGAGATCCGATCACCCGTTCAAAAGTTATAAATACCTCAAGATTCCGGATTCCCCCTCCCTCTACTCCCCCCACAGTACCCGAATCGGCTCGGTTATGTCAATGATGTATCTAGTGTTTGCTAGGTGTCTTCCCACCAAGTTTCATCTCGATCCCTCCACTCATAGCGTTTCCCAAGATTTCCGGTTGCCCCCTCCAGCTCCCCCCAAAAGTCACCGGATCCGGTCCGGATTTTAAGTAGGTCGTCTGAGGCATGAGGTCTTTCCAAATATCAAGTTCCATCGAGATCCGATCACCCGTTCAAAAGTTATAAATACCTCAAGATTCCGGATTCCCCCTCCCTCCACTCCCCCCCACAGTGCCCGAATCGGCTCGGTTATGTCAACGATGTATCTAGTGTTTGCTAGGTGTCTTCCCACCAAGTTTCATCTCGATCCCTCCACTCATAGCGTTTCCCCAGATTTCCGGTTGCCCCCTCCAGCTCCCCCCAAAAGTCACCGGATCCGGTCCGGATTTTAAGTGGGTCGTCTGAGACATGAGGTCGTTCCAAATATCAAGTTTCATCGAGATCCGATCACCCGTTCAAAAGTTAAAAATACCTCAAGATTCCGGATTCCCCCTCCCTCCACTCCCCCCACGGTGCTCGGATCGGGGAAGTGACTATTTCCAACTTAATCATTCGGGGTCCCTGATATGCCTGCCAAGTTTTATCATCCTAGCTTATGTGGAAGTGCCCGAACTAGCAAAACCTGGACAGACCGACAGACCGACAGACCGACGGACGGACAGAAATTGCGATCGCTATATGGCACTTGGCCGAAGGGCAAGTGCCATAAAAATCGCGGCGCTTCGCGCCGACTCTTTTCCTAAAATTGTCTGGCCGACCCTTTTGGGGGGATGGGTATTGTCAACCCGCGTGACTCCTCTGATTACAAGCCATAGTGATAGTCAGTGAAATAATGTTGATTCAAAAACAGCTAGCCTACTGCAGTAAAATCTGTTCCTGTGTCAAACAATATTGTTTCAAGAAGAATCGATGACATTGCAAGTGATATTATCATTCAGGTTGCGAATTAAGCTAACCCAAAAATTTTGCGATGCAGCTTGATGAAAGCACAGAGAATATCGACCAAACACAGAAACAGGCTGACATTAAAAAATATGCCGCTAATAACATCGAGCCGAGATTAGAAAAATTTTTGCTACAAAGCAGCCTCTAATGATTGTCTCATTATTTTTGTATATATTTTTACACATATATGCCTTATCATTTATGATAATAACGATCGTCTTTTTCACGTTCTGAAAAAGGGGGTGGGGTACGCAATCTTTTCGAACCTTTATTAGGGTACGCGGTACGGAAAAGGTTGGGAACCACTGCTCTCTTTGACCAGAGGCCCATACATTTCCTGTAATAACTCGCCATTCAGGGGGCTTGTCATTTCCTATGCGTCTATGTTGTTATGTTGCCCGAGCTTCAGCTAGTTCCCAACAATTCCGCTTGGTTCGAATCGGCGTTCTTGCTCAGATAGACAAAATTTGTTCCCACAAGTTTCAAAGAAAACAGAAGCCATCGGCACATCGGGTTCTTTTTATACGCAAGAAATGAAATCCTGCAAACATTTTTCGGGCAGAACACTGAAGAAATCGAATTCTGCATGCTTTTGCTGTGCCTCGGTAATCCAGAAGAAATATTTTTTTTTTTTGTCGGTCGTTAGTCGACTCGTTAGCACATCAGGTTCTTTTTATACGCAAGAAAGGAAATCCTGCGAACATTTGTCGGTCAAAACACTGAATAAATCAAATTCTGCATGCTTTTATCATGCCTCGGTAATACAGAAGAAATATTTTGTGTATGTTTTTGTCGGTCGACTCGTCAGCACATCAGGTTCTATTTGTACGCAAGAAAGAAAATCCTGCAAACATGTGTCGGGCAAAACACTGAAGAAATCAAATTCTGCATCCTTTTCTCGTGCCTCGGTAATCCAGAAGAAATAATTTTTGTTACGTTTTTTTCGGTCGTCTCGTCAGCACATCAAGTTCTTTTTATACGCAAGAAAGAGAATCCTGCAAACATTTGTCGGGCAAAACACTGAAGAAATCGAATTCTGCATGCTTTTGTCGTGCCTCGGTAGGCTAATCCAGAAGAAATAATTTCTTATGCTTTGGTTGGGCCTCGGTCGACTCATCGGCACATCGGGTTCTACTTGTACGTAAGGAACTAAATTCCGCAAACTTTGTCGGGCGCACCCGGGAAGTTCAAGTCTCATCGGTCCAATGGGTTAATTTTACACGTAAGAAATCAAGTTCTGTACGGTCTAGTCGAGCAAAACATAGAAAAAATTAAATGCTCTATGGTTTTGTCAGGCGTCGGTATTCTCGTCGGCATATCCGGTTCTTTTTGCACGTAAAACATCATGCAGAAAGACCACAAGACAACTTATCAGACATTGTCAATGGCTGCATCTTTGACACAACACAACTCTTCATTCAAGTTTTGTTACTAATTTAGCCAAAAAAACAAATTTTTCCCATAGAACATTGTCAAGAGCAAAGCTGCCAAAGCGAAAAGGCCCCTCCCTAAGCCAAAGGATCTGCCCCTGCAATACTGCAATGCGCCTGCTCATTCCTGTATTCAAGCCCGACCACGAGACAACTTATCACACATTGTCATTGGCTGCATCTTTGACACAACACAACAGTTCATTCATGCACAAAAATGATTGTATACAAATAATAGCTTTCTTTATCAGCCATCTTCAGTCAGAACTATTCAATCAATCAATCTAGCTTATTCCAAACAGCTAAAAGCTAGAAGTGGAATACAAATTTACAAAATATACAAACTGTAAAAAGTTTCTCCGAATAAGAATGCGGGATTAATCTTACCTTTATTGGGATAAGATTAATCCAAATTAGGGGTAATCTTATCTCAATAACGATAAGAATAATCCCAGTAGCAAATACTGCAAGATTTTTTTTTACAGTAAACAGACACGAAACAAATTAACTAATACACTTACAAGATTTTACCAGAAATATATGATGGGATGAAACTACGTAAAAAATGGGCAGAATTAGCAGGATATGGAAAAATTGATTAGCATGCCACCAGGCGCCTAAGCTAGGACAAAAGATCCAGGATACCCTTCCATTACAGAGAAATATTCCTAGTTCAGCACAACAGCCGCGAAAAAAAAAATTCTATCTGGATAGTCCGGTATTTTATCCCCGTGGGTGTTTCCCGAACTATCTGACGCTCGGTCAAGAGCTCATCAGCAATCTCTTATTTACAAGCCCCCTGAAAGGCGAGTCATTGCATGAAATTTATGGGTCCCTTATATGACAAACCAGGGTTGGTCACCAAAAGTAACTTCATACACCCTGGAAAGTAACCCAAAAGTATCTCAAAGTAACCTAATGTAACCCAAAGTAACGCAATGTAACCCAATGCAATGTAACCAAAAGTAACCCTGAGTAATCCAAAGTATCCTGAAGTAACTCGTACACCCTGGTTCATGGTGACCAACCCTGGATGACTAAGTCCAAAACATACCAGTGAACCCCCGGAAGAACGATAAACGTTGCCCAAATGATGAGTCAAATCCTGTGTCAAACAATAAACGGCGTTCGTTGGGGACAGCTGTGGTGACGCTTCCGGCTCTTCCATTAGGTACACACGGCGATTCTACATCGGCACGTAGATTTAAGTGTGTCCTCCACAGGCAACCGTAAGTCCTTCGTAGCCGATCTCGTCCGGACCCGGCGACCCCTGTAAACCGCCAGAATGGCCGCTTGCGACACGTTATCAGTCGCTTCCGACAACTTCCGATTGCCATTGGAGGACCCACTTTAGAGGTCAAGAGCATTAGTTGCGTTTTTGCTGATACCTGGTATCTGTTACCACGGTAACTGGATCTGCAATTAGTCGTTTTAGCAGTTATCGTGGTATCTGATAAACGGTGCTCTGCAAAAACGACTGTTGCCGAAATGCACTTTTCGAAGTCATCCCAAAAGAACAAGAGCTACGAGCTCATATGGCACTTGTACGAGTAGGCTGTACAAGAAAGTAGATGAAAACGTCACAAAATACACCCGCCATCCAAAAAGGCGGTTCGGAAATAGAAATAGGATATTTAGTTTCACTCATTTCTGAGCAGTTCCGGCATCGTCTCGATTGCAAATGCACATGACTGTTCAAACTTTCATCCCAATAAATCCATTTGTTTGACCCCTAGACGTGCTACACGATTTCCGGTACTCACTCTATTTCCACCTACCGTGGCCGAATCTGGTTCGGAATAAAAAAAAATCGACCACCTAAAGCATCTTCGTTTATACCATCTACCAAATTTCACTCGAATCTGAGCATTTTTGGAAAGTTCCGGTACCCCCCCCCCCCCTTCCCACCAACGTTGTCGGAGCCGGTTCGGGCCCAATCTCTTAATTCCCTCATCAAGTTTGACTGAAATTGGAGCATAGCCTATCTGCAAGTTTCCAGTACCCCCCCCCCTACCTTGGCCGAATCCGGCCCAGACGCCAAATAACAAATCTAGGCCGCATAAACTCGGCACTGTCGAATTGCATCTCATTCGGTCCATCCGTTTGGTTTTTGTGCATGTCAAAAGTCCCCCCACCCCCAATTCCCCTAATCGTGGTCGCATATGGTTCGAACGCATGTTTTACATGTCGAGGCCATCGATTCGTATCACCCATGAAGTTTCACTCGAATCAGACCACTCGTTCGCAATTTATAGAAGTCCATATTTCTCTTCTCTTGCTCCCCCAAAAATGCTCGGATCTAGGAACGGAAGTTTCCGGGGGTAAGTTGTGTCAGGTTTTTAAGTCAAGATAATTCGGGTCGCTAATATGCCTGCAAAGTTTCGTTGTCGTTTTACATCTGGAACTATTCTAACTCACGACTACCGGAATTCCATGAAACCCCCTCCAACTCCCCCCACAGAGCCCCGAAACCATCTGGCTCCGTCAATTTCATCTAGGCCTAATGCTTGTTCCATCCATTAAGTTTCGTCCCAATCCCTCTACTTTTAGAGTTTCTTGAGTTTTCCACCCCCCCCCCCCCCATCCCCACAGGTATCGGACCCGACTCGGACGTGACACTGAACGTCCGAGGCGATAGCTCACCAGACAAGTTTCATTCAAATCCGATCACCCGTTCAAAAGTTATGCACGCCACTAGATTCCGGACTCCCCATCCACCCACTCCCCCCACGATGGTCGTGTCGGGGAAACGGCTGTTCTCAAGTCAATCTGTTCGGATCCCTGACATACCTGCCAAGTTTCATCGCCCTAGGACATCAGGAAGTATGCCGAACTCGCGGGATCGCTAGAAATCCGGACCCCACCCCAACTCCCCCACAGTGCCCTGATCCGGTCCGGTTATGTCAATGACGTGTCGAGGACCTGTGCTTGTTTTTCCCACCAAGTTTCATCCCGATCCCTCCACTTTAAGCGTTTCTCAAAATTTCCGGTTCCCTCCTCCAACTCCTCCCAGTGTCATCGGATCCGGTCCGGTTATGTCAATGACGTGTCTAGGACCTGTGCTTGTTTTTCCCACCAAGTTTCATCCCGATCCCTCCACTTTAAGCGTTTCTCAAAATTTCCGGTTACCTCCTCCAACTCCCCCCAGTGTCATCGGATCCGGCCCGGATTTAAAGTGAGGTGTCTGAGACACAAGGTCATCCTAAATATCAATTTTCATCAAGATCCGATCACCCGTTCAAAAGTTATGCACGCCACTAGATTCCGGACTCCCCATCCACCCACTCCCCCCACGATGGTCGGGTCGGGAAAACGGCTGTTCTCAAGTCAATCTGTTCGGATCCTTGACATACCTGCCAAGTTTCATCGCCCTAGGACACCAGGAAGTATGCCGAACTCGCGGGATCGCTAGAAATCCGGACCCCCATCCCAACTCCCCCACAGTGCCCTGATCCGGTCCGGTTATGTCAATGACGTGTCTAGGACCTGTGCTTGTTTTTCCCACCAAGTTTCATCCCGATCCCTCCACTTTAAGCGTTTCTCAAAATTTCCGGTTCCCCACCCCAACTCCCCCACAGTGCCCTGATCCAGTCCGGTTATGTCAATGACGTTTCTAGGACCTGTGCTTGTTTTTACCACCAAGTTTCATCCCGATCCCTCCACTTTAAGCGTTTCTCAAAATTTCCGGTTCCCTCCTCCAACTCCCCCCAGTGTCATCGGATCCGGCCCGGATTTAAAGTGAGGTGTCTGAGACACGAGGTCATCCTAAATATCAATTTTCATCAAGATCCGATCACCCGTTCGCAAGCTAAAAATACCTCAAATTTTGGCTTCACCCTCCCTCCACTCCCCCCCCCCCCAGATGGTCGAATCGGGGAATTGATGATTTCCTATTTAAGCTGGTCGGGTCCCAGACATGCCTGTCAATTTCCATCGTCCCAGCACATCAGGAAGCACGGAACTCGCGGGATCACTACAAATTCGGACTTCTCCCCCCCCCCCAACTCCCCCAAATTGAGCGGATCCGTTCCGGTTATATCAGTCACGTATCTAGGACTTGTACTTTGTACTTTCCACCAAGTTTCATTCGGATCCCTCCACTCTAAGTGTTTTCCAAGATTTCCGGTTTCCCCCTCTAACTCCCCCCAGTGTCACCGGATCCGGTCTGGATTTAAAATGGAGGGTCTGAGACACGAAGTCCTTCCATGTATTAAGTTTCATTAAGATCCGATCACCCGTTCGTAAGCTAAAAATATCTCATTTTTCCTATTTTTTCCGGATTCCCCCTCCCTCCACTCCCCTCCAGATGGTCGGATCGAGGAAGCGACAATTTGTAATTTAATCTGGTCCAGTTCCTGATATGCTTGCCAAGTTTCATCGTCCTAGCTTATCTGGAAGTGCCCGAACTAGCAAAACCGGGACCGACAGACCGACAGACCGACTGACGGACAGAAATAACAATCGCTATATGGCACTTGAGTAAGCTCAAGTGCCATAAAAACAGATATAGAGTTACATCACTAAGTGCTAAACTTCTTTCTCACCAATCTGACAACATTTGATGAAAGTGAGATGACTTTTCAGATACCACGACCAGTTACCACGGTCGGACCGTAGTATCTGAATATCTGATACCACGATAACTGGCCAGATACCACGATAACTGCAAAAACGACTTTAGACCGTGGTAACAGATACCATGGTATCAGCAAAAACGCAACTACTGTTTACGCGGCCAGATATTCTTTGACTGGGCAATACCCGGAAGGTGTGGGAAAGGAGGAATAATTTTGTAAGAAAAAAAAATCGACCCTTACCTTCTAGACGAATCAGCGTCTACATGTCAAGAGCCTCGTGAATCCAAATCCTTCCGCGGTTCTTATCTGAAAGAAGAACTAGCGTTAAATTTCTGAAAGGTCCCATACCGTAATTGTGGTGAACTGAAAGATGGTGAACTTGCAGCCTTCGCTTCAATTGCTGTTGCGCTGACCCTGAGCCTCCGAAAATATCTGTGTTCTAAATTCATAAATGCTCCTCGGGTGGAATTAGAACTCGCGACCTTCGGCTCCAGTCGCCGTTGCGCTAATCACTGGGGCCCCCGATGGGCTTCTGAACCTAGTTCGCAAATCACTACGATCACTAGGTAGAAGCAGGCTACAGAATCAGTGGCATGGCATCGTCTAAACAGATCAGTTCCCAATGTTTCCCTCAATCTCCCTTATTACGCAAAAAATAAGATACAATGATTATTCTAAAATTTTAATAGTAATAATGTTCAAGGAGTCTGGCGAAGACCAGGTATCTACAAGACCCAGTTGTCCGGATCAAATATCTGGATCGAACTAAACAAAATTTAACTGATATTTATTTAATTCTAAAGCTAATCGTAATCCTATTCAAGATCTTGAAGAAATAATTAGGATATAAGAAATAATTAAAATGAATCATATTGTGATAGAATACAACTCAATAAAGAGGAGAATAATGTGTCTTTGGGGTCTGAGCCCGTTAGCTTAATTTAGCTAAGTAAATAATACGGCTGGATACTTTTCACGTAAAAAGTAGAACCCATATCCATCATTCGATTTACCCATTATTCAAGAATAAAAGGTATGTAACGTACTCTTCCGATGTCCCACATATTATGACAATAAATGTTGTTGAGGTTGATACGATATCGTACCATCCTCCAGAGAGGATGACATGTGTTACGTTATGACGATCCTCTGCTAGCCATACTCTGTTGAGCTATTATGGAAATAAAGAATATATTTATTCATACGAAGCCGTATCTACCTCCGCAGAAATTCATCGAGCACTGTACTTCAATTACTGAAAAATAAAACATGACCTTCAACAAATAAATAAAAGACACCACTTTTAGAAAGGAAACAAAAAGCACCAAAGAATAACACAGACAAAAAAAACTGTCGAAGGATATTATCGACAAAAATATTCAAAAACTGAAAGAAAATGTTCCCTTCCTAGCCAACCATACCTTTTTAGAATCACATTCCCACCGAAAATGCAACTTGTGAACTTAAAAGCATTACTACCAACGTGTTTTTCTCTACTCTCCAAAAGGCAGCTGTTGAAAAATAACAACTGTATTTTTTCTTGATTTTGCTCTGATTAGACAGTCCATTAATAAAAACTCCAGTGTTGCCACTTTCCTGTGACTTTTGGCCGGAAAAAACAGCGACGTTAGAGAATTTTCGCTTTATCATCTTCATAATTATACGCCTCAGCTGTTATGCTTAATTTTCGTATTTACTGGTAAGGAACCGGTCGCAGAGTTCTTACTCGATTTGTTCAAGAAACGTGAATATATAACAAATCACAGAATTCTGCAACCAGTGGCAAACCGATTTAAGCTTGATCAATTCTATCTCTCAAAGAGCCCGCCTGTAGAAGGCATCTGATTCACCACAAATGAAGAAGACGTAATGGTTAAGGGTTGTATTGTTCTAAACAGAAATGCCCGGGTCACAACAGTAGTCATTTTCAAATTTCTACAGTAGGCAAGGGTTGCCATTTCACTAAAAATTCCCTACAAAAGTAGCAAATAAGTAGCCTACTCCCAAAGAAGATAAAAAATAAGTCTGAAAAAGTATAATAGTTAACATACCCCCATCGCAGTCGATATCGGAATAACAAGCTCTAAGGCCATTTATAAATATCAACCTCGCTGCGCTCGGCAGATATTTGGCTGTCTTGTTGTTATAATCCAATATCAACCTCGATGTTGGAAGATAACCTTTATTAAAAGCATTAATTTTCCAGGTAGATACTTTTCACTTCTCTGACTTATATCATCCTCTCTAGAGGTTGACATGACTTGTATCATCCTCTCTGGAGGCTGATATGACTTAGATATGACTTATATCATCCTCTCTACCAAGCTGATGACTTATATAATCCTCTCTGGAGGCTGAAATGTTCCTCTCTGGAGGCTGATATGACTTATCATCCTCTCATATCTACCGCTAACTTTCTGTGTGAAGATTGTCGTGTTTTCACAACCTGCCTCGCTTTTCGGCTCGGACAGGTTATTTTCAATGGCAGTCTCATTGTAATAATGTGATACCAACCTCGATCTCACAAGTTAACCTTTATTTAAAAATATTAAATTTCCAGGTTGGACTGGGAAGCTGCAACTTGCAGAGGAAGCAGATCATTTCAGGCCATAGAAGAGGAGCGACTGGAACAACTAAGGGAACTTGCCACGAGGTATCACATCGCAGTGAAGGACATGGGTCCTAAGCTTGTACAAGTAAGTTAAGTAGCCAAGAAACAAAGTAGCGATCGATGATGCTCGATTTCTGGGATTCTATAAAGTTTGTTCGCCCGTCTGCCCGTCTGTTAGCACGATCAATCTTCAAGGGGTTGAGATATGCTATTTTTTTCAAAGTTGATGTAATGAGTCTTCATGTGGCCAAAGGAAATGCCGTCGCTAGTGGCTGCAAATGCAGCCACAAGCCGGCGCAAAAAAACAGCGAAGGGTACGACCACTTTTCTGATTTGCTGGTTCCTTAACAGTTGAGAGACAGGAGCCCTGTTCTGGTGCAACTGTGGTCCTACGGTACAGGTCAAGTTCGACAGTAAAAGATATTATTGCATCATGTTTTGTAGACGAAAGTGAATATTGCAAGATCTGTAAGAAATATAGCAATAGCTCTGCTAATAAATGTAATCTCACTGAGGAAATAGACGTAGTATGATGATTATTTATCGTAAGGACGAAGTTTCACAGGACTTCCGAATTTGGCGTCTCTCGTCAGATACATATCACATACAATTTAAATATAAATGTCCCAACCGAGCTTGTCATCGAAACTTCAAGTAACAAGACCAAAGGTTTCGATGGGATCCCAAAAAACTTAGTATTTATTAGACTTCTTGATCCAGACGTCGCATCTTGTACATTTCCTGGCCTTCGCCAGACCCCTTTAACATTTTTTATATTTATCCATAATAAGCTGCTTGAATATGTAGGCTACACAAAAATGATACCGTTTTGAAGTTTTTTGCTCACGGTCAAACAACTAATCAAATACTCCAATATCCATTCTAACAATGTTTCAAAGTCAGCTTGGGCTCAAAGAATATTTACTCCAATATCCCATCTCTAATCGACTCCCTACCATAGACTACACAAAGTGACGTCACATAGACTACACAAAGTGACGTCACCCACACGCAGAGCTTTCGCTGGCGTGAATAAAGGGGTAGGGTAGGGTAGCGACTGGAAAATTGGTCAACAAATTTTATTAAATTGTTACCAGATAGTTCTGACTTTTCCACCCAGTAAATGACGGTTGGGACTTTGAAGATAAGTAAACTGATCGTATGTTCGAAAGTTGCAACAGCATGTCTCGTCACACCATATCGACTATTTCATTGGGTTTTTGAATTTCATGCTAAACTTCCAGATTCCGGGCGAACTACTTGTCCGGCGAAAAAACTATGTTCATATTCGGATTCAGCATGTCCTCTCAATTAAACATCTAATAAACTTCAGGTTCAACTTTTACTTTTTTCAAATTTTCCGGTTTTTGCGGGATTCCGGGTTAACTGCTTGTCCGGCGAGATATTTGGATTCAGCGTGCTTCCTTACCCCTAAATCGACTATCTCATTAGCTTTGTAAAATATTTATTTTCGCCCCTTAATTTGAAACCTAAATATAAACCTTTGGGGCCCATCTACAAATTTGATATGTCCCTTAATCCAAAGAATCATCACACGAAGTTTCATCAATAGATCTGATTCACTTGGCGAGTTATCGTGCTGACAGACGGACGGACGGACAGACAACTTTTGCGATGTCATCGGTATCCCTCCACTTACTTTCTGGGATCAAAAATAAAAACAAATAAAAAACATTACAAAAACGCATTATTTTTACTTTCTTTGAAGACCTGCAAATCTATAATCTTAACTCAACCTATTTCTGCAATCGCTCCATCTATTCTTAATTCATGTGGTACATTCTAACCCCCCTAACGACACCTCACTGATTGCCTTTTTTCCGCTGTCAACGATTGTTTTGCGAGAGGTATATTCATTAGGAAAGCCGGTTATGTAAATATTTTTATGCCTAGAAGTCATCGGGCCTTGTAACGTCGTAAAACAGCCAAAGCGTGGGCAGTTCGATGACAGCAGAGCCTAATTTTGAATCATTCAACAAAAACACTGGAACAAAACAATGAACAGTGCAAGGGGTCCTTTCACCTCCATTCGGACTCCCAATCCCTCATAACACAGATGACAGGATGGACTAGATCAAAAGACCGTTGACGCCATTTCGGACAGCTCGTGACTTAGGTATCTTTTTTTTTCAGAGTGCCGAACGATTAAGCTTGCCAGTATCAAGATGCAACATCGATTCAGATTTGCAACCCGTCATAGCGCTTCGAAGCGCAGGAACCAACGCAGCCGAACAACTTCTACCTGATTTTTATGCAGAGCACATGTCAAACATTATGAACCGGGAAAGGCGGAAGGAGGTAATAGATTTTCTTATACACGGAAGGAAGTAAACCGATCACATTTTAAATTAGGCAACATGCAGAAAAATATGAAACAAAACCCCACAGAAAATTCCACTAGGCCAAGCAGTAAAAACAGGAACGGATTTGAAATGGCGCAAAGCCATTGGCCGTTACCGTTAAAGCTATATCGCTGGGCCACATTTCATATCGATAAATCTGACCAAATGCCGATGTCGATTATCGATGCGTAAATACTGATATCGAATACGATTTTTACATGTTCGATCATGTTTACCAACTATCGTCGCTTGTCGGTAAGTTGAGCTGTTTGAAAGCTGAAGCAATTTGCTTTTCGTAATTCGATTTTAATAGTAATCGAACTTTTTCACAAAAAATTATTTAAAATTCTCTTAACAAGATTATTTATTATTACTGTATGAAATATAAAAATATTGCCCAACACTACCCTAACGAGAATTCGCGAGCTGCGCACAGTTAGGTAGCTTCTTTGTACCTCAGTTAACTCTAAACAGTGCATTTTTAGGTAAAATGGTAAAGACCGGAAAACCCATTCAGACATTAATTCTTACAAGCCCTTAATTAGCTACTTTGCCTTACTAGTAGCTGACCTTTGCAGATGAAAATGGCACTGTTCAAAGTTACAAACCGTTCAAAGAACTATAACTCTGCTGTTTGGTTTGCAGGTTCATCCTTCTACTCCAGCCTGAAGAGGACCCTTCCTGCGACATATCTAACTTATCCGTTTGGCGCCATAAAATTTGAGCACTTAGCCATACAATTATATGCGTAGGACCGAGCTGCCTTGGTGTACTAATGAAGTACTGATATCATTATGCCAAAATTCTTTCTCACCAGTTTGACAAAACCTATTTTTCTCTACAAGTGATGACGAAAGTGAGATTTTTCACTTGTCAAGGACGAGCAACTGGCCCAGATACCGCGGTAACTGCAAAACGGGTTACCGTGGTATCAGATACCACGGCAACTGGGAAAACGGACATGGTGTATCCCACCCAAAAACAGTGAACTGAATACAATTATTTGATAGTGCAAAACGGATACGTCAGCTGAATTTTACTGGAGCTATATTTCGGCCTTTCTTGGCAAGGGTCCTCTTCGGGCTCAAAACCGCTCAAGTTTTTCCCACAAGCTCGTTTCCCAACTCAGCTTTGGCTGAAGGAATATTTATTATGAATAAATTCAACGCGATGCCATACGTTGCCATCTAGCAGTTCTTTACTTTTCAACCATGATTCCCACGCGAATTCTGTCCTTTCGTCCGCGACGTGGCTCTAGTTGGAGATTGCAAGCTCCATCAGTTCGAAAGGGGCTGTTTACTTCGCTTTGATGGTGACATTTATGTGTATTCCAGACGTTAGAAAAGTGTCTACACCTCATCCGGTCTGACATGGAACGAGAGAAACGGGCGAAGATAGGCGTCGAAAACCTGGCACGAGCTCTTCAGGAGACACCAAACTTTGGAACGCAAGATTCGCAACAAGAAGTCTCCGATAAACTGAAACACGTAAGGACTGCTAACCTTTAAAGGAACAGAAAACTTAACTCAAACTTGACTCGGGGAGCTAACTGACATATCAAGAACGTACCCTGAGTCGATGTTGAGAGTAAGAACAATTCTCGTTGCGACCATTGCAGTTTCCGGGCAGTTTCCGAGAATCGAACGCGCGACCTCTTGACTACTATCACGATACATGGCCGAAACACAGTCAAAGGCGAACTTTTACAGTGCATAAGGGGCAAGGGCCTGCCAGCTAGCTTTGGGAACACTAAGGAGGGGGTTCGAGATAACAAAGAAGGGGGGTCCTGTCGATGATAAGTCCCTGTATCTTTATTTAAGCCCCCCAGGTCGGTTTGATGGCCGAAAGTTGCGTAGTCAAGTTTTCTGTGCCTTTAAACACGATGTATAGCACGCTGTGAGTAGTCTCATTACAGATGACACAAGGATGCGCAGTTTGAACAGATACCACTTGGTGTGTTATCAGTTATGATTTTGCAAATGTTATGCTTTGAAGGTTATGCATACGAAGCATTAGCATTGCTAAGATGAGCCGAAAAAACGCCAAAAAAGCATCTGCTGACTTTTCCGATATCATGATGGCCAAAAAAGCAGCAGATGTGTTTCGGCAGTTCTTGTCTGCTTAAAGTTTGACCGAAAAGGGCTGTAATAGGACAATCTAGTTACCCACTTAAATTGGCTCGAAGACCCGCTGAAAATGCGTTACTTCACTGTTCCGCTATTCACGAACAATCGGTTTTCAATAGTGGAATTTCCGTATGATTTGTGGTTCGTCTATGCGCTTGTATTTATGTCGTAGGCCTTACGAGAAAGATTTATGATTTTTTTTTTTTTGGTTCAGGCACTAAGCAGTCTTTACCAATCTCAACACGGCCCACTGGAAAGCCGCGTTTGTGTTGAGATTAAAATGTCCCGCGTCATAGTAGCATTTACGCTGCGGGGACGGCCGCAGATATTCTGAACGTCATAACTAGAGCAGATAGTGGAAAAAAAAAAAACACTTTGCAGAATCCAAATAAATCAGTGTATTCAATTAAATGATACAACAGTAAGTTGACTTTTCAGTTTCAGAACGACCAACGTTCAATGCCTTACGTTTGCAAAATCATAGCAGCTTAACATGCTAAATGTTATCTGTTGAGACTGCGCATTTTTATGTTATCTGCTATGATTTCTGACAGTGCAGTCATAATCAAATCCTCAGTTTCTGGACACCTTGCCCTGGGCCAAGGACGCGGTACCGCTATAAGGGTCTGTTTCAAAAACAAATATTCACTTCAGATTTTCAATTCAACCCACTATCATGATGGTAATATGCCCTTGTTCCAAGACACCATATCCTACTCAGGGTTGCCAAATATTTTTGACCGAGAGTGTCACTTTTTGAGCCAAAAAGTGTCATTCGGTGTCATTTACAAATTCAGAAAGTGTCTCAAAAAGTTTCACTTTTCAGATGTTTTCCACCCAAGAAATACACAAGGGGGATGGGAGCGCAACCCCTTTCAACCTCTCGATATCTAAAGATGTGTTTTTAAGTGGCAGTTTTCAAAATTTGTGTCAATGTTTATCCAATTTCCGTTTAAAAGCGGATGTTAAGTGCCGGTTTTGGACACTTACCCGACTGATCGGCACCGCTCCCAAAAAAAAACTAAAAATTTGGTGTGTACAGCGAAAACGACGTTGTGGCGCATAACAGGAGAATTGGTCTGAGAACCAAGTCGTTGCCCACAGAATCCCGGCATATAACCCAAGATAAAACAAACACAACCTGTAGTTCAGATGAGAGATCAAACTATCACAATATTTACTTCAATCATGTTTAGGTTTGCTTCGAAGCAATCAGTGTCGAAAATAAACGATTTAATCAGAGTTCTGGACAAGACTTGCGGTCACCAATGTGACCCATGCAGCTTAGTAACTAAACAGAAATATGCATTTCTATCAAATTGTATGACTAATACTCAGAAAGTTTCATAAAAGTGTCATTTTAACAAAAAGTGCCACAATTTGGCCTGAAAGTGTGGAAAGTTTCAAGGACTTCAAAAAGTGTCATAATGACACCAAAAGTGTCACTTTGGCAACACTGATCCTACTGCTGGAACACTGTGCCAAACAAAATTGAGGAATTGTGTATGACTGATGTATGAGGCTCGGTATGGTGGTTTTCCTTAAGCAAATATGTTTTATGGACAGTTTTTCAGTAGCCGAGCGTAGCGATCCCCTTTCACAGTTCCTCTCGCTGGTTGAGACCGGAACGTTGCCCATTTACAGTATCTTGGCATGATTTAGGGCGGCTATAGGCTCCGTGCAGTTATAGTTTATGACCCCACAGCGATCAGAATACCGATGAGAAAAGGATAGGAAGGTTTTCATGATCTGGAACGTGAAGGCACGTACACACATAGTCCGATTTTCAGAGTTGGAAGCGAATTCCGCCCTTCGCTCCGTGATTCGACGCACCGCATGCAGGTTTACCCTTAGTGACGCGTTTTTTCGGATGCAAAATTTTATGAACTTATAGCTGGCAAATATCGCAGCAACTCTTTTTGTCATTTTCGCTAGCTATTTTTACCAGTTACGACATAACTGGAGTACAAACAACAATTCTCATCTTGGTCAACGAGAACCAATAAAACCTATAAGATACCTCTTTTTAATCTAATCAAAAGAATAAGTTGTAAAACCTTGTGGGTTCGTTTTTCCAACTTGAGCGGCTTCCGAGCCCGAAGACCCTTGCCAAAAAGGGCCGAAATATAGCTCTAATAAAATTCAGCTGACGCATCCGTTTTGCACTATCAAATATGATTCGCAGTCAGCTTGGGCTCAAGGAATATTTTTTCTTTTCAAGACTTCCCCAAAAGTAACATAACTGCTTGTTTGTTGTCTTCACGCTGGGTGTGTTGCTGTTACAGACCGTAACTGCGTAGCAGCTACGGAGCCCCGACCGGGCACAACTAATAGCTTGTGAAAACAACATTTTTATTTACAGAGTTAAAGACCACGAAAGCGAGGAAAACTTAATCCGTTATCATCTACAGGCTGTATCAGTCGAAAACACACGCACATCGCTTCCCGATACTACAGAATTTCCAAAATGTCAAGGAAATTCGTAGCGGTTTTGATGTTCTGGAGCTAATTCACGGAAAATAATACAAGAAGCTGCCAGAAACCTCGGCGGAAAGTTGAACGTTCTCATAAAAAGGCCAAAGGTTCATTAAACTGGGATAAAAGGCTGTTAAAGGGCAATCTGCAGAATCTTAAGAGGCTTCTAGGAAACGGATGCAATTCTTTAAGCAGAAACTATTAACAAACTTTCCGTGGCTTTTTTGCGTCGTATGGAAATGGAAAGAGGAAAGCCATCCTTGGAATAGGTTTCCAGCAGTTTTCGTGACTTGCTTCGTTCGCTGAAAGTGGTTTCGGAATCTCGTGGAAACTCGTAACGTCAACTTCGTATGTTTGCATCCTTAACGAACGACGCAGATTAGTATGTTAAACTCCTGCTGTTTCCCTAATTGGTTAGTGGCTACTTTG